>CM070014.1:34137383-34792383 GCA_036247105.1 Cirrhinus mrigala
TAGCATTTGGATGCATCACAAATATGGAAATATTATGGAATATTTGGATTTTTGCCGAATGAGAGAGGTAGCATACAAGAGCACAAAGCTCCATTTCGCAGACAGTTGAGTGCACAAGAATTTAAAGTAACGTTATACTCCTTTGTCAGTGAGAGATGCGTTCAAAATCAGCACATGATCATTGTCTAGTGGGGTTTGTTTTCAAGTGCGCAACTCCTGGCATTCGCTGTTCTTCTGCTGGCAGTTATAAAACAGTGTTGCATTACTGCAGGCGCCCCCTTCTGGATTGAGGGTGAATTGCCTGTATTCGTTGTAAGGCCTCATGCACTGAACCGAGATGCCCGTACCGTGACTGTTCGGTACGAATATATGTATCGTTCCATCCCTACTATCTATCGGTCCATCAGTCTATCTTTCATTCTTTCATTTTATCTATTGTTATTCAGTTCTATCTATCATTCTATCTAACATTTATCTGTCTATCTATCTATCTATCTATCTGTCTATCTATCTGTCTATCTTTCTGTCCATCTATCGGTCCATCGGTGTATCTTTCATTCTTTCATTTTGTCTATTGTTATTTATTTCTATCTGTCGTTCTGTTGATCTGTACATTATAGTTAATTGTAACTCAGAAATTGCAAGCATGTTTATCTTAAGGTCTTCAAATCCTTCTGTGTGAATTTTATTTTTTTGAGTACATTCATAAAGGCTAACAAAAAAATTTGTCATGTTGTTGACCTCCAAATGATATGTTTAAATAATTTATAATAGCTGTACAAAGCTGTAGAGAAATATAATCTCCATCCTGTTTCTGCTTCTCCGTCCTCCCAGCAGTCACATCCTGAGCAGCAGCACATAAAATGGACCTCTGTGCTCACGCTGTGCTGTCAGCCAAGACTTGATCTACAGGCAGCCATCTTTAGAAAGGCAGGATGGCAGATATGCAGCCGCAATCTGACGTCTGTCATGCTGAAACCCAACCGACAGAAAGGGAAAATCACAAATGAGATCTCTTTAATATGTCAATTATTTTTCCTAGACCGCAGTAAAATTGAGTCAAGGGCAGATGGAGAATTCTGCTTAATTTTCTTGCTTCTCGGGTCTTTCTCCTGAGAAAAAGACCCCAGTAATCTCACATGTGTCTCCTCTAGAGCTTCAAAATAATCTGTTGTTCTTCCTATCATTCTGTTTCTCTGTCGTTCTATCTATTGTTCTATCCATCTATATAGTTCTATCATTCTGTTGATCAACCTATCGATCGTTCAATCATTCCAGAGTTCTATCTATCATCTATGTATCTATGTACATCTATGTATCTATCTATCTATTAGGAGTGTATCTATCGTATAATCTATCATTCTATCTTTCATTCTTCGTTTTATCTATTGTTATTTAGTTTCATCTATCATTCCATTTAACGTTTATCTATCTATCTATCTATCTATCTATCTATCTATCTATCTATCTGTCTATCTATCCATCCATCTATGGATTGTTCCATCATTCCATCAGTCTATCTTTCATTCTTTCATTTTATCTATTGTTATTTAGTTCTATCATTCTATTTAACGTTTATCTATCTGTCTGTCTATCTATCTATCTATCTATCTATCTATCTATCTATCTATCCATCTATCGATCGTTCCATCGGTCTATCTTTCATTCTTTTGTTTTATCTATTGTTATTTAGTTCTATCTATCATTCTATTTAACATTTATCTATCTGTCTATCTATCTATCTATCTATCTATCTATCTATCTATCCATCTATGGATCGTTTCATCGTTCCATCGGTCTATCTCTCATTCTTTCATTTTATCTATTGTTATTTAGTTCAATCTATCATTCTATCTAACGTTTATTTATCTATCTACCTATCGTACTAGCTATCGTACCATCTATCTATCTGTCTATCTAGCTATCGTACTAGCTATCTGTCTGTCTGTCTGTCTGTCTGTCTATCTATCGTACTAGCTATCGTTCTATCTGTCTGTCTATCTATCTGTCTATCTATCTATCTGTCTATCTGTCTGTCTAGCTATCTAGCTATCTATCTAGCTATCTATCTCTCTGTCTGTCTATGTATCTATCTATCTATTGTACTATCTATCTATCTATCGTTCCATCGGCCTATCTTTCATTCTTTTGTTTTATCTATTGTTATTTAGTTCTATCTATCATTCTATTTAACATTTATCTATCTATCTATCTATGGATCGTTCCATCAGTCTGTCTTTCATTCTTTCATTTTATCTATTGTTATCATTCTATCTAATGTTTATTTATCTATCTATCTACCTATCGTACTAGCTATCTGTCTGTCTGTCTGTCTATCTGTCTATCATACTAGCTGTCGTACTATCTATCTATCTGTCTGTCTGTTTGTCTGTCTATCGTACTAGCTATCATATTAGCTATCATACTAGTTATCGTACTGTCTATCTATCTATCTAGCTATCTCACTAGCTGTCTGTCTGTCTGTGTCTATCTATCTGTCTATCTAGCTATCTATCTAGCTATCTGTCTGTCTATGTATCTATCTATCTATTGTTCTATCTATCTATCTGTCTATCTATCGTACTAGCTATCTGTTTTACTCTATCTATCGTACTATGTATCTTTATCTATTAATCTATCTATTGTGCTGTCTGTCATACTATCTATCAATCGATCTATCGTTTGTTCGTTTGTTCTATCTTTCTATCGTTCTATCTTACATTCATTTGTTCGTTTGTTCTATCCATCATTCGTTTATCTATATAGCTAGCTATCTAGCTATCGTTTATCTATATATCTAGCTATCGTACTGTCTATATCTGTCTACTGTACAGTCTCTCGTACTATCTATCTATCTGTCGTACTGTCGTTTTATCTGTCGTTTTTTTGGTTGTTGTGTCATTCTATCATTCTTTCATTCTGTCTATCGTTCTTTCATTCTGTCTATCATTCTGTCGTTATTTCATTCTGTCATTCTGTCTATCGTTCTATTGTTCAAACATTCTTTTGTTCTATCTGTCATTCTATCTATCATTCGATCTATCGTTCGTTCATTGTTCATTCATTCGTTTCATTGTTCGTTTGTTTGTTCTGTCTTTCTATCTAAACCTCAAACTGAAATTTTTCTTCATATTTTAACGCTACTGTTAAGCACAATTACAGCGTGATGAACAGTGCACAAAAACTGAAACCACGCGCTGATCTTTCGCTCATAGTTGCCCTGTAAACACCAGAGATGAGATCCATCCAAAAACCATCCTCAGTGATAAAGAGCCTGCGCAGTAGGCCCTCTGACATTTTCAGGGGTGGAGAGGTGATAGGCTCTTTCTATGAGTTATTTTTACAATGATGCTGCATCCATCAATTTCTTGGGAACGAATCAAATCAAATAAGTGCTGTGTGGGCAAAAAGCTGCGTGCAGCGTGGAGGGTGCATGGCGCATGCTGATGAAAAAGAGAGAAAGAGAGAGAGACTTGCCATAGATGCACCTCCTGAATTAGACATGAGGATGCCTGCCATCTTTCCAGGTAAAAAGCAAAAGAATGCGATCTGCTCTCCATCCTGGTGGTGACAGACTACCTCTCTACCTGCATGAGAGGATATATAGGATTGTTATTGATATTCTTGACAGAGAGTTATTTGCAACTTATGGCATGTCTCCTACAATTTATTCGAACATAGTTTTGGATGATGTTCATGTCTGCTTTGCATAAAATCTGATTGAGGAGCGCTAGAAACCACTGACAACTTACATTAAGTATTTACTACACCTTTCACGTATGCATCATGCGCTCACTGGTTCTCAGTCCCGGTCCTAACATGTTTGTGACACTGTGATGTGACATGAATACAAAAATGAACCTATGAGCATTTATGTGACGCAAAAGTATTGAATGCAGCATGTAGCCTCTTTTATTTGAATGGTAACGTGTTTGTTTTTTTTACTAAGGACTTGTTTAATTTTAACGCAGATTGATTGATTTTAGGTTAATGCAGTAAATGCATCATAAATGCAATGCAATAATTAGCAGACATTGATTTCTGGAGTCAAAGTTTTAGATGAAATTCAGCAGTGAGAGTGTTTGCATTGATTGTTCACTGGCATATGAAGTGCATTCATCATACAGTATGTAAATGTGCATGCATTTTTTATGATCGGATCAGTCGAACTGAACACGCTACAGAAATATGTACGTGATCTCAGTGCGAAAGCTTCAGGTGAATTGTTTTATTTATAAATCATGGTATGTTTCAAAGGAAAGGCCATTCTTTGGGTTTGATCTGTGTTCTCGTATCATATCGAGTTTTGACGGCTGATTGATTTCAAACCCGGCGTCTGCCTGCTGAAGCTTTGTGAATTTCCGTTAACAAGAGAACATATGAGCTCCATTGAGCTTTTGAACCCTTTAAAGAGATCCTCTTCTGAAGTCACAGTCACCTACGTGCATATAGGTTTTCAGTCCATTACATCAGCTTACGTAAATTACCTTCACGCCTTTGAAAGATGGTTTTACCAGTAGTGCTAAAACCAGAACGACAGCACCTAAACGAATGAAGCACGCTGTGTCGAACCCCAGGCTAGGTTCGGAATAGCATACTACCATACTACTTGTACTATTTTTGGAGTACTGTGCACAGAAATCTATTTAGCAGATATCATGCAAAACAGATTTGGAATTGTGTTTCAGGTGAAATGTTTGTAAAACCTGATACTTTTGCCGGTTATAGGAGGTTATAGGTTATATGAGCGTGTGTTACAAGAAAATACTATTTAACTTTTTCTGCTTAATTTTATGTTCAATTTAACTGTTGCTTATTATTTCTTTGTGATTAATTTTGAAATTTACTCACAGTTTCTGAATGAAATTAGTTTGAAAGCCATTTTTTCAGTGCATGTGATCCCATTTGATTTCTAGACTAGATTAGGGAGTTATGACATTTTTACATAAAATTGAATTTAAAATATAACATTATATCCACAATACAATTCCAATGAATTGCATTAAAAAAAAATTGCACCAGTTTATATATAAAGCATTATATATTCATTATATATAATTATATGCATTATAAGATATTATTGTTATTATTAATAATTCATTTTTTTCCCCTTAAAGATAAAATACCATAAGGTTTATTACAAAGGCTTTATATATGATGCATATATAATGCAAGTGTTACTAAATATTTTAGGAAGTATATGGGTGAATAAACAAACAAACAAACAAACAAAAAAGATATATATTAGATATTATTGTTATTATTAATAATTCATTTTTCTCCCCTTAAAGGTAAAATACCACTAAAACTCTAATTAGTGTTTTTTTTTTTCTCCCTCCAATCATTAGTATTATTATAATTTTTATTATTTAATTTAAAATCAGGATAAATATATTGTTTTTTTTTTGTTTTTTTTTGTTTTTTTGCTTAATTGTAATGATGTATTACAAGAAAAAATATCCTTTACTAACAATATTTTTGATTGTCATTCGTTTTTTTTATTTATTTATTTATTTTTTTTCAAATTTCCTATTTCTTTCTTTTCATTTTCCATTAAAATAGGACCTGGCTAGGTTTTCATGAGATTCGCCCATATCCAGGGCAGTATGCAGTGTTTTAGAGTTTCATTAGGAACATATCACCCTGTCTTTGGACTAGTTGAAGTGTCATAACCTTCCTCTATCCCTGTCTGTTCCTATCAGCGCCGCTAGGCATCTGAGGTGTTCGGGTCAGTCCAGAGCAGGGTGAGAGGTGAGGATACCTACTAACCATCTCGGCTTTTCTATAAATGAGATCCCTGCCCTCCATTTTCCACCCAAGGTCTCTGAAATGTGGCCACCCTGAGTCTGGCTGGGAGAAATGGCCACCAGGTTGCCAGTGACGTTCCGTGGGCAAAAGGTTCAATTACTTCAGTTGTCGTAGAGCAATAAATGACAAATTAAGTGGCTGGCACCGGCTACTGCTGCGAGGAGCGTGCACTGGAATACTAATGTCTGACTGTGTCTAAAGATGCTGGAGAAGGGAGATAGACAGGGAGAGAAGCTCGCTGAAGCCTTTGCTGATAGACAAAACAAGACATTTCAGCAGTCAAGACCAAACTTTAGGGAGCCATTTCTGTAATTCAGCACTGCGGAAAATGCTGAGTTGTTATTAATATCCTTCTCATTGACGTCTTGTCTCAAAATTCACACAATTAACAGCATATAGGAATTGACAAGACAGGCACAGACTATTTCTGTGAAGTATATTCACAAAAAAAAATTAAAAACACATTTTATACACAAATATGATCAAGATATTCAAGCTTGTTGTTGCACTAAATAAAAAATAAGTAAGGTAATTGCATCTTTTTATCTCACAATTCTGTTTTTCTTGTAATTGAGAGTCTGCATCTCAGAATTGTGAGTTACAAGGTCAGAATTGCATGATATACACTCACAATTATGAGAAAAGTCTAAATTGCTAGATATAAACTTATCGTGCAGTTTATATTGTGCAATACTGACTGTATGATTGTGAGTTTACTTTGCAATTCTGACTTTATAACTCCCAACTGCAAATTTATATTGCATAATTCTGACTATATGACATGCAATTGCGATTTTACATCCTAAGTCTGACTTTATAACTTGCAATTGCGAGTTTATATCATGCAATTCTGACTGCATGACATGCAATTGCGATTTTACATCGCAGTTCAGACTTTATAACTTGCAATTGCGAATTTATATCTCACTTCTGACTGCATGACGTGCAATTACGATTTTTACATCGCAGTTCTGACTTCATAGCTTGCAATTGCGAGTTTTTATCATGCATTTCTGACTGTATGACATAACTGAGGTTATCGCAATTCTGACTTTATAACTTGCAATTACGAGTTTATATCGCGCAATTCTGACTATATGACATGCAACTGTGCTTTTACATCGCAATTCTGACTATAATTCACAGTTGCAAGTTTATATCGCACACTTCTGGCTGTATGACATGCAATTGCGATTTATATCACACACTTCTGACTGAATGAAATGCAATTGCGATTTTACATCACAATTCTGACTTTATAACTCGCAATTGCGAGTTTACTTCGCAATTCTGACTTCATACCTTGCAATTGCAAGTTTTTATCACGCATTTCTGACTGTATGACATAAGTGGGGTTATCGCAATTCTGACTTTATAACTTGCAATTAAGAGTTTATATTGCACAATTCTGACTATATGACATGCAACTGTGCTTTTACATTGCAATTCTGACTATAACTCGCAATTGCAAGTTTATATCGCACACTTCTGGCTGTATGACATGCAATTGCGATTTTACATCGCAATTCGGACTTTATAACTCGCAATTGCGAGTTCATATCACGCACTTCTGACTTTGTCATACAATTGCGATTTTACATCGCAATTCTGACTTTATAACTCACAATTGCAAGTTTATATCATGCAATTGCGAGTTTACGTCACAGTTCTGACTTTGTAACTCCCAATTGCGAGTTTATATCATGCAGTTCTGACTGTATGGCCTGCAGTTGTAAGTTTACATTGCAATTCTGACTGTCGAGTTTATATCGCAATTCTGACTGTAACTTGCAACTGTGAGTTAATACCATGCAGTTCTGACTGTATGACATGCAATTGCTAGTTTATATCGCAATTCTGACTTTATTACTCACCAGTAGGAGTTTATATCATGCAGTTCGGACTTTATATTTCACAATTGTGAGTTTCTATCATGCAATGCTAACTTTATATATCACAATTGTGAGTTTATATCTAGAAATTCTGGCTTTATGGCATGCAGTTTCTTGTTTATGTCAATGCAGTACTGAGAAAACGTCAGAATTGCACGATAAAGTCATTATTGTTTGCTTTTTTTTTTTTATTATTATTTTCAAATAAAAAAAAAAAATGTGCTTTTATAAACTTGCTTCCATAAGAAGCTGAATTGTATTTTGTGAATGTGAATCTAGTTTTGCATGGTTAGTTTGACTTAACAAGCATATTTGATCTAGTTAATCTCAGAAAGGTTTCAACTAAAAAAAGGGCTCACTGGATTGTAAATGGAGACATAATAGCACGAGAAAGCACAATACGTGTCATTCATTGTCCACTTTTGCTCTTATTTATTTTTGTGCCTTTTCAATGGCTTTTCCATTTCACTGTCTTTGCATTTCCCAGACAAATGCCCCATTACCTCCAGAGTGAAAAACTCACTTCAGCACTTCAACTGAAGGAAACAAAAGATGCAAAATAACCTTCAAATCTCCAACAGCAACACAGACACTGAAGACAGCTGTGGCCTTACATCATAAGAAAAGAGGATTTTTCTTGCTCTTGTGAAATATGAATGTGCACTATGCAATTTATTTATTTATATCATTTCGGGTAAATTGATTTTTCTTTTAATATTGCATTTTTTTTTTTTTAAAGAAGACTAAAAAATTGTATTTCTGATTATTTTATTTATTTATTTTACTTCCATGAATTAGTATTATTTTTTTATTGAATTTTAAATCGGTATAAATGCATTCATATGTATGGTGCATCATATGCATATTTTTATAATAACAAAGTTTTTAATATTTAAATTGCAGTAGCTAAAATCCTGTTTAATTCTAAGGTTGGGAAGGTTGAAGATGGTCACGATAAACTAAATGATGACAATTTATGGCGCACAAAGCCTTGACTAACATAATAAATGGACTTAGGGAGTGAGATAAATGTTAATCAGTAATATTGTAAAAAGGATGAAGTAAATGAAGTGCTTTCTTATGATACGTTCATGACTGGACTGAAGAGTTGAAAAGTCACTTTTCCCGAATCGTGTCGGCAATCTTAAACGAAACTTCCATTTAGGATGCCATCATTTGTTTTCACGCCAGACAACAAAATGTATTCTCGGTTCGGCATAGATCACCACAGAGCTTTCTTTCTTTTCACGTTTCTCGTTTTATAATGAGTTTCCTGAGGAAGTGCGGGCGTGCATATCCTGGCACAGTGATTCTTTATGAGAGCCGAGGCATATCATTGATTGACTGTCAACAGACAGCCGCTTCTGCGCCCCTTAAGTCATAGCCGCATCAATGAATCAATGTTTTACCTAAGTGAATGCTGGAACATTACCTGCAGGTCAAAGACCTCATAAACAGCCTAGTTATGTAGAAGGGGAATAATCACTTTAGTAGCATCATGCTTTCAGTAGTTGTTGTGTAGAGAAAATTGTGTTAGCATAGTAAAGTTACTGTAATGCACAGCTTCTCATGGCTTATTAGTACTGCTTGCTAGACGTGTGACACTGAAGACTGGAGTAACCGTGCTGAAAATGCTACTTTGCATCACAGGAATTAATTACGTTGTTAAAATATATTCAAATAGAAAACAGTTCTTTTAAATTACAATAATCTTTCACAATTTTACAGTTTACTGTTGATTTTTATTCAGACGAATACAGCTGTAAACAATTAATAATTGGGAAGCCCAATTATTATAGAGGTCACATTATGGCCTTAGTAGCCATGACCTTTTTGAAAGCAAAAGTGTATATGTAAAATACTGTGCAGAGATTATTATTATTAATAATATTATCATTAATTAGATTTTTTTTATTCATTTTTTATAAACATTTATTTATTTATTTATTTATTGATTGATTGATTGATTGATTTTATTTTATTTTATTTTATTTTATTTTATTTTATTTTATTTTATTTTATTCACATGGTCGCTTAAGTAGCCATGACCTTTTTGAAAGTAAAAGCATGTATGTGAAATACTGTAAAATTATTATTTTTATTATTATTGTTATTATTATTATTATTATTATTATTATTATTATTATTATTATTAAGATTTTTATTTTATATATATATATATATATATATATATATATATATATATATATATATATATATATATATATATATATATATATATATTATTTATTTAATTTTATTTATTTATTTTTGAGGGGTCACATGGTCGCTTAAGTAGCTATGACCTTTTGAAAGTAAAAGTGTGTATGTAAAATACTGTGGCAGAAATTATTATTATTATTGTTATTGTTATTTAGATTTTTAATTTTTTTTTATTTATTTTATTTATTTTTTGAGGGGTCACATGGTCAAATAATATTAATAATTATTATTTTTATTATTATTATTATTATTATTATTATATAATAATAATTATATATATATTTTTTATTATTATTTTTGTAATATATATTTTTATTTATTTAATTTTATTTATTTATTTTTTGAGGGGTCACATGGTGGCTTAAGTAGCCATGACCTTTTGAAAATAAAGGTGTGTATGTAAAATACTGTGGCAGAAATTATTATTATTATTATGAATTTGAATTTTATTTTTTATTTATTTTTAAAAAAAATTGTATTCATTTATTTTATTTTATTTATTTTTTGAGGGGTCACATGGTGGCTTAAATAGCTGAACTTTTGGTTGCACAGGTTCAGCAAAAATTGGTGTATTATTTACTGGACAAAGTAAAGAGGTTATTAGTAGTAGTTGTATCTATAATATTTATTTTATTTTATTTTATTTTATTTTAATTTTTTTTTTTGTAGGGTTGTCATCTTGTATAGGCCACTAAGTGACACTGGTTCCTTCTCTCAGTCGTTAGTTACATGAACATCTTTGCAACTAGAGCTAGCAAGCTTCTGGCATCATGGCAGCATGTTTTGACCGATTTTGCATTGTTATTGTATTGAGAAGCTTCTGTCTCATTCTCTAAAAGCTCTTTAAAAACTGGAACAGTTGGAATTGCAAATATGACTGTTTTTTCATCAAATACCATCAAATGATGTCTTGAGTGTGACATTTGTCTTCCATATCTGCTTAAGAGCTGCCAGCGCTAATTATGACAAGAGCCGTCTTCTCGAACCATTCCTCTCTGTCTGTAACGAGACGTTGAGACTGATTTCCTGTTCCGCAGGTACTCGTGCCTTTAAAATTACACTGTCAGAGGAAAAACTCATCAGTTTTTTTTTTTTTTCATGCTCTGCAATGCTGTTATTTCTAGCTTCACAGATTCATAAACAGCGTCATGAAAATCGCAAGTGATTGGAAACCAGAGCCCGTGGTGCTTCTATTTGAGGGATCAATCCCTGAGATTGATAGTATGGAGGACACATTAATCAAATGCACTGTAGGACCTCTGCACAATGATAAATAAAGCCCACACCCGCCTATCAATCTGCTTACCCGAGCCCGAAATGCTGCTAGGTGGACGTGGGCCAACAAATACAACATTTACATGCAAATCCATTTACAAAGACAAAAAAAGAGAGGGAATTTACACTTAGTCACTATTCTGATCGATCACATTGTTAACCATCTCAAGTGCACAGAGATGCATTTTTGATTTATTATTTTTTCTTATGAATACTTTAATTTAGCAAAGATGCATTGTAGTTCACCCAAAAGGAAACACTATATATGTCTTCACAATCAATTTGAAGGGATAGTGCGCCCCAAAAAAAGAGAGAGAGAAACCTGAGTTTCTCCCTTCTCTACAGATGACGGTAACCATTGACTTCCGTAGTTTAGAAAAAAAATTCTACGGTAATGGCTACCAGAAACTGTACAGAAGAAACCAGTTAACTTTAAATTGATCAAACACAACAGTGAAGACACATATAATGTTACAAAAGATTTCTATTACAAATAAATATGTTCTATTTATCAGAGAATTAAAAAAAAAAAAAAATACTAATAATAAAATAAAAAAGAATGGTTCTACAAAAAATATGAAGCACCACAATTGTTTCTTGAGCAGCAAATTTGCAAAAAAAAAAAAAAAACAAGAACAAGAAAAAAGAAAACATTGAAAAAATTCATTTGTCTGCTAATTAGTTGGATTTCTCTCACATTTACTCTCAAATGCATATGGGACTGTTTTTGTACATGATGGTACAATATAAATAATCTATATTTTACATTTATGCATGTTAAATGCATATACAAATTACCCATAGTTCACTGCACCTGAAGAAGTCCATCTTGGATACAATGTTATTTTATTAACATTTAGAGCTATTGTAGTTTTTATTAATTTTTTTAACTTTTATTTTTTCTTAGATTTTTTTTTATTTCATATAAATTTCACATAAAGTTTTAGTAATTTGGTGGGGGTTTTTTTTGCCTTTTTTTAAGTATGTTTATTTTTAATTTCTACAAAGTTACTCTTTTCAATTTTAATGATTTCAGTGCTGTAAGTTAAAGTAAATGAAAAGTAAAGAAAATAAGCAATGTTGGCAACTAACTGAAATGTAATATTTAAAATATATTATATATAAAATAAATAAATCAATAAATGAAGAATATATATATATATATATATATATATATATATATATATATATATATATATATATATATATACACACACACACACACACGATTATTTTACTTATTTTCAGCTGATATAAAGTTATATAAAGTTTTAGTAATTTTGTTTTTGCCTTTTATTTTATTTATGGATTTATTTATTTGTTTATTTCTGTTTAGTTACTCTTTTCGGTTTTACTTGTTTTAGTACTGCAAGTTAAAGTTTTTGCTAGTTATTGTAGTTAGCTAAAAATAAAATTAACCCCATAAAAAGATGTGTAACTTAAAATTTAAAAACATTTTATGTAGTAATAATAATAATAATAATAATAATAATAATAATAATAATAATAATAATATTAATATAAATACCCTTACAAATTGAACTGAAATAGAATATAAAATGTAAAAAAATGATAAAAAAAAATAAAATGTTTTCCAAGAAAACATTTCTTTTTATGTAGTTGAATTTGATTAACTATTTAACTATTTAAAAATAAAATAAAATAAAATAAAAAAATAAATTAATTCTAAATAAAATTGAAAGTAAACAATATGAAGAAAGTGCATATAAATATCCTTTAAATGTGCTCTATATTGCATATATGTGCGTTTTTTTTATATGCATTCTTCCTAATGTTTCCCCATTGCCAGTTTTCCTAGTTATTGTAGCTACTTAAAAATAAAATTAACCCCATAAACAAGTGTTACTTGCAATTAAACAAACTTTAACATAAAATAAATTACAATATTTAAAAAAATAAAATAAAATAAGGCAACTTTTTTTTTATTTAGTTGAACTTGATGTACTAAAACAACTTAAAAAGAAATTTTAAAAACATTATATAGACATATTAAAAAATTATAAACAGATTAACAAAAACTTTAAAAAAAGGGAAATAACCTATATTTTACATTTATGCGTATGTCGAATGCATATGCAATAAGGTCAGCTGGAAAAATGACTGTCTCCATGCCTTTTCATTGCTAATGATCCTGACAGTAGTGTTTTTGTTTGTTTGTTTGTTTTTTTGTTTTGCTTTGGCAGTAAATATTGCCCTAGGTGTGTAAACCACAATAATCCAAATAAAAAAAGAAAGAAAAAATCCCCAGAAAACACACTTGCTTTTTTGATCATCTTTAATTTTTTCTTCTTTCATAGTGTGTGGGATTTTTATTTGGATTGTGTTGTGTTGTGTTGTGTTGTGGAATTTTGGGTGAGCTGGAGTAATTTGCTGCTGAAAATTCAGCATTGCCATCACAGGAATAAATTACATTTCAAAATATATTCAAATAGAAAACACTTAATCTAAATAGTAAAAATGTTTAACATTTTTATTGTTTTTACTGTATTTTTGATCGAATAAGTGCAGCCCTGGTGAGCACAAGTCTTCTTTCAAAAACCTTACTGCCCCCAATCTTGTGAGAGTAGTGTATTTTTAAGTGGTTTCCGTTATCCAAACAGTAAAAACTGCATGAGTGAAAACATCCCTCAAAAAAGCAACAACCAAGAAGAAAACCAGAGCGAGACAAGTGTCTAATCCAGCGACGTTCCCCAGAACTATCGTGTTGAGAGTGATAGAGAACAATGCACAATAAGCTGTCTGTAGCTAAGGCCTTGTAATCAATTTTGGCTCCGAGGGAGAGTTGCGTACGTCTGGTGATAGAGCGAAGTAGATGGTCCTGAGAGAGCTTCTGGCAAAGCTGATCTTCACTGAAGACGTCCCATCCCTCACCTCTGATAGAAACGGCTTTAACATGGTGTAGAACCAGCGCCTGTGGGAGTCTCGTGGCGTGCCTGGTTTTGATGAATTTTTCAGCCTTTTTTCTATCTCGCCATCGACTGTCATTTATTAACAAGTCCCCCAGGTTAAGTGCTGCTGTTGTTGGTTTTTTCTGCACTGTGTGTTTGTGGTTTGTTCTTGACATTGATCGCTTTGTAGCTCATCCTCGTCCGTGTTTGGGTGAGAATTATTGAAATGCTGTTTGTTGGATAGCATTGGGGATGGGTTTTTTTATGGCATCAGATCACACTTTTTGCGACTGAATTGTCTGCTAATTATTTGGATTTTTCGGATGCATTTAGGAACACGTTTTAACATGATGCTGCAAACTAGATGATAGATACATAATTTACATTTATGCATATGTTGGATACAGCTTTAGTTTATTATCATTGATAAACTATTGTAGTTTGTATGAATATTCTGACTTTTTGTTTTTAGATATTTTTGTTTTCATTTCAGTTTTAGTCATTTTGTTTTGGTGGTTTTGCTATTTATTAATTAATTTAATTTCTAAATAGTTACTCTTCAGTTTTAGTTTAGTGTAGTTTAGTTTAGCTTAGGCAACATTTATCTTTTTTATATATATTTGAACTTAATGTACCATAATAACTGCAATTTAGAAATGTAAAAAATTTAAATTAAATAAAATATTTATATAAAAAAAAGAGAAATGTTGCCTTGGAAACAATTTTATTAATTTTTATTATTATTATTATTATTATTATTACATTTTTAAATTGTAGTTATTTTAGTGCATCAAGTTCAAGTCTATAAAAAAATAAATGTTGCCTTGGAAACTATTTTATTATTTTTCTTTTTTATTTAGTTGTATTTAATGTACTATAATAACTACAATTTATACATTTTAAGCAAAAAATAAAATTAAATAATTGTACAAAAGAGAAATGTTGCCTTGGAAACTATTTTGTTATTGTTCTTCTTCTTCATCTTCTTCTTCTTCTTATTATTATTATTATACATTTTTAAATTGTAGTTATTTTAGTACATTGTTCAACTATATAAAAAATAGAAATGTTGCCTTAGAAACTATTTTAATTTTTATTTCTTTTTTATATAGTTGAATGTAATGTACTATAAGTACGATTTCAATTTTTTAAAAGTAAAATAGATAAATATTAAAATAAAATAAAATAAAATATTTTTTTAAAAAGAGATGTTGCCTCGGAAGCCATTTTATTATTATTGTTTTTATTGTTTTATTTAATTTGTTTTGTTTTTTTACTTATTTAAATTGTAGTTATTATAGAACATTAACTTTAACTATATAAAAAAAAGAGAAATGTTGCCATCGAAGTTGAATTTGAATAGTTGAATTTAATGTACTATAATAACTACAATTTATACATTTTAAACAAAAAATAAAATTGAATAATTGTACAAAAGAGAAATGTTGCCTTGAAAACTATTTTGTTATTCTTTTTATTATTATTATTATTATTATACATTTTTAAATTGTAGTTATTTTAGTACATTAAGTTCAACTATATAAAAAATAGAAATGTTGCCTTAAGAACTATTTTATATATACATATATATATATATATATATATATATATATATATATATATATATATATATATATATATATATATATATATATATATAGTTGAATTTAATGTACTTAAATTTCTTAAAAGTAAAATAGATAAAATAAAATAAAATATTTTTTTAAAAAGAGATGTTGCCTCGGAAGCTATTTTATTATTATTCTTTTTATTCTTTTATTTTATTTTATTTGGGGTTTTTGTACATTTTTAAATTGTAGTTATTATAGAACATTAAGTTTAACTATATAAAAAACAGAAATGTTGCCTTGGAAACCATTTTATTTCTTATTTATTTCTTATTATTTCTAGTTGAATTTAATGTACTATAATAACTACAATTTAAACATTTTAAAAGTAAAATAAATAAAGTAACTATAGGCATAGGCAAAAAAAAAAATAAATAAAAATAAAAATGACAAGAACAACAAATTTACAAAAAATGTAAAATGTAAATTAAACAGAAAATATGAAAATAAAAAATGTAAAATATTATTACAAACTACAATAGTATCAATAGTGATATAGTGATATTGTAGTACACTTATAGATAGAAAAAAAGTCTTGTTTTGTCAGTGAAAGCCCATTGTAATCATGTTTTAGCTGTGTTGTGTGAATCAGGCTTTCTTGCATTGTGGAAAACCGCTGACCATATGGGCATTTGGGCACGTGCCCAAGGGCATCACCACATCCAGAGGGTCACCGTGCATGGCGGTACAAATGTTTTCAAACAGAGAGAAATGCGGCCAAAGACATGAACGCTCGGCCACACAGAGATCTCCAACACAATCCCAACTGAGAACGCATCCGCTAAACCGACACGACCCCTTGAACGCATGCTGGACACGAGGCCGCGTAACCCGTGTGTCTACAAAACTCCCATCATCACTGGAACATACAAATGTCTGTGTGTGTGTGTGTGTGCGTGCCTAACCTCGGGTCAATGTCACTGTAATATGTTTACTATAAATGGCTTTGTGTGAAAGCATCTGTTAAATGGCAGCTTGCTACTTACTTTCTTACTAAATCTGAGCATGACCATATTTAACAGAGCTTAGATGTAATTTGATATATGGATAACAGATGGGAAAGCATTTTTGACCCACATATGGGAAACCCGAGTACTAATACTTCAAATTACATTCATATTTTACTATAAAAACCAAGGGGAGAAACAAATAACTTGCATGATCAGAATATATACATTTATTCATTTAGCAGATACAGCAACCATTTCAAAAAATGTTAAAATTTTCTTTTCTCTATATGTAATTGGATGGATGTTCAATTTAGGGTTAAAAATAAGGCTTCCATTTAGGACCAAGCACATTTTATTCTGTTTCTTTAGAAAGCCCAGAAGCCAATATACTGATCCAAAACTTCAAATACCCAAAATAAAACTCTATAACTCCACTCATGAACCATAAAAAAGAGAGTTGATTCTAGAAAAAAAAAAAATATTTTTGAGCCTATACAAATAAGGTGCTACAAAGAAAATATGTTTTTTTTTTTTTTTTTTTGCTTTTTTTTGCTTTTCTCTTTGCTTTGTCTATATAGCTATTATTATTTTTCATTTTATTTTTTAGTCATTTTATTAGGTCAAGGTAAACTAAATGAAAATGGGAAATGTTGCCTAGGCAAGTAGCAGAAATAAAGTATTTATTTATTTATTTATGTATGTATGTATTTATGTATGTATGTATGTATGTATGTATTTATTTATTTATTTATGTGCATATTTTAGTTTCTAGTAATTTAGTTGCCTTTTTGAAACCGTACCTATTTTGGTTTAACTAATGCTTTTGTCTATTTAGTATGTAGTATGTAACTGTTTAGGTTTAATTTATTTTTATTTCAGTTTTAGTTTAGGGTTCTTTGCTTTGTTTTTTTTTTTTTTTTTTTTTTTTTGTTTGCTGGTGTTTGGTTTAGTGTAATTTTTGTCGCTATAGTTTTAGTTTTTTTTTTCTTCTTTTTCTTTTTTTTAATGCATATTTTAGTTTCTCTTACTTTAGTTATGTGCTAATTTGGTTTAATTTATTTTAAGTTTTAATAGTAATTTTATTATGTGCGTTTCTCTTTTTGTCTTTTTCTACAAATGAATATAACTGTTGTAGATTTAGCTTATTTTTATTTCAGTTTTATTTATTTATTTATTGTTGATGTAGACTTTTATTTTTGTTAGTTTGTTTGGTTTAGTTTAGGTTTTATCGTTGTATTTTTTCCTTCTTTTTACTGTCTAGTAACGAAGTTATGTGCTATTTTGGTTTATTTATTTATTTATTAGTTATGTAGTTACGTGCTTTTCTGTTTTTTTTTTTTTTTGTCTTTTTTTTAAAATAAATATAACTATTGTAGGTTTAATTTATTTATTTATTTTATATATATACTTTTTGATTGGTTTAGTTTAGTTTTTATTGTTGTAGTTTTAGTTTTTTTTTTCTTTTTAATGCATATTTTAGTTTCTAGTAAGTTAATTCTAGTAAGTTCTAGTAGTTAGTTTTTTTTTTTTTTTTTTTTTTTTTTTAGTAATTTAGTTACATGCTTTTCTTTTTTAAAGTAAATATAGCTATTGTAGGTTTTATTTATCTTATTTCAGTTTTAGTTAAGTTTTAAATTTTTAGTTTTGTGTGTGTGTGTGTGTATGTGTGTTTTTCTTTTTTTTTTTTGGATTACTTTAGTTTTTATGGTTATAGTTTTAATTTACTAACATAACCCCAGACATTGTTTGTGATGTTTTCATTTGTAAGTTGCTTTAGAAAAAAAAGTGAAAGGTATTTTTCCTTGAAATATTTTGGTAAACGGATACAACTTAAATATGCAAAATATAAAAAATTCAGACTCTGACTCAGCCATTGAAATTCATACGCAGTATGCGATTTAAACCGTTTAAAGTCTTTTAGGAGCCCTTTAGAGGTGATGCAGTATTTGACAGCATATCCTAGGGTTCTCCTATGAGCCCTTACCTCAGTTCTGCTTTTCTAATGCAGTTTTTGATTACTGTTATTCACGGCAGTATAATGCAATTCAGAGATACCATAGTATTACCTTGTCTCTTCTATTGCACGGGGAATAAACCAGAATTACTTGTATTTCCATGCAAAACTTGACACGCCACTATTATCATGAAATGAGTGTTTTCCTGAGCTCTGTTTCTCAGACTAGCTGGAAAAGGCGGTTGTGCCGTGCGGTCCGGAGGGAGATGCCCCGAGCACACAATCAATTTCACCTCCTCCTTCATTTGGAGGGCTTTGTGTGTGATTTCGGACTGTCAGATTATTTCCCGTGTCCCATGCTGCAGACCCGTGGCAAGGGCAAACAGAGCCCTCATTTTACACAAATAACATCTTCACCCGTTCTTTTCTGTGGCCGGGTCCAGATGTGACGGGTTCTCTGTCTCCTCGGGCCATGATTGGGTTAATGCATTAGCTGTTAAAGGGCATGATTAGACCGTTTACAGACCTGGAAAGTGTCGAAGCGCTTTTACGTTCTGTAATTTAGTCAGACGCGATTTAGCAGTTAATGCGTATGGAAATTAAACGCAGTCCACTGTATGACTTTTCATAATCAGAGAATTAATGTAATCCATCAGTAAATATCGTGCAAATATGAATCAGAAGCCACGGTGGAGACGTGGGTGGCTCTCATAGTTCTTGCTGCTAATGACTTACATACCTATTCTTTATATTACCTTTTTTATTATAATCTATTAATTCTGTATGAAGGTAGGAGTCCATTGGAGCCCTTTGAGATTCATTCAATTCAAGAAGTTTCTTTGGGTTGTATTTTTGGAATGTCAGCAAAGCTATTTAAGGAGTCGTTGTTGTTATTACTATTATTATTATTACTGGTGTTTGTAATCACCCTCAGACCCCAGTTTATTGCTATCCAAGTGCTTTCATAGGTATATTTATATTTATATAAAATTAATTTGTCAATTTAATTTACATTAATTTATATATAAATAGTTTATTGTTTTTTTATTCGATTTTATTTTATAAATTGTCCATTTTCATGTTATTTTAGTTTTTGTTATGTGCTTTTGTCATTTTTTATTTATTTGTTTGTTTATTTATTTGTTTGTTTTTTGTTTGTTTATCCCTAGTAATTTAGTTATGTTTTAGGTTGTTATTATTTTATTTAGTTTTTTTTATTTTTATTTTTTAGTCATTTAGTTATGTGCTTTTGTCATTTTAGTCTTTTTAATAAATATATCTATTTAGGTTTAATTTATTTTTATTTTAGTGTTATGTGCTTTTGTGATCTTATCCTTTTTTTAATATAACTATTTAGGTTTTTTACTTTTTTTGTTGCTTATGTGCTTTTGTCATTTTAGTCTTTTAAGTAAATATGTCTGTTTAGCTTTAATTTTATTTTTATTCATATTATATATTAATTTTAGTTTTAGTTCAGTTTTTTTTTTTATTTTTTGTCTTTGGAAATTTTTTTATGTGCTTTTGTAATTTTATTCTTTTTTTAAATGTAACTATTTAGGTTTAATAATTTTTTTTTGTTTTAGTTTAGTTGTAGTCTTTTTAGTTTTTAATAATTTGGTTATGTGCTTTTGTCATTTTTTTTATTTGTTTGTTTGTTTATTTATTTGTTTGTTTGTTTTTGTTTGTTTATCCCTAGTAATTTAGTTATGTTTTAGGTTTTTATTATTTTATTTAGGGTTTTTTTTTTTTCAGTCATTTAGTTATGTGCTTTTGTCATTTTACTTTTTTAAAATAAATATATCTGTTTAGGTTTAATTTATTTTTATTTCAGTTTTATTTCAGTGTTATGTGCTTTTGTAATCTTATTCTTTTTTTTAATATAACTATGTAGGTTTACTTTTTTTTGTCACTTATGTGCTTATGTGCTTATGTGCTTTTTTCATTTTAGTCTTTTTTTTATTCCAGTGTTAGTTCAGTTTTTTTTTTTTTGTCTTTGGAAATTTTTTTATGTGCTTTTGTCATTTTAGTCTATGTAACTATTTAGGTGTAATTTTTTTTTTTTTAGTTTAGTTTTAGTTTAGTTTAGTTTTTAATAATTTGGTTATGTGTTTTTGTCATTTTTATTTTTATTTATTTTCTATAACTATTTAAGTTTGATTAGTAGTATTATTTCAGTTTTAGTTCAGTTGTAGTTTTTTGTTTTTATTAGTTTGGTTATGTGCTTTTGTCATTTTTTAAAATCTATATATCTATATAACTATTTAAGTTTAATTATTATATTTATTTAATTATCAATTTTCAGTTTTAATTTGTATTAATTTCTAATTGGTGATTTTAGTGCTTATTTCTTATTTTTGCATTAGGTTTTTCATCTGATATTTCTGTTATATTATTATTAATAATATTAATATTTCTATTGTTATTATCTGTATTATTATTTTTGCTTTATTTCAACGAACAAAAATGTTTAATAGTTTTAGTTTCCGATAACAACCCCTTATAGTATCACTATTGCTGTCGCTCATATTTAGGTTAGCGATCTGAGTGAATTCTGGCACTTGCCCGTCATTCATCCTGCAGCATTTAAACGTGAACGATAACTCCAGTTGTGCAGCGTGTTTATAAGTTCGGTCTGACATTATCCCATCTGACATGATTTCCTCATAAGATGCAAAAATCTAGCTTGTGTTTAACATCTTAATTCTGTTGCCTTTTAAACTAATCTCAAGGATCCCACTAAAGCTTTATACACTGGCTGAGACATTATAAATCTCATTTAAATTCTGAGGCGGTCTTTTAAAGCGCCCATCCTCAGAGGCACTGGGTTATTTAACGTCCAAAATTTACCACTTACAGCATTTTTAAGCTTTCTTTACGAGTTTGTAAAGCCCTTGACAAATCCTGCTTTTACAAATTCAGATGTGTCCTCTTAAAATGAATTTAAAACCCCATAAAGCCCCTGCCACATAAATCCCCAGCTGAAATTCATTTAAGATATGATTAAAGATGTGACATGCTCTCTAACTCATGTTTTATGTTTGTTGTTCGCCCTCAAAGGTCAGGTCTTAATGACATTGAGCACCGGCCGCAGGTTAGCGGTCGAGATTCGAACGCTTTTATAAGGAAACCAGCATCTGGAAACATGCGACGGACAAGAGAAATCTCTTATAAACGCTATTTATGACTACTGGAGAGAGAACGAAAGAAGAAAGATGACATTCGGGATGGTGTTTAATCAGCCAAAGAAACAGCGTAGGGTAATTTGTTTTCACAGAGGAAAAGAGTCATCGATTATTCTGACGTGCTTTTCCCATCAAGTCTGGTGCTCGTCTCGAGCTTGTTAAGGCCACGGTTGTGTTTTACGTGCACGCGCGGCGCTGATATATCCCGCCGACTTATTAAAGCTACTCGACAGTCGTTCAAAAATCATCCATTAGACGTCTGCTATGGGCTAAACGGTCTGTGTAATCTTTGCTCGGTTTCGCGGAGTGTCATTAAGCACTAATCAAAGCGTGCAATGGCGATAGCGATGATATGTGCGCCCTACAATACCACCGGTCTGATAAATGCGCGTGTGTTTTCTTATTTGCTTCCCGGCGCCGCAGATGCTCGATCAAAGCCAGATTCGCAGTAATCAAACTGTCGTCATACTTTACGCTACGGTTAACCCTTTATAATCGACCCATAATCCTGCTCCAAAACCCATTTCAAGAATAAATCTTTGATGCGCTGGTGGAAACTGGAGGGAAGTTGCATATTCAGCGCTTTTCGATATTGAAAAATATAATTACATGTGATTTGTCTATCAGGTGGTCAGATGGTGAGCTTGTGCTGGAGCGATTTAGGGACTTTCATAGCGGTCAGCTCCAAAGCTTCATGTATGATTCAGGATTTTGTGGCGTTTGGATTTAAATATTTAAGAGTGAGATGTAAACAGCGAGAGCTTGAAAAACACAGGCGGGAGTCTGGGGAAAAGACAGCTGAGATGAGTACTGTGTAGTAATGTAATATGAAGAGGAGACAGTGCTGGACAGTGTGATTTATTTAAAGCTCCACAAGCGGAAAAACAGTTAAATACATACGCCTGTATATGTACGGTTTTTAAATGGGGCAAGAACCTGTAAATAAGCATTTCATTACATAAGCTATGTCCAACAAAGGCCGTTTCTGACCATTTTTTTGAGATCCCTTAGCGCCTCCTTTTCCCCACTTCACAATTTAAACGCTCAAAACATGAATAGCAATGCTCTCTTGAGCATTGAAATTGTTCACCAGTATAAGCAACCTTTGACCACAAAACCAGTCTTAAAGGGGTCATTGGATGCCCATTTTCCACAGGTTGATATGATTCTTTAGGGTCTTAATGAAAAGTCTATAATATACTTTGGTTAAATGGTAGTGTGAAACAACACCCTTTTTACCTTGCTAAAATCAGCTCTGCAAAGATTATCCTGTTCTGGTCAAGGTTGCTTTAAATGTTGATGAGCTCTGTTCGCCCCGCCCCTCTCTTCTCTCTGTGGAGTGACAAGCCTGATTACTTTAACCGCGTTTAGCCGCTAAACTTGCCAACTAGCACGTTATTAGGAAAGGCGATCGCAAAGATTCATAAATAAACGCTTATACTCACTTCTGCTGTAAGTGAAGCTGGATCATGAATGATTCGCACGAACATAGACGGATATATGTAGATCGGGAGGCGCATTCCCTTCACAAACAAACGTAATCCACTGCATCTTCAGCGGCTCAGATGTCGGGCGTAAATGACGACCACTATGTTCATTATTACACCCAGCAACACAACACCTCAATCGCTCAATCTGAGATATTCCTGTCTAACATACATCCCTGCTCCAGCATCGAAACAATGGAGGTCGGACTGAGACAGCTAATCTGAGGTAAGACGCTCATTTCAATCAACTATCATGGGAGCGGCCTCTGTCTGTGTGACGCCACACCAACAGGTATCTGAGAATGGCTTGATTTGAAAAAGGGGATATTATTTTTACAGATTAATTAAAAACCACTGCATGGATTTTTATCATTATAGGGTAGATTTGTACATACACTGCCAACACACATTAATGTTCAAACAACATGAAAAAGTGAACTTTGCATCCGATGACCCCAATGACACTCCACTTTTTTTGAAAATAGGCTCATTGTCCAACTCCCCTAGAATTAAACAGTTAAGGCGGTAGCACTTTTAGCATAGCTTATCATAGATCATTGAATCTGATTAGACCGTTAGCATCTCGCTCAAAAATGACCAAAGAGTTTCGATATTTTTCCTATTTAAAACTTGACTCTTCTGTAGTTACAATCATGTACTAAGACTGACGGAAAATAAAAAGTTGCGGTTTTCTAGGCTGATATGGCTACGTCGGAATGACAGTATAGTTCCTAGCCATACTGGCCTAGAAAATCGCAACTTTTCATTTTTTGTCAGTCTTAGTACACGATGTAACTACAGAAGAGTCAAGTTTTAAATAGGAAAAATATCGAAACTCTTTAGTCATTTTTGAGTGAGATGCTAATGGTCTAATCTGATTCAGTGTTCCAGACCCGGAGATTGGCTAAATGGATTCGTAAACGGTAAAACTCAACTGTTTAACTCTAGGGGAGTTGAAAAATGAGCCTATTGTCAAAAAAAGTGGAGTGTTTCTTTAAGTAGCACGGGTATGTTTGTAGCAATTGCCAAAAATACATTGTATGGGTCAAAATGATCGATTTTTCTTTTATGCCAAAAATCATTTGAATATTAAATAAAAATCATGTTCCATTAAGGTATTTTGTAAATTTCCTACCATAAATGCATGAAAACTTAATTTTTGATTAGTAATATGCATTGCTAAGAACTTCATTTGGACAACTTTAAAGGCGATTTTCTTAATATTTAGATCTTTTTGCACCCTCATATTCCAGACTTTCAAATAGTTGTATCTCGACCAAATATTGTCCTATCCTAACAAAAATTACATTAATGGAAAACGTATTTATGCATCTCAAATCTCAATTTAAAAAAAGTATGATTGGTTTTGTGATCCAGGGTCATGTACCCAAAATTCTGTTTTCAGCATACGTAAGTTACTTAGCAATGAAAATTTAGCAGATTTTAGCAGAACACTCTGATCAAAAATTTGTTTCATGTTTACTTTCGTAGAGTTATAGATAACCATTTCTCTTCTGCTGCCGATTACTAATGAAAAAAAAAACATTGCTCTGTATTCACTCCCTGTCAAAATTATTTGTGTGCTTTTAAATAAATTGCTGCTTTCTAGACACACAATAAATTAATAATGTTCATAATAGAATTAGAAATAATATAACAGTGTTATTTCTTCAGTGAAACTTAACGTAATTTATAAAACACTTAAATAATTTATCATTTACAAAAACACTTACATTACTTAAGTCAAATCATATATTAAATTACTGTTTAGTTCTAATCCTATGCCTAGAAACTGTCTTTAAAACCATAAAAAAACATTATTTGAAGTAAATACTGAAATAAAATGTAATATATTTTATAAAATTATATATATTTTATAAAAAAACTTAAACTTATTTTATTTCTCATTTTTGTTGTTTAACTTGATGTACTAAAATTGAAATAAAATTGAAATAAAAATTTATAAAAAAAGTGTATGTAGACATTAAAATAAATAAATAAATAAATAAATGAACACCACAACATTACTAAAACCGTTAAAAAGAAAACAGAAAATATAAAAAAATTATTATTTTTATAGAATTCTTTGTAACACTTTACAATAAAGTGCATTAGTTAACACTAATTACATTAGTTAACATGAATGAAGAATCAACTATACTTCTGCAGCATTTATTAATCTTAATTCATGTTAATTTCAGCATTTACTAACACATTATTAAAATCAGTTGTTTTTGTTAACATTCATTAATGCACTGTGAACAAACATGAACTAACAATGAACAACTATTTTTATTAACTAACATTAACAAGATTAATAAATAATGTAATAAATGTTCATTGTTTATTCATGTTACTTAATACATTAACTAATGTTAATAAATGACACCTTATTGTAAAGTGTTACCAATTTATATAATATTAAATTATTATAAAAACTGCTATTAAAAACTACGGTCACGCTTTATTTTAAGGTCCGATTCTTGATATTAACAAACCTTTAACTATGATTTTTGCCTCAATAAACTACTAATTTGCTGCTTGTTAGTAGTTAGCAAGGTAGTTGTAAAGTTTAGGTATTGGATTAGGGATGTAGAATATGATCATGCAGCATATGTGCTTTATAAGTACTAATAAACAGCCAATATGTTATGAATAGGCATGTTAATAAGCAACTAGTTAACAGTGAGAATTGTTCCCCATGCTAAAGTGTTACCAAAACTACTTTTAAAATAATAATAAAAATTATCTCAGGATCTCAGTGATGCTAAAATAACACTGCCAGTGCAGCTGAATTTGGCTCAGTAAATGTATGGTCATGTGTTCTTTAGCACTGTAGATAATCTAAGCTTTTGACCAATCAACTCTGCTTTCAGTTCTGGATTTAGGACTTTGTAGGATTATTATGCATGAGCTGGGAATTATGGGTCGGGTACGTCCTGAAACCATGCTTCTTCATCCAAAAGTTTTGTTACCTCTAATCAAATCAGTACAAACAGTTTTCAAAAACTTATATCAATAAATTTTAACTATTATTCTAAAATTGTAGAAATTCCTGTAAAGGCAGCCTATGGCACTAAAATGCTTATTTTCTTCCAGTTTTACTAGGACTTCAGACCTCTATACTGTATGTCAGCATTTTTTGTTTTTTCCATTTGTTATCTGTTTTTGTTTCTTGAAGTCGGTTTGGGAGAGCAGAGATCACAGAGATGAAGCAAACCACTAGCTTCTATGCTGGGCTGAGTCACCCTTTTCCCATCCCGATCAGCAGAGGATTCGGAGTGGCTTGTGTTGTAACAGATGGTGAACCGGCAGCTATAGACACCCGTTAGACAATCGAGGAAAAACCAGAGCCTCCTGTTCCCATGGATATTGGCATCGGATGCCGTAGGGCTCATAGTAATAGCGGGGAGTTAGCCAGCAGCCAGGTACACTGTAGACAAACACAGAATCAAAGCCAAGTCTCCCGTCTCGGCTACCGCGGAGCTCAGGAGATAACTAGCGGAAAGCAACGGCAAAGTCGCTCTCTGAGGAGGTTTCTCACGTTACAGCAGCCAGCTAGGATAGCAGTTTGCACAAAGTCACACAGAAAACAGTCTGAGAAAAACAACCTGTCCTCAACTTAGAGGAGATTCCGAAAATGTAACATTGTAAGCACAGCTTCAACCCAACATTCTGTAGTTACCATAGAAACAGTGCTGACTTGCCATTAGCAGCTATTGTCATTTAAAAAAAAAGTAACTGATATTGTTTGAATCATTATTCAATACAGATGTAACTCTGGAAGCCCTGAAATGTTGTTGAGTTTTCTTCTTTTTCTTCTTCTTCTCCTTCTTCTTCTTCTTCTTCTTCTCTCGGAGTCTGTGGCAGCCCATAGAACCGCTTGCGAGAAAGTTATAAAATTTGGCACATGGATAGAGGACAATCTGAATATTAACCATAGCAAATTTAAAGTCTCTAACTGAAACTCTCTAGCACCACCAATAGGCCAAATTTCCACTCATGTTTCTGCCAAAGATTTTCTGCAATTTTGAATTTCGCAAAAATGTACTTTTACGAACTCGTCCTAGATGGTTTGTCCGATTTTCATCAAAATTGGCTCAGATCGCCTTTAGACAATGTTGCAAAATTTATCACAACCTTTTTGATATACAAAGCCGTTTTCGTAAAACTTGTTAACATATTTGAGTAGTTTTGGCACAGTGCCACCTACTGGTCAAAATATATAAAAATTTACATTTTAGTTTATATTTTCTGAACCATTGGACCAAAAATCATAAGAGTGATCTTGTTAAATTTGGAGTAGCATACCGAATCAAACGATACCAAATTTTCGTATGTCAGCCAGTTTGAGCATGAACCATTTAGAATTTTGCAGTATAATGCTGCATTTTTCAAACACTTCAACATATAATGAATCTTATAGAATCGCTTATGAATATTATCGAGAAAGTTATGCAGTTTGGCACACAGGTAGAGAACAATCTCAATATTAACCACAGCAATTTTTGGAGTCTCTAACTTGAGCTCTGTAGAGCCAATAGACCAAATTTGCACCCCTGTTGAATGCATACCAAAAATGTAAATTTGTACGGATCAAAATTTTTTCACGATTTTGAATTGTGCAAAAAATCTGCTTTTTGAACTTGTCCTAGGCGGTTTGACCGATTTTCACCACAATTGGCTCAGATCATCTTTAGGCAATGCTGGCAAAAATGTATCAAAAGCTTTTTGATATACCAATCCATTTTTGTTAAGCTTGTTAACGAAGTTGACAAGATATGCACAAAAATGGATATGAAGCTATATCTTCGCAATGCTTTAGCGGATTCAGACCA
Source organism: Cirrhinus mrigala (assembly GCA_036247105.1). NCBI lineage: Eukaryota > Metazoa > Chordata > Actinopteri > Cypriniformes > Cyprinidae > Cirrhinus > Cirrhinus mrigala. The sequence goes on from CM070014.1 coordinate 34,165,530, forward strand.
GACTTGGTATGTGTTATATCAAGTATGACTTGAGGGCACATGAGTAGTTTGGGCACAGCACCGCCTACTGGTCAAAAGATATAAAAATGTGAGATTTTTGTTTATATTTCTGAACAGTTTGACCAAAAATATTAAGAGTGAACTCATTAGATTCAGAGTAGCATACCAATTCAAACAATACCAAATTTTCCTATGTCAGCCATTTTGAGCATGGACCATTTCGAATTGTGCAGTAAAATGCTGTATTTTTCAAACACTTTAATGTGTTAGTCTCAAACTCAATTCCTGGAGGGCCATAGCTCTGCACAGTTTAGCTCCAACCCTAATCAAACACACCTGATCCAGCTAATCAGGGTCTTCAGGATTAGTAGAAACTTCCAAGCAGGTGCGAGTTGGAGCTGGTTGGAGCTAAACTCTGCAGAGCTGCAGCCCTCCAGGAATTGAGTTTGAGACCTCTGCTGTTATGTATTATGAATCTTATAGAATTCCTTGTAAGAAAGCTATGAAATTTGGCACACATATAGAGGACAATATCACCATTAACCACAGCAAATTTGGAGTCTCTAACTCAAACCCTCTAGCGCCACCAGCAGGCCAAAATTGCACTCATGTTTCTGCTAATAAGTTTTGAACCATAAAGTCTAAAAGCTAAATTTCTTCTGATTCCTTGGCTTCCTCATTTTTTGTTTGTTTGCTTGCCATGTGAATATTATGAGGATATTTATTCATGATTGCTATAAGGAAAAGAAAATTATGATACACATAATTTTATGGTTTCCGTTATTAACAGTAAATGTGAAATTCGTATTTGACAAAAATGAGGAAACAGTGTTTCAGGTCTGTTTATTAAACTCGCCAGGTGACTGACTTGTCTAAAAGTTTAGTTTTCATGCTGTTAACTACTCCAGATAGTTCCATACTCGCAATTTCTAATGTGGATTTTGTCGCTTTTTGGCTTGTTCCTACATACCCCCTGATTTTTATTTTTTCCCTGAAAGTCGTGAGTCACGTTGGAGCTTATTTTGGTTTGGTTTAAGGTTTAGTACAGCAGAATTTTTTGAAAACTCTTCAGAGAAAATGAACGGTTTTCTGCTGCAGTGCAGACTTCACAACCGCGACTTTGTGTATCTGTACTCACCTACACCTTCTTTCTGCCATTTCTGTGCTTTTAGCCATGTCCTCTTCTGATGTCATCTTATGTAATTTCTTACATAACAAATCCTCCTCCTCTCCCCCATCCCTCAATCCCATTTTTGACAGTGTAATTCTGCTCCTGCAGCCTCTGATTTGGATGTAATTGTTTCAATCACAATGTATGAATAATTTATTCTCTAGAAAATTACAAATTCATCAGGGAGAACTTTGATTTCCCCAAACCAAATCCCCTCTACTGTCTGTCTCTCTCTCTCTCTCCTTTCTCCAAACACCTGTCCTTCCCTTCCCACGCCAGCGGACACATCTGACACTGATATGCATGGCTGCAGGTAGTATTTCGGTTCAGGTACATGTGGGGATTCACAATTCCAGATGTTTAGTGGTCATTTGTCAAAAAGTCGACATGACTCACACGACTAACTGCTAGTTAAAGAGATAGTTCACCCAAAAAATTAGCATTCTGGCATCATTTACTCACTCTCATGGTGTTCCAAATCTGAGTGAAATTCTTTCGTCTGTAAAACATAAAAGATGATGTTATGAACAATATTCAGAGTTCTTTTCAATGCAATGAAAGTGGAAGGTGTTTTTCCCAAGTAAAAGGACAAAAAAGCAGCATAATCACTCATTTTAAGTCATATGATAGCTTTGTGAGAAGAAAAGACCTAAATTGAAGCCATTTTTCAGAGCTCAGAAACTTTTCATTGTTTAACTGAAGAAAGAAAGAAAATAAAAAGTGTTAGAAACACTGTAATGTAATGTGTGCGTGTGTGTGTGTGTGTGTGTGTATATATATATATATATATATATATATATATATATATATATATATATATATATATATATATATATATATATAATTTTTTTTTCAAAGTTTAAAATAAAACTGATTATTTGAGCATGTTTAATAGAAAATTATTTTAATAGAATAATATATGTAAGTATTTTCTACTAAAATATTCTTTTAAAAACAGTAAAAATTAAAATGCTAAAAACTAAAAATAAATTAATTTTAGAAAAATAAATAATTAATAAAGTAAATATAAGTAAATAAGTAATAAAAGTAATTTTTGTCAAGCACCAAAAGGACGAAAACCTACATTACAGTAGTTCATTCTACTTGTGCTTATGCACTGAATTTCAAGTCATATAGAGTAGTGTGAGGGGAAAAAAACACAAATATAAATTATTTTAATGATGTGTTTAACGGACGAAAGAAAACAGCATTAGAAGAAAGCAAGGGTACATAAATGATGACAAAGCTTTAATTTTTGTTTGAAATATTCCTTTAAAACAAAGTGTGCATTTGCATATTAGAAATTTGATGAATATATAACATAGGATGAGTCATGCACCAAAGTTTAAGTTGCACCAAAGTTGATATGCATTGCTCTTGATAAACCCGTGATGTGCATTGACATGCATTGCAAGAAACTAGTAAAACTGCAATGCTGTTATGTAGAATAATAATGCTGTGCTGCAGCTAAGGCTGTAAAACATCTTGTGAACTGCTTTTGCTTTGGATTTGTCAGTCACAATCCTTGTATATCATTGCATCGCTGGAGGGCTGTGTGTCTGGATGTGGCACCAGGCTCAAGGCGTCGAGAAGCAGCAGCTTTTAGCTCCCGAAACATAACGAGAAGTTTCAGCAGAGGTTCTCTGGGGTATCGCACTCTGAACGCTTCACCTCTAATGCAGGTTGATGTACACATGCAGAATCTTCACCGGAGCCACTTGAGCTTTGGGCGAAAGAACGGCTTGATTTATGACCGGTCGCGAGCGCTGTCAAGTCAGATGTGCCGCGGCGTTCGCAACGGCGTGCTAACTTAACTGATTACGCCTCTTAGTAGACGCTTGGCCTTGGGCGAATCCCTGCCGGAGTGAGGAGGTGGATTCTGAGCGCTTCGTGATGTAACCGTGCATGTGTTTGTATTTGAACGTCTCCCAATGCAGTGTGTCCGTAGGAGGAAAATGTATCCCGAGAGGTAATGTTCCAGAAACGAGTGTTGTCCATTCTCCCAACTGTGAAATTCATTTTGAAATAATTTTAATTAGAGTCGCAAATTATGCAGACGCTACAGCAGCCCGTCGTGCATCGTTGGCTTTTACAGCGCTTCTGCTGTTCACAACTAGAAAATGGGTCGTTTTAAATTTTAACATTTCTGACGTTCTTACCATGTCCTTGCAAAGAGTTAGGAAAGTGAGGCAGGAGCATGAAATGTCTTTTCAGATTTTCTAAGATGCCATTACTACAGTTAAAATAGTCATTTTGTGCAATTTTAAACATGCATGTTTCAGTCTAATGAGGTGGGATTATACAAAGGCTAAAAAGTTTTATGCTTTCAGCAGTTTCTCATTAACCCTCATGTTGTGTTCTGGTCATTGTGACCTGGAGGGGTTTTTCTTGTTGCCAAAAATGCTAGTTAATGGTATCAAATTAGACTTAAAGTGCCCCTATTAGGGATTTTAAAAGGTTTATATTTTGGTTTTGTGAGTCCCCAACAACAAGTTGACATGCATGCAAGGTCAAAAAACACTTTTATTGTCTTATAATATGCATTTATTTTTACCTTATTTGCTCAGCGACTCCCAAACGGTTCATCAAAACGAATCATTTGTCCAAACCACTCCTTTGCGTGACACTAATCTGCGGTGATTGGTCCAGTGACCCGGTCTTTTGTGATTGGTTTAACGTTACTGCGTGCAGCGAATTTCAAACATGGAACGCCCATCACCGTTATCTAGCCCACAACTCGGCAGTAAACAACAACACCCAAACAGCCATAGTATATGCGTCAACCCAACGCAGAAACATATTGATAAAGCACTGCAGCTTGTACTCCAACGAATTGTTCTATTCTTTATCAGAACTTCAAGTAATAACAACGACAAACATTCACTATTCACAGAAACGTTTCTAGACAATAGCGAGTGAACAGATAAAGCTGTCAGCCGGTTAGCCAGAGACCTACGAGCTGCACGGAGCGAACACAACACACACATAACTAAATATGTATTTTGCATGATACAGAGTAGCGTTACATGAGAGCAACAAGTTTTAAAGGATTACTCCACTTTCAGAATAAAAATGTCCTAAAAATTTACTCACCCCTGTGAGCGATATAGGATGATTTTGAACGATCGCTAGAAAATACAACCATCAATTATTAATCACACTTACAGTTAGAGGTTTGGAGGAGCAAGTCGGTCCAAATAAACTGGGCACTGATCCATCTTTTAAGAGTAAGCCTTTGGTGAATCCCGCATTGTACTTAGGATACAGCGTCTTCTCGACATGACGTAAACCACATGGAAATTTTACTGTGTTTGTGAGCGGGCAAGTTGTTCGCGACATAGAACGTGGGCGGACATTATGCAAATGTGTTCATTTGTGACGTATAGCCGTAACAGAAAAAGATTCGAATTCCTGACGACTCGTTCAGGCAATTGTGAACCGACTCTTTTTTTTTGATAGACAGTAACTTTATTTAACGTGCACTGTCGGCTTCACAACTTTGTAGATAGTTTATGTTCACATGACACACTGCATGAAAGGTCATATTTGAAAAGGCATAATAGGAGCACTTTAAACTTACTAACTTATAACAACTTACCCAAAAAAAAAAAAAAAGTACTTTTTTGGACATAACTTTTGGACTTCCTGGTAAAAATTACCTCTGAATGTTATATTATCACCCAATCTTGGATTCAATCTTTTTGTCAGCTGGTTTTCTTTCAGTTAGCAAAGGTTTTGTATTTCTTTTTGAAACCGATTGATCGTAGGCCTCACTGATTTAAGCTCAGTTTTTGAGTGAACATTGCCAGAATTATAGACAAATAATGTTTTTCACTCAAGAACTGAAGTGAATAAGCTCAGTTAATACAATAGGCCTATGATCAACCAGTTTCAAAAAGGAATACAAAACCTATACTGATTAAAAGAAACAAAGTTGGTGAAAAGATTAAATCCAAGATTTGGTGATAAAGTGACATAATGAGTCATTTTTGGCCTGGAACACCAAGTTAGTTGAAGGATTTTCAGCATAGCACAACTGTACTTTTTTATATTACAGAACTAGCTGAATATTTTAAGATAAAGCATTAAAGCTACTGAAATCTTTTATTAGAAACAGTTGACATTGGATAACATTTTTTTTTTTTTTTTAAATAAAACCTACTATTAGTCAGTTCTATGAAGAGATTTAAAAAAAAACTGGTGGAGTAGAGAAAGAGATGTTGCCCTCAGCCAAAACTATTTCTCTGAAACAAATAATAGATTAATGGGACCAAAGACTGCCTGTTAGATTTACCCATAATAAATTATATCTTGTTTAACCACTATAGAAACGTCAAAGTCAGCAGCAAATTCCAGAAGATCTGGCCGAGGTAAGGCTGCTCTCAGTGGGTTCATGAGCGTTGAATGTCCGTTGATGTCCTGGAGCTCACATCTCCGAAAACCTTAATGCAAATATTCAAATAGACATCTTAATCTTTATTAACACGCCACATATTTGAAGTACATTCTCACCTAAAAACTCTTAAAACTACATTCCGTGACAAAAACAGTATTATTTATGCAATTATAGTGGATTTGGGTCTCCGCCATTACACTCGCTGAGAGATACACCGCAAACGAAGTGATACAAGCAGTGAAACAGTTGGAGTTCTGTTTTCACTAGAATATCACATTCCTCTCAGCCAGTCAGATTCGAAGACCAGAAAGAACTGTTCTATAAATATATAGAACAGAAACTGCAAAATGTTGATTTTACCAAAACAGTGCGCTCATACAAAATGCATGTTATTGTTTATTTAGTACTAACCTGAATAAGATATTTCACTTAAAAGATGTTTACATATAGTCCACAAGAAAAATAATAGTTGCATTTATAAAAATTCAAACGTTTACATACATGATTCTTAATACTGTGTTGTTACCTGAATGATCCACAGCTGTGTTTTTATGTGTAGTGATAGTTGTTCATGAGTCCCTTGTTTGTCGTGAACAGTTAATCTGCCTGCTCTTTCTCAGAAAAGTCCTTTAGGTCCCACAGATTCTTTGGTTTTCCAGCAATTTTGTGTATTTGAACCCTTTCCAACAATGACTGTATGATTTTGAGATCCATCTTTTCACACTGAGGACGACTGAGGGACTCGTATGCAACTATTACAGAAGGTTCAAACACTCACTGAAGCTCCAAAAAGAAAAATAATGCATTAAGAGCCGGGGGTGAAAACTTTTAAACAGAATGTGTACATTTTTCTTATTTGGCCTAAATATATTTTTTCATTTAGTACTGCCCTTCAGAAGCTACAGAAGATACATACATGTTTCCCAGAAGACAAAATAAGTTAAATTTACCCTGATCTTCAAATTCAAAAAGTTTTTACCCCCCAGTTCTTAATGCATGATTTTTCCTTCTGAAGCATCAGTGAGCGTTTGAACCTTCTGTAATAGTTGCATACGAGTCCCTCAGTCATCCTCAGTGTGAAAAGATGGATCTAAAAATCATACAGTCATTGTTGGAAAGGGTTCAAATACACAAAAAAATGCTTAAAAACCACAGAATTTGTGGAACCTGAAGGATTTTTCTGAAGAACTGTGGGCAGTTTGACTGTTCAGGACAAACAAGATACTCATAAACAACTGTCACTAAACAAAAAACACAGCTGTGGATCATTCAGGTAATAACACAGTATTAAGAATCAAGGGGATGAAAACTTTTTTAACTTTTTGATCATTTTTATAAATTCAACTATTTTCTCTTGGACTATATGTAAAAATATTTTATGTGAAATATCTTATTCAGGTCAGTACGAAGTAAACAATAACATGCATTTTATCCCTCCTATTTTGGTAAAATAATTAACATTTTGCAGATTCTAAAAGACAGACGTAAAGTGTTGACCTCAACTGTATAGGACAAAACTAGCTGAATATTTTAAGATATAGTATCAGCTAAAAGCTGCTGAAGTGTTTTATTTCGTACTGTTAGCATTGTAAAGCATATTTTTAAATGTGCAATTCAACTGCATGTTTTAGTGATGTGCATCAATGCAAGAAAGCAAAGTATGAGCGATAGTGTGACACAGGCGAACTGAAGGGCAGAGTGACATATCCCACTCTAATCCATTACTCCAGCCATGCGGCCCTCCGATGATATGAAGGTCAGCGTGTATTATAAAATCCCCCATCAGTAAAATGGATGCTTCGCATCTCAGTGTGCTACGGCCTCAGCGCTGGGAAAAGCACCGTAGGTCTTTGCTGTGTTGTGCTTCTCACTGCAACCCATTTCAGTAAACATCTTTTTTTTTCCCAGTATAGTGGTGGTGAACATTCAATGTTTATAAGGCTTTTGGTGGAATAAGAAATTCACATCAGGTAGGACAGGTGCGGCGGAGGGCTGCGGCTTTAGCCCGGGGTAAAGGGAAACAACAGCATGGCATATGAAAATGTGAGGTGGAGAGCAAAACCTGCTGCAGCATTAATGCAGAACATTTCCAAAGCACAATATAAGTCCAGCAGTCAAGGCTTTGGGGTTTTGCAGACTTATTTGAAGTAAAGATGCAAATGCGGTAGTGCTCCTTATTGAGGATCTGGCAACCCGGGGGTCACCAGAGGTCAGATTAAATTGGAACAAAATATGCAAAATACAGTTCACATTGCTGTTTAAAAAGTTTGGGGTCAGTAATAAATTAATACTTTAATTCAGCAAGGATGCATTAATTTAATCAAAAGTGTCAGTAAATGCATTTATAAAATAAATGCTGCTCTTTTGAACTTTCTATTGGTCAAAGGATCCTGAAAAAAGTATCAGTTTCCACAAGAGTATGAGGGAGCACAATTGTTTTCAACATTGAAAATCATATTAGCTGCATATTAGAATGATTTCTGAAGGATCATGTGACATTGGAGTAATGATGCTGAAAATTCAGCTTTGCAACAACGGGATAAATTACATTCTACAATGTATTCAAATAGAAAACAGTTGTTTTACATTTTAATAATATTTCAGAATTTTACTGTATTTTTGATCAAATAAATGCAGCCTTGGTGAGCATAAGAGACTGTTCAAAGACATTTTAAAAAATCTTACTGTCCCCGAACTTTTGAACAGTAATATATAAAGTACAAAAATAAGATAGTATGTGCATACATGCATCATATTAAATTATTTGGTTGCATGCTTCGTTTTGCTGCCACCTCAGTGTTTCGTGCCAAAAGCGGCTCTTTTTCAGATGCTTTCAAACTAAAAGTAGTTCAACTTTTGAAAATGTCTCAAGACCCCATGTTATGTTCCGTTGCGGGCCATCTAGCTGTTTTTAAATGCAAGACTGTGTCCTGTGTGACGGACTGGTTTAATTAAATAAATCATGGTTAAATACCACAGAACGCCTGTCAGAAAGAAAGATTTCTCTGTGAAAATGTCTGCCGTTCAGTCAAAACAAATGCACACAACAGACTGAAAGAGTGCAATGATGTTTGCATTGCAATAAAACTGATCTTTACTGAAAAAATTCAGGCATGGGGTTCCCAGTAAATATGATATTATAGGTACTCTGTTTGCATTGATTTACAGTATTTTTCACGTACAAACACAACTGTTTGTTTCTATTCATTGCTGTTGGCAATTTGCTTGATTGTATTCCGTTAATGAAGCATATGACCCTGGGAGCCATTGGCATAACCTAGAGTGCCAAGATATGGAAAGGTTTTTAATCAGACCAAGAGAGCCACAATCGCCTCATGAAATGGGGCCAGAGATGGGAAGTAATGAAGTACAAATACTTCATTACTGTGCTTAAGTAGATTTTTCTGGTATCAGTACTTCACAGTTTATTTTTCTGACTACTTTTTAGTTTTACTCCTTACATTTTTAAACAAATATCTGTACTTTCTACTTCTTACATTTTCAAACTAGACTCGTTACTTTAGTATTAATCAGCATTTGTGGATCACCATTTGATAACAAATCTCTAATAAATCATGGATCGGTTAGTCTTTAATGGCAACGCCGATTTGGCTCGTGCGGTCTGCGTCTCCGCCAAAACGCTTTCTATCAGAGGACATAACAACACAACCCTTACGAAAATTAAAACAAAAATCCATGGTTACTATAGTAAAACCACGGTAACCACAAATAAACCATGGTTTTGCTACACTAACCATAGTCTAACCATGAGATGTGTAGTAAAACTATGATTGTAAATTAAAACAGACCAGAAAAATGGTTACTATACTTTTACTGTAATAAACCATGGTTAATTTTGGTAAGAGAAAAATGTGACTCATTATAATGCAATTACATGTTTAGTATGTAGAGATATTGTCATGATGTAATCATTATTGTACTAATTTTGACATTTAGGCAATTTAGAAAATATAGTTTTGTTAAATCTACAGTATTTAAGCCATTTTAAGATAAAAATACACCTGGTCATAATGTGATACTTTAAACTGAACTTCAGTAAAATTGTTACTGCAAATAGAATATACTGAGGTGGTTGTTTTGCAAGAAGGTGTAGACAGTTCTGCTCATAACAGTAAATAGCTGATGGAAAAAACGGGTGACGGGTACAAGAAAATTAGTGAAAAAAAAAAACAAACACAAAGTGAGATGCAGAAAGACATCTTGGAAAATGAAGAGACTGAAAAGGAAAATAGAAGAGAAGGTGCAGTTCAAGAAAGAGCCTTTTTCTTATTTTGCACGGCCCCAGCCTAAGGTTTTAAACATTTATTTAAATGTGCTGGCCATACAAAAAAATAGGGTTGTCCGTGGTTTAAGAATGTGTTGTGGGTGTATGGGATGGCCTGGATGAGCGTGAAATTTCCCGGCCTGAAATATTGTCCCAGTCTGGCCCTGTTTTACATGGTTGTTGTTTTGCCTTGATACATTCATTAGCTAACTGTAAGTTATTTTGTATTAATGTGTCAATATGATGTGAGGTCCAGTTACCAGCATGACACTAAAACAGGTAATAGTAATGGGTACTTTTGACTTAAGTACATGTCTGAGCCCATACTACTTTACTTTAACTTAAGTAAAATAGTGTAGTCAGTACTTCTACTTTTACCAGAGTATTTTTAAACACGAGTATCTGTACTTCTGCTTGAGTGAAGGATGTGTGTACTTTTGCCATCTCTGATGCAGACAAGCAAACTGATATAACAAGCTTCCAGGTGTCCTAAGGGTCATAGTATCCTTCTTTTCCAATGGACAGTGCAGGAATACTGGCATCTGCCCCGGGCCCTCAGACTGCCTGAGGCTTCAGACAGCAAGGTCAGACTATACCGCTATGTAAAGAGTACTTGATGACTACTAAAATGATTATTTGTTTGTGTTTATTATTTTAAGCTTATTTTTTTAATTTGTTGAATTGCAATTTATTTATTTATTTAGCCTTTGTTTTTACATTACATTGGTTTAGTTTCTGTATATAATTCTGTATACAATTTTTTTTAATTCAATTTTTTATTTTATTTCGTAGCATTGTATTACATAATTTTAGCTTTTGTTTTTAATTTGTATTTTACTTTTATTTATTTAATTTAATTGCATTGCATTGTTTACTTTTAGTTTTAGTTTTATTGCAGTACATAATATTAGTTTATTAGAAACCAAATTTTACTTTATGTAGAATTTTTTTTTTTTTATTGCATTGCATAGTGCATAGTGCATAGTTTTTTTTTTTTTGCCATTACATACTTCGTTTATTAGAAACCAAATTTTAGTTTATATAGGAATTTTTATTTAACTTTATTTTATTGCATTGCATAGCATAATTTTAGTTTTTTATTGGATTACATAATTTTACTTTATTAGTTTATTGCGAATTTTTATTTTATTGCATTGCATTGTACTGCATTGCATAGTTGTGGTTTTTTTTTATTGCATTACATAATTTTATTAGAAACCAAATTTAGTTAATGTAGAATTTTTATTTTATATTTTATTGTATTTTATTGCATTGCATAGCATAATTTTAGTTTTTTATTGCATTGTATAGTTGTAGTTTTTTATTGCATTACATAATTTTAGTTTATTAGAAACCAAATTTTAGTTTATGTAGAATTTTTATTTTATTGCTATGCATTGCAATAAAATAGTTGTAGTTTTTTTTATGCATTTATTAGAACCAAAGTTTAGTTTGTTTAATTTTTATTGTATTGTATTTTATTGCATTGCTTTGCATAATTGTACTTTTTTTTATTGCATTACATAATTTTAGTTTATTAGAAACCCAATTTTAGTTTATGCAGAATTTTATTTTATGTAGAATTTTTATTTTATTTTATTTTATTTTGTTTTATTTGCATTGTTTTAAGGGTCACATGATTATATATTATTTTTTACTTAAAATATTTAAAAAAAAAATATTTTGACCTATTATATTTAAGTCTCACTGAGATTATAAGTTAATATTTGAATTATTAAACAGCATTTTGTTTTATTTATTTATTTTATTTTAAAAGTATTTGTTTTCTTTTCAAGTTTGCATGCTTGTAATTTAATAATTTTTTTATTTTATTATTTTATTATTTCTATCATCTCCCAAAACTGTTGCAATTTCTTCACAAACCCCATTTCAAAACCCTGACTTCATGTTGTTGATAAAAGTGAAGAGAGTGTGTTATAGGAATTTTAATTACTACAGTTATGTGATTTATAATCAGTAACTGACTACAATCTGTAAGTAATCTATGCAGTTAACATCACTAAACTCAAAATATAGTATTGTGACACTACTAATCAGACACCAGCTTGCCGAAAGGCCCATACGTCTGTTTTCTGCATTCGTGTGAAGTGAAATGTTCATCACTTTCCAGGCCATGACAAAAGTGTAGATTGGTCTCCCGCAGTGGACTGTCAGAAATGGACCCGGCTGAAAATGTCAGCCAGAACCGCAGGATCCCAGACCCCATAAGGTCCACGAATGGCGCTAATATCACGCCGGTGGCACTCCGGGTCAAAGACAGACTGTTTCCCTCCTTCCTCTATCTGCGTTTCAGCTAGAAGTTGCCGACATTATTTTGCTCGTCTTTGACAAAACAGCCCTCAGATCATCCTCCCGGTGGAGCGCGATAAAACAGTTGTCTCTTGCCTCTCCGGTACGCCGGCACGACGGAGGCAAAGCCTAATCTGAGACTTAAGGAAGCTGTCAATTTGACCGCGGTCCCCTGCCAATTATCTCCTGCTGTGCTCCTTTGATACATTTTGCTATGTGGCCTTGTCCCCTTCCGCTATCTTTGCAGTGTCAGCTGCGGTTTGAACTCCGCGGAGAGCGTCCCGCACGGCTGTCCAAGCAAATTATTAATTGAAAGTGATCTGGCATCTTGTCAGTCTCGACTCCCCTTCTGTTCACGTCTCGGACTGTGATGTCGACGCTCAGTGTTGTCTGGCACCCATAATGGAGTTTCGGCTCGTGTTTGAAGTGCCGGTAATCTTACGCTGATGTACTAGATGAGGAGTTAGCATTTTTAAGGTCACTGGCTGGAATAATGAAATGCTGTTTAATTGAGTGGGATGCATTTATATCAGCTCTTCATCTGTGACCAAAGCTGTATTTACAACCCAAGACACGTAACATCACTAAGCCTTAGTTCTCATTTAGTCATTTGAATTTATTATATTGCATTGCATTTAATTCTGTTGTTTTTTTTTTTTGCAGTTCAATTACATTACATAATATTATTTTATGTTTTTCTTTTTTAATTTTAATTCTTTTTTTCTTTTTTACTTGGCTGATTTTATTGCTTTGCATTGCATTTTATTTCATTGCATAATTTTAGGTTTGGTTTTAAGTTTTTTATTTTAATTTTTATTTCATTGCAGTGCATTATATCATTTTAGTTTTTTTTCCAACTTAATTTTATTTGCATTTATTTTTATAGATTAAGTAATTAGATTATATTATTTATATAAAATAAATACAAATAATATGTATAAATAAAATGTATTTATTTTTTTTATTTTTATTTGTAATTGTTTTAATTTATTAATTAGATTATATTATAATATTTCACTTACATAATTTTATTTCTTGTTTTTGTTTGTTTTATTGCATTGCACTTTATTGTATTGTATTGTAAATGTTTTTTTTAATTCAATTTAATTTATTTCACTGTACTGTGCTATATCATTTTAGTTTCTGATTTTCATTTTAATTTATAATATTTCATTGCTCTGCATAATTTTAGATTTTGTTTTTATTTTTATTTTTACTTTTATTTATTTCATTGCAGTGCATTGCATAATTTTAGTTTTTGATTTAATTAATATAATTTTTGGATTATATTCCAAAAATTAAGTAATTAGATTGTTACATCATTTTAGTTTTTGTTTTAATTTATTTTATTGCATTGCATTTTATTGCTTATAGTTTTGAAATAATTAATTTAATTACATTTTATTTTATTTTAATTTGTTTCACTGTATGTATTACATAATTTTTATTTTATTTATGTATTTATTTATTTATTTATTTTCACTTTTAAAATTAATTGATTATATTGCTTTGCATTGCATTTTATTGCATTGCATAATTTTCAGTTTCGTTTTATTTTTATTTGTATTTATTTACTTGCAGTGCATTACATAATTTTAGTTTTTGATTTTGATTAAAGTAATTAGATTATATAATTTCACTTACATCATTTTAGTTTTTGTTTTAATTTATTTTATTGCATTGCATTACATAATCTTATTTTTTTTATTCTGATTTTATTTGCACTAATTTTTATGGATTGCATAATTATATTCCAAAAATTAAGCAATTAGATTAAATTTTTTCATTTACTGCAGTACACTGAATTTCTGATCTTACAAGAAGGTTTAAAGAATCTAAGTGAAGCTTTATTTAAAAGTAAAATATCATTGTTGCAGCACATCAGGAAGTTAAATTGCCTTTGAAGAGAGATATAAGCCAAAGAGAAGTGTAAAGGAAAGATTTGAGAGTGCAAATAATATCTAACCCAATTCAAGCCATTTGCACTTGGCTATAACACACATCTTAGCATTTTTAAGGTCACTGGCTATAGAACAATAAAATACTGTTTAATTGAGTGGAATGAATTCATATCAACTCTTTATTTGCGACCGAAGCCATTTTACAACCCAAGACATTTGCATTTGCACAAGTGAAATATCAGTGAGCCTTAATTCTACCGATTTTTTTTTTTTTTTTTTTTTTTTTTTTTTTTTTTTCCGACATCTAATTGACTTTCTTCACACGTACGCATATTTCAATTAATCTTCGGCCTTCCATCTTTGGAATAATTTCTTTTGTCAGAGCTTATTTGGACTCCATTGTTGTAACAGCTTTGTTTTAGGTTTATCAGCTGCTCTATATAGCAGGAAAACTTCAGTGATTATGAAAATAATAGTGTATCATTTTTTCCGCTTCTTCTGCAATTAATGCTCTATCGCCGCATGAAACCCTCGCTGAGAAAGCAGGATGAAAAAGTATTAATCTTCCCATAATTCGTATTTATCGAGACGTTTTCTAATGACCTACATCAGCAGGGCTTTTTTTTTCCTGGATGGAATGCTCTATTATAGAGTTTCAATTAATATTCCTAAGAGGGTTTTTGGGGGAAAATAAGGTCAAAGGAGATCATTTGCGTTCATTTCATCATAGTGAAACTAGTTTGGGAATAAATGCAAGTTGAGCTCCTATAAATTGGTTTGAATAGTTGGAATAATTCTCCAAGGACAGGAGCAGAAAATGAGAAACTGAGAAGCCATATGAAGATCATTGTTGCAGGCGTCAGAAAGTGAAATCGTCTTTGAAGAGGAAATAAGCCAAAGAGAAGCGAAAGATGTGACACTGGAAATAAGATCTAACCCAAATCAAGCTATTTGCACTTGGCTATAACAAATCTTTAAAAATGTATGAATATGGGTTCAGCTGTTATGTACAGGCTCGAAAAACTAATAATACATTGATTTATAATTGATGAAGCTTGAAAACATATGCAGAGTTATTAATTAATCAAAAGATTGTGTTTAGCTACACGATTTAGTGAATCTTCTATTCACAGTTTTAGAGATTATATTTTACATGAAAGTTGATTTTCAGTGTTTCTTATAGACCATGACAGACAGACGGGCAACCGTTCAAAATTTGGGGTAAGATTTTATTTTATTTTATTTTATTTTATTTTATTTTATTTTATTTTATTTTTTAACATTATTGAATGGAGAAGATTTACTGCCCACAAATACTTTTCACTGACCATAACAACTGCATTTTTTAATATTATTTTTGTCATTGTTGTTGTTATTATTATGTTCGAAATAAACACAAACAGACAGGCATACAGATTATTTTATTTGTATTATTTTATTTTATTTTTGAACATTATTGAATGGAGAGTATTTACTGGCCACAAATACTTCTTACTGACCATGACAACTGTATTTTTCATTATTATTATTATTATTATTATTATTATTATTATTATTATTATTATTATTAATAATAATAATAATAATAATAATAAATAACATTTTAAATGCTATTTTATTTTGCAGGTGCTATTTTACAAATTATTAAACAATTTTATTTTGTTTTATTTTATTTTTATTATTTTATTTTTGAACATTATTGAATAGAGAGTATTTACTGGCCACAAATACAGGGGTTGGACAATGAAACTGAAACACCTGGTTTTAGATCACAATTAGTATGATATTGGGCCTCCTTTTGCAGCTAATACAACATCATTTCATCGTGGGAGTGACAAATACAAGTCCTGCAAAGCAGCCAGAGGGATTTTGAGCCATTTTCCTCTTGCAGAACAGTGGCCAGGTCACTATGTGATGCTGATGTGGGAAAACGTTTCCTGACTCGCTCCTCCAAAACACCCCAAAGTGGCTCAATAATATTCAGATCTGGTGACTATGCAGGCCATGGGAGATGTTCAACTTAATTTTCATGTTCATTAAACCAGTCTGTCACCAGTCTTGCTGTGTGTATTGGTGCATTATTATCCTGATACAGAGCACTACCTTCAAGGTACAATGTTTGAACCATTGGGTGCACATAATGAAACTTTACACTCTGCTCTAACTGGTGTAATGTACAGTAAGTGAAGATTGGGCACCAGACAGCGCAAATATAGCCATGAAACCTCCAATACTATATTGCCGAGTGTTTCAGTTTCATTGTCCAACCCCTGTACTTCTTACTGACCATGACAACTGTATTTTTCATTATTATTATTATTATTATTATTATTATTATTAATAATAATAATAATAATAATAATAAATAACATTTTAAATGCTATTTTATATGGCATGCAGGTGCTATTTTACAAATTATTAAACAATTTTATTTTGTTTTATTTTATTTTTATTATTTTACTTTTGAACATTATTGAATAGAGAGTGTTTACTGGCCACAAATATTTCTTACTGATCATGAAATCTGTATTTTTCATTATTAATGTTGTTGTTGTTGTTGTTAAAATAAACAAACAATCAAACAGACGGACAGACAAACAACCGTTCAAATGTTTGGGGTCAGAAAGATTTTATTTCATTTCATTTTTTATTTTTTTTTATTTTTTTTTTTATTTTATTTTTAGTAATTATTATTATCATTATTGTTATTATTATTAATCGTTTTTTTAACCATGGCACGTTACATTTATAAGTATGAATTTATATTGTGTTTATATATTTATTTATACTGACAATACTACTACTACTACTAATATATTTATTTACTTTATTTTAATTATTTTATTACAAGTTTCACAAATTACTAATCAGCACAACTGTTTTTAACATTCATAATAATCAGAAATGTTTCTTGAGCAGCAAAACAGCATATTAAATGATTTTTGAAAGATCTGGAGTATGATGCTAAAAATGTAGCTTTGATCACAGAAATAAATTACATTTTTATAATATATTCGAATAGAAAACAGATATTTTAAATTGTAATAATATTTCCCAATATTACAGTTTTTACTGTATTTTTGATTAAATAAATGCAGACTTGGTTAACTAATAACACATTATACTGTATGTCACTGGTTCAATCCATATTCATACAGTATATATAGTAATGATATAACAGAATATACACTATATACTGCGTATTATATGATTTACACTGCTTGTGTGTTTTATTAAAATATAAAAAATGTATTTCTGTCCATATGACAGTTGAATTATTTAGCTGTTTTTCTTTCATATGTGTGTCATATATGTCTCTATGAATCTACACATCACAGAAATGTGATTTTGTTCCATGTATGTTGGTTTTGGTGACTTAGTGTGAGAAATATTACATGTTTCTGGATTTCTGGAGGATTTCTGGATAAAATGAAAACCTTTAATCATACTGGATAAACTTCTGATTGCAAAATTTAATCATGCAAGTGGTGGATATAATAGTAGACTGTTTGTACTGCTTGATTTGATTCATTCAAATTGTTCACATCAAACAAGCGTTCTTACAATTCTTCTGTTTTGTTGCAGTTCCTAACTTTTTACATACTTGCCAAAGCCATTTTTACCCGCATTGGTGCGTGCGTGTTAATTTTGGAGCCTATTTATAAGTCAGACTGACGCATTGCTGCATCGGTGTTGATAGCAGGCAGAACGACAGAGCGTCAGGTATCCCGACAGAGAAACACACACAGATATGTCTGTCCAGACGGATGTGTCATACAGAACGCCGGCAGATTTTATGTTTGCTTCACTCGTGTTGACCTTTCGGTGGATCGTATCTACACAATGGGACTGCCAGTCTGGGTCGAAAGATAGCCAGGTGCCTGTCACAGTGGGAATGACAGATTCGGGCATCAGACAGCTGAGGTTAATTAATCAGATTCGGCTCCCATCCCTCCACATCGAGAGCCTCTCGTAAGACCGAACTGCATCTGTGGCAGAGGAGAAAAAGTAGCTGTTATGATTGACAGGTGGAGCGGCCAACCACGGTTTGTGTTGGACTGTGTGGGCGGGACGTTTGAGCTTTTATGACTCTTTTATTTAGCCTGTCGATGACGACCACACCCAGCGTTGTCCAATAGTGAATAGCCTGACAGAATATCCGTCCCGCTGCTTCGTCTAAATTAGTCTGTACTGTGGCCACGTCTTAGATTAGAGGATGGATGATGCATTGAATAAAGCGAACATTGATCAAAGGTGCGGGATTGTGTACGTCTTAGTTCAGCCTTTCCATGCCACTCGAGACATTTATTAAGCGTTAATGATTTGCATGTGTGTCACTGATATGAATACTATCAATTAATTAAAGCGAAAGGTTAATTAACCAAAACTTGCACTGTTGGCGAAATGATATGTCAGAGATGACACGTTATTTTTATGTTCCATTAAGTCAGCCTGTTTAACTGGATTGGTTTGACACTGGCCTACCCAATTACACAGACTAATAGTAATAATAATAATAATAATAACGCATTTATTTATTTATTTGGTGGAATGGTTATTTTATAATAACCACTATTATTATTTAATGTTTTTTCAACCCTCAACGCTTCATGCAGAGCTTCTCAAACTACAGCATTATTGATTGGACTCGATGCAAACAGCTCTAGAGAGGAGATGAACTTTATAGAAACCGCCGTTGTCTGGTAGAAAGAACTTTGTAACTGCTTTTAGTAACACTGTCTGCATAATTTCCTGCTGGTATTACATTTTTTTTGTTGTTCTGCTTATTTATTTATTTATGCAATTTTATATTATATACAGGTACTATAATTACAAATTAGTAGTAGTAGTACTGGTAAAATTAGTATTGTCAGTATAATATTGTATATGAATATTGTATTTAAATAAATACATAAATACAATATAAATGTATACTTGTAAATATAAGGTGCCATGGTTAAAAATTGTTTTTGTTTTATTTTTTATTAATGAATAATGAATAATTAATAAATGAATGAATAAATGAATAACATTTTTAAATGCAATTTTATATTGCATACCCATGCCATAGTTACAAATTAGTAGTAAGTAGTATTATCAGTATAAATAAATATATAAATACAATATAAATTCATACTTATAAGGTGGATAAATAATGGATGAATAAATAAATACATACATTATTATTATTATTATTATTATTATTATTATTATTATTATTATAAATAACATTTTTAAATGCAATTTTATATTGCATGCTGGTGCCATAATTACAAAGTAGTAGTAGTAGTAGTAGTTTTATTGTCAGTATAAATATATAAACACAGTTATTAAAATTATTAAATTATTGTTAAATATATTAATAAATAATAATTAAATTATAATTAGTTGTTGTTGTTGTTTATTTATTAATACATAAATAATTGAATCATTTTAAATGCTATTTTATGTTGCATGCAGGTGGCATAATCACAAATTAGTAGTTTTGTCAGTTTAAATAAATATATATAAATGCTAATATAAATTCATACTCATAAGGTGACATGGTTAAAATAAATGAATAAATAAATAACATTATTAGTAGTAGTATTAGTATTATAAATAACATTTTAAATGTAATTTTATGCGCATGCCGGTGCCATAATTTACATAGTAGTAGTAGTAGTAGTAGTATTGTATATAAATATAAATGTATATAAATAATATAAACACAATATATTCATACTTGGAAATATAAGGTGCCATGGTTGCAATAAGTAAGTAAGTAAATAAATGAATAAATATTATTAAAAATAATAATAAATAATTATATATTATTATTATTTTTATTATTATTATTATTTATAATAATAAATAATTGAATAATTTTAAATGCTATTTTATGTTGCATGCAGGTGCCATAATCACAAATTAGTAGTAGTAGTATTGTCAGTATAAATAAATATATATATATATACATATATATAAGTGCAATATAAATTCATACTTATAAGGTGCCTTGGTTAAAATAAATAAATAAATACATGTATTATTATTATTAGTAGTAGTAGTGTTAGTATTAGTATCACATTTTCATGCATACAGTTTAATTAAAAATAAAGTATATTTTTCATAATGGTCCAAATATATGTTGTAAAAACCATCTGATTTGCTAGTACTGACTGAAAAAAAGCAATATTAGTGTTTATGAAAATTATAAAAATAAAAAAGGAAATGATACATTTTCATAAATAAACAACAGGAACATTTCATGATATTATTCTATGATAATATGGAGTTTCTAAGAAAACACAGGAGATAAGTCATCAGTTCTATTGTTTGTTAGTGAAATGGTTATTTTATAATAACCACTATTATAATTTTGATGTTCTTTCTACCCTCAACGTTTTATGCAGAGCTTCTCAAACTACAGCATTATTGATTGGACTCGATGCAAACAGCTCTAGAGAGGAGATGAACTTTATAGAAACCGCCGTTGTCTGGCAGAAAGAACTTTGTAACTGCTTTTAGTAACATTGTCTGCATCATTTCTTGCTGGTATCAAACTTTTTTGTTGTTTTATTGAAAAAAAAAAGAGTTTGAGAAGATACATAGTCTAGACTCTGAACATTTATTGAAACTAAACAACAAAAATGCGCTATTTACATCTTAATGGCATATAATGTATGCATATATGCATCTACATATTTACAAGAATATTCAGGATGAGATGAGTCAGATAATGCACTAAGCACTTGGCCGTGGTTCTGACACATAAAGCCTAACATTTCGAGCTGGCAAACAGTGCAGAATCGCCCAGACCGTCACTCCGTCTGCCAGTCGCTGCTTTTGTGACCTGTGTGTACTATGTGATTGAGTTGGACACGAGATGCGTATGAGGCGGTGGTGTGAACGCTGAGCTCAGTACAGGTGCGTTTCCTCCGTGAGCTTCCTTCGGGCTGTGTTTCAGATCGCTGCAGTGAAACGCCGCCGGCCAAAACAGCAGCTGACGGCTGTGAGGATGACCAGATGTGCCTCATATGTGAAAGACATCATGACCAGCGCGCACGCTACTTATGATTAATACAGGAGATACAGTCAAGCATACAGTCAAGGATTTTGCTTGATTGTTAAATCTTGTGTATAGCTGTTACAGAAAAATGGTCCAAAATCAGTTGTAATTTTGACCATTTTTCACTATTTCATGGACCCTTACAGATTTTTGCCACTGTTTTAAAAATAGGCATTGATATGTAAATATATGGTCGTATGTCAATAAGCTGAATGTTAATAAGGTTGTGACTTCAATAGGCCTGCCATAAAGATTACTGCACAATGCAGTTTTGTTTTAGTTTTAATAAATGTTCAGTGTCTAGACTATGCATCACCTCAGACTCTTTTCTTTCAAAACAACAAGAAAAGTCACATCAGCAGGAAATTATGCAGACAGTGTTACAGAAAGCAGTTACAAAGAAGTTCTTTCTACCAGACATCGGCGGTTTCTATAAAGTTCATCTCCTCTCTAGAGCTGTTTGCGTCAAGTCCAATCAATAATGCTGTAGTTTGAGAAGCTCTGCTTCAAGTGTTGAGGGTTGAAAGAACATTAAAAAATAATAGCAGTTAGTATAAAACCATTCCACCCACAAACAATAGAACTGATGACTTCTCTCATGTGTTTTCTTAGAAACTCCACATTATCATAAAATAAATGGTCCTATCTTTTATTTATAAATATGTATAATTTTTTAGTTTTGCACAAACACTGTTACACACTGTATCTAGCAAATAAGATGATTTTTTTAACAAATGTTTGGGCCATTATTAAATAAAAATTGGCTGTATTGACAGACTTGCGATTTGCTTTGGGGTGAGTCTATGCACCCCTGCCTCTGCTGAATTAATTTTATCAAACATTCCACAAACCTCATTTGATTCCCGATCTGAATCAAATGATTTGCAATTGGAGCACTTTGAAACAGTGAATCATTTTGCAAAGCAATTGTTTCTATATCCTTACTCTGTAGTTGGGTCAACCAGAGTAAGGATATATACTTTGTGTGTGTGTGTGTATATGTATATATATATATATATATATATATATATATAATATATATATATATATATATATATATATATGAGAAGAGTTCAGATGCAAAAGCCTCTAAATCCATCTGACATTTTTCTTTAAAATAAGCTTTTTTATCAGGCTCCTTTGAATAGGTTTCTATGTAAGTACCGGCACTTCTAATTGAGCTGAGGCTGGGATTTAGCGAGTTTGAAGTAAAAGTATTTGATGGACGTATACTATGCCTCAAAAGCATTCACTCAGCATCATTCTCATATTTGACCAAGATGGCTTTTAGCTGGTTTTGCGTCTGATCTCTTCATATATAATATAATATATATTACCAGTCGAAGGTTTTTGAACAGTAAGGTTTTTTATGTTTTTAAAGAATTCTCTTTTACTCACCAAGCCTGCATTTATTACTGCAAAAGCAGTGATATAAAATATTTTTACTATTTAAAATAACTGCTTTCTATTTGAATGTATTTTAAAATGTAATTTATTCCTGTGATTTCAAAGCTGAATTTTCAGCATCATTACTCCAGTCTTTAGTGTCAACATGATTCTTCAGAAATCATTCTAATATGCTGATTTGGTGTTCAAGAAACATTTTTTTACTTATTATTATCAATAACAGTTGAGTACTTTTTTCTCAGGATTCTTTGATGAAAAGAAAGATCCAAAGATCAGCATTTATCTGAAATAAAAAGCTTTTGTAACATTATACGCTATACCATTCAAAAGCTTGGAGTCAGAGGGAGAGATTATAGAAATTAATACTTTTATTTAGCAAGGATGCTTTAAATTAATCAAAAGTGATGATAAAGACATTTATAATGTTACAAAAGATTTCTATTTCAGATACATGCTGTTCTTCTAAACTTTCTATTTAACCTGAACTTTCTTTTCAACCTGAAAAAATTCTACTTAGCTATTTTTTAACAATGATGATGATAATAATAATAATAATAATAATAAATGTTTTTTTGAGTAGCAAATCAGAATATTAGAATTATTTCTGAAGGATCATGTGACTATAGTAAAGCTGCTAAAAATTCAGCTTTTAAATCACAGGAATAAATTACAATTTAAAATATATTCAAATAGAAAACAGTTATTTTAAACAGTACAAATATTTGAAAATGTTGCTGTTTTTGCTGTACTTTGAATCAAATAAATGCAGGCTTAGTGAGCAGAAGAGGCTTCTTTAAAAAACAACAAAAATCTCAATCTCAAAAAACCTTTGACTGGTAGTGTGTGTATATATATATATATATGACATTTACTAATGCATTATTAAAATTCAAAGTTTTGTCTGTTAATATTAATTCATGCACCTGAGCTAACATGAACTAACAGTGAACAATTGTATATTTATTTATTTATTTATAATTATTAAAGTTAACAAAGGTTTATAGATTTAGTTTTTCTAGCATTGTTAGTTAATGCATTAATTAATGGTAACTAATGGACCTTATTGTAAAGTGTTAAATTGTAATTGTATTTTAGTTTTTGTTTCAGTAAAACTATCTAAACATGCAACTAAATTTAAATAAAAACTTTAGGATTAGCTTATCTCATTAGTAAATTGTTTTTTTTATTATTCCTTCTTGTTTTAAAGCATTACAATAACAATTTATGGAAGTTTATTTCAAATAAATAATAAAAAAAGAAATATATGCATTATATATGCACTAATGCAAAAATCTTTTCGGCAGAAAACATGGTTGCTTTTGAATGGCCGTCAGCAATAGCATTAATATGATGTTTAATATTTGAATACTTTAGCCTGTTACATTACAGTGCATAAAATTTCACTTACCACATAAACAGAGTAATGAGAGATGACTGAGGATGATGATGACTGATTTGCATATCCTCAGCACAGCTGACAAACATCTAATCTTATAAAATGCTTTGTAAGTACTGCCGCTCCATAGTAAACACAAAGTACATGTGATCGCAAATCCTGAAAGTGAAAGTAAAAAGCGAACACGCATTCAAAAGCGTTTTCAGTGCCCCGCATATTAATTGCGGCTCCCTGATGCCCGCAATTTATATGCAGTATAATTACCCAATGATATAATTGCGAGAGAAAGCACTGAAAAACATTTTTTTCCTCTCATGTCGTATTTATTCCCTTTAGGGGTTCATTGGTACACGAATGTAAAGGTGTAATAGAGTTCAGTAGCATGTTCTCCATGGCTCTTTAAACAGCATCCATTAAGCGACTCGAAGGGAAGAAAATGCAGCCTATTGTTTTCTTGATGGCTTGTCAGATGCTGCTTTCCATGCATGTTGCTTGTTTGTAGGTGGATGTAATGGTACCATGACTCATGTGCCACATCTCATAGGTCATAATTATCTAATGTGCCGCTGACGTAACCCATGTGTGTTTGGAGAAGGAGCTCAATTGGTCCGTGGTTCTCTCTGTGTTGTGCACACAAGCTTTTTGTTCACAGTAATCCCACAGAAGCCCATGCATCCATCCATCCATGCATCCATATCACGCAGCCCATCCTACTCTCATATCACAATCCACTCCAGCCGCCCATTCTTCTGTGCTAATATCATAACACAAGGACATCTGGCTGCTTCATCTCCTGTCTGCTCCAGTTTTCGGCCACATCAGTATTATGAAGGGGTTTCTGGTGCCGGGGTGGATGCCCAACGCTTTCCCCGTCCAGCAGGAACAGCTGCTTGAGGCTTTATGGTAGAAATCAGGGTTTCTGCAGGACTTGAAATTGCCTTAATTCACCCTTACACAATTTAAAGCCTTAAAATGTGTTAAATCAGAGCAGAAAGTCTTACATTCAGTCATGGCATTAAATGTTTGATGCATTGCAATCTTGATTTTTCTTGATTTCCAATACAAATGTCTAAGCTTCCTTTGAAAGTGGACAATATTAAGTGAGCAGGGTTATTATAGTAAACTAAAACCAAAAAATAAACAAATAAAATAAACTTTCACTGAATAAAACAAAACAATAAATTAAATTAAGTAAATAAAATCTAATATAAAATAAGTTAAAATAGAAATGTTTTTTCTTTGAATTAAGTTGATTTTTTTTTGAGCCCATTTGCAGATAATTCATTTTAATTATAAACTTACTTAATTTTGATCAGTTTCTCATAAAAATTCTCTTATGTCATATTTATGTATAATAAATAATTTTATGTATTCATATTTTGATATAGCTAAACTATTTATTTTTGTAAAATGAGTTAAAATGTAATGTAGATCTGTTAAAAGCAGGGTTGTTATAGTAAACTAAAACCAAAACATTTCAAATAAAATAAACTTTAACTGAATAAAATAAATAAATTAATTAATTAATTAATTAATTAAATTGAAAATAAAATACAGTAAAATAAAACTAAAATAATAAAATTAAATAAAATAATTAAAATTAAAAATAAATTAAATGAAATAATTAAATGAAATAAATAATTAAATTGAAAATAAACAAAAAAAAAATTATATAAAATACAATAAAATTAAATAATAAATAAAATGTATTTTCTTTGAATTAAGTTGGCAGCCTGTTGGCAGATATTTGTTCTTGTTTCAATTATAAACTCACTTAATGTTGATCAGTTTCTCAAAAAAAAAGTGACTTTTTATCTTATGTCATATTTATGTATAATAAATAATTTATTTATTCATATTTTGATATAGCTAAACTATTATTTGTTTGTTTGTTTTTTGTAAAATGAGTTAAAAGTCATGTAGATCTGTTGAAAGCAGGGTTAAAATGAACTAAAACTAAAACCAAAACATTTAAAATAAAATATATTTTAACTAAATAATAATAATAAAAAAAAATTAATTAAATTAAATTAAAAATAAAATAAAATAATGAAATGGAAATATGTTTTTTTCTTTGAATTAAGTTGATTTTTCTGAGCCACTATGACGGATATTTGTTCTTGTTTTAATCATAAATTTAAACTTAACTTAACATAAACTTAATGTTGATCAGTTTCTCAAAAACTTTTATAACTTTTTTATCTTGTTATATTTATGTATAATAAATAATTTATTTTTTAAAATATTAATTATTCTTTTAATTAAATTAAATTAGATTAAATTAAATTAAAGCTACAAGTGGTGCATTTCTCTTCTTCATTTAGTTCCTTGATACACCAATGTAACAAAAACTGAAATAAAAACTTGTAATAAAAAAAAAAATCAAAATGACAAAATGCACAACAAAATACTAAACTAACTCAAATGAAAATGAAAGCAGAACATATAAAATATAAACAAAAATATTAAATACTAATTCTAAATCTTATACAGTAATAGTATCTCAGTGCTAAAATGACACTGGTTGGAAAAATATTTTCAAGCAGTGTTGCTCACTGTCTGCTCCCTAAACATCTTGAGAACTGCTAGAGAACATCTTGACATGCTGTGTTCCCTTTAATTAATTCCTTAAATTGGTCATTTAAAAAAGGTCTTAAATGTACCTTCATAAACCCTGATCCACTCTTGTATGGATTTGTAGTGTGCGTAGTAGAACAGAGTCTTGTGAATCTCAGCTCGATAGCGTTGGCTCATTATGAAGCACAGCTGTGTTGACCTGCCGCTGGCCTCCTTCAGGCTCCAGATCAGGCTTTTTATTGACGCTTCACGTACGTTAATAACTTGTTCTCTTATTTGCGTCAGCTTGGTGCAAATTTCACACGGCGCGTCAACAATCGTCAGTCCATGGCTTTGACACACAACCTTTTTGTGCCCTTTCGAGAACATTTGCCCGTGTGTGCATCTCAGCGACCGCCGTGTTTCCTCCTGACTCAAAGCTGAACCCTGTTCGTTTTGATTTGTTTGCTCCTGATCATAGTGAGTGATTCAATGGTGTATATTGTTCTTAAAAAAAAAAAAAGTTTCTTTCATCAAAATTCCGTCTTCAAAATGACACTAGCCAGACATTTCCTGATTTATTTCTTGCTTTTTTTCTAGTTTTTTCTACAACTGTATGGTGTGTGTATGTATGTATATATATATATATATATATATATATATATATATATATATATATATATATATATATATATATATATATATATATATAGTCATAAGTTAATTATTATCAAAGTCAAGTTGAGCTGATCTTTACAAAATACAATAATTACTATAATTAATATATATTAATTAAATATCGTAATTATGATAGAATTACAGTAAAATCCTCATAAATTGTGAATTGTATTATTCATTTATTCAATATTTACTGTTTCATTTTTTATTGTTATTGAAATATTTAATGTTATTCTTCACAGTTTAATTGTAATATTATAAATAATTTTTGCTCTCATAACTTTCACTTTGTCCACAAATTATTACTAGAAAATGTCTTGAAAGAAAATTTTTGTAAAGCTGCTTTAAAGCAGCATTGTGATAAGAGCTACAAAAACGTATAGAAAATAAAAGTTTATTGAATTGTAATGTTAATATTGAATTGAATGATCTTGTATTGTTACCGATTTATTCTTAAAACTTGAGTTTGTTTATTATTGTAATATTATGTCTTTAATCTCCTACTTGTACATTCTTATTCTTGCAACATTTTGATTTTTATTCATTTTATTTTATTAATTCTCTCAAAATTATTATGACAAAACAAAACGGTTAAGACGGACAAAATCTAAGTATTGTAATTTAACTGTTGTTCTATAAAATAGTAAAATAAAATAACATAAAATAAAATAATAAATGCTTATTTTTATTTTATTTAGTATTTATGAAGCTACTTTAAAATAATATGCACTGTTAAAAGTGCTATACAAAATGAAATAGAATTAAATTCTAATTTCACATCTTTACTCTTGCAACGTTATCATTTAAATTCTCACAAAATTATATTTTTTTTCCTTGAAATGATTGAAAGCAAAACAGTTAAGACAGCCAAAAATATTAGCATTATAATTTAACTGTTGTTCTGCAAAATAAAATAAAATGAAATAATGAATACTCATTTTTATTTTATTTAGTATTTATGAAGCTGTCACAAATGCTATACAAAATTAAATGGAATTGAATTCTAATTTTACATCTTTACTCTTGCAACATTATCATTTAAATTCTCTATCATTTAAATTCTCACAAAATTATTTATTTGTTTATTTATTTATTTATTTTAAATGTTTGAAAACAAAACAATTAAGACAGCCAAAAATATTCATTGTAATTTAACTGTTGTAAAATAATAATAATAATAATAATAATAATAATAATAATAATAATAATAATAATAATAATAATAAATGCTCATTTTTATTTTATTTAGTATTTATGAAGCTGCTTTGAAACAGTATGCACTGTCAAAACTGCTATACAAAATTGAATAGCATTGAAGCCTAATTTTACATCTTTACCGCAACATTGTCATTTATATTCTCACAAATTATAATTTTTTTTATTTATTAACCTTTTTAAATGTTTTAAAACAAAACAATTAAGACAGCCAAAAATATCTGTATTGTAATTTAACTGTTTTCTGTAAAATAAAATAAAATAAAATAAAATAAAATAAAATAATAAATACTCATTTTTAATTTTAGTATTTATGAAGCTGCTTTGAAAGAGTTTTATAAAATTACATAGACCTGAAGCCTAATTTTACATCTTTATTCTTGCAACATTAGCATTTTTATTCTCACAAAAATCAAATTTTATTTTTCTTTGAAATGTTTAAAAACAAAACAATTAAGACACCCAATATTAGTATTGTAATTTAACTGTTGTTCTGAAAAATAAAACAAAATAAAATAAAAATAATACATACTCATTTTCATTTTTATTTTATTTAGTATTTATGAAGCTGCTTTGAAACAATATGCACTGTGAAAAGTGCTCTATAAAATTAAATAGAATTGAATAATTTTATTCTTGCAACATAATCATTTAAATTCTCACAATTGTTAAATTGTATTCTTATTTTATTATAATTTAGTTTTTACAATTATTTTACAATTAATTAACAGTTATTATTTATTAATATTATTATAATTTTTTTTTTCTTTCTGTCTTCCAATGTGATACACCGTGAAGTGCGTCACATGATGGCAGTGAATGGGTTGGTGTTGTGAACGTTGTTTCTCATCATCTTAAAGAGTAGAGAGTGGTGAATGACTTTGTTTGGAGTCCCCGCTGTTGTAATGAAACAGGAAGTGTCTTCCATTAGAGGCGGGAACGCAGAGGATCAGCTCTTAAATAGCTGAGCGCAGTGGGTAAAGCAGGCTTGGAGTGGGATCCTGGCGTGAAAATCCTGCGTAAATATTGCGGTTTGCATGAAGGATAAATACATTAGGATATAAGCTTCCATAAGCCTCCTCAGAGCGCACAAGGCACTCCATTAATGCAGCCAAGCAGGAAGCAAGAGAGGCTGGCGGCGGTTCAGGACCCCCTCCTCCCCTCCTCCCTCCTCTTCCTCTTCAATCCTTCACCTTCGCCCAGCACTAATTTCTGTGAGAGTTATTGCCATAGATTTAGACATACAGTCTTCAGTCTGCTGTCATCACCATGGAAACTGAGGTGGAAAGCGGCGGCGGGACGCGTGTCATGATATCGACATGCTGGAGCCGAGACAGAGTGACACTCGGACTGGCACGCACCGGGGTCCCTTTGCCTGCTGGGACGCTTTCCTAGACACACATACACACACACACAGAGTGACGGGTTAGAAGCGTAGGTTTGGGTTTGGGATAGAGTGAAGATGCTGTATTTTGTGCAGGGGGGTGTGTGTTAATTGGTGCTTTTGGCTACTTGTATTTAGTGGGACATCAGGGGTGATTCGAGGGACACTGGACATTCACGACTCGAATGTGTGTGGGTCTTGTGATGAAATATTAAAATGTGAGGCATTTTATGACACAAGTTGAAATGATACATCAGCAGGGAGTTCATGTCAATCATGTCAAAATTTTAATATTACTCATTCTTATCCTCAGATGCACCCAAAAACCAGACGTCACGTGTTTTAACCACTAGTAAAATTAGATATTTGGTTTAATAAAGTACTTGTTTTTCAGAAAAAAAAAAATAATAATAATAATAAACTGAATGGTTTAACATTTGAAGAAATGAAGGCAGCCAGAAATATTAATATTGTAATGTTACTGTTCTTCTGAAAAATAAAGTTATTGTTAATAATTATAATAATAATAATAATAATAATAAACTTAATAGTTTAACATTTAAAATAATTAGGGAAGCCAAAAATATTAATATTGCAATTTTACTGTTCTTTTGAAAAATGAAGTTATTATTGTTTAAAAAAAATAAAAAATAAATAATGATAATAATAATAATAATAATAACAATAACAATAATAATAACAATAATAATAAACTTAATGGTTTAACGTTTGAAGAAATTAAGGTGGCCAAAAATATTAGTATTGCAATTTTACTGTTCTTCTGAAAAATAAAGTTATTATTGTTAAAAAATATTATTAATAATAATAAACTTAATGGTTTAACATTTGAAGAATTGAAGGCAGCCAAAAATATTAGTATTGCAATTTTACTGTTCTTCTGAAAAATAAAGTTATTATTGTTAAAAAAAATATTAGACATTTTTATTTATTTTATTTTACAGTACGAAAGTACTATTTTTATCTGTCTGTTTAATATTTATAATTTACTATTATTATTATTATTTTTATTATTAATAATAATAATAATAATAATAATAATAATAACCTAGTTTCATTTAATTTTTTGTTTATTTTACAGTACAGTTTTTATCTATATGTTTAATTTTTATAATTTAAAAGATAATTTTTTTAATTGTTATTATTATTAATAAATGTTTGTTTTTTTGTTCATTTTATAGCAGTAGTGTATTTTACAGTATAATTGTATTTTGAAACTGTAGTATTTCTTTGTTTAATTTTCATAATGGGTGGTTCTCATTAACCGGATCAATTTCATTTTATATTAATAATAATAATAATAATTTTATATAACTACTTAATGGTAGTATTATGGTGTGAGAATTTGGGGGTAAATTTTTGCTTCATTGGCATTAAAAGTAATGTGTGTCATTAGCCGTATACGCTAGCTCTGAACATAAGTGTGCTCTGTGTTTATATATACAGATGGCGGTTCAAGTTTAGCTGGTCGCCGGAGCACTTTGAGTCGTGAAATGAATCGGACAGATGGTTATGCGACATATGAAGGACTTTATCTGTCATTAATGCAACCCACTCAATGTCTGCCATAATGTAAGATCAGAAATCTGAACGTTAGCGCGGTTCTTTTCCATTTTGCTGATGCGCAACGGGCCGCCGTTTTTGGCAAGGAAGCATCTAGATTGATGTGAAAAAGCTTGGTGTTTTTTCTCGACAGCTGTCTCTTCTGCTCGAAAGTGAAATGGTGATGGTTTTCTAGCAGCTTTCATTTCTGCCGGCCACCATGTTTGAATTAATTCTGATTAGGTCCTGCTATGGCAGGAGTTAGCCATGCATTACAATGAAATCCCAGCTATGATGGAGCCGGCGCAGAAAATTTCCAGAACAACCATTCAATTACACACCAATCACTCTCGAAATCTCGCTTGATTTCTTTCTGTCTCTCACTCCATACATGAATACACCTGCATTGTTCTCAACTGACTATAAACAGATCATTATTTTGTGACTTGATGTTCCCGCAGGAGCTCATTTGAAAGACTTTATAATAAAGATCGACTACCAATGTTTAACTTCTAGACTACTAAGATCAGTAATATTCTGAAATATTATTACCATTTAAAGTAGCTGTTTTCAATCTGAATATATTTTAAATTGTAATTTATTCCTGTAATCAAAGCTGAATTTTCAGCATCATTACTGCAGTCTTCAGTGTCACATGATCCTTCAGAAATCATTCTAATTTGCTGATTTGCTGCTTAGACTACTTGGAAGTTTTTAAATCAACATTAATACTCAGCTAACAAGTACATATCAGTATTTTAATTATTTTATTTTATTTTTTACCTTTTTATTTAATTTATTTTTTTTATTTATCTATCTATATTGAAATCAATACTTTTATTCTGCAAGGATGCATTAAATTAATTTTAAAAAGTGGCAGAAAACTATTAATAATGTTGCAGAAAATTTCTTCCTCAAATAAATGCTGTTCTTTTGAACTTTCTATTCATCAAAAAAAAAAAAAAACTGAAAAAGAAAATATATCATGGTTTCCACAAAAATGGACTTGCACTTGAAAAGTTTGGGGTCAGTGTTTTATTTTAGTTCAGTTTATTTTTTTTTATTCATTTATTTATTTATTTATTTATTTTACATTTTATTTTATTTTATTAATTTATTTGTCATTTATTTATTTATTTATTTTGAAAGAAATCAAAATGTTTATTCTACAAAGATACATTTGATTCCTAAAAAAGTGACAGAAAAGGATTTATAAAGTTGCAAAAGATTTTTTCTCAAATAAATGCAGTTTTTTAACTTTCAATTCATCAAAAAAAAAAATAATAATAAATAAACTGAAAAAGAAAATATATTTTTGTTTCCACAAAAATATGAAGCAGCACAACTGTTTTCAACATTGATAATAATCAGAAATGTTTTTGAGCAGCAAATCAGCATATTAGAATGATTTCTGAAGGATCATGTAACTCTGAAGACTGGAGTAATGATGCTGAAAATTCAGCTTTGATCACAGGAATAAATTACATTTTAAAGTGTATTAAAATTGAAAATAGTTATTTCAAATTGTATTAATATTTCAGAATTTTTACTGTTTTTACTGCATTTTTATCCAACAAATGCAGCCTTAATGAGCAGAAAAGTCTTCTTTCAAAACATTAAAAAGTGTACCAACCCTACACTCAAACAACAGTTGAGTATGTTGTTTAAAAACCCTAAATTAAGTTGTTAACCAACAGATAAAATCTTAAGACTTTAAGTCTTCTAAAATGATCTAAAATGTGAAAAATAAGAGTCAAAATGTTTGCCATAGTTTTTGGAAATAAACCGGTTGGGTGGGTGATGATATTTCACATTATCGGTTGTTTTTATTCTACTTCCATCCACTGTTTTGACAAGCTCCCAGCACAAAATTTAGATTAGTCATTTACCACGTCTTCTCGAAGGACAATAAGCATTGCTTTCACGCCAGAGAAAGACCATTACTCCTCAGGTGGTGTCAGGTCGCTATAGACTGATTAAATATGGCAGGGGTTATTGGAAATGTTCAGAGTTCAATTTTGGATCTGCGTTCTGGTTCAGGGAGCACTATTTCAGAGGAGAGGAACCCATCCAAACAGGCCTTAGACAGGATGAGAGACCTGCGATTCCTCCTTGAGCCCTGTGCCGATCTCGGGCCGCCGCGGAATTCATTTCCAGCTGCTGAACTGTGAGAGGAATTTCATAAAAACACTTCAATATTAGAGAGGTATTGATATTGACTCTGGGGCTTAGGCTCGCAGGAGAAAGCCAGAAGCTTGTTTAGATCCTCCACCACTTCAGAGATGTAAGTGTGACCAGGTTAATGCTCGGGTTGTGACTGTCAGATCCCTGGAGCGACAGAAGTCATACAAATCTCCCATCCGGGTGTTTTGAATGTACTTTTTTGTTTGATTAACCGAGCAAAGAGACTATGGTGGTGGCTATGTTATGATCACATGACTGGACCAATACTCCAGTACTCAGCTTATCTTGGGAGCCCACTATTATTTCACATTTTTCATCTTTATTAATTAGTGACGAGTTTTTGGTCAGTAATGTTTTTTGCTTTTAAAAAAAGGCTCATACTGTATGCTCAGCAAGGCTGCTGTGAAAGCTGTTATATTCTGCAATATTAGTACAATTTAAAGTATAGCTGAATATGTTTTAAAATGTAATTTTTTGAAGTGTTCATATGTCTCAAAATTACAGTTAAAACTGTAAAAATGTTGAAATGTTATTATAATTTAAAATAACTGTTTTCATACCGAATATATTTTAAAATGTAATTTATTTCTGTGACGCAAAGCTGAATTTTCAGTATCATTACTCCAGTCTTCAGTGTCACATGATCCTTCATTAATCATTCTAATATGCTGAATTTGCTGCTCAAAAAACATTTCTGTTTATTATAAATGTTGCTTTTTTTAAGTCTTCGTATGTCTCAAAAATGCAGTAAAACAGTAAAAATTCTGAAATATTATTACAATTTAAAATAACTCTTTTCAACTTTACTATATTTTAAAATGTAATTTATTTGTGTGATGCAAAGCTGAATTTTCAGCATCATTACTCCGGTCTTCAGTGTCACATGATCCTTCAGAAATCATTTTAATATGCTGATTTGCTGCTCAGGAAACATTTCTGATTATTATCAATGTTAGATTTTTTATTTATTTATTTATTTTTTATCTTTGTATGTCTCAAATGCAGAAAAATCTGTGATATTCTGAAATATTATTACCATTTAAAATAACTGTTTTCAATATGAATATATTTTAAAATGTAATTTATTTCTGTGATGCAAAGCTAAATTTTCAGCATCATTGCTCCAGTCTTCAGTGTCACACGATCCTTCAGAGATCAACATTTTTGATCATTATTAATGTTAAAAACAGCTCTGCTGCAAAATATTTTTGTGGAAACCATAATACAGTTTCAATTTCAGGATTCTTTGATAAATAGAAAGTTTTGAGTGATGATGCATTACGTTATTTTTTCAGAAATATTATGAAGATCCACGCTCATTAAATCCAAGAACGCATATTACAGAAAGACGAGCCCGCCCTTCTTGATATCAAGTATCTTTAAACGTGATAAAATAGACCAAAAAAAGCATCAGATCATAACACCTTAACATTATACAGCTCATAACACAAAATCTAGTCTACTTGTGCATGTAAAAGTGTTGGTGCGTGTGTTATTTCTGCGAGAACGTGTTTTACCAAAGCAGTTTGTGCAGGTTGTCAACATCAGATGTCCTGTGAGCACTTCATACGCATGAATATAGCCAAAAGACATTTCTGACAGCTCAAAAACGCAGAAGCACTTAAACTAGCAGCATGAGGTGATTCTGCGTGCTTCTTCAAAGCGCCCGCATTCAAGCCTCCTACATGTGTTTCTCCTACGTGCGCTTCTGCCAATGTAAACTGAATGTGTGTTTTGGAACATAACCAGTTGATTTCAGCACGCTGCATACCTGCGATATTCCATCAGCTGAAGACGATGCACTGCGGGATGAAGCTGCGGCGGTGGCGTAGGGGAGATTTGCTGTGAAATTATTAAGGACGCGGGGCCTAAATTATTTATGTCGACGCTAAAAGGTTAGAAATCATTCAAAGACTCTTATGGCGCCTCATAAATGATACAGCTCTATACCGCTCTCATCCTAAACCGACTGAGATTTGGAGAAAACAAATGCATGCCAACAGATTCAATTTATTTCTCACAAACAAACTTTGATTTTCTATTTGCTATTGATAGTCGGGTGGAAATAGGGAAAGGGTGTAGTATATGCAGGCTTTTATGTTCACCAAGGATGAATTTATTTGATAAATAACACACTACAAACAGCAAAACTGTGAAATAATATTACAATTTAAATGAAATGTTTTCTATTGGAATATTTGTTAAAATATAATTTATTCCTGTGATGCAAAGCTGAATTTACAGCATCATTACGCCAGTCTTCAGTGTCACATGATCCTTCAGAAATCATTCTAATATGCTAGTTTGCTGCTCTAGAAGCATTTCTGATGATCAATGTTAAATTTTTTTAAAGTCTTCGTATGTCTCAAAAAATCCAGTAAAAACAGTACAAATTCTGAAATGTTATTACAATTTAAAATAACTGTTTTCAATTTTAATATATTTTAAAATGTAATTTATTTGTGTGATGCAGTGCTGAATTTTCAGCATCTTTACTCCAGTCTTCAGTGTCACATGATCCTGCAGAAATCATTCTAATCTGATTTGCTGCTCACGAAACATTTCTGATTATCAATGTAACATTTTTTTTAAGTCTTTGTATGTCTCAAAAATGCAATAAAAATAGTAAAAATTCTAAAATATTATTACAATTTAAAAAACTGTTTTCAATTTGAATATATTTTAAAATGTAATTTATTTCTGTGACGCAATGCTGATTTTTCAGCATCATTACTCCAGTCTTCAGTGTCACATGATCCTTCAGAAATCATTCTAATATGCAGATGTACTCCTCAAGAAACATTTCAGATTTTATCAATGTTAAATTTTTTAATCTCAAAAAATGCAGTAAAACCAGTAAAAATTCTGAAATATTACAATTTAAAATAAATTTTTTCTATTTGAATATATTTTTTAATATAATTTCTTTCTCTGAGGCAATGTGGGATTCTTCATTGTCACATGATCCTTCAGAAATCATTCTAATCTGATTTGCTGCTCACAAAACATTTCTGATTATCAATGTAACATTTTCTTAAAAGTCTTCGTATGTCTCAAAAATGCAGTAAAACCAGTAAAAATTCTGAAATATTATTACAATTTAAAATAAATGTTTTCTATTTGAATATATATTTAAAATGTAATTTATTTCTCTGATGCAAAGCTGAATTATCAGCATCATTACTCCAGTCTCCAGTGTCACGTGATCCTTCAGAAATCATTCTAATATGCTGATTTGCTGCTCAAGAAACATTTCAGATTTTATCAGTGTTACATTCTTCATATGTCTAAAAAAATGCAGTAAAAATTTTCAAATCTTATTACAATTTAAAATAACTGTTTTTAAATTGAATATATTTTAAAATGTAATTTATTTCTGAGATTTTCAGCATCATTACTCCAGTGTCACATGATCCTTTATAAATCATTCTAATATGCTAATTTGCTGCTCAGGAATGAATTCTGATTATTTTCAGTTGTGCTTAATTTAGAGGAAACGTTGATACTTTTTTATAGTGGGATTCTTTGATGAATAGAAAGTTTAAAAAAAGCAGCATTTATTTGAAATATAAATCTTTTTAACTATGTATTTGATCAATTTAATTTATCTTTGCCTCCTTTTAATAAAAAAAAATATCTCTGTATATCTATATATATCTACTAAAAGTTTGCATTTTGTCAACTTTCAGAAGTAAACAAGCTTATAGCTGACCTTAAAGCTAGCAGACATTGATCAAAATGCTAAAAACTACCTTTTTAATTTCATAGGTTCTAAAGTTTATCTTGAAAGAGACACAAAAATATATCTTTATATTTTTTTTTCCACAACAAACACGCAATTACGTTGTCACTCATTCAATTTGACATCAAAATGGTCACCTTCGGTATTTTGCAGACAAGAAGCCATTTTAAAACACATCACGCTAACCTTTTAAGAAGTACATCTTAGGCAATCTCTGTACATTGTATTCCTGTACAATGGGCAATGTTATTATCTAAGCTAGATCAGAGATAGCCGGCTCTTCTTCAAGCGTTGTGAAAACCAGACGGCTCGAAATGTAAAGAAAACACATCAGTCTGTCCACAATGATGGCGGTAATGCTGCTTCAGCGACACTACAGACGTGAAATAGTTTTGCACAAATGGCGTTTGTAAAGTGCTTCTGTGCTGAGTTACACGTGTAAAGCAGCCTTTCAACCCCGGCCATCATTTTAAAGTACTGTAATCACCAGCTCCAAAGAGCTGTTTAACATGATTCAATACAAAATGCCCTTTTCAAAGGAAGTCACGTCTTATCTGTAACGCAGCGATCGAGCATTTAGCAAGCAAAAGGCGGAAATGCTTTTTTTCCCTCCTCATTTCTAAAGCGTTGCCCAGCTGAAAGCTCTTCAAAACTAAGTGTCGAACTAAAAGAACAGGCAAATGTATTTGTCCTCACTTACTATTTAAAAAAAAAAGAGGGGGTAATAAAAAAGATATCTAGGGATGAAAGGTATCGGAGGCGAAGTGTGTTTCTTGCACTCCTCTGCTGCTGCACCTTTGTAAGCTTTGATGTTGGAAACATGGCTTTTCCTTTTCATTTTCTGCATGAATGTGGTGTAGTGACAGTCAGTGCTCTTTCAGATGGAACTGGGCCTATTGCATTATCAGTGTTGCTTTGACATTAATGGAGATTCTGTTGGCTGGATTTCTGTGCCTTCTGGTCGGAGCACCTCTGAGGAGGACGCTTATGCTGCATTAGGTTGCAATTTGACTTGCTAAAGCTAATTGCTAATGCATTGGAAATGGAATGGCCTCCATTTGCCTGAAGCATTTGGATTTAGCAGTGAGAAAAATGATGAAGCTGTGCAAAAAAAAAAAAAAAAAAAGGCAGTGTTGTTTATTATCATTCATTTATAGTTTGTATTTGAATTTTTTAGTTTTTTTTTTTTAAACTATAGTTATAGTAGTATGCAGTATTTTTTTTAATTAAATACGTTTTAAATTAAATAAATTTTCAAATATTTTTTTTATTTTTATTTTAGTACATTAAGTACTAAAATGCTGTGTTTTTTACATTTTATTTTAGTTGACATTTATTTATTAACACATTTATTATGTTAAGTACCAAAAAACATTTTACATTTTAGTTAACTATAGTAAACAGTATAATTCGTTTTCATAATACAACAATATAACAGTGTTTTGTACTGGATTAGTGTGCATTATTTATGCATTATTGTGATGTTGTTATCAGCTGTTTATTCTGACAGCACCTATTCACTGAATTTGATATGAATCATTTTCAAGGTTACTGAAATTGTTCATTTAAAATTGAAACACTAGGGGTTTTGTTTTTCTTTTCAATTTTATGAATTGTTATATTGTAAGAATAACATAATGTTGTACTGATTATTAATATTATATATTTTAAATGTCATGCGTGCAACTATTGTTGTTATTTACAGCAATGCAGTGTTATTGTATTTTTATGCATTTTATTTTCAGAAATGCAGTTATTTTATTATCATGAATTTATCACTTTTATTTATGTATTTATTTATTTTTATTTTTTTGAATCAGTTTTTAATTTTTTTTATTTTAGCTGTGGTTACAGTAATATGTAGTGTGTAGTATTTTTAAAAATATTTTAAATAAACATTTTTTTTCCATATTTATTTTAGTACATAAAGTACTAAAAGGTTGTTTTTATATTTTATTTCAGTTAACATTTATTTATTAACAAGTCTATTATGTTAAGTACCAAATTTTTTAGTTTTAGTTAACTATAGTAAAAAAATATAATTAGTTTTTATAATATATAGAATGATATAACAAAGTGTTTTGTACTGGAGTGGTGTGGATTACTTATTGATTTTTGTAATGTTTTTTATCAGCTGTTTGGACTCTCATTCTGACGGCACCCATTCACTGAACTTGATATGAATCTTTTTCATACAGTTATTGAAATTGTTCATTTTATTGTTCATTGTTCAAATAAAAAAAATATTTTCTTTCTGGTTTTTATGTTTTTGTTTATTTTTTATTTATTTTTTTCAATTTTATAATTTTTGAAGTTAAATTATGAATATTTTAAAAATAACAATATTCTACTGATTATTAATATTTAAATATTTTAAGTGCCATGCATGCTACTATTATTGTTATTATTAACAGAATTGGAAGCCACATAAACATTAAAATCTTAATATAAATTAATATTAAAATCTTAATATAATTGTTATTTTTTATTTTAGTAGTTCAAGTACTAAAATGTTTTTTTTTTGTTTTTTTTTTTTAGATTTTATTTCAGTTAATATTTATTGTATTAAATTACTCAAATAAATAAATTCATTCAAATGTAAAGTTTTTTTATGTGTTTAATTCCCGTTTTAGTTTCAGTTAACTATAGTAAACAATATAATTAAAAGCTTTTAAAGGTAGATTAGCAAAAACCGCTTGTATTGTTGTGGTCAGAGAGAGGGTGCAAAATAAAATATAAAACTGTAAATAACATGGTTTTTATATGTGCACGTGATTTGCAAAATAATATTTTTCTTAAAAATAATACATTTACTCATTCTGTTTGCTTTATTTGCTTTTATCATTCATATAAACTGCATGAACAGAATGAACCATTCATAAATGCAAATGATCTCAAAGTCTCAAAGCTAAAAGCTTGCCATGAAACAACCCAGTTTGAGCCTTGGTATTTACAGCAAGTGAATCAAATTAAGATAAATGTCATTTTGGTTAGCTTTCTAAACTTTATGCAGATAAAAAGTGGTGTACTAATGTTAAGCATTTTACTATAACCTGCAATTATCTCACTGGGTCCACTCACAGAAATGTTTCACTTAATTGGCTGTTTCTTTAACTGTGGCCACTTTTGGCTTTATGCACTTTTAGAAAATACACTTAAACTTCACTTTTTTTCTAGTTCATTTAATTCACATGATTATGTCTAACAGTGTACATGCATGCAATTAAGTCATTTGCATCATTTTTTTTCTAATCCCATATCTTTCTAATAGATGTAGATGAGTTGTTTTCTTCATAGGAGCAGATTTGGAGCAGAAAAGTATCATTGCATCACTTGCTCACCAATGGATCCTTTGCAGTGAATGGGTGCCGTCAGAATGAGAGTCCAAACAGCTGATTAAAAACATCACAATAATTCACCGGTAATGCACAAATTTAGCAAATGTTAAATGTCATGCATGCCACTATTATTGCTGTTATTTACAGCATTGGAAGCCACATAAACACTGAAATCTGCAGTCTGAGTGCAAATAATGGTGTCAGAGCGATATCTCCATTACCCTTGAGCTGCTTATTGAGTCCGGGGAGATCCGATGCTTCCCGCTGTGTCTCCTTATGCTAGTCTTTTCCCGCAATCAGCCGCCTTCATATGCATCAGCACTTTAACGGCATTTAAGCAGAGTCAAAGGTTCTCACTGTTGCTGTTTTTAGCAATTTGTAATATGATGTTAGCTCTCAGCTTCACCCAGGACGCCTCGTTCTGAGAAACGGCACGAACTTACAGAATCGCCGTCGTCCCGTCTGTGCGGAAATGCGAACGTAGAGAGCTCGGCGTGTGTTTTCTGCTCGCCTGTGGTTTGTGTTCTTTATTTGTGCCAAGAGCCTTGTTTTGATCACGTCAGAAACTTCGAGCAATAACTTTCCGGGACACGCATGCAAAAGAGCCTGCCGCGAAAGAGTTACTCAAAGGATAATGTGTGTTTGTGGAAAATGAGGCGCACTCGAGTACAACATTATTATCCCTGCAAAATTGGTTTCGAGATTTATCGATTTGCTTCACAAGGGCTCTTCAAAGATAAAACAGACATGACGGACAGCTACTCCGATTCCCTGAATGCTGAGCGTTATTCATTGGCCTTGTCCGACGAGACTGGTTATTCTTCCTCATGCTGTCTAATTGAAATGCAGAGATGGTTTCCAGCTTTAGTGCTGGAGGTTTAGAACGAAATAAAACACAACAGCATCAAAATAAATTGCATGACGTTAGTGCAAGGAGACTAATCAGTCAAGCTTGACATTTCAAAGCATTAAATAAGCCTGGAGTGTGATGGAACAGTGTGTTTATGATGGTCCTGACTGAATCACCACGACTGGTTTGCTGAGTTGAAGAGGCGAGAGGTTAAAGAGTACAGACGATGGTAGTTGAGATGATGAAGAGCTTGTTGAAGGGTGTCATGCACAATGTGAAGCAGAAATTAGTTGTTTGTTGTTATTGAAATTGCCATCTGAAAGGGATAGTTCACCCAAAAATGACAATTCTCTCATTGTTTTACTCAGCCTCATGTCATTCCAAACCTGCGTTCATTTCTTTCTTATGCTAAACACAAACCAAACCGTTGACGGTAGCCATTGGCTTCTATAGTATTTTTTCCCATACTATGAAAGTCAGTGGCTACTGGAAACTTTGGTTACCAACATTCTTCAAATTATTTTCTTCAGAATATCTTCTTTGGTTACCAACATTCTTTAAAAAATCTTTCTTTAAAATATATTCTTTGGTTACAAACGTTCTTAAAAGCATTTCTGATTACCAACATTCCTTAAAATATCATCATTCTTCAGAAATAACAGTTGGTTACCAACATTCTTCAGAAAATTTTCCTTTAAAATGTTTTTAAAATATCTTTTGTTACCAACATTTCCAAATCATATTTGGTTACCAACAATTTTTAAAATATAATCTTTCAAAATATCTTCTTTGGTCACCAACATTCTTTAAAATATCTTCAAAATATCTTTTATCATCAACATTCTTCAAAATAACTGTTGGTTACCAACATTCAAAATATTTTCAAATTATCTTTTGTTACCAACATTCTTCAAAAATCTTCTTTTAAAATGTTTTTAAAATATCCTTTGTTACCAACATTCTTCCAAATCATATTTGGTTACCAACAATTTCTAAAATATCTTTTATCATCAGCATTCTTCGAAATAACTGTTGGTTACCAACATTCAAAATATTTTTAACATATCTTTTGTTACCAACATTCTTCAAAAATCTTCTTTCAAAATATATTTAATTACCAATATTCTTCAAAATATCTTCTTTTAAAATGTTTTTAAATATCTTTTGTTAACAACATTTCCAAATCGTATTTGGTTACCAACATTTTTTAAAGCATAAAAATATCTTCTTTGGTCACTTTGGTCGCATTGTTTAAAATAACGTTTGGTTACCAACATTCTTTTTAAAATATCTTCAAAATATCTTTTATCATCAACATTCTTCAAAATAACGGTTGGTTACCAACATTCAGAAAATTTTCAAAATATCTTTTGTTACCAACATACTTCAAAATATCTTCTTTTAAAATGTTTTTACAATACCTTTTGTTAACAACATTCTTCCAAATTGTATTTGGTTTTTTTAAATAACAAATAACAATTTTTTAAATATAATCTTTCAAAATATCTTCTTTGGTTACCAACATTCTTTAAAATATATTTAAAATATCTTTTGTTATCAACATTCTTCAAGATAACTGTTGGTTACGCACATTCTTCAAAATATTTTCAAAATATCTTTTGTTAACAACATTCTTCGAAATTATCTTCTTTCAAAATATATTTAATTATCAACGTTCTTCAAAAATAACAGTTGGTTACCAACATTCTTCAAAATAACTTTAAAATGTTTTTAAAATATCTTTTGTTATCAAGTTTTTGGTTACCAACATTCTTTAAAATATCATCAAAATATATACATTCTTTGGTCACCAAAATTCTTCAGAATGTCTTTTTTGGTTACCAACATTCTTCAAAATATATTCTTTCAAAATATGTTTTGATTACCAACATTCTTTAAAATAATGTTTGGTTACCAGCATTCTTTAAAATATCTTTAAAATATCTTTTGTTATCAAAATAACAATCTTCAAAATATCTTTTGTTATCAACCTTCTTCAAAATATCTTCTTATAAAATATATTTAATTATCAACGTTCTTCAAAAATAACAGTTGGTTACCAACATTTTTCAAAATATTTTCTTTTAAAATGTTTTTAAAATACCTTTTGTTACCAACATTCTTCCAAATCGTGTCTGGTAACCAACATTTTTTTAAATATTTTCTCTCAAAATGTCTTCTTTGGTTACCAACATTCTTTAAAATATCGTCAAAATATATATTCTTTGGTCAAAATATGTTTTAAATACCATCATTCTTTAAAATAACGTTTAGTTAGCAACATTCTTTAAAATATCTTCAAAATATCTTTTGTTAACATCATTCTTCAAAATATCTTCTTTCAAAATATATTTAATTATCAGCGTTCTTCAAAAATAACAGTTGGTTACCAACATTCTTCAAAATATCTTTTTTTAAAATGTTTTTAAAATATCTTTTGTTATTAACGTTCTTCCAAATCATATTTGGTTACCAAAATGTTTTAAAATATCTTCTTTCAAAATCTCTTCTTTGGTTACCAGAATTCTTTAAAATAACGTTTGGTTACCAACATTCTTTAAAATACTGTCAAAATATCTTTTGTTACCAACATTCTTAAAAATATCTTCCTTCAAAATGTTTTTACAATACCTTTTGTTACCAACATTCTTCCAAATCGTATTTGGTTACCAACATTTTTTAAAATGTCTTCTTCGGTTACCAACATTCTTCAAAATATCTTTTTTCAAAATATATTTTGATTACCATCATTCTTTAAAATAACGTTTGGTTACCAACATTCTTTTAAATATCTTCAAAATATCTTTTGTTAACATCATTCTTCAAAATATCTTCTTTCAAAATATATTTAATTATCAGTGTTCTTCAAAAATAACAGTTGGTTACCAACATTCTTCAAAATATCTTCAAAATATCTTATGTTATCAAAATAACAATCTTCAAAATAACTGTTGGTTACCAACATTCTTCAAAATATCTTCTTTGAAAAATGTCTTCAAAATATCTTTTGTTACCAGCATTCTTCAAAACAACAGTTTGGTAACCAATATTCTTCAAAATATCTTCAAAATATATTCTTTGATTACCAACATTCAAACATAACGGTTGGTTACCAACATTCTTCGAAATATCTTTTCAAATATTTTAAAAATACCTTTTTGTTACCAATATTCTTTAAAATCTTATTTAGTTGCCAGCATTCATCAAATGAAAATAAAAGTACAAATAGCTATTTAATGATATACACAATCTCTGTGACATTTAATTACTCATATTTTGGTACAGAAATGTGATTGTATCATGCATAAATGTTAACGTTTGTTTGACTGTCACTCATGTGTCATTGTAAACACTTATGCATGCT
This sequence comes from Cirrhinus mrigala, assembly GCA_036247105.1. NCBI lineage: Eukaryota > Metazoa > Chordata > Actinopteri > Cypriniformes > Cyprinidae > Cirrhinus > Cirrhinus mrigala. The sequence goes on from CM070014.1 coordinate 34,210,318, forward strand.
CAACCAGTCCAGAAAGCATAAAAACATTGTATCAGTAATATTTTTAACAATTAGTCATAATCTAATATTTATGCATTCGCATCGGTTTTTCATGCTTTCAGAGTAGAAATGGGCAAAGATTATAGAAAGTTGGGCCAATGGAAGATTTCCCAGCTTTCATAACTGGTGTAATCAGAGCTTATATTAGTGCTGATGAGCAAATACATGCTGGTTTTGGATGCCTGTTGGATAGAAAATATGTATGGATAGTAAATTATACAGTTTAGTCAGATTACACATCTTATTCTTGATAACTTAAAGATCCCATGAAATTAAAAGTGAAGTTTTAGTACATGGAGTTTAGCTTTAAGCCCATCTATATGGTAAAAAAAATGATGAAAATAATCTTACAGGTTCTTTAATATTCCTTTTGAACTTTTTCCATTCGTTTTCAGTTTATGTTTGTCACAAAGTTTGTATCCATCATAATCTGAATAGATTTGTGTTGACATACAGTGTTTGCAAAATCTTCATTTATGCATTATTTCAGTTTTTCGACTGCGATAGGAAGAGGTTGATCTACAGATGTGGTTTCCCACAACAAGTCGAAACATTCCAGAAAGCGTTCACGTCTCTATGGAGGAAAAGCATCAAAGAAACCCACTGAATGTGAAAAGCAACAAAAAAACACAAAGAACTAAACATTCTGTTGGGAGTTTGCACTTTGTTTTGTAGCATATTTGCTTGAGAAGCCAAACATTACCATAAACACTGTTCTCACTGGGTAATTCACGGGTTTTATCGGTCCTAACGGTGCAAAAACTGCAGATGAAAACTGAAGCGGTGTAGCTGAGGCGCTAGTGCAGTTTCCAACAAAACCCTGTTGAACTTCCCACACCATTTTTGCTGCGAACTTGAACGATACCTCAAATCATGCGGAGAGATGTGCTGTTACTTTTCTAAGCAATTGAGCTTGGTTTTCACATGGCAGAGAATAAAACAGACCCACAAACTTTCAGTTCACTCATACTGAGTGCTGGCTACACTATTAAAAATAAAGGTTCTTTATTGGCATCAATGGTTCCATGAAGAACCTTGAACATCCACGGAACCTTTCAAATGTAGAAAAGGTTCTTTATAGCAGTGTTTCCCCTACGTTCACAGCTTTGGGGGATGGATGGGGCAGGGGTGCTGGTACCCAACAGTACTTTTTTTTTTTAGGTACTTTACTCTCTGTATAATAACAAAAACATTTATTTCAGTGAAAAAGAGTCCAAAACTCTCAGTTTCAACATTTTTAACCATAGGGCCCTACAATGTTTTTCTTTTTTTTTCAAAGATTTTTTTTTCATTAAACATTTATTTATTTTTAATCAAATGAAAATTAAACTATTTTATTTTTTGGCAAACAAACAGAGGTTTACTGTTAAATTTAGAGGAGAAGTAATAAAGGAGAAGTCCACTTCCAGAACAACAATTTACAAATAATTGACTCACCCTACTACACCAAAATGTAGTTTAAATGCAGCTTCAAAGGGCTCTAAACGATCCCAGAGGAAGAAGGGTCTTATCTAGCGAAACGATCGGTCATTTCTTAAAAAAAAACATTTCTATACTTTTTAAGCACAAAAGCTTGTGTAGCGCAGGCTCTGGGATGTATGTCCACAATGCTAGGAATTAGTGATGGGTCGTTCTTGAACGATTTGTTCATTTTGAGGATGACTCTGGAAGAACGAATCGTCTCGAGGAGTGATTTGTACAATCGTGCATGCACAACATCCTATTAGGTTCTGTACTGGAATAAGTTCACCTGTTTTGTGTGGTTGTGTTTTTCGAGTTGTTCGTTCATCTTATGGGCCTGTCACATGATGAACGAACGACTTGAACCTAAAACTTGTCAGATAAGAGGTGAGGTGAGCTAATCATACACCAAAGACCCAGGTAAACAATGAATTAATCTTTTCTGTTTCTTATAGCATTATAGTTTTGTCTTGTTTGTAGTATGATCAATGTTTTTGTAAGCAGTAGATGTGTTAGGGAACACGTAACATTTTAATTATATTTTGCTAAAAGGAACGAAATGACTCAAAAAGATTCGTTCATTTTGCTGAACGAGACTCAAAGGTCCAAGCTGGTAAAATGATCCGAACTTCCCATCACTACTACGAATCACGTCTAAGTTCATCATCTGTGTACTCCGGCTCAGAAAAGTAGAGTATGGTGAAAAACTCCATCTCATTTTCTCCTACAACTTCAGAATCGTCTGACATCAATGTACCTTTTTGTACACGAAAAATGCTGAAATGCATTTCATGATATTGATAACAGATAATGAAATATTTTTTTCCTCTTTTTGTTTTTTGTTGTTGTTTTTTTAAATCAATATGGTACAAAATAATCCCATTTAAGTCTATGTGATAGAAAAGTTAGGTCAAAAGTAATCTCAGAAAGTAATCTGACTACAGTACCTTATATGTGTAATCCAGATTGCTACTAGCTACAATTTTCGTCATGTCATTTGTAACAAGTAACATATCTAGAGACCAGAATATCGTCAGAAACGCATTTGGAATTCAACAAAAAGCTTTTATTCTTGATGCATCAGAATATTTGAGCATACTTTAAAAGTTTAGGCCGTGGAGGCTTTCATTAACCAGAACTGCTTTGAATGTCAGGACCGGAGCACAATCCGTCTCTTTGTTTGGTTGTGTATGCGTACTATGCATAAAACATTGGTGTGTATCCAGAATGTCATGAGTGGGCAATAGAGTTTTTGTGAATTACAAAAGTGCATTCTCACACAAGAACTCTTTTATAGTAGGACAATGTTATGCTCTGGACAAATTGTATTATATTTGTCATGTTTTATGCAGATAAAAAGTTCTCGCTTCAGTCAGGCCCTGCAAACCTGCCCACCGCATGAGGCTGAAGGCGAGATGTTTAATAAATAATGCACAAGTGCTTTTTATATATAAAGGTCTGTGCTCTGTTCATTGGTTTTAGGCCATCGGTAATGTATTGCCAGGGTCTGTGTACACGTTCATTATTTTGTAAGAGGTCGAACTGAATTTTTTCCCCCTCTCCAGCGCCAAATAAATCACACAGCCGCCCACCCTCGATTCACGCAAAAAGTTAATTCCCCTCTAGCCCACCCAACGTTCGGAATTATTTCACCCAGAGAGCCTTTGAAATATAGTTGCACCATAACAATAACAGCCACCAAGAGCGGCTTAATGAAATATTTATCAGGGATTTGTGGATTGAGGCTATTTTAATTACCATTCACTAAACAGGCATCTCTGTAGATTTATGAAATGGCTGCGTCTTGCCAGTCAGCGTTTGCCGGTGTCATTTGCGTCCGGCCACGCGACGGGGTGTGTGTGTCCTCATGCGTCCTGTAAACACTGGAGTGTGTGTGTGTCTGTGTCAGGGTTGTGCAACATTCAGAATGAATTGAGAATGGCATTTAAAATATAGTTCGGTTCATGAATTTGAATTGAGGTAGAAAGTTGAATGCAGAGTTGCAGTTTGAGTTTAAATCCGGAAGGAAGTAGAATTAAAATAAGTGAATTACAAATGAATATTTTAACAAATGTAGACGAATAGATGGATGAAAAGATAGATATTTGAACTTATTTTGTATTCTTTTTCTGAAGTATTTAGATTGTAAAAATGATTTTTAAGTAATTTAATGGAAATCAAAGCAACTTTAGGTATGTTTTTCTTCATTGTTTAGAATGTATTAAATAAACTGAATCTCGATAATCTTGACTAACATTTTTTTAATCATTATTTTGAACTCAAGAAAAAGATAACCTGCAAAAACTGTAATTTAAGGGACAACTTTTTGTGGAGCATGTTGGTATTTATCATTTTGGTATTTATTTTAGTGTTTTGAACTTAAGAACCATGAACTTGCAAAAACTGTAATTTAAGGGACAACATTTTAAGCAAACTAAATTATAGGGTGCACAACATTTTACTAGATACTTTGTTAGCTTATAATATGTTTTTCCTTAATGGATAAAACACGATTTCTGTGTAGAAAATTTTCATAAAAATACAATTATTATCAATAAACTTGAAATTTACCCTAAACTGTAGGATAACTCAGATGGATGGATGGATGTAGTTGAGGTCAAAAGTTTACATACACCATGCAGGAAAATGTTAATCATTTTACCAAAATAAGAGGGATTATACAAGATTATTTTTATTTAATTATTTTTGATTTAATACTGACCTGAATAAGATATTTCACATAAAAGACATTTACATATAGTCCACAAGAGAAAATAATTGTTGAATTTATAAAAATGACGCCATGATAGTTGTTCATGAGTCCTTTGTTGGCCCTGAATGGTTAAACTGCCCGCTGTTCTTCAGAAAAACTCTTCAGATCCCACAAATTCTGTGATTTTTCTGCATTTTTGTGTATTTTAACCCTTTCCAACAAGGACGATGTATGATTTTGAGATCAGTCTTTTCACACTGAGGACAACTGAAGGACTTATATGCAACTATTACAGAAGGTTCAAACGCTCACTGATGCTTCAGAAGGAAAAACGATGCATTAAGAGCTGGGGGTGAAAACTTTTGAACAGAATGAAGGTGTGCACATTCATATTTTTTGCCTAAATATCATATTTTTTCATTTAGTTCTGCCCTTGAGAAGCTACTTACATGTTTCCCAGAAGACAAAATAAGTCAAATTTACCCTGATCTTCAAATTCAAAAGTTTTCACCCCCCGACTCTTAATGCATTGTTTTTCCTTCTGGAAATTTGAACCTTTTGTAATAGTTGCATATGAGTCCCTCAGTTGTCCTCAGTGTGAAAAGATCGATCTCAAAATCATACAGTCATTGTTGGCAAGGGTTCCAAAAAGATTTTTGAACAGCGGGCAAACAAGGGACTCATGAATGTATGTATGACCCCTGCTATTTTGGTAAAATAATTAACCTTTTTGCAGATTCTGCAAGGTGTGTGTAAACTTTTGATCTCAACTGTACATTGTTTTCTAATTAAAGCGTAATCCCATTTAATATACAAGTATAATTCTAGTGTCTAAATGTATCCAGGTGAATGTGGAGTATTTCTCTAATACACTAACGCGGCACAGATTCTGCCTGGATGAGCGTTTGCCTTTTTGAAATGGATTATTTAATTTGAAGGGATCCTGAAATATGACGATGACAGCCCGTGCTGGTGGGAACAGCATGCGCGGTCAAGCAGGGCTGCGCTTTGGTGACATTGGCGAGCTGTAAATGGGATGAACGGCATTACGGGGAGATAAACCTGCCCATCTGATGGATTAAAGCCACTTTGACATTTCAAATCAAATTGTGAATTAAAAAAGCAGCCATGTCAGCAATAATGCAGCACATGCCGTTAAGCAGGACGCAGCTGTTTACCTCCATGAATTTCCAAAAGGCTGGTTTTTTGCACCACGAACGCATAAACCGCACAATTTAAGACAATATTCGTTGGGTGTTAACAGTCAACGGATGATGTTATCTGCCACATGTTTTGGAGTTTATAGAGTCTGACGTTCATCACATTCAAACCGATGCAATCTAAAAGCAGAAGGACAAGAAAAGCATATCAGATGTTTCTATAATCTTGTGGCGAATAAGAGAAAAAGCTTACTAAAGGGCTTTCGGTATAGGAAGAGACCGTCTGTGTTGAATAATAGATTTAAATGATTGTTAAAAGTGATTTTGCCAGAGGCTGACGGCTTGTCAGAAACTTGTTAACTGTCAGCTGCCATCAAATGATGTTTTTATGTGTGATAACTCGCTGCCAACGTGGTTCAATAACTGGTTTTAAAAGAAGGCGGACAGGGTTAACAGATGTTGATGCAGTGTTAATTTCATTTGACAATGACTTGAAAGTTTACTTTCAACTTGAATTATATTTATTTAATAATTATATTTTAAAAAAATGTAAATACAGTCATAATTAATGTTTGGATTTATTGACAGCCCTACTATAAATATGCATACATAATCTTGTCTCAGTTCAAACTATAAACACCAATGTATGACGCGTATAATATGATTAAACTGTTGCAGACCACATGCATGCATTTTCTATAATGATAAATAGACAGATACCGAGTTTCATCGTTCAGTGCTTTACAATCGATTGCTGTTCCTCTAATAATCAGTGAACCTAAGGGCATGCTGTATATATTCATCATATAAATGAGGCCCCCCTGCAGCATCCTGCTTTGCATTTTAGGTATAGGTTATTTATCTTCTCATTATCTCATGTTATTGCCTAGCAACAAGGGAGCTATTGCTGCATGTGTTTAATGGTCAGCACTGCACTCATATAGTCACTGTATTCTGTACAAGGGCATAGAATTTATTCGGGACGCTTGGGATATGTACCTGCTAATATCCAGTGACTACTAAATTGTCCCTAGCAATAATTTTGATAAAATAATTAAAAATGTGTATGTAATCACATACCATTGATATTACCTGAGAAGTTAACATATAAGGTCCCGGCTACTTCATATGTTAACTTCTCAGGTATAAAGTTAAAATATTTATTACATATATTATGATCAATTTAACATTCACTTCAGTGGTATGAGATAACGATGCTTTCAGCTGATTTCCTATTGCAGTGGTCAAACTATTTAAAATATAGTGAATTAAGCTTCAAACTCGATCATAATGCGCAATGTTGCCATCTAACACGTATTTTGAAGTGTAGCTTGTCATATTAATAGACTTTTTCACTAGTTAGCAGTAAATCGCTTACCTTACCTGAATATGTTCTTAGATTTGGTGTTGGAGGATATCTTTGGGATGGAAATATTGATATTTTATTTGTAAACATCATACTTTTGTCACTTATTTCAGTTAATGTCATAAAACTAGCGAGCTAAACCAGTAGTAGTACTGACAGAGCTGTGTAAACAGACAAAACGATTCAGTTGAGTGAGTCATTATTTACGCTGAAACCGCTCCGATTGATTCAAACTTGTGACTTCGATCATTCAGTTCAAGCGATTCACTAGCACTGTTTACTGGCGATTCGAAACTCTGATTCGAAACGCTCCAATCGGATCGCATTTCGCGAACCATTTGATTCAGACGGGGAATTTCGTGAATCGCGAATCATTTGATTTAGATCGAGACTTCGGTTCACGAATCATTTGATTTAGATCGGAACTTCGCGTGTCGCGAATCATTTGATTTAGATCGGCCCTGCATCCCAGTGTTCATACTATCCACCCTATCTGCCCTAGATAGTATTGCAAATTACTACTATTACATAGAATCTAGGATGGATAATATGCACATTGGGACGCAGGCCGATTTCGCGAATCATTTGATTTAGATCAGAACTTCGAGAATCACGAATCATTTGATTTGGATCGAGACTTCGGTTTGCGAATCATTTTATTTAGATCGGAACTTCGAGAGTCACGAATCATTTGACTTAGATTGAGACTTCGGTTCACGAATCATTTGATTTAGATCGGAGCTTTGTGAATCGCGAATCATTTGCTTTAGATCGGAACTTCGGGGCGGGTTCGCGAATCATTTAACGAATTGAATGATTCGCGATCCACGCTCCGAGTCCTGATCTAAAATGATGGATCGCGAATCATTTGATTTAGATCGGAAATTCAATGCAGCATCGCGAGTCGTTTGATTCAGATCAGTTCTTTAGAGTGGATTTGTACATCTTTTTTTTTATTTATTTTATTAAACAGTAGAAAACATTAAACCATTAAGGCAGTACATATATATATATATATATATATATATATATATATATGTTTCTTTATCACATTTTATGTGCTGCATAAATATATTTAACTCTTTTTTTTATACATTTTCTGAAGGATGTAAGTGATGCTAAATCACCTTAAAACCTCTATATGTCTGGAAATGGATATCATGTTACCTCTTTTTATTGTACACCGTTCACAAACCCATTTTTTGAGGCATCCTGCATTTCCGTGGCACAAAATGTGCAATAATAGCTACATAGCAAAGTTTAATACTTTGTTTTAGGGGTTTGTTTAATATGACCAACAGTAAGAGTGATGCTTGTCCTAGCAAATGCCACTAAATACATTTTCCTATGTACTGCAAAACAGGGTTATTTTTTAATCAAAGCAACACAGTAGAATTTCAGAATTTAATTTTAGATGTTAAACCATCATGGTCATATGAACTAGCTGGCAAAAAATAGACAACAATTTCCAAAAAAAACCTTTCACTGGCCTTTCCACAACATGAGGTAATAGATATTGACAAATCCAAGCAGATAGAAGAGAAAATATGAGTCTGGAATCAATTTACTGAGGGACATGAAAGTCAAACAATACATATGAAATGTTCAGTTGATGTACTTTTCCTCTGCCTTCATATCATATCAGGACAAATGCATCAGAGAGCTAAAAAAAAAAAAAAAAATCGACTTTCATAACTACCATGGAGGGAAAAAACAACAAAATATCCATACGCTGCTACCTGCATCTTGCCTAATAAACTTTATAACAAGATCTGCAGGTACAGCGATGCATGTCGCAAGAACAAATAAAAACGCTTTCAGATTATATTTTTCTTGCTATCTCTGTGTTTTCTTTTGAGATTTCTGAAATATTGGAATATATTTCTCTTTATCTACTTAGGAAATAACAAAAAGCCACTTAAAGATATTGAACCATCTGTCTGATTAATATAAGGAGCAAAATAAGGAGACCGTCAATAAAAAAAAATAAAGCAAACAAACACAAAAAACAGCTTTCAGACCCGCATTTTCATTCTGCTGGCATGCCGTGCGTATACATGACATGCTCTCTCCGGGGCTTTGGCAAATGTGGGCACTTCTTTGTTTGGTTTCACAGACTTACTCATTCACTGCCTGAATATTTAAACATGGTGGGAACATTGATGCAGCCACTGCTGGTAGGTTCAAAGCAATGGTTTTCTGTCATCATTTTAAACTAAAAATCATCTTCCAAACCCATATGACTCTTTCTTCTGTCGAACACAAAATTAGGTCTTTCAATGCATGTTCATGCTGCTCTTTTCCGTGGATAAGACCGCAGAACTAAAGTGGAGCTCATTGACACACAAAGCCAATATATGACTTTAGAAAAATATCGTGCATGAGCCATATGCACTACACATTTTTTTATTGTCAACTTGACAGAATGGTCATTGCCTTTGTCGTAAGAAAAAAAGACTTAAGTCATTCTGCCTAACTTACCTCTTTGTGTTGCATGGAAAAAATAAATTCAGACATGAGGGCGAATAAATAATGGCAGTTTTTTCCTTCACTTAAGGAGCCATTTGTACCTGATCTGACTCCTAAAAATGACTGTTTCTGTGTCCTGAAGTATCATGTTGATTTACCCATATTAAAATATCTTTAGATGATAAATTATTACTTTTAATTTAGAAAATTATCCTTAATGTACAAAGCAATGAATTATTATTTTAATTATTAAATATCATTAATCATTAATTATATTAATAATAATAAATACTAACTTTATAGCTATATATAGCTGCTGCTGTTATTTTAATGTTATTATTATTTTTTATAAATATATATTACATTTTAAAATATTTTTTAATCTAGGAAATGATTAATCATATTTTAATACTAAATATGAACTAAATATTATTGTTAATAAATAAATAATATTCATTATTTTAATGGTATGTTATGTTGTTAATTATGTTAGTATTAATAATAGTTTTAATTTAGAAAATGTTTTATTATTATTATTATTTATAATAATAATAATAATAATAATAATAATAATAATAATAATAATAATAATAATAATAAAACATTTTATTATTCATTTTATTATTCATTTAATAAAATATGTTAAAAAAAACAAACAAAAAAAAACAAACAAAAAAAACAATGGTAATCCAAAAGCCTCCGTATATATGTGTATATAGGGTGAAATACAGGAGTTTACATAACATTACACAAGTTTTTGTTTTTTAATGACACCAAATGTCACAATTCTCATTTCAAAAAAATGGATTTTAAATACGTTCACTCTGTTTTAATGTGAAATATTTTTTTTTAAATAATCATGGTAATTATAATTGTAATTCTTATTGTTGTTGTTCGAAAAATATTGAATTAATTTTGATTAATGAAGGTTGAGTAAACCATGACAGAATTTCCAGTCTTGAGTGAACGGTTCCCTCCAGAAACCTGCAGTGATGTGTGTGTATATGGAGACATCAGCTAGCGTTCATACAGTCCCACTATCAGATCCGGCATGAGGCCAGTGGAGGGTTGATGTATCTGTACATGCGATTTTGCCCATCTGTTCTTCAGTGTGCAGAAAACACACACTAGAGATAGTCCTATCATATGCTATCTTGCTCATGACAAGAACAGAATGCTCTATTTGAGACAAGACAAGCATAGGCCAGTTTTTTTTGTTTTTTTCTTCATACCCCCATTGTTAGAAAAATCGAACTGTTCTGAAATAAAGGCTTTAAAGAGGATTCAAAAGCACCATGAAAATATTGCCTCACACAAAGCTACCGTTTGCATTCAGATGGCTCAAAATATAGTGCACATTGTCATATGGACTATTTTGTGATGCTGTTATGATGCTTTTAAGTGTGTTCCCATTCATTATAATTGTGTGCAAATTGTATGTAATTGTATGCATTCGAGTATAATTCCTCAACGTCCACCTTGTGTGTTGCATGAAAGGAAGAAAATCATACAGATTTAGAACAACATGAACCTTATTCAGTGCAAACTTTGAAATAATTAGATTTTATTTTTTTGAAAGGCGTCTCATCTGCTCACAAAGGCTGTATTTAAAGGAGAAGTTCACTTCCAAAACAAAGATTTACATATAATGTACTCACCCCCTTGTCATCCAAGATATTCATGTCTTTCTTTCCTCAGTCTTAAAGAAATTGTTTTTTGAGGAAAACATTTCAGCATTTTTCTCCATATAATGGACTGTTATGGTGCCCCGATTTTGAACTTCCAAAATGCAGTTTAAATGCAGCTTCAAACGATCCCAAATGCGGTTGTAAACGATCCCAGCTGAGGAAGAAGGGTCTTATCTAGTGAAATGATCGGTTATTTTCATAAAAATAATACAATTTATATACTTTTTAATGCCAAATGCTTGTTTTGTCTTACTCTATAAGTACCCTGGCCTGTTTTTGTTCCGGTTCATGACAGTTAGGGTATGTCGGAAAACTCCCATCTCATGTTCTCCCTCAACTTTAAAATCGTCCTATATCGCTGTTTCACCTTTTTTTTTTAAGGGTGTTCGATTTTCTTTGCATGTTTACTTTGCAGAGACTGGGTTGGAACTTCTGCAGCGATCTAGGATGACTTTGAAATGATGTTTGAAGTTGAGGGAGAAAATACGATCTGAGTTTTTCGACATACCCTAACTGTCTTGAGCCAGAATAAAGAGAGTTCAGGGAGAGAAAAGCAAGACAAGCATTTGAGATTAAAAAGTATTTAAATTGTATTTTTTAAATGAAAATAACCAATCGTTTCGCTAGATAAGACCATTCTTCCTCGGCTGGGATCTTTTATAACCGCATTTGGGATCATTTGAAGCTGCATTTAAACTGCATTTTGGAAGTTCAGAATCGGGGCACCATATCAGTCCACTATATGGAGAAAAATCCTGAAATGTTTTCCTCAAAAAACATAATTCCTTTACGACTGAGGAAAGAAAGACATGAACATCTTGGACGACAAGGGGGTGAGTACATTATATGTGAATCGTTTTAGAAATGGACTTCTCCTTTGAATAAAAAAAACAGTAAAAACAGTAATATTCTGAAATATTATTACAAATTAAAAGAACTGTTTTCTATTTAAATACGTTTTAAAATGTAATTTATTCCTGTGATGCAAAGCTGAATTTTTAGCATTCTTCAGTGTCACATGATCTAATACAGAAAACATTGTTTTCATCAATGATAATAATCAGAAATGTTTCTTGAGCAGCAAATAAAAATATTAGAATGATTTCTGAAGGATTGTGTGACTGGAGTAATGATGCTAAAAATTCAGCATTGCATCACAGGAATAAATTACATTTTAAAATCTATTCAAATGAAAAACAGTTATTTAAAATTGTAATAATATTTCACTGTTTTTACAGTATTTTGATCAAATAAATGTAGTCTTGGTGAGCAGAAGAGAAAGATTTGTGAAAGAAAAAACACAGCATTGCACGTGGACCCGTGAGACCACAGGCGATCAACACTTTAATGTCATTGTGCAACACAATTAATTCCATTTTCTGAGCTATTAGCTTTAGATTGCTTATCAAACTGCTCGTTCAGATCGTTTCCCTCTGCGCCGCATCAAGGGTCAGGCCACAGCCGAACGCTTTTCCCGCGGTGAGGATAGAAAGAGAGACAGCCCAGCCAACGCACGCCTAAGTGATTAAGAGAAACGCTAAAGGAAAAAGACGTCGGCAATAAAGGACGGGCTAAAAAGGCAGAAACAAATCCGAGACAGGTTGCGCACGCCGCGCTCCGTTTCTCCCAAGGCCGCCACGGTGGCATATTAACGGTGTGCCGCGGCGTCCCTTTGTCGGTGGGATCATTCAGTGTGCGGCCACGCTGCGTAGGGCCCGTCCGCTGCGGCAGCGAGGAAACTTGGACAGCATGCTATTAGAATCGCTGGCCATCATGTGTCCCAGCATGCAGCGTGGCATACTAATGACTCAGACAGGGCCGTCTGACGCTGTGAGATGAGCGCTCTGAATGAATGAAGGTGCTTTCAGGGTGAAGCTGGTGTTATCTAAAAGGGAATATTAGCAGAAGCACGGACATCTGCTTAGAAATATCAAATGTTTGACAGAGAGTACACAGGCTGTGTTTGAAATGGAAAAATAGCACACTGCTTATTCTGCAGTATGTGCGCTGAATGCTATTTTTAGTAGTGCTTGCTAAGGGAGGTTTGCAGTGCTGGCTACAGTACTGATTCCAGGTAATCTGAAATGCATAATCAGATTCCAACAATTGCAAACTTTTAATTACATTTTAATGGAGATATATTATGCCTCTTTTTACAATGTGTAATATAAGTCTCAGGTGTTCCCAGAATGTGTCTGTGAAGTTTCGGCTCAAAATACCCCACGGATCATTTATTATATCATGTTGAAAATGCCTATTTTGAGTGGAAGCAGAAACACGTTTTGTTTCATGCATGTCTCTTTAAATGCAAATGAGCTGCTGCTCCCCGCCCCCTTTTCCAGAATAGGACTCTGCCTTTACATGTTATACCTCAGATAGTCTATAAAAAAACATCTGTTTGGTTTTGATTATCATGTCTATCATGCTGAAATCATGCATTTTAAAGCCACATTATTTTACATTTCTGATATAGGGTTTCCTGAGCGCACACATCCGAAGCCAAAGACTATAGAATACCCAAGACTTGTCACTCGTATAATTTTGAATGGGAAAAGATGCAACACTCATTATGACCGCGAAGCCCCGCCTTCTTAATAAAAGAGCCAGTCGTTGATTAGTAAAGTCAGCGCGTCACTGCAGCTGCTGTCAGAAGTCCCCTTTGCTATTAGAAACAGTCATCGTTGTGAGACGTGCGCTCAGTACTGCGCATGCGCACTGGCTGATCTAGCCTGAAAAATGAGCTTTTTTAAACGCTATTGGAGCCTAAAGAACAATATTTATGAGGCAGTTCTTATCAGATTTCATTGGGGATTCAAATATGAAATTTTAACGTAAGCTTGGTGAACAGTTTTGGAGAATTTGATGTTTCCAATTCAAAGAGATAGGAGCTGCACTTGCCTGCCCGAGAGGCGTTTTAAAGATGCCCGCCGAGTGAAATGACTTGTCTTAAACCACTGGTGCTCGGGCCCTAATTACTGGGTTGTTCTTTTTCACATTTTCTGGGTTGGTAGATGCACCATGAACACAATTATAGCACTTAAACACAGAAAAAGTCTGATTTTTATGATATGTCACCTTTAAATGCTCATAATCAGATTACAGTTATTTTTTTTATAAATTAAGTGACTAATAGTATTAGTAGTAATCCACTCAGCTCTGGAGGTTCTAATTTTTATCTGGTGCATATGGTCATGTGTATACTTTCAGAAAAAAAGGTACAAAATCAGTTAACTGGGGCGGTGCCCTTTCCAAAAGTACTAATATTTACACTAGATTTATTAATATGCAGTGCTGGTTTGTTTACTTACAAATTGCATGACAAAAATTGTAGTTAGTAACATAATCTGGATTACACATATTAGGTAATGTAGTCTGACTACTTATTGCTTACTTTTAGATAACTCGTTTATCACAGACTTGAATGTGATTATTGTATGCCATACTGATAAAAAAATAAATAAAAACAAGAGACAAAATATCTTTCATTCTTTATCAATATCATAAAATGCAGTACAGGGGTGAGTACAGATAATGTACTCACCCCCTTGTCATCCACGATGTTCATGTCTTTCTTTCTTTCTTTTCTCCATATAATGGACTGATATGGTCCCCCGATTTTGAACTTCCAAAATGCAGTTTAAATGGAGCTTCAAACGATCCCAAATGCAGTTGGAAAAGATCTCAGCCGAGGAAGAAGGGTCTTATCTAGCGAAACGGTTGGTTATTTTCATTAAAAAAAATACAATTTAAATACTTTTAAATCTCAAACTCTCGTCTTGTCTTACTCTCCCTGAACTCTGTATATTCTAGCTCAAGTTAGGGTATGCTGAAAAACTCAGCTTGTATTTTCTCCCTCAACTTCAAAAATCATTTCAAAATCATCCTCCATCGCTGCAGAAGTTCCAACCCAGTTTTTGTAAAGTGAACATGCAAAGAAGATCAAACACCCTTAACAGAAAAGGTAAAACAGCTATAGGATGATTTTGAAGTTGAGGGAGAAAATACAGTCTGAGATTTTCGACATACCCTAACTGTCATGAACTAGAATACACAGAGTTCATGGAGAGTAAGACAAGAGGAGTATTATTTTTATGAAAATAACCGATCGTTTCGCTAGATAAGACCATTCTTCCTCGACTGGGATCGTTTACAACAGCATTTGGGATCGTCTGAAGCCGCATTTAAACTGCATTTTTAAAGTTCAAACTCTGGGCACCATATCAGTCCATTATATGGAGAAAAATCCTGATATGTTTTCCTCAAAAAACAATTTCTTTACAACTGAAGAAAGAAAGACATGAACATCGTGGATCATGTATATGAGTAGTATTCATTCATTTAGAAACGAAAATGTAACTAAAAATAAATAAGACTTGGGGCGAATCAATAAATTATGAATCATTATGAATTACTGCTACTGTGTGAATAATATGTAATCATGTAATCTATTAAAAGTAACTGCAATCTGATTGTTTTAAAATGAAATGTAATATAAAAAGTACTTACATTTTCGCAATTTATGTAATCCAGATGTACTCAGTGGCTACCCTGCACTGTTAATATGTAACTGTAGGTACTAATATCCACTTACTGTAGTGCCTTAGTACCTCTAATATCCACTTTTTAGAGTTTTTTTATTTTTTTGGTCTGCTGATTACAAAAACAGTGGGTGTTTTTCTT
Source organism: Cirrhinus mrigala (assembly GCA_036247105.1). NCBI lineage: Eukaryota > Metazoa > Chordata > Actinopteri > Cypriniformes > Cyprinidae > Cirrhinus > Cirrhinus mrigala. Next base: position 34,225,894 of record CM070014.1, read on the forward strand.
GAGCATGTCTCACTTTCTCATGAAATAAGATGCATTTCATAACATTTTTGCATTCGACAATCATTTGTATGTTGATGGCATCTTGCATTATCCCTGAATCAGCAGAAAAACTGCCACAAAGACATGATTCACATCTCCCTCTGAGTCAGATTATGACTGTTTGTTCAATTCTCAATCCATTTTCGCACGTATGAATGATTCTGATGACATTATTTTATACCTAATCCTGATTTCCTATGCAGATTGTAAGATACTCTTTTGTCATTAGAAAAAAAATTGCCATTTAACTGCTTTTTTCATACAAGCTGATATATTACAATGCTTTATTCTTTTAAAGGTTTATATTATTTTTGAACTCAACAGCAACAAATTAGATAATATTAAGCCTTTTTTTTTTTAGATGCATGACTGTGTAATTAGAGAGCAGCCAATGATATTTGAATAGATGCACACAGCTGAAGTAGCTTTTCCAACATTTATCATTTGCAATGTTGAAAAGTTAAACGTGGCAGCCTAATAGGGGCAGCATTAGAGAGAGAAAGTAATTACTGAAAATCTTTGAATTAATCAATTCATTTTTCATGAGACATTTTCCAAGAAAACCCAATTAAACCATCCAAAAAATGCCTCACTATTGGCAATTATTTGCTTAACAATCATGAATGTGCCTTTTTGAGTTTCTGTGTGTGTGTGGTATCACACGACAGCAAAGGTTCAGTTATTGGAAATGCCATATTCACAGGCGTAATTGTCACCCACTATTCATTTATTCCAGCTGAAAAGAGTTTAACAAAGTAATGTGAGCCTTATTCAGCTGGTCATGTGAGCCCACAATGAGAAGGGAATCACCCTTATGCAGAATTAGCTTTTAGACATGATTGAAATCAGTGTAACACATAGCATTAATTTCTCTGTGAGTACAAATTTTGTAATTGAAAAAATAACTGTTTTGCATTTTTAAATCGTTCACTCATTGAGTGTTTAAGATTGTTTGATGGCTAAATTCAATATTGGAAAGGGACAATGATTTTTAGTATTTATTGAAAAAAAAGTAATGCATTATATTGAAACAATCTTACCCTCAAAAATACATAAATCATCAGAAAAAAGCTGTTCAGACTGTAGACAGGCATCTATTTCTTTTCATGCTATTGTGTAATATTTTTATATTTGCTTTAACAAGTGTATGCATTTGTTGAAAACTCTTTACAAGATCATGTACTTGATGTTCAATAAAAAAGCAAAATCAGATATAATTTATGATATATTAAAGAAATATTAAAGCAATATTTGACATTCTCACCCATAAAGACAGTCACTTGTTAGTTTCCTGAATTAATTAGCATCTTTGAACAAATGCTGCACACCAGCATATATTTCTGACATATAAATATGCATCTTAGTATGCAGTTCTGAATTCAATCAGTCATTGAATCAGTGAGTCAATGAATTGGTTGAATGAATTGATTCAGTGATTCACTCATCTTCACTGGGTTATCCAAAAATAAGCGCCATTATATTTATTAATAAATAAATAAATTATTAAAATAATCTAGTGATGCTTAGTTTTGGATAAGCCAGTAAAATAATTTTATAATATATATTTTTAAAAATACATATATGCATTGTTTTAGTATCATTAATATGCTATTATAGTTTTTAATATTTTAATTATTTTTACATTTTCATATAATTGTAGTTGAATGTTTACTAATTTTGTTGCGTTTTTGTCATTTTTATATATTTTTTTAATACAGTATGTCTGTATAGATTTATTTAGTTTTAGTTTATTAACTTAAACCAAAGGAAAATTACAAATATTGCCTTGACAACTAGATTAAATAAAATATATTTGTGTGTGTGTGTGTGTGCTTTCCAAGTAATGAAAATGTTTTTATGGCTTTAGTTTTAATTAATGTTAACAACCCTGATATATATATATATATAGTATATATATATATATATATATATATATATATAATATATATATATATATATATATATATATATATATATGTGTGTGTGTGTGAAGAGTTTATTTGCAAAAACAGATAACAAATCAAAAAAACATGATTTTTTTTATATGTTATGTTTTTATTGTGTTTTATTGTGTTAGTTAGCTGTATTTTTCAGTTATTTTTACTTTATATCAAAATAACCCAACTGCAGTTTGATTGAGATTAATTGGAATGCACAATAAAAAAAAAAACATGATTTTTGAAAATTGTTAAAAATGGAGTATTCTGTTTTTGCAAATAACGTTTTCATATAGATATATATGAATGACACCTATTTACAGTACTGCTCAAAAGTTAAGGTGAGACTTGTAATGTTTTTTAAAGAAGTCTCTTATGCTCATTAAGACTGCATTTATTTGATCAAAAATACAGAAAAAATATAATTAAATAAGTTAGTAATTAAATAATTAAAATATAATTTATCCCAGTGATGCAAAGCTGAATTTTCATCAGCTGTTTCTCCAGTCTTAAGTGTCACATGATCCTTCAGAAATCATTCTAATATGCTGATTTATGATTAGAATTATCAATGTTGGAAACAGTTGTGCTGCCAAATATTTTTTGGAACCTGCGATTCTTTTTTTCAGGATTCTTTGAAGAATAACAAGTTAGAACAGCATTTATTCAAAATAGAACAAAATAGAACTCTTTTCTAACAATGTTAATCTATGATTTTTATTAATTTTACACACCTTTGGTGAATAAAAGTATTAATTTCTTTCAAAAAAAGAAAGAATAAAAATTGACTGACCCCAAACTTTTGAACAGTAGTGTATATTGTTAGAAAACCTTTCTATTTTAAAGAAATACTGTTCTTTTTAACCTTTTACTGATCAAAGAATTCTGAAAAAAAGTATCACAGGTTCCAAAAAAATATTAAGCAGCACAACTGTTTTCAACATTGATTTCAATAAATCAGCATATTAGAATGATTTCTGAAGGATCGTGTGACACTTAAGACTGGGAGTAACAGCTGATGAAAATTTAGCTTTGCATCACAGAAATAAATTATATTTGAAAGTATTTTAAAATAAAAACCATTATTTTATATTGTAATAACATTTTAAAATATTACTGTTTTTTCCTGTATTTTTGATCAAATAAATGCAGCCTTGATGAGCAGAAGAAACGTCTTTAAAAACCATTTAAAATCTTACTGATCCCAAACTATACATTTAACATCTATAACAACATTTTCCAGCAACAATATCCATTGCCATGATTTAAGACTGTAGCCATATCAGTCTTACTCTTAGCAGTAGGCAGTAGGGTTCCATCCAAACATAACCTATAATTGTTGTGCGTTCTGCTCTCAAATAAAACTGCAATAGAAAGCACAGTGGTTATGCACTCCAAAGCTGTGTATTGTGAAGACGAGGAGTTTCTAAGGCGTGTGATCCTGTGCATCAACTGCACTTAGCTCTTAACACAGAGCGCTGGCAGGAGCCCAGACGCAAGCCGCTATGAGTCACATCTTTAAAAGCTCCGACCGCAGCAGCCAAAAGTAAAAGCTCCCAATATTTGTGATTAAACCGGGATGGACAACGGGTCGGCGAAGCCAAAAAGCCTTTTATTTTTAAAATATTCATCACTCCCAAGCATCTTTAATCCTGTTTCCAGAAGAAAAGGGAGCAGAAGGGTGTTTGTGAGGGAAACAACACCGTAGTCAAACACTTGAGCACGAGTGTGATCAGAAATGCTGTTTCATGTACGGTATGCACGGTTGCTGTTCCCTTTGCACTTGTACGTTGGTTTAAAAAGGAAAGAGAGCGCTTAAGCTTTAATCCCATTTACATTTATAGATAATTGATTGCTTAGCTGGATACCGAATGATCACTCGAGCAGTCTATTAAACAGAAACAGGATTGACATGGCTGTACAAATGGGGTGTGTATCCAGCAAAGGTCGATCGCTAACTCTCGTTCCCCGATGAATGCGACTCCGCTGCATGAAGATGAATCTAACCTTGTGGATTTTACAAATCCACACCTATGTAAACAATGAGATGCGATTAGCTGCATACCAACACGGTAACATTCAAAACGCATGCGAAAGCCCTGGAGAACATGCTAAAAAACACTTTTGTTAAATTGCCAGAATGCGGTCGTAATTGAGGCGTGTAAAAGGACGTGAAGAACAAGAAAATTAGCAAGAGATTACGCATTTGAAATGCTGCTTGAAGTCTAGATCCGTCCTCTCTCAACGCGGCTGTAAAGATGCAAAAAGTGGCAATTTGTTCAACACAATAGAGCCGTACGCTCATTTAAACGCTTCTAAGACAACATTTTCACTACTTTATTTCCATCTAAGTAATTAGGCAAACTGAGCCTTGAAGTCGTTCTGCAGGCCCTTTATGTGGGACCCCCTACTTAGCAAATTTGCATAATCGTTTTTTTGTTTTTTTTCATTTAGGATGTACGGTGGGGCCAAAAGGTATTTGGGCACGGAAGTTACACTTAAAAATGTATGAATGTTATTGAATTAGACCCAAAAAAAAAATAAAAAAATAATAATATATATAATTATAATATATATATATATATAATTTAAAAAAAAATTTTTTTGCAGTATAATGTTTTTTTACTTAATATTATCATATTAATTAGTAAATATTGAGTAATATGATGTAGCAATAATAGTCATTAAATACTATTTAGCATTTCATTAATATTATGTAGCATATAAAAATTAATCATTCTTTAATAATTAATATTATTGAATAGTATGATATATATAAAATAATATTAACTGTATTATAATTTTTTATTTTGTAGTTTTTAGTTGGACTATAAAATATTATAATATTAATATTATAACATAAAAATATGGTGCCATCTCCATGCCTACATTCAGATACCATTACACTTATTTTTAATAATAATAATAATAATAATAATAAAATAATAAGCGACAGCAACAATAATAAAGTTAATCTTAAATTTATAGATATATAGATAGATAGATAATTTTTTTCCCCAATAACAATAAAATTACTGCTACTACTACTACTGCTGCTACTAACAAAAAAAAAAAAAAATTGAATTAAAATATTAACAAAAATTATAATAATATATCAGCAATAAAATAACTGATATATATTACTATAATTTGTTGCAGGTTGTTTCATGCATATTACAAATACATTATATATATACATATATTGTGTCTAATATTATCATGCTTATTAATTATTAAATAATTAATACTTTTTTTAAAGTGTTAAATATGCGATAATATTTATTGATAATAATAATAATAATAATAATAATAATAATATAGTAATAATAATCATTGAATAATATTAATAATTAATTAATATTGTTTTATAAATATGTACTAATTAATAATTCTTAATTAATATTATTAAATAATATTAATTGTATTATATTTAGAATTTATTAAGAAAATTAGCAGCAGTAGTAGTTTTAGATGTACTATAAAATATTAATATTAATGTTACAACATTAATATTATAATATATATATATATAATATATATATATATATATATATATATATATATATATATTAGAGGTCGACCGATATTGGATTTTACCGATAGCAATAATTAGGTTGGACCACACTGGCCGATACCGATTAATCGACCAATAGTTTTTAAAATGGATACTGAACGGAAAATAAATAGTGCTCTACTATTTAAAAAAAAGTAGCCTACTGAACCATACTTTGTAAATGAATAAAAATATTAATTATATATTGATCATTACAGTTAGTTCATTGTTCATTAATGTTAACAAAAGCAACTAAAATTTTTAAAATATATCAGTAAATGCTGAAATTAACACACTCTAATAAGGAACAATACTTCTATTCTACAGCTTTTATCAATCTTAATGTTACAAATGGACTCATATTGTAAAGTGTTACCATTACATCAGCAATCAAGCTAAAGATGGCCATCTTTAAATATCTACACAAAGGCCACAGTATTGAAATTGCATACATATGGATATAGTGTACTTTCACAATTGAACTGCTTCTATTCTAGAACATTTGTGGTTATCTAATCAAAATATAAAAATATGTTAGTCACACAACAGCCAAAAGTGCAGCACTGCGTCTAGAAGAATTCGCAGCTATCCGGTATCACACACAGTGGACGCGTCGCGTTCAATTCAAGCGGCAGTCTACTAGACTTTATTTGATCACCAAACGGGCAAAAGTATACTGCTGTCCTTTCTCCACTAATGCAGCATCTAGTCAACAAAGTCATCTCTTAGTAATGACACAAAAACATGCACTACAATTTACTGTACACACCGTTTCGTTGTCGATGTTTTAAATCCGCCTTTGAATTATCCCGCTCTGTGCAGCAGGCAGTGTCACGTGTCTAAAGAAACGGCACATGCTGTCAGTGATTTCCGCCACTAGAGGCCGCTCTCCTGCTGTATAACAAAGACTATAGGGACTTTGCTGTACAATGACAACCTTCTCAGTCGCTCCAGCAACGGACCCAACCCGGAAAAAACTAATGCCATAGATTTTTGCCGATAACCGACAGTTCCGCCAATCAACTATCAGTGCTGATTAATCGGCAAAACCGATACATCGGTTGACCTCCTATATATATTATATTAATTATTTATTTTATATAACACTAGTTATATAAAGTTGCTTGGGACTTTTCTGTTTTGTTACTTTCTTTCTTTCTTCATTCATTCATTCATTTATTCATTCATTTATTCATTTATATTTAAAAAATATTAAATATGTTAAATAATATTTTATAATGATGTAGTAATAATAGTCATTGAATACTATTTAATAATTAATTAATATTATTTAGTATATAAAAATTAATCATTCTTTAATATTTATTTATTCATTCTGTTTTGTTTGTTTTTTAATTCACTGTGGCCTTCGCATCTGCCCACAACCATCCAGGTGTTTGCAAGGCTGTTTTTTTTTTTTTTTACATTTTTGTAGGTTAGAAATGATAAAACAATAGATCAGGTGTTAAAAAATGAGCATTAAGTGACTTTTACATTGACAAAATGTTTGTTTGCAGTTAGAGGAACAAGCTGATAGTTAATGTGATTTTGTACGACGGTGGTTCCTTCGTACATCCAATAAAAAACACCAAAACACTGAGCAAAAATGAAGAAAATTGAATTTAGTAAGGAGATCCGACAGCATTTGAGACACACAGATACAAAGTATGGCTTTATTGCACAAGATATTTATGTGAAGCCTTGGTAAACCTTGTGCTTTTGACTCCCTGTGCCCGTCCATTGGAGCATGACATCTTGTAGACACTTCATGCCCCCATTTTAATATTTTATGCAAATATAATTTATTTAAAAATGACCTGACCATACACCCACATATCTGTCTGCCTTCACACTAATGCACTGCATGCATTTTTAAGTGTTTAAACACTTTTTGTGGCACTTACAAATGCCGTATGCTGAATGAATCGGGATGGGAAACGGAAACAAACGCACAAATGGAGTGCCATTACAGACACGCACTCCTCAGCCCACTTCCTGAAGTCAATTTCATAAACGTATCTCAGTCGCCGTCATTGAAGGCAGGAAGGCAGGGCCGTATTTAATCTGACAGGCGTTCGTCGTAAATCGATCTGTCTTCTGTTGGGTAATGCAGCACAATCCAATTGCGGCCTGCTGGAACATGCAGCATGTCTCTGGACGACGCAGCATTTGCATGGCGTTTGCGTGCGCGGGTTTTAACGCAATCGGTTTAGAGCATTCACAGATGGCCACGGTGCTGCTAATCAATCGCAGCAGATTGCATTTCTGTTCTCTTAGCTCTGTCTTAATCGCTCAGAGGAACCTGTGCCTGTGATGATGTCATTTAAGACATTTAAAGGTGTAATTGACAAAAGCGTTATATCAGTCCCTGTTCACACTAGCGCGTGTGTCATTAGATATGCCACACCATCGGATTGCATTGCGAGATGCATTTATCGTTAGTTTTTCTTTCAGAACTGAGTTCATTTGTAATGATGCTTTTAGATAATCCAGCGAAATTACTTTATGCTTTTTGTTTATATTTTAGTTAGATTTTATTTTTAGTTAGTAGTAGTAGCAGTATTGTTGTTGGAAAATGTATATATATACACTACCGTTCAAAAGTTTGGGGTCAGTAAGACTTGTAATAGTCTTTAAAGTAGTCTCTTATGCTCATCAAGGCTGCATTTATTTTATTAAAAATATAGAAAAAAAAAAAACAGTAATATTGCAAAATGTTTTTACAATATAAAATAATGTTTTTTATTTTAACATACTTCAAAATAGAATTTATTCCTGTGATGAAAAGCTGAATTTTTATCAGCTGTTACTCCAGTCTTAAGTGTCACATGATCCTTCAGAAATCATTCTAATATGCGGATTTATTATTAGAATGATCAATGTTGGATAATATCAACAGTTGTGCTGCCAAATATTTTTTGGAACCTGTAATTTTTTTTTTCAGGATTCTTTCATGAATAACAAGTTTAAAAAGTACAGTGTTTATTCAAAATATAAATATTTTATAACAATGTAAATTATTTATTATTAACTTTTAATAAACTTTTAATTATTAACTTAATACATCCTTGGTGAATAAAAGTATTCATTTCTTAAAAAAAAAAAAAAAAAAAAAAGAAACAATAAAAATGTACTGACCCCAAACTTTTGAACGGTAGTGTATATATCTAAATTAAATTATAAATTTAGTGGCGTCTGAATAAAGGCATGTATATGGCATCTATTTCATGTTATAACATTAATATTTTGAATCAGATTTTACATTTACATGTTCTGTTTTTTTTATTTTTTTTATTTTATTTAAAGTTTTAGTAAACATGTGTTTTTGTCTTTTTTTTTTTAAATATGTCTGTATAGTTTTCAGTAAGTTTATTTGCATTACAGGTTGCATTTATCATTAGTTTTTCTTTCAGAACTAAGTTCATTTGTATTATATATTTTTAATATACATATAGTTATATGTATCAGTTATTTTATTGCTGATATACTCTTACATTTTGTTTTATGTCAAGTTAGTAGTTGTAGTAGTAGTAATTCTGTTGTTGGAAAAAAAAAGACATCTAAATTAAAATATGAATTTAGTGGCGTCTAAATAAAGGCATGTATATGGCATCATTTTTATGTTAGAAAATTATTATTTTTAATCAGATTTTATATTTACATTTTTCAGTTTTTTTATTTTAATTTTAGTTAAAGTTTTAGTAAATTGTGTTTTTGTCATTTTTATTATTATTATTATTTTTTTTTTTAAATATGTCTGTATAGTTTTTAGTAAGTTAATTTTCATTACAGGTTGCATTTATCAATAGTTTTTCTTTCAGAACTAAGTTCATTTGTATTATATGTTATATGTGGAAAATTATATATATATATATATATATTCTACATTTTTTTAATAGAGTCTAAATAAAGGCATGCATATTGCATTATTTTTGTTATAATATTAATATTATTGTATTTCATAGTATTTAACTATAATAAATATTATTACAATTTTCAAATTCTAAATTATATCAATAAATATATATAATATAATATTAAATTAATAATAATGAATAATATAGTAAATAATATTATTAAAGTTATTAATATTTTTAATCAGATTTTATTTTTATTTTGTCTGTTTTTTAATTTATTTTAGTTAAAGTTTTAGTAAACTTGTCTTTTTGTCATTAGTTTTTCTTTCAGAACAGAGTTCACTTGTAATGATGGTTATTTTTAGATAACCCAGTGAAATTGCTTTATAATATAATTTTCTTAATAGACATATAGTAGTAGCAGTAGTAATTTTGTTATTTTTATATATCTATTCATTTTTAGTGGTGTCAGAATAAAGTCATGCTTATGACATCATGTTTGTGTTAATTAATATTATAGCATGTTGTAGTATTAAACTACTACTACTACTATATAGTTCTATATAATAATAATAATAATAATTACAGTTTTCTAAATTAATAATAATGAATAATGCAGTAAATAGTAATATTAACATTTTAATCAGATTTTATTTTAAAATTTTGTTTTCATTTTAATTTTAGTTAAAGTTTTAGTAAACTGTTTTTGTCATTTTTATTAGTTGTAAACATTGTACTGCTTTAACATAAGCTAAATGAAAATGATAAATATTGCATTGGCAAAATGGTGAAATATTACTACAATTTAAAAGAACAGTTTTCTGTTTAAAAATATTTTAAAATGTAATTTATTCCTGTGATTGCAAACTGAATTTTCAGCATCATTACTCCAATCTTCAGTGTCACATTATCCTTATGATGAGTTTTTGAAATTACTTTTTAAAATATATTAAAATAAAAAACAGCTTTTGAACATAAATGTAAATGCACTGTATTTTTTAACAAATAAATACAGCCTTGGGATAAATGCAATAAATTAACTTCTTTCAAAAACACAAAAAAAAAATTATTTTTTTAATAAAAGTGTTTGCAAGATGTTTAATAAAGGTGTTCGCAAATTATGCTAACTGTTCCTGTGGTGTAATTTAAGGCAATAAAGGTGTAATTGACAATACTCATTATATCAGCACGTGCGTCATTAGCGTGTTGTGCGTTAGATGTGCCGCGCCAATCACTGCAATGCAATTTGCGTTTATGTCAAGTAATGTTTCAGCTGTTTTCTTTCAGAACGGACTTCATTTGCTCCTAATAAACTAAGATGCTAAGCATCAACCTGTGCAGTTGGTTGTTCGCGAACTTACCTGCTTATCTCACGCATTATTGCGCATTATTGCCCGGTGAGCTTCCTTTAAAACAGTCAGGAGCTAATATTACTTAATTAGCACATAATTATATACAATTCAAGGCAGCGGTGAGGCAGAGGTTGGGATGGTGGAAGCCAAACGCACAGTATCAGCAAAATGGCTGTAATGCAATAAGTGGTCTCCACTTAATGGAGTCAAGCCCTCCATTTAAGAGAATAAAAGCAGTGGTATGTAAGCGCTTTCTCTCTGGAGCCTGGGACGGCATATAAATCAGCTGTACAGAGCGGCCCGCCGACCGCTGCCGTGTTTAGATGCTGCTTATGAAGATGCGGGCATCACAGATGTATGCGTGTGTGTGCTAAACCCTGTTTGTGGTGTGATTTCTGTGCTTTAAATGTCAAACGTACTGCAGTTCGGCCCGCTATCCTTGATTTGCCAGCAACAACACACACACATACACAAGGAAGAATGGAAACGGTCTGCCAAATCCGCAGCAGTGACTTTTATTTATTTATTTATTTATTTATTTATCTATTTATTTATTTATTTATTTATTTATTTGCAGTACACTTTACAAATGTTTTGCTTCATTTGGTAAGACCTACAACATATTATAGTATGATTACAATATGTTTTTACAATATTAATTTCAAATTCAACAGTAGTACTAAAAATAATAAAAATAATAAATGTTATTTATTTTAGGGGGGCATTTAAATGGTGTCTAAATGTAAGCATGCATATGAAATAATTGTATTTTATATTTCAAATTATTTATTCATTCTTTTCTAATTATTAGTACTTCTAATGATAATAATAATAATAATAAATAAAACTAATGATAATTTCTTAATAATATAATTAATCTTATTAATATAATTGAATACAATATAATTGCTAGAAGTTAATCAACATGCCTACATTATACAGCAACAGTTTTTTTTTTTAAAGGCTTTTAAGTTAATTTTGGGGTAATTTTAATTCTTCTGAAAATTATGCATTATTTACAGTATAATAATTGGTTTGGATTTTTTTATTTGAATTAAAATTGTATGATTTTTTTCTAATTTTATGATTTTTATGATTTTTTTCTAATTATTATTATTATTATTTTCTAAAACAATAATGTTATGGTAATAATAATAATAATCATCATAATTTATGAATAATAATATTCATATTTTTTTAAATTCTTCCAAACTTCCTCACATGCATGCTTTTATTTTTTTAGGACAAACAATATGATTTTTTTTTTCTTTTAATTAATTTGTGTGTGTATATATATATATATATATATATATATATATATATATATATATATATATATATATATATATATATATATATATATAATATATATGAATGATAGTATTTTGTATTTATTCATTATTTATTCATTATTTTCTAATTAGTTCCAGTTATTAGCACTTCTAATGATTACTATTATTATTTTCAAGAATAATATTATGTAAAAAATTATAATAATATTTTTATATTTTATCTTATCTTAATAATAATTAATGGTATAATTGAATAAAAGTGAAAAAAATGATAGAAGTGAATCCACATGCCTATATTATACAGCAACAAAAGTATTTTTCAAGGTTTCTAAAAATTTAATTTTGTGGTGTTTTTAATGCTTCTACAAATTATATATTCATGGTTAAATTACTAATACTTACTAATATATATATATATATATATATATATATATATATATATATATATATATATATATATATATATATATAATAGTATTTTATAGTATTTCTAATTATTTATTAATTATTTTCTGTTAATTTCTAGTTATCCAGCAACAAAAATCATTTTTAAGGTCAGATTAAGGCAACTGAAAAAAATTAAAAAATAAATCCTATATATATATATAACATGTTTATTAATATTACAACATTAAATTGCCATTATTTACTCATTTTTATGCATTTCATGACTTTTTGGATAATAAATAGTATTTTATCTGAGAGTTACAGAGCAGAACACTATTACAACTTTTCCATATACATATGTGACCCTGGACCACAAAACCAGTCATAAGTGTACATTTTTTGAAATGGAGATTTATACACCATATGAAAGCTGAATAAATAAGCGTTCTGTTGATGTGTGGTTTGTTAGGAAAGGGCAATATTTGGCCGAGATACAACTATTTGAAAATCTGAAATCTGAGGGTGCAAAAAAATGTAAATATTGAAAAAATCACCTTTAAAGTTGTCCAAATGAAGTTCTTAGCAATGCATATTACTAATCAATAATTATGTTTTGATATATTTACGGTAGGAAATTTACTAAATATCTTCATGGAACATGATCTTTACTTAATATCCTAATAATTTTTGGCATAAATACAACAATAAAACTGTTGTTTTTCTGTTTAATGTGAAGCTGCTAAAACAAACTGTATAAATGTAACTTGACCGAATATATTTTGTTTTACCACAAATGTTCATTTTGGGTGCGTCGTCCCTTTAAGACAAGCAGTGCACACGTTCACCCGCTGTTTCACGCCGTAGTAGGCATATCATTTTCATTCAGTGTTTTTATTGCAGCATCACTGTCGTCTGATACAAAGCATGTTTGACGTGTTACAATAGCTCTTTGCGCAAGCGGTAAAACGGTTCGTTCGTGAGCCCTGGTTACCCTAATGATGAACTCTAAATGATGTTATCACATTCTGCATTCCAAAGGTACTAATTACAGCCAAATTAGACTCAAAGGAGTAATTAGGGTTTCTTTTGTGAAGGTTGTTGGAGGGAAAAAATCTGAATGTGAATGTGATGTTAATTACCGAAACCGTAACACCCTTTCAGCGTGATCTTCTGATCTTGACGCCATGTCTAATATTATTAGCATTCCCCACCATCTTCCACCTGGCAGATGCGTTTCCTGTTATTTGCGAATGCTGGTTGTATGGGCACCGTTGAGGAGAGCGAGCGGGTGGCCGGCTTGCCAATCTCATTCCATTTGCTGTGTGTTAAACTTTTGATTGGCCTGTTGCTGCAAATGGAGAATGTATTTATGGGGTTGATTGCGGAGCTCATGGGCCTCTTACGAGAGAGGGGAACTCATTTGCAGTCCACTGAAAATACATTTCACACACTTTAGATAGATTTTATTTGTGTGCGCTGCTCTCGCTTGGACACTGACACATTTTAAGGGTGCGTTTACACTAAGGCACAGATCCATATCTGTTTTTTCCTGTCGATTTATGTTCTTTCAAGACATGATGTCTTCACATGAATACACTGCCAAAAAAAATATAATAGCCAACAAACAGTAAACAGCCAAGACTAATAACAATAATAATAATAATAATAATAATAATTATTATTATAATTATTATTATTATTATTATTATTATTATTATTATTATTATTATTAATAATAATAATAATAATAATAATAATAATAATAATAATATTTTTAAAATATTGATGACAACAGAAATCACTGTGGAATTTATTAGTAGTAGTAGTAGTAGTAGTAGTAGTATTAGTAGTATTTTGCTGATGTCCCAGTAGAATAATTCTATTATAATTTATGTATGTATGTTTATGTTCTATGTATAATATATTTTTATATATTTATATATATTTATTTTATATACAGTTGAATTTTTAGATTTATTTCGTTTTTTAATTGATTTAGATTTTTATATTTTAATTTAATATATTTAAAATATATTTAGATTTTAAATATATTTAGATTTTTTTTGACAGCAGAAATTGATTATTATTATTATTGTTGTTGTTGTTGTTGTTATTGTTATTTTGAACATTTTTTAAATATTGATGATGACAAAAATGCATTATTATTATTATTATTATTATTATTTATTATTATTATTTTGCCAATGTCCCAGTAGAATAATTCTGTGTGTAATGATATAATATATTTTTATACATTTATATATATTTATTTTATATTCAGTTAAATTTAGATGTATTTCATTTTTTAATTTAGATTTAATTTTATATTTTAAATATATTTAGATTTAATTTTTTTTTAACATTGGTGACAGTAGAAATGATTGCATTATTATTATTATTATCATTATTATTTTTTTATTATTATTATTATTATTATTATTATTATTTTGAATATTTTTTAAATATTGATGATAACAGAAATCACTCTGGAATTTATTATTATTATTATTATTATTATTATTATTTTGCTAATGTCCCAGTAGAATAGTTCTATGTATAATGATATAATTTTTTCAAATATTTATTTTATATACAGTTGAATTTAGCTTTATTTCATATTTTTTAATATTTAATATTTATTTCATTTTTATTTCATATTTTTTTAATATTGATGACAGAAGAAATTGTTGCATAATTAATTATTATTATTATTATTATTATTGGAAAATAATAATATATTGATGATATATTTGATGTATTTAGCAATTTATTTAGCATTTTTATATACAAGTTGGTTTGTTGGTGTTTGTTTTGTTTTTGTTTTACTTTTTTGGTCCAGTTAGAGGAGTTTTTTTTTTTTTTTTTAATAATGCAAGTACAGAATGTGACAGTATTTACATGTGACAAATACAGAATCACCCGGACACACAACCTTTTTCATATTTATAAAACAATTCATTCCTGAAAAAAAAAATAAAAAATGGAATGACTGCAATGGAATGACTGATGAAATTACTCATTAATAATCTGCAACACCACATACAAGATCCAGCTGTCATCCTTGACCCAACATGAGATCTCTCTCTGCAATCCAGCATTAATGCTAACCGTGTTCCTCTCTGTGTTTTTTCTCTCTCTCAGGCCCCTCAACAGATGGGCACATTGGCGTTCTACAGGTACGAGCAGCCCATCGTGGACTACTGCCAGGCTCACCAGCCCCTGCACATGAACAGGGGCTTTGAGCCCCCGTCCCAGGCCCTCGAGGGGCTGGGGGCACGAGAACGCTGCGCCGTCCCATCCGCTGGCCTCCTTCCTTCCGTGCCTGCAGCCCCTCTGTCAGACATCCGCACCCTACCGCAGTGAGCCGGAGATGGACTCGTCCCTGTCGCCCACTCTCCTCCGCGAACGTCCCCGGAGGGCGTACGCTCTACCCCCGACATGAACCCATCGCCAGACCGAATCACAGATATATGGGACAGCGTGATGGACTACAGACTCTCAGGAGAGGACTCTGTCTTTGCCGTGATTTCGCAGGAATCATCGTTGTGGTGTATGATCGATGTGTTTGGAATAATCAAACAGGAGGCAAAAAAGCATTTTATTCCGATATTTTGTGAGCTCAACCCTGCATCATGCTAACGTCTCAAATGAGAAATAAACATCAAGTTTTAGTGACTCAACAGCACGCATACTCACAAAATCCAAGTTCTCCCATAACCAGAAGTAATTAAACATAAACCAGCGATTGGAGGAATTTCTGAGCATCAAAATCTCTTTCATCTCTTTCTAATAAGGCCTGTCGGAAGGACTCCTGCCCCGTGAAGTCAGCGATAATTGCTTGATATAAAATTGCCCAAATTTAATTCCTCAAGGTGAGCTGGCGAATTTGAATTGTAAATGATAATATGACCCGCACTTGACGGCTTCTCTATTGTGAATCTTTAAAACGAGTCTCGATCGTTCGGCATTGCGATGAAAGAGCCCATCGTGCCGTGCCGGTTTCACTCTGAAAATCACTGACAGCTGTGACATCATTTATCAGTGCTGTTTTACACCGACCGTGGAAAATGTCTGACACAATCAGTGAGGTTTTCATGTTAAGTTTCCTTTCAGTTTGAGGGTGTTAACACCTGGGTCATTCCTGTTAGGCCTCGTTGAACTGTTAAAAAGAAATACGAATGTGTGGGCACTTAAATTTAATTATATTGTGATTGTAAGATCATGGTGAGAAAATGTCCATGAGGAGGATATTTTTTTTAAATCATCTATTTTTTGTGATTCAATCAATAAGGATGTTGTTTTCCCTCCAAAACGATGTCACTTTCTGGAGGATGATGTCAAGCATTTTACAAACAACTACAAGAACGGAAAGCGAAGACACAATTAAAATCTCCAGCATAGCAGGAATGACCCACATTTGTTCTTGAAGCCTATTGGCCGTATCCTACTGTATCTTAGGGTCACTATACGTCGTATTTCTAAATTGCCTAAAATGTCTGACTTTTGGCTTTGTTTTGCTTTTGTTTTCATATTTGCCGAAGGTAATGACTGAAAAGAGGTTTGACCAATAGCGTGCAGGCATTGTACAGTTGAGCTCAAAAGTTTATGTACACCATTTAGAATCTACAAAATGCTAATTATTTTACCAAAATAAGAGGGATCATACAAAATGCATGTTATTTTTTATTTAGTACTGACCTGAATAAAATATTTCACATAAAAGATGTTTATATACAGTCCACAAGAGAAAATAGCAGCTGAATTGATAAAAATGACCCCGTTCAAAAGTTTACATACACTTGATTATTAATACTGTGTTGTTACCTGAATGATCCACAGCTGTGTTTTTTTGTTTAGTGATAGTTGTTCATGAGTCCCTTGTTTGTCCTGAACAGTTTAACGGTCTGCTATTCTTCAGAAAAGTCCTTCAGGCCCCACAAATTCTTTGGTTTTTCAGCATTTTTGTGTATTTGAACCCTTTCCTACAATGACTGTATGATTTTGAGATCCATCTTTTCACACTGAGGGACTCTCATGCAACGATTACAGAAGGTTCAAACGCTCACTGATGCTCCAGAAGGAAACACGATGCATTAAGAGCCTGGGGGTGAAAACTTTTGAACAAAATGAAGATGTGTGCATTTTTCTTATTTTGCCTAAATATCATATTTTTTCATTTAGTACTGCCCTTCAGAGCTACAGAAGATACTTACATGTTTCCCAGAAAACAAAATTAGTTAAATTTACCTTGATCTTCAAATTTCATAAGTTTTCACCCCCCGGCTCTTAATGCACTGTCTCCTTCTGAAGCATCAGTGAGTGTTTGAACCTTCTGTAATAGTTGCACATGAGTCCCTCAGTTGTCATAATTGTGAAAAGATCTAGAAATCATACAGTCATTGTTGGAAAGGGTTCATATACCCAAAATGCTGAAAAACCATAGAATTTGTGGGATTTTGAACGGGGTCATTTTTATAAATTCAACTATTACTTTCTCTTGTGACATGTAAACAGCTTTTGTGTGAAATGTCTTATTCAGGTCAGTACTAAATAAAAAATAACATGCATTTTGTATGATCTCTCTTATTTTGGTAAAATAATCAGCATTTTGCAGATTCTGAAAAGTGTATGTAAACTTTTGATTTCAACTGTACATAATCGAGCGATCATGGCGTGCGAAAGGCAGGAGTTACAGTCAAAGCAATGCAAATACGCATCCATATAATGTACATCAACAGGAAAGCAAAGTCAAAACCTGCACATTTTAGGCAATTTTAGAAATCAAAATAGGATATATGGTCACCCTACCTTTATATACCCATTAAGAAAGTGGATGTATGTTGTGGTGTACTACGTTAGTACCATAAACTGTATCTTCATTATCACCATCTTGCACCTCTGTCCTGGTAACATCGTCTATTGGACATCGTCTCGTATTTCGGAGATTCATGGATGCTCTGTTAATTGACATGGAAATGGATTACTTTTCTGTTTTGCCACAACTCACATTCCAGCTGTAACTGTACAAAAGAAAGACAGTGGGAGTGACTATACAGTGAACGAAACACTTCCCAGACTGGACTACTTGTCTTGTACATATTATGTAAATTAAAACAAGGATGTCTTTGCTTCTACAGAAACACAATCTTGTTACCTAGAAGAGGAGCCTTATCTTTAATCCAGGAGGAAGCGTACATGCATTGGATGTGTGTGTGTGTGTGTGTGTGTGTCAGAGTGAGAAAGTGTGTGTGTGCTAGTGTGGATGCATGAAAGTGTGAATGGAAAAAGACAGAGAAGATGGCTGTGTTAGAATATTAGCCTGCTGTTTGAAAAGAACTTTGGTTTGGTTAAAAAAAAAAAAATTACTTTCCTTTGCGATTTTACTTAATTGCAACATATGTTCGATGCATCTGTCAGGTGGGACGGTGCGTCAAACACCTGTCCTCCAATAATGATTACAGTGATTTTCCAACCAAATGTTTTTATACCAGTATTTATGTGGGGAAAAAAAGATGATAACTAGTATATACTTTTACGTTTTGCGTTCTCCTGACCCCCTTCAATGCAATACTTGCGTCTGTGGAGCAGAATGACCCGTTTCTGTTCTGATGCCAAGATTGTAATGATTATTTTAAACATTTGACTGTGTTTCCCTGTATCTTAGCAATGAGGTCGAAATATTTCATTTTGTCTATTCAACAGTTATAAAGCGTAAATTTGTTTTTTTAATATGTCTGACTGTCTCTTATTTTCTATTGAACTGGTACCATGCACAACATGCCGTTTACACGTTACGTTCTTGTTTTTTTGCCGTCTGACGCCATGAGCACCATGTCTTTAAGATGCAAGTTCTACCAGAAACTTGCATTATATAAGTACGTAAAATGTCCCACTGAATAAACTTAGACTTCATTTTTGCATTCAATACTGCAGACTATATTTCAGGCCACAAAAATTGTTTTTCATGAGATTTTTAAATCCATGGATCAAGCAGATGTGTCTGGGACAAGTGTATTAATGTCAGAGATGATGTATGAGTGATTCACACAAAAAAGGAAAATTCTGTTATCATTTAATTTTCCTAAACCTGTACAACTTTTGTGTAACTTTTGTTAACCAAATATTGCAAGCCAGAAGGAAAAACAGGGGTTCTATTGAGATTTTTAGATCAATGGATCAGAAAACAGTACCAGTCAAAACTTTTTGAACAGTAAGATTTGTAATGTTTCTCTTTTGCTCACCAAGCCTGCATTTATTTGATCCAAAGTACAGCAAAAACAGTACATTTTTTTAATTTTTACTATTTAAAATAACTGTTTTCTATTTGAATATACTTTAAAATGTAATTTATTTCTGATTTCAAAGCTGATTTTTTTAGCATCATTACTCCAGTCTTAAGTGTCACATAGTCCTTATAAAAATCATTCTAATATTCTGATTTGCTGCTCAAAAAACATTTATTTATTTATTTATTTATTTATTTATTTATTTATTATGTTGAAAACATAACATTTATCTGAAATAAAAAGCTTTTCTAATTTTATACACTATACCATTCAAAAGTCAGTTTAATTTTGTTTTACTGTTTTATTTATTTATTTTTTGGGAAGGAAATTTTAGAAATTAATACTTTTATTAAATTGATCAAAAGTGATGATAAAGACAATGTTATGAAAGATTTCTATTTCAGATAAATACTGTTCTTCTAAATTTTTTATTTATCAAAGCAACCTGAAAAAAATTCTTCTCAGCTGTTTTAAACACAATAATAAATGTTTTTGAGCACCAAAACAAAATATTAGAATGATTTCTGAAGGATCATGTGACTGGAGTAATGATGCTAAAAATTCAGCTTTGAAATCACAGAAATAAATTACATTTTAAAATACCTTCAAATAGAATAGTTATTTTAAATAGTAAAATTACTTTAGAATTTTACAGGCTTGGAGAGCAGAAGAGAGAAAAAAAACTTTAAAAATCTTACTGTTCAAAAACTTTTGACTGGTAGTGTATAAGTACATAAAATGTCCCACTGAATCCAGCTTTGAAATCACAGAAATAAATTACATTTTAAAATACATTCAAATAGAAAAGTTATTTTAAATAGTAAAAATATTTCAGAGTTTTACTGTTTTTGCTGTACTTTTGATCAAATAAATGCAGGCTTGGTGAGCAGAAGAGACTTCTTTAAAAAATCTTACTGTTCAAAAACTTTTTACTGGTAGTGTAAATTTGGGACAGGTGTATTGAATGTTTGCAAAGATGTATAAGAGATTCACCCAAAAGTAAAAATTCTGTCATCATTTAATTTTCTTCATGTTTTTTAAAGCAAACCAAACCATTCTGGTTCCCACTGACTTCTATTACATGGAATTTTCGGTTGAACTATCCCTTTAATGTGCCTACTGCACACTATCTAGCTGTTTTTTCTTACATTTTATCCAGTCCATTTTAGATATTTTCATTCGTTCCCTCATTCCACTTACAAAAGGAAGAAAAATACAACTAGCAAATGAATACAGCAACCTAAAAATGCACCAATCCAGAACATTAAGAACCTCAAGGAAGCAGAAGTACGCTGCAGCAAAGTTAAAAGCACAAACGGCATGTCGGTGATGAATGGTTATGTATTCCTCCATGTTCAATATGGCGTTTCATCTATTACACTTCATTATAGCGTGTGCATCCATCAAAACCCTGTGCTTTGTACTGTCAGTTTGATCACCTTCAATCATAGACGCTTGTACTCGCTCAATTTGACGTTTGGGCTCTCACCCTGAGACTTGAAATTCGCAAATTCTTCGCCCATTAAGTTTTATTCCCGAGGGAAACAGTCGTCAATGGTGCAAAGCGGGCGTGAGCGGTGAGGACAGCAGAGAAAGGAGCCCTTGTTGTAAAGATGCTAAAGGCCTTTACAGCAGCACACTAACAAATATCTTTTGTACCGTATAGGCAGTGAAGCGCCTCGTCCCTGTTGACTATTAGATTTCAATTTGCCTCTGCTTTATTCACAGGACCTAGTTTGGAAGAGAAAGAGGACGAAAGTTCCTGGTGCAGCAGAAATTGCTTCATCAGCGTCTTTCTCAGTCGTTTGAGTTGCGCCAAACAAAGAGTTTCTTTCCTCTACCAACTCCTACAACATCTCATTGGTGTTACTAAGTGGTGGAAACAGCTTATGACATCACAAAATTGGCTCGGAAATATTCATTTTAGATTATGCACATAATTTCAGTAATTACTTTTGAATATTTAACTTCCATTCTGATAACTTGTACACAATGCTATTATATACAGTCGAGGTCAAAAGTTTACATACACCTTGTAGAATCTTCAAAATATTATTTTACCAAAATAAGTGGGCCCATATGAAATGCATGTTATTTTTTTATTTAGTACTGACCTGAATAAGATATTTCACATAAAAGACGTTTACATATAGTCCACAAGAGAAAATAATGGTTGAATTTATAAAAATGACCCCGTTCAAAAGTTTGCACACACTTGATTCTTAATACTGTGTTGTTACCTGAATGATCCACAGCAGTTTTGTTTGTTTGTTTGTTTGTTTGGTGACAGTGATGAGTCCTTTGTTTGTCCTGAACAGTTAAACTGCCTTCTGTTCTTCAGAAAAATCCTTCTGGTCCCACAAATTCTTTGGTTTTTCAACATTTTTGTGTATTTGAACCCTTTCTAACAATGACTGTATGATTTTGAGATCCATCTTTTCACACTGAGGACAACTGAGGGACTCATATGCAACTATTACAGAAGGTTCAAACGCTCAACGATGCTCCAGAAGGAAATATGATGCATTAAGAGCCGGGGGGTGAAAACTTTTGAACGGAATGATGTGTAATTTTTTCTTATTTTGCCTAAATATCATATTTTTTTTTCATTTAGTACTGCCCTTCAGAAGCTACGGAAGATTATTACATGTTCCCTAGAAGACAGAATAAGTTAAATTTACCCTGATCATCGAATTCCAAAAGTTTTCACCCCCCACCTGTTAATGCATCATTTTTCCCTCTGAAGCATCAGTGAGCATTTGAACCTTATGTAATAGTTGCATATGAGTCCCTCAGTTGTTCTCCATGTGAAAAGATGGATCTCACACAAAAATGCTGAAAAACCAAAGAATTTGTGGGACCTGAAGTACTTTTCTAAGTACTTTTTTAAGAACAGCAGGCAGTTTAACTGTTCAGGACAAACAAGGGACTCATAAACAACTATCACTAAACAAAATAAACTAAAAATCACAGCTGTGGATCATTTAGGTAACAACACAATATTAAAAATCAAGCATATGTAATCTTTTGAACATGGTCACTTTTACAAATTCAACTATTATTTTCCCTTATGGACTATTTGTAAACATCTTTTATGTGAAATATCTTATTCAGGCTAGTGCTAAATAAAAATGACATGCATTTTGTTCGATCCCTCTTATTTTGGTAAAATAATATTTTGCAGATTCTGCAAGGTGTATGTAAACTTTTGACATCAACTGTATATATAATGGTGTCTTTTATGAAGTTTCTCAAACATCTATATTCTTTTCATGAAAACTCAAGGGACATTTGTGTTTGCAGAACGATCCGGTTATCCTCCATCTCATGAAAAGACAAAGACTAATTCAACAGTCTGTATCCCTGCAAAAACATGACTGCGGTGCCACAGTGAATCCTTGTGATGTATGAGGAAAAACGGACAGAGAACATTCAGTTTAAGACTTTAGTGAAACTGAGATAAAAACTTACACTAGCAGCCCGACTCATGTAACTCATGTACATTAAAGTGAAGTGGGAAACTGCATTAAAACTCAACGGATAACAAAAGCAACTGTTTGTCAGCTTTGTGTGTTTTTGCGACTTTGGAGCCCCCTACAGTTAAGCGAGTGGAATTCACTGTCGTAATTACAGAGGATCGCTCTGCTGTAGACATGCATTTGTTGCTGCCGTAAAGCGATCCGCTATTTTTCCGGTCTTTCGTCGTTCACCAAACAAGTGTTTGAGAAGGAAAAAGACGACGTTCATCTTATTAAACGTCACGACGCTATCAGAATGGCTTTGAAACTGATATTTCAAGGTAAGATACATACTTATATTTGCTTTAAGCTAATCTATAGTCAGCCTACTCGTTTTTACAAAATAGTTTTGCTACTAAATATAGCTAGTTATAGTAAGCTAACTGTGACACACAAATGTATCTTTCTACCTAGAAGATATATAATGTGTATCGTATATAATATAATATCAACATATCATGGAATAAAATATATATATATATTCCTTGTAAATATATATTAGTATGCTATAAATTGTATGATTGTGGCTTCCAGTCTAATCTGCGTCCAGCTATTTTTAGCTTTACAAAACAGCTGGTTTTACTGCTTGATATTGCAAATTGGTGTGTCTTGTATTATTTTAATGTATTATCTTATTTATGAACACACTGGTTTGTAGTGCAAACTGTTTTACCTTTATTGTACGTTATTCGGCAAATAAACCGGAAGTAAGCCTATGGGTGGAAATTGAGGTGGATTAGATAAAATCAGTTGTAGATTTATTTTGCATTTTAAAAAAAATTATGTTTTATATGCCATTTTCAAGCATATTTTAAAAATATTTCTAAATATACCAAAAATTGGCAAAAATATTTTGGCTGAAATATTTTGTAAATGATAGGCTATTTATGCAAATATATTTCATATAAAATGCTATTTAAAAAAAAATAAAAATGATCAAATCATTTATAATCCAGTTTTGATCTCTAGCCTAATTGTTTGCTATTCTAAAATTGTAAATGTATTTTATTTTTTTTTTTTTGCCCCTAGAAGGAAGTAAAATTTTTAAATAGTTTTTTTTTTTTACTATTTAAATAACTGTTTTCTATTTTAATATATTTTAAAATGTAATTTATGTGATTTCAAAGCTGAATTTTTAGCATCATTACCTCAGTCACATCATGATCCTTCAGAAATCATTCTAATATTCTGATTTGCTAAAAAAACATTTATTATTATTTATTATTATTATTATGTTGCAAGTAGAATTTTTTTCAGATTTCTTTGATGAATAGAAAGTTAAAAAAAAAGCATTTATCTGAAATATAAATCTTTTCTAAAACAAAAAATGTCTTTATCATCACTTTTGATCAATTTAAAGCTTCCTTGCTAAATAAAAATATATGTATAAAGAAAAAAATTATACACACTTTTTGTTTTCAGATAACAGCTTTTTGTTTCTGATAAATTCTGCTCTTTAGATTTTTCTATTCATCAAAGAACCCTGAAAAAAAAATGTACTCAACTGTTTTAAATATTGATAATATAAAATCTTTCTTGAGCAGCAAATCAGAATATTAGAATGATTTCTGAAGGATTATGTGACACTGAAGACTGGAGTAATGATGCTGAAAATTTAGCTTTTGATTACAGGAATAAATTACATTTTAAAACATTCAAATAGAAAGCAGTTGTTTTAAATGCTAAAAATATTTCACAATATTGCTGCTTTTTCTGTATTTTGGATCAAATAAATGCAGGCTTGGTGAGCAGAAGGCACTTCTTTAAAAACATTAAAATATTTTTTAAGCTGCACAGTTTACAATATACATTTAGCATATATTAAAAATGTCTTTTGGTCAGAAAAATAAATATTTTTGTCACATGGAAAGGTTATGCATAGGACAAGGTCATTCTTGTTCTGTTTGATTTCTCTGTCCTTTCAGCCCTTCACATGACATAAAACAAGGAAAAATCAAGGCTTTCTCTTTTCTAAATTTATTCAGCAGGATTTTTCTCCTCATGTTCCTACTTGCATTATGCATGCACACCAGTTTGCATTGCTCTCACACCAGTAGAGATGGTGATTGAAACACTCTTATCTTATGGTGCTTTTATCTTCCCATAAAAATGCAGATTGATGTCACAGATACCACCTTAAATAATTGGTGCCATTCATGTTTATCATTTCTTGATTTAGACCCACAGCACCGTAGAAAATATAAAGCAAGAGTAATTATTCTCTATGAAAGCAATCGATTGAAACCCTGACACTTTCATCTGAGTTCAACACTGTCTGTAATGCTTGGGTATCGGTGGGGATGATCACAAGCCAAATGAAGCTGATAAAGTAGTCAAGGCTTTTAACATGGCTCAGGTTTTGTCCCGGATGACTCTGAAACCACATTGCAGTTTTACAAAATGAGGCCTTTCTTTCATTACAGCCTGGTGCGCCTGTTTAGAAGTGAGTTTGTTTGTAAAATGTCCTCGTAATTGTGTTAAAAAGCGATGTTTCATGACACATATTAGAGAGATTTCTCAGACATTTCAGAATCTTTAAAGAAAAATTTAACAAAAATATTTAAAAAATGGTAATTGTTTACTCCAGTATTACTTTAGTATCAGTGAGATACTATAACATTTATTTTTTCATATTTTCAATTAGTTTTTATATTTATATTTTCTGTTTTCCTTTTAATTTTAGTTAAAGATTTAGTATTTTTATTGTGTATTTTTGTCATTTTGTATTTTTTAAAAATATTTTGAATTAGTTTTTATTTTTTTATTTTCTGTTTTCATTTTAATTTTATAGTATTTTTTGTGTATTTTTGTCAGTTTGTAATAGTTTTTTAATATTTTAATTAGTTTTTATTTTATATTGCTTTCATTTTAATTTTAATTAGTTTTTGTATTTTTCTTGTGTATTTTTTTCATTTTGTAAGTCTTTAAAATATTTTGAGTTAGTTTTTGTTTTTATATATTCCAGTTTTTGTTTTAATTTTACTTTAAGTTTTAGTATTTCTGTTGTGTATTTTTGTCATTTTGTAATTTTTTTTATATGTTGAATTAGTTTTTTATGTATTCTGTGTTTGTTTTAATTTTAGTTATAGCATTTTTGTTGTATTTTTGTAATTTTGTAATTTATTTTTATATTTTGAATTAGTTTTTATTTTTATATTTTCTGTTATGATTTTAATATTAAAGTTTTAGTTTTTTTCTTGTGTATTTTTGTCATTTTGTAAGTTTTTTTTAAATATTTTGAATTAGTTTTTATATTTATATTTTCTCTTTTTGTTTTAATTTTAAAGTTTTAGTATTGTTGTCCATTTTTGTCATTTTGTAATAGTCTTTCAAATATTTTGAATGAGTTTTTATTTTAATATTTTTTTGTTTTCAATTTAATTTTAGTTAAAGTTTTAGTATTTTTGTTTTGCACTTTTATCGTTTTGTAATTGTCTTTAAATATTTTGAATGAGTTTTTATTTTTATATTTTCTATTTTCATTTTAATTGTAGTTAAAGTTTTAGTATTTTTTTGTGCACTTTTGTCATTTTGTAATTGTCTTTTTAAAATATTTTCAGTGAGTTTTTATTTTTGTATTTTTTTTTTTTTTTTTTTTTTTTTACTTTTAGTTAAAGTTTTAGTATTTTTGTTATTTTGTAATAGTTTTTTTATATATTAAATGAGTTTTTATTTTTATATTTTCATTTTAATTTGTGTTAGTTTTAGTATTTTTGTGGTGTATTTTTGTCGCTTTGTGGTAGTTTTTAAATATTTTGAATTAGTTTTTTATTTTAGATTTTCTGATTTTAATTTTATTAAAAGTTTTAGTTTTTTGTTGTCTTTTTGTAAATATCTAAATAGTTCTTATTTGATTTTTTTATTTGAATGTTTTAATTTATCTGAATGTTTTAATTAATTCTTTTTATTAAATTAAATAAAAAAAATACATTTTAGTACTCAGTTAAATTTTAAAAATTGAGAAATGAAATCTTTCCACTTTGCCGAAATTAAATGAGTTTTTATTAAACTTAAAATTTGGGGTGTTCTTAACACATAGCTATACTTATTTATAAAAAAAAGTCATTTGAAATATTTTTATGATGGTTTTGTGGGGTTTTTTGGAACTCATCAGATGTCCTTGTACAGAAAAAAATGAATACAAAGATGGTTCAGCTTTTCTTCTTTTGTGTTTCACAGAAAAAAAAATACCATCATGAAGTTTAGAACGGCATGAGGTAAGTAAATAATGAGCGAATTTTCCTTTTTTGGGTGCACTATTCCGTTAACTTGTTAAAGTCGGATCAAAACTTCCTTTATCCTGCGCAAGTTCTGCTGTTCTCATCACATCCAAATTAAGCCTCAGCTGTTTTCCTCAGAGTTCTGAAATTTAATGGGCGCAGCTTTTTCACAAGATGCTTTACTGGCTTTTCAGCTTCATTGACTACATTTGCCATAAACGCAATAAGAAATAGTTTCATTCGGTGCCTTGGAACATTCTCCTTTTTACAACTCCTTTTTATCAGTCAAGGTAATTATATGAAAAACTTAAATTGGAAAGCTCAAATGATATAAATGAAGACGAGAGACTTTCCGTTACACACTCGCGGCAGACACGTCCTATCATGTAATTGTGAGGCCAAAGCTATTTGAGTCTATATTATGCATATTACAAGATATTACGAGATATGAATGCAGCAGATCTAATTTGCAGGCTAACTCGTTTCCAGGCTCTTGCCATGAGATGAATTGGACGTGGGTTGAAGTTGATTCCCTTCCACATGGTGTCAAACATTGTCTGTTTCTCCAGTCGCACTATTATATGTTTAAAGCGTTTATATATGGGACAATTATGCCATACTGACGCTGTTCATCTAATCTGATTCACATATGCACGTGTGACATGTTTGCTCCAGAGATGTGTGGCGAATGTGTAATGTTATTATGAACATGTCAAAGTCATGAGGACGTTTTCTAAGAATAATTCAAGGACGCTGGAGGTAAGGCGGCTCAACGGCCCCTGGATATTTCTTAAACAGGTTCCTCCTGGCAGAGGTTTGCGTCAGGACCGTGTATGTGCCAGGCAGATGGGACAAGTGCTGCTTTGGCAGCAAAAATTGGGATGTTGTGGATTACAGGTGTGTGCTGTAAGTTGCCAATGTACATATACTCCAAAAAAATAAATGAGTAAATGCATTTCCAGGATCATTAGAGGAATGTAACCTGGGAACTGTTGATTAATCATTTCCTCGCCTTCATGTTGTTCCAAACCTGTGTCTGACTTTCTTCTGTGTAACACAGAATGACAGATTTTGAAGATCTTTTTTTGTATAATGAAGGTGAAAACTCAGTATGACAAACTTTTTCATTTAAATAGTGCATTGTATTTTATGCATCACCTAAAAGCTTACATTTTAATCTGTTCCTCACCTAAAAGATTTCAAAATGCTTGAAATATAGTGCATGAGTCATATGAACTACATTTCTGGTGCTTTTAGTCCTTTTTGGACTGATGTTGTACAGAAAAGATTTACATTAACATTTAAAAGTTTGAGTTTGGTAAGGTTTTTATGTTTCTGAACGAGTCTCTTCTGCTCACCAAAGCTGCAATTATTTATTCAAAAATGTTGTAAAATTGGTGGTAAATGCAATTAATCCTGTGATCAAAGCTGAATTTTAGCATCATTACTTTAGTCTTTAGTGTCACATGATACTTCAGAAATCATTCTTATATGCTAATTTTCATCTTAAAAGGATAGTTCATTATGTACTCACCCTAGGTGTATATGACGTCCTTCTTTCAGACGAATGCAATTAGAGAGTTATATTAAGCTTTATCATGGTAATAGGCAGGTGTTTCTCTTCAACAGGTCAAAACAAGTCCCATAAAGTGCATCCATCCATAATAAAAAGCGTCTCACATTGCCCCAGGGGGTGAATACAGGCCTCTTGTAGCGAATCGATGCATTTCTGTAGGAAAAATATCCATATTTAAAAAGTAATATAATAGTGCACCGTATTTTATGTTAAACCTCATGCATCAGTATCTAAAAGGTTACATTTTAGTCTGTTCCTCACCTAAACGATTTCAGAATGATTGAAATATAGTGCATGAGTCATATGAACTACATTTCTGGTGCTTTTAGTCCTTTTTGGACTGATGTTGTACAGAAAAGATTTACATTAACATTTAAAAGTTTGAGGTTGGTAAGGGTTTTATTTTTCTGAACAAGTCTCTTCTGTTTGCCAAAGCTGCAATTATTCAAAAATGCGGTAAAATCAGTACGTTTTCTATTGAATTATTTTATTTTTTTCTTTTTAAATGCAATTTAATCCTGTGATCAAATCTGAATTTTCAGCGCATCATTACTCTAGTCTTCGGTATCACATGATCCTTCAGAAATCGTTCTTATATGCTAATTTTTAGCTTAAAGGGATGGTTCACCCAAAAATGAAAATTAGCCCATTATGTGCTCACCCTCCAGGCATCCTAGGTGTATATGACTTCCTTCTTTCAGATGAATCCAATCAGAGTTATATTAAAGAATGGCCTGACTCTTTCAAGCTTTATCATGGCAATAGTTGGGTGTTTCTCTTCAACTGGTCAAAACTAGTCCCATAAAGTGCATCCATCCATAATAAAAAGTGTCTCACATTGCTCCAGGGGGTGAATACAGGCCTCTTGTAGCGAATCGATGCATTTCTGTAAGAAAAATATCCATATTTAAAACGTAATATAATAGTGCACTGTATTTTATGTTAAACCTCATGCTTCAGTATCTAAAAGCTTACATTTTACTCTGTTCCTCACCTAAAAGATTTCAGAATGCTTGAAATATAGTCCATGAGTCATATGAACTACATTTCTGGTGCTTTTAGTCCTTTTTGGACTGATGTTGTACAGAAAAGATTTACATTAACATTTAAAAGTTTGAGGTTGGGAAGGGGTTTATGTTTCTGAACAAGTCTCTTCTGTTTGCCAAAGCTGCAATTATTTATTAAAAAAATGCGGTAAAATTAGTAAGTGTTCTATTGGATTTTTTTTTTTTTTTAATACAATTTAATCCTGTGATCAAAGCTGAATTTTCAGCATCATTTCAGTAGTCTTCAGTGAAGTAAATTTTTCATCTCAGTTTTTAGTATTCATTTAAAATGAGACAAATCTGCTATTATTTTAATCTCCAATCTGTTATTTATCAGTTTAGATTTTTTATTAATGCTTCACTAACTAGCAGAAGATGCAGTTTTAAATTCCAGTCGTGCAGATGGGAAATTTTTTAACACTGCATTACAATGTGCCCCGCTATTAAACTATGCTATTCTATGACATTAGCGATGTAATTTGCACTATTTACTTTTATGGATTTTAATAAGACATAAGACTGACAATCAGTGTTAATGTTCAGAATTTATTATTTCCTCAAATTTAAATAATTTTGGCTCATTTATGTGTCTTGTGTTCTATGAGAGAGCTGTGTTTGGAGGGAGGGGAGTGTTTTCTGAATGTCTAAATGTTTCATTTATTTGTTCACATTGTTTTGAACTATACTGTACAGCTGTGTTTCGCGATCAGGGCTGTCCCAAGCATGGTTGTGATGTGTTCATTGTGGCACTCCAAAATTAGATTGTTTTTAATTCTTAAAAAAACCCGCCATTATTTCATTTGAAAAAGTTCTTTTTTTTTTCTTTTTTTTTTTTTTAATTCGAATCAGATAACATTTTAAGCTGTCATATGGTCATGTTACAATGTACCCCACTTACGGGGCATGTTGTCACATTTCACTTCCTTTCTTTTGAGGTAAATAACAAAAAACGTATACACTGTAATTATGAAACAAAGCGACATATTTGTACTGGACAAGTGTGAAATTAATGTGGATAAATTATTCTCTGAAACCCAAGTGGATTTACAAAAACTGAGAAGTTCAAAAAGTGTTAATGTTGTTACAAAAACATTTCTTAAAACGTTCTAATAATTTTATTTTTACCCACCATATAACAATATTTGAATGTTTATATTTAAGATTCTAAGAATGTTAAAATGTACAGTTTTCTTGCTGTGATTATAACATTATTTAAAGGTTACAAAAACAGTGTACTAGTAACTTTTTCACCTAAACGATAACTTTATTTTAATGTTTATTTGTAATGTTCTAAGAACGTTAAAATGTTTGTTCCAATTAGAATGTTAAAGTTCTCTCAATTTTATGAGTATGTAGATCAAATATTCTAAGTTATTAGAATGTTCCACAAACATTACTGAAAAAGCATTTTATCCTAACATCTAAAGGTTGTAAGAACGTTCCTTGTTTGCAGGGCCACTGCCTCGTTTTTTTTTTTTTTTTTTTTTTTTTTTTGATACGTAACACTTTTTTTTTTTTTTTTCTTTGAATAGAACAATGTAAACCCAAATGTTGTCTTTACTTAAACGATTGAGTAATCTTGACTAAACATTATTTAACATTTTGGATTTTGGGCCCATAAATCAAAAATTTTGTGTAACTTAAGAGAACTAATGCAAGTTTCATGCTTTCAATTAATTAGACATGCTTTTTGATAAATGTTTTTTTTTTTAACCATTACAATAGAGTCTAGAAAAATTTTAATTGAATTTAGAAAAAAAATAAAACAGACTTCATAGGGCCCTCTTTATTTCATTTGTGTGTTGTTTTATTGTAGTTGTCCTTTAGTTTGTTACTTGCATCTAGGTTTTTATTATTAATAACAAAGATAAAATAACAAAAAATGTCTATGTCATGATATAAATTGTTGTTGTGAAATAAAATTACTAGATCATGAAATAAGATTTGGCTTTATCCTTTAAGCGAACTTACCAATACAGCAAAGATTTCTACATACCTGTAAGCTCGGTAGTTGTTCACCATAATCTACTTGCATGTGATTATTATTATTTATTTATTTATTTTTTTTTTTTAAAGGAGGGATGAAATGCTTTGTTTTAATAGATAAAATAACTATGATCTCCATTTGGATCATCTGTTATTAGTATTCCTGTTCTGTTTTTTCGTAGTATCGGTTCAGTAGTAGTATTGTGATATTTTAGTCAGGTATCATATCATACAAGTCAAAATATTGGTATCGTGACAACACTAGTTGAATACACTGTCACTTTTGATCAAATTTAATGCATCCTTACTGAATAAAAGTATTAATTTCTTTTGAAAAAAAAAAAAAAAAAAAAAGTCTTTTTGACTCAAAATGTCCAAATGTTTGAACATATATATGAAGATACTTGAGAATTTGGTCTTTCGTGCTTCATGGCAGAAAGAACATGCATGTCTGAAATGACACGAGTAAACGATGACTGATTTTTCGTTCTTGGGTGAACTACCTTTATCGCAAACAGCTGTTGAGAGTTATTTAGGATGCAGCAGTTGGAGTCTGATGGGTTCAGAGCTCACTGCACATCTACAGATTGACTGATGGCTCAGATCAGCTCCGGGTGGATGGTGCTCTGTTTTTCAGTTGGTGTACTGCAGTGGAAGTCAGCTGTCTCTTCCCCAGTCTCTTTGCTGCCTCATGGTTGGGTACGAGGTCCTGTCACAGCCAGCCGCGGGGACGGGACTCCAGGCAGGGCGGCTCTGAAAGCCGCTGATTTCCCCGGGGAAGCTGAAGGAAAAAAGACAGAGTGAAAATGCTGTGCCCCTTCTCCGATTTCTCTGCAGGGCGGCAGACAGACAGGATGTGGACCTACAGAATGGCACCGGTCCTACTTCCATCAGGTTTATTTTTAAACTCATCTGAACAGGCCCTTGTCCTTTTTCAAAGGCTCCTCGTTCTGTCCGAGTCACTGGCAGGATACTTTTCAGAGCCAAGGTTGGTCAGTAGGCAAGTCTCATGTAAGTTATTGACAACATTTCACTCCAAAAAAAAAAAAAAAAATGTAGAGAAATTTGAATTATGCAACTATTTTTAAGACTGAAAATATTTTGTGACATTATTTATAAGATAATGCATCGTTTTGACAGCCAATAATTGATGTACTGTATGGTCAACAATTCAATTTGCGGGGAATACATGCATGAATTTAAAAAATGTGAAGCTTGAATGCAATATAATTACATTTAAAAAATAAAATATATACAAATTAATTATATCTATATCTATATATTTCTATATCTCAATTGCAAAATATTTTTTTGGCCACATCTAATGTGAATGCAATATATGCAATATTTTTAAAAATATGATAATTAATTATTAATTAATTGCTCCTGTGTATGTGTGTGTGTGTGTGTGTGTATATATATATATATATATATATATATATATATATATATATATATATATATATATATATATATATATATATAATTATTATTATTATTATTATTATTATTATTATTATTATATATATATTTTTTTATTTATAATGTAAGTGCAATTTTTAAATTAAAATCTATATTAATTAAAAAAATAAAAATAAAGACATGCATAAATAAAAGGATGCAACTATTAAGACAATGTATATGCTTAATATATATAATTGCAGATTAAATATATATTTTTTACAATATATTAATTATTACCATAATTTAAATAGTAAAATATTTGTTCTGCTTTTAATTTATGCCATTGATAAAAGAAATACTGTATTACAGTATATATATATATATATATATATATATGTATATATATATATATATATATATATATATATATATATATATATATATATATATATATATATATATATATATATTTTGTAATGAGTTGAAATGGGTCTGTGAGAACTGAAGTAGAAGTGTTGTCTGTAGGTGAAAAAAAGGACATTGTGTGCCAAAATGAAAAATAAGATAATGGATTGAAAGATATTTTTTTATGCTCACTTCCTACTAGTGTTTTTATCTGAAGTTGAGTTTTGTTCCATCAAGACCCTGCGTCTGGTGTGATACTGTATGACACACAAAATTGCTCATCCTTTAAGGCAAGAAGAATGTCTTGATGCGTCAATAGATTTGTTCCTGTAAACAAACTACTTCATGTTCTTCAAGATGAATTGATTTTCTTTCCCGCTACACTTTGAAACTTTCAAAAGTGAGAAGTAAAGGTAAGTACTAAAAGAGAAGATGGGCCTAATGGAGAAAGGTTTTAAAAACAGCTTTTCACAGAACAAATGGCAGAGTCTAGCATTCGTTTTAGGAATGCAAAAGCGTCTATTTAGTTGCCCCGCTAAGTCATCTTCTCTTTCACACACAATGCATCTTTGAGATGTAATTGCGTAAGTGCTAAAACACGGTGACAGACGAAGGCAAAGAAAAGTCTTTATACCGGGGCTGAGTAACAGGAAATGATTCTAGTATATGGCAGGAATACTCAGAGGAATAAAAACAAAGATATGTAGAAGTTGAAAAGTGTTTTTTCAGCGCTACTAGTGTCTCAGAATGGAATTGCAAATCTAATAATAAATTTCTAACAGGTTTTCCTAAGAGCAGTTGAACAAATAGAACGTCCTGCTCCAAACTACACTATTGCTGTTGTGCTACTTAGATAGTATAGTATTATTTTATATTTTTATTTTATTTCATTTAAAAAAAAAATTACACTTGTGTTTTCTAAGCATGTATATGGAAGCCCATTTCCACTATGGAATAAAAAAATTAAAATTGCGACTTTTTATCTCACAATTCAGACTTTTTCCTCGCAATTCTGGGTTTACATCTCACAATGACTTTTTTTTTTCTCGCAATTATGAGATATAAGTTGCAACTGGGAGAAGAAAAGTCTGAATTTTGGGGTATAAACTCAAAATTACAAAGAAAAAAGGTGTGATTGGCAAAATATAATTCTTATTTCTTTCTTGCAATTCCAAATGTACATCTCTCAATTTAGTTTTTTTTTTTTTTCATTGAATAAAAGTGTACTTTTTATCTTAAAATACTCAATATTTTATATAATACTTTATCTCAAAATACTTTTTTTTGGTAATTTATGCAAGTTTATATCTCACAATTCTGTTCTTCTCAGAATTGCAAGATTATATTGCAATTCTAAATTTGTATCTTGCAATTCTGAGTTTCTATCTCACAATTCTAACTTTTCCTCCGAGTTTATATCTCACAATTTCTCACGACTGCTTTTTTCTTCTCGCAGTATAGAATTTTGGGACAAAAACTCAAAATTACAAGAAAAAAAGTCAGAATTGCAAGATACAAACTTAGAATTTTCTTTCTTGCAAAATTCCAAATTTACATCTCTTTCTTTCTTTCTTTCTTTCTTTCTTTTTTTTTTCCTGCCATGGAATTTAAAAAAATAAATAAATAATGTAATTGCAACTTTGTTTTCTCACAGTTCTGACTTATGCAAGCTTACATCTCACAATTCTATTCTTCTCAGAATTATTATTCTTCTCAGATTATATACCAATTCAGGCTTTTTCTTGTCGCAATTGCGAATTTACATCTTACAATTCTAAATTTCTTCTCAGAACTGTGACTTATATTCTGAAAAAAGTCAGAATTGCAAGATATAAACTCAGAATTTATATTTTCTTTCTTGCAATTCCAAATTGACATATCACAATTTTGTTTTCCCCCGCCATGAAATAAAAAAAATGTTTTTTTTTTTTTTTGATCTCGCAATTCTGACTTTTTCCTCATAATTTACGCAAGTTTATATTTCACAATTCCAGTCTTCTCAGAATTGTGAGATTATATAGCAATTCTGAATTTGTATCTTGCAATTCTAAATTTATATCTCACAATTCTAACTTTTTTTTCCTCTGAATTCTGAGTTTACTATCACATTTCAGACTTTTTTTGTTTATAGTTTATATCTTAAGTTTATATCTCACAATTATGACTTTTCATCTCAGGGCTGTGACTTATATTCGGAAAAAGTCAGAATTGCAAGATGTAAACTCAGAATTTTCATTTTCTTTCTTGCAATTCCAGATTTAGATCTCACAATTCTGTTTTGTTTTGTTTTGGGTTTTTTCCGCCATGAAACAAAAAATAATAATTCCGACTTTTTATCTCACAGTTCTTGTTTCAAGACTTTTGTTGAAGTTTATATTTCACAATTCCAGTCTTATCAGAACTTTAAGATTATCCTCCAATTCTGAATTTGTATCTTGTAATACTGATTTTGTATCTCACAATTCTGACTTTTTTTCTTCTCAGAACTGTGAATTATATGATCAAAAACTCAGAATTGTTGTAATTTCAAATTTATATCTCATAATTCAGTTTTTTTCCCCACCATGGAATAAAAAATAACAAATATAATTGTGACTTCTTATCTCACAATTCTGACCTTTTTCTCATAATTTTACTTATTTATATCTCACAATTCCAGTCTTATCAGAACTATGAGATTATATTGTAATTATGAGTTTACTTTTCACATTTCAGACTCTGTCGCAATTACAAGTTTATATCTCACAATTTTGCCTTTTTTTTCTTCTCATAACTTTGACTTATATTCTGAAAAAAGTCAGAATTGCAAGATATAAATTCAGAATTTATATTTTATTTCTTGCAATTCTAAGTTTATCTCACAATTCTAACTTTTGTTTCTCTGAATTCTGAGTTTACTATCACATTTCAGACTTTTTTGTTTATAGTTTATATCTTAAGTTTATATCTCACAATTATGACTTTTTATCTCAGGACTATGACTTATATTCGGAAAAAGTCAGGATTGCAAGATGTAAACAGAATTTTCTTTTTCTTTCTTCAATTGCAAGTTTATATCTCACAGTTTTGACTTTTTTTCTTCTCATAACTTTGACTTA
The DNA here is from genome assembly GCA_036247105.1 of Cirrhinus mrigala. Classification (NCBI taxonomy): domain Eukaryota; kingdom Metazoa; phylum Chordata; class Actinopteri; order Cypriniformes; family Cyprinidae; genus Cirrhinus; species Cirrhinus mrigala. Next base: position 34,262,850 of record CM070014.1, read on the forward strand.
TATTCTGTAAAAAGTCTGAATTGCAAGATATCAACTCAAAATTTGTATTTTGTATTTTCTTTCTTGCAATTCCAAATTTACATCTCACAATTAATTTTTTCCCCCCTGCCACTGAATATATTAAAAAAAAAAATGTAATTGTGACTTTTTGTCACAATTCTGACTTTTTTCTCATAATTTACACAAGTTTATATTTCACAAATCAGAATTAGAGATTATATTTGCAATTATAAATTTGTCTCCTGCAATTCTGATTTTATATCTTGCAATTCTAACTTTTTTTTCTCTGAATTCTGCATTTACTTGTCACATTTGGCTTTTTTGTCGCAATTGCGAGTTTATATCTCAATTCTGACTTTTTTTTTCTCATAACTTTGACTTGTATTCAAAATAAAGTTTAAATTCTGGGATATAAACTCAGAATTGCAATAAAAAAGTCACTTTTTATGATTCATTCTTAATCCTGTAGCAGAAGCAAGCTTCCACAGCATATATCTTATCATTTTATTATCATTACTATGAAATAGCTTCATGATTATGTTTCTGGAACAGTTTATGTGTTATCACCGTGTATAGTTTTGTAATGGTGATTTTACTGCTGCGCTCTACACGAAACTCAAGCTCAAAAGAGATTAACCTAGAAAATGTTCGTTCTTATTCTTCCACAAAGACAAGCAGCCCTTCAGGTCAAGGATGTGTCACGCACAAGGAAATAATGCTCCGGTTTAATAGCTAAGCACCTTCATAATATTGAGGATTATATCCTATTACATTTAAACCTCATGGTCAAAGCGGCGCTCGTAGAAGAAGGGGTCAAATCTATTTTGAAGAAGTGTTTGGCACCACGGGACGTCATTCTGGATACGCGACAGAGAATCTGTCTCTTTATCTCTCTCGTCTGTCGCATTCATTCGAGAACTTTGCATTGCATTAATCTTAATGAAGCTCTACGTGGACCACGTCTCACTGGTGTAGATACGAGGCGTCCTTGGCAGCAGTCACTCACTTTATTATGCTAACTTTCCTCCATTGTGGCTCTTATCTGGAGATGGCCACTGATGCTCAATGACCTTCCCCGAGTCCTAAATCAGATTGCGGAGTCTAGCATCAAAAAAACCACTCACTAACCCCATCAGCCGGAGAGAGCCGTGTCGTGGCTCCTCTGTTAAAGCATGCCAAGAGTAAACCAAAATGAAATAAAACTGTGAAATTGTAATATTTTCTGGGCAGCCAAAGGTTTGAGGAGCCCCTCAGAGCCTCCATATCAAGGATCAGCAATTTCATCCATTTTAGGCTTGTGTTTAAAGGAATTTTTCACCCTAAAATGAAAATTATGTCATGATTTATTCTCTCTCATGCAGTTCCAGACCCATACAGTGAGAGGGAATCGTGACCGCAGCTCTCCCGGTAACCATCCGTTCGCATTTATTCAGAAAATGAAGACAAGACGCTACAGGTAAATATGTTTTCCATTTAGAAATCTGTTTTTGCTTTCAGGCTCTGTAATATTCATATTATAATGTGATTTCAGTCGCTGTTTTTAAAAGGCGTTTTATCTAAACAAGAGTTTTTCAGCATTCTGCCGCATGAAACACTGCACAAAATTACATCATTAAAGATGATATTTATTCATTTCCTTTTGGGCTATATATACACTGTGTTTGTGTCTAGCTGTGTATATATGCACTTTAAAAAAAAGAAATTATTCAGTGAGGATGCATTAAATTGATTGAAAGTGACAGTAAAAGCATTTATAATGTTACAAATTATTTAATTTATTCAAAAAACGAAGACAAGACACTGTGAGTAAATATAATTTTCATGAAAAAAAAAATCATATTTTGCTTTCAGGCTAATTTTTTATATATATATAATATATTTTACATATATTTTTTTATTTTGGTGTCAGTACATTGTTTTCATCAAGAATGCATTGAAAATTTCTATTTTAAGTAAATATCAATACTATTCTATTAAACAAAGAATCTTAAAAACACATATCAGTTTCCAATTATACATTTTAAATAAATGCATAAATAATTTTTTTTTAATTAAACATTTTTCTGAAATAGTAAATATTTGAGTTCTTTGAAGGATCACACTGAAGTGTAATGGCTGCTAAAAATTTTGAAATAAAATAGTCATTATTTAAATTGTAATATTTCAAAATTACTGTTTTTTTGGCATATTTTTAATTAACCCTTTAACCCTTTAACTGTCACTCCCATTTTTGAACACAGACATAAAAATGCACTATCCAGACTTAGATTGTTATAATTCATGAATCAAAACATCTTGTAATATGATTTTGATGTACGTTTTCCATGCATGCAATGTCTGATTTTAAAATGCCTTTCAAAGGATGAATTTTGATATTTTAGGTTTAAACTGATATATAATTTCTTATGATTTCTAAAGCATGAAAGGGAAAAAGGAAATGAAGAAAGTCTTTTGTGTCAAAGGTCAGATCTCATGTTATGATGTAGATTTTTTAAGTTGCACTCTTGACATATATTAATCTATTACTTTTCCTACATAATTTGTAACACAAAAATATGGTAAAATATATATTTAGGAGTCTTAGACCTTTCCAACAATGTATAGTTTGTCATGATTAGATTAGGATTTATTTGTAATATGGTGAAGTAAACTTCCCACAGGGTGGATGGTGACAATTAAAGGGTTAAAATTCATCATTTGAAAGGCATTTTAAAATCAGACATTGCATTACCACGGAAAATGTACATCAAAATCATATTACAAATGTTTTCATTCATGAATTATAAAAATGTAAGTCTGGGTAGTCAATTTTTATGTCTGTGTTCAAAAATGGGAGCGACAGTTAAAGGGTTAAATAAATACAATAAAAGTGTAAAATAAAGTGTGATTAATGATTAAATAATAGTATGTGTGTGTGTGTGTGTGTGTATATATATATATATATATATATATATATATGATTAATAATTATTTTTTATTATTTTATTCCTTGTTTAATGTAGTTAAAAACAAACATACATTGCTATGTTTTATATATTTTTATATAAAAATCAATAAAATAATACAATCAAAGTATAAATATTTATTCTTAGTGGTAGAATATGGCAGTACTTTACAATATTGAATATATGTGACCCTATGTCATGAGGGTCAGTTTTTTAAAACTGACATTTATACATAATCTGAAAGCTGAATAAATAAGCTTTTCATTGATGTATGGTTTGTTAGGATAGGACAATATTGGGTCAAGATACAACTGAAAAATTTTTGAAAATCAGGAATCTGAGGGTGCAAAAAAATCTAAATATTGAAAATATTTCTTTAAAGTTGTCCAAATAAAGTTCTTAGCAATGTATATTACTAATCAAAATTAAGTTTTGATATATTTATGGTAGGAAGCTTACAAAATATCTTCATGGAACATGATCTTTATTTAATATCCTAATGATTTTTGTCATAAAAGAAAAATAGATCATTTTGACCCATGCAGTGTTTTGTTGACTATTACTACAAATATACCCATGCTACTTAAGACTGGTTTTGTGGTCCAGGATCACATATTTGTACCTCATCCAAAATAACATACTGTTCCTTTTTCTAGGAACTTATTGTGATGTCAGCCTTTTTAAAATATTTTGTATTTCTGAAAAGCCTGCAAAACTCTTAGAGAAATTCTCACACACACACACACACACACACACAAACGTCCTCTATAGAGGACAAAAATGAATTGCGGGTCCCAGGGGGATTATGGGTTCCTCTTGAGGCTCTTTGAAAAGCAGATGACTTGATATGAGAAAAGCGAAAATGAGATCAGAAAGAGGACATTGAGTCAGAAGCTGTGCAGGTACAGTATTTGCGCTGAGGGTTTATTGTTATATCTGTGATGGATCAGCAGAAGAGCACTTGCCCCGTGTCCCTTTCGCCCGCCGCATGCTAGTCCAGGAGGGAGCGGGACGCCCTCGTGCTCTCTGTTTACAAAGCCCCGCTAATGTCTGTTGGACAAAATGTGACATGGGACTCTTTGAAGTGCTGTGAAGAGCGTAAATGCCAAAGCCTTTCCCCTGCTAATGTGAGCACATGGGGAGCCATACGGCCATCTGTCATTTGGATGCTGCGCGCTAGCGGTTTGAAATTTGCTTCGACAACAGGTTTGTAGCGGCAGGGTGGTTTTCAAAGCAAGTGAAAGTCAATTGTGAAAGAGATAATTGAGTTTGCACTGAAAGGGAGCAGTATACGTTGACTTCTAGTTAAAGGAATAGTTCACTCAAAAATGAACATTTGCTAAAAGGTTCAGGTTATGAAGATGTAGATGAGTTTGTTTCTTCATTGGAACAGATTTGGAGAAATTTAGCATTACATTACTTGAGCAGTGGATCCTCTGCAATGAATGGGTGCCGTCAGAATGAATGGGTGCCGTCAGAGCAGCTGAGAAAAACATCACTCAGGTAATATCATTACCTGAGTGCTTCTCCCATTTGCTCTTTATACATTGACTATCACTCTATATAGACTGATGCAATCAGATACAACAATAGTTTCTCAAATATTTATTACAATACATACTGATAAATTTAACATTCACTTCAGTGGTGTGAGATGACTGGACGCTTTCAACTGATTTCTTATTGAACTGTCACCAAATTAACTGCAGTGGTCAAACTATTTCAAATATAGTGAATTAAGCTACAGACTTGATCATAATGCAACAATGTTTCCATCTTACATGTATTTTGAGGTGCAGCTCATCATATTAATGGAGTGTTTCACTAGTTAGCAGTAAACGGTTACCTTACCTGAATATGTTTGAAGATTTGAGATGGATGTTATTTTTGCAATGAGAATATTGTTATTTTATTTGTAAACATCATACTTATTTCGCTTTTTTCAGTTAATGTCATAAAACAAGCGAGCTAAGCCAGTAACTAGTACTGACAGTGTCTTGTAAACATGGCTGAAGAACCGAAAAGAAAAATAGACAAACCGAATCAATTGAGTGAGTCATGTACGCTGGAACCAATTGATTCAAACTCATTCAATCCCTGCGTCCCAATGTTCATACTATCCATCCTAAATAGTATGTGAGATTACAATAAGTGTGTCCCAAAGTATAGTATGTTGAAAAGAGTATGCTAAAATTCCCAGATGGTCTACTATTTCAGGTCGATTTTTGAAGTGTGGATCCGTGCGCACTCTAATGACTAATACTGCCCACAATCCATTGCGCATTGGCAAAGGTTTTGGTCCAGAACTACAAACACGAATAAAACGCGTTGAAAAAACTACAAACATGGCAGATGTGTGCGACCGGCGGTTAGGTAGAGATGTTTAGAAAAAGAGGTTACCATTTGAGTTACCAATATTCAACATTCAACCTGGGAAAAAAAAAATAATAATAATAAAAATAAATTATGGTAACACTTTCTATGTGCCCACATTTATAATACATTATAAGGGTATTCTTAAAAAATTAACTCCACTTCCAGAACAACAATTCACAAATCATTTACTCACCCTCTTCTCATCCAAGATGTTCATGTCTTTCTGTCTTCAGTCGTGAAGAAATTATGTTTTTTGAGGAAAGCATTTCAGGATTTATCTCCATATAATGGACTTCATTGGTGCCCCGATTTTGAACTTCCAAAGTGTAGTTTAAATGCAGCTTCAAAGGGCTCTAAACGATCCCAGCCAAAGAAGAAGGGTCTTATCTAGCGAAACAAATCTTTCGAAAAATAAAAATTTGTATACTTTTTAAGCACAAAAGCTTGTGTAGCACAGGCTCTGGGATGCGCAATCACAACACTGCGTGCTATTGAATCACGTCAAAAGGTCACGCGGAACGTAGGCGAATGATTTGATTTAGATCAGGGCTTCACTGTGGGTTCGTGAATCATTTGATTCAGAACGGAACTTCAGATCGTGAATCATTTGATTTAGATCGGGGCTTCACTGTGGGTTCGTGAATCATTTGATTCAGAACGGGGCTTCAGTACGGGTTTGTGAATCATTTATTTTGGATCTTCGGAGCGCAGATCGTGGCTCGTTTGATTCAGATTGGGGCTTTGGAGCGGGTTTGCAAATCATTTGATTCAGATCAGAACTTCGGATTGCGAATCATTTGATTTAGATTGGGGCATCAGTGCAGGTTCACAAATCATTTGATTCAGATCAGAACTTCAGATCCCGAATCATTTGATTTAGATCTTCAGTGCGAGTTCACAAATCATTTGATTTAGATCGGAACTCCAGATCGTGAATCATTTGATTTAGATCGGTGCTTCAGTGCGAGTTCACAAGTCATTTGATTTAGATCGGAACTTCAGATCGTGAATCATTTGATTTAGATTGGGGCTTCACTGCAGGTGCATAAATCATTTGATTCAGAACGGAACTTCAGATTGCGAATCATTTGATTTAGATCGAAACCACAAAGCGTGAATCATTTGATTTAGATCAAATGGGGCTTCAGTACGGGTTGGCGAATCATTTACATCAGAACTTCGGAGCACGGATCATGGCTCATTTGATTCAGATCGGGGCTTTGGAGTGGGTTCGCAAGTGTTTCGATTCAGATCGGAACTTCGGAGCGTGGACTGCTATCATCTGATTCAGATTGGGGCTTCAGTGCAGTTTCGTGAATCATTTGATTCAGATCAGGACTTCGGAGCACGTATAGTGAATCATTTAATTCAGATCGGTTACACAAATCATTTGTTTCAGATTGGGACTTCGGAGCATGTATCAGGAATCACTTGATTCAGATCGGGATTTTGGAGTGTGTATCACAAATCCTTTTTTTTTTTAATTTCTTTTTTTATTAAACAGTTCAAAACATCAAACCATTAAGGCTGTGCAGTTATGAAAAAAAGAAAGAAAGAAAGAATACCCAAATACAAATCCTTAAGAAAACTTACCATGGTTTAATTATATTAAAAGTGTAGTAACCATGTTTTGTTGTTGTTTTTGCTTTTTAATTGTATAACCACAGTTTTACAAAAAATAACATGGTTAAACTATGGTAAGTGTATCAAAACAATGTTTTTTTTTTTTTTTTTATTGTGTTTTATAATTACAGTTACTTTATTTATTTTCTACTGCATTTAGAGAGAGAAGTACTTTGCAAAGTTGGTCATCGCTTGTTATGATTTTCAAACAATTAAATGTATGTTGTCTGCCATTATGTTTCTAACAATGCCAAAATCAAACACATGCATCTGAAAATTTCATTTTTCCTGCAGGTCTACAGTGATTAGTCACATGGTATTTACAGCTCATGTGATTGGCTCAAACAACCTGGCAGCAAAACCAAGCAACTGTGAACAAAGTTGGCAGATGTGTGCTGTGCCAGTCAAGATGGATGGGAAAGCCGAAGGATCGCTTTCTCCGGGTATTAGAGACCTCCTTGGTTTGAACAAGCTCCTCGTGCACGCACATCGTGTCCTTCTCCATTATCTGCTCTCCGCCAGCAATCCATAGATACTAATGAAATGTATCTCTAATTAATGTAACGCATTAGCCGGTATCTGAGCCTTGATGAAGTACCCGATAAAAGTTTGCTTAAGCAATAATGAGATTCAGAGAAATTCCAGATAGGATTTCTTTCTCGTTAGATGCTTCAGTCCCCGTGGGGAGAGCAATAACATATCAGTACGTAATCTACAATCGGAGACGCAATTTACATAATCGCACCTAAAAGGCTTACTTACGCACGATGTCAGTGAGTTACTGCCCGAACGGATTTACAACATCCTCAAAAACAAATGAAAAGCCTCATTTTCATAACGGAGCCTCTCTTCTCAATCAATACTAATGCTGAAGCAAAGCACCACGAGGGAAGGCCGTAAATCCACAAGTGAATTCATGATGTGTGTGATTTACGCTCCTCCCATAATTTCAATATCAGTGTCTAATTATGAACTGTAATCATGCAGTTAAATGGCTGCTCGCTCGCACCACCTGAAAACACGGTACAACTTCAACATTCTCTGTCTATCTACTGGAGATTTAATTAAAGCTTAAGTTACTATCGCTCGTTTGAATTACCATGACAGAAGACTTCAATCAGCCTCAGCTTGAGGAACCAAGAGCACGTTTGACATTAACAGTGGTGGATTCATGCGACGGGAAATCTTAAACCAGATCATGACAGTATTTTGAAATATTTAATAGAAATATTAGCATTTAAAGGAACAGTTTACCAAAAAAATGAAAATTTACTAAACAATGTACTCGCCCTCAGGCAGTCCAATTAAGATATTTTTGACTTTAAACCATTGCTTCAGGCTAAAATGAAGTGTTTTATCCATAATATTGGTTTCTCCAGTGAAGAATGTGTCTAATCTGAATAGAGAGGGAAATATGTGCAGATTAAGCAACGTTTACAAGCCAAAATTGTTCTTAACAAACATGTCAGTGGATTTTGATGTGGGATAATTATGGACTCAAAATTATGGCTTGAACCGGCATTTTAAAGTTACAAAGCCTTAGTAATGGATTTTTTTCCCCCTATAAACATATATTTTTTTCACTTCACAAGGTGTTAATTGATGGACTGGAGTGGTGTGCATTATTGTGACGTTTTTATTATCTGTTTGGACTCTCATTCTGACGGCACCCATTCACTGCAGAGGATCCATTGGTGAGCAAGTGATGGAATGATACATTTCTCAAAATCTGATGATGAATCAAACTCATCTACATCTTGGATGACCTGAGGGTGAGTACATTTTTAGCAAATTTTAATTTTGGGGTGAACATTTTTTTTTTTTATACATTTCTATAATGTGATATAATTTTTTATTTTCTTAAATTAAAAAGACTTTATACTTCCAGTCTTATGCATTTAATATTAAAGGGGTCATCAGATGCAAAGTTCACTTTCACATGTTGTTTGAACATTAATGTGTGTTGACAGTGTATGTACAAATCTACCCTATAATGATAAAAATCCATGCAGTTGTTTTTAATTAATCTGTAAAAATAATATCCCCTTTTTCAAATCGAGCCGTTCTCAGATGCCTGTGGGTGTGGCGTCACACCGACAGAGGCCGCTCCCACAATAGTTGATTGACATGAGCGTCTTACCTCAGACTCGCCCTAAATCAGCTGTAACAGTCCGACCTCCACTGTTTCGATGCCGGAGCAGGGATGTAAATAGATGTAAATTAGACAAGAATATCTCAAACTGAGCGATTGTTGTGTTGTGCTGGATGTAATAATGAACATAGTGGTCGTCATTTACTCCTGACATCTGAGCCGCTGAAGATGCAGTGGATTATGTTTGTTTGTGAAGGGAATGCGCCTCCCGATCTACATAAATGAGTCTATGTCACGCAAATCATTCGTGAACCAGCTTAACCTACAGCAGAAGTGAGAATAAGGGTTTGTTTTTATGAATCTCTGCTATCACCTTTCCTAGTAACGTGCTAGTTAGCAAGTTTCAAGGCTAAACACGCTAAATACAGCTAAAGTAAACAGGCTCGTCACTCCACAGTGAGAAGAGAGGGGCGGGGCCAGCAGAGCTCATTTGCATTTAAAGGAGCAATCCATTAGAATAGGTGGATTTTTGCAGAACTCATTTTGACAAGGTAAAAATGGTGTTGTTTTACACTACCATTGAGAATTTTTAACCAAAGTATAGACTTTGACCATAGACTTTTTATTAAGACCCTAAGGAATAATATCAACTTGTGGAAAATGGGCATCCGATGACCCCTTTAATATTCGTTTTTTGTAGTCTCTATGCATTATGTGCATCAGTATATGGGGGGCCATTGTACATAATTGGTGCAAACTGCTGTCCCTCAACCAAAAAACACATTTAAAAAGCATTTAAGTATTCAAATCTTAGATGTTTATTAAGATCTTTTTATTATCTATTGAAATTCACAATAATATTTAAAATATTAGAAAGCTTAATATATATAAAATCATAATTTACTGGGTACTTTCAATTGGGAGGTGGCTGTCCCTAACCCTAACCCCTAAATTTCAACTTATGAAAATATATTGTATTTTTTTTTTTTCCAATTGTTTTTAAAATTATCTTTTTGATTCGCTGTGAAGATTCTAAGATTCTTTTGATTCTAAGTGAAGTTAAAAAAAAAAAGTACTTTATATTTATTTTGTAAATTATGAAACTTTATGTAAAAAAAAAAAAAAGTGTCCTGCATTTTTTTTGTCACTACCAATACAGTGCATGTTTTAGTCCGTTGGCTGAGACTTAACTATTTTAACTATACTCCAACATTTATGATCAGGAAATATTCATGTGTCCCTCTCTCTCATAGCTACAAGGTGCGAGTAGATAGGTCTCCTCATTTTTAGGTAAATGTGTTTAAGGAGCGTCACTACCAAACACCTTTTTTCTGCAATCAAGCACACTTTTTTGGGAGTTATTACATAACCTTTAGTTTTTATATGTGTATCACTGTTTAGAACTGTGCTGGGTAACCATGTGCTAATTAGCATCTTTGAGCTAGCTTCAAAAGTATCTAAAATTGTCACTACTGAAACAGTCACGACCAAAACATTTGGTTAAGTTTTGGTAGTCATACATGTTATCAATTTTTTGGTAGTGACAAAAGGGAATACATAATCCTCATATTTGGGGGAAATAAACATATGCACATATGCATTTTTTTTTTTTTGTATTTTAGTATGTTTTAGTAGTGTTTTAGTAGTATGTGAGTTAAAATTCTGCAATGTGAAAGCATTACTCTCACTACAGAAAATGTGCTAACAAAAATGGGATGTTTTGTCAAAAATAAATTATACTGAATTATCAATTTAGATGTTATGATAGTTTTTTAGTATGATTAACTTTTTGCCTTTTTCAAAGACAAATTGGATTAAAAATACAACAAATCTCATAAATCACACTTGAAATATTGTTAAAAATTTTATTGTTATAGATTTACCTCTGAAAAAATTTAATAAAGTAGCAAAAAAAATAAAATAAAAAAATAAATAAAAATAATAATATATATATATATATATATATATATATATATATATATATATATATATATATATATATATATATATATATATATATATATATATATATATATACACAATGTAGATATCAGCAAAATCTTAAGTCAATATAACCTTTCTAGTTAAATTATTATTACTGTGTTTCAGTAGTGACAAATTTGGGGAGAGGACAAATATTCCACAACTTTCTGAAAATACAATATTTACTGCACAATTACTAGAAATGTATACCTTGGATATTATACAATTTGCATACATGCAAATGTTTTGGAAAAAGACACATTTTTTTCAAGATGTTTCCAACTCTGACTTTGGACCAGTTTTGTAGAATGACTCATGTAGGCTACAGTATTATGTAAAATATATTTTTGCACATTTTTATGTATTTCAAATGCAATTCATACATTATTTTATGATTCATGCCAAGGTAAATCAAGTGCACAATTATGAGGAGCACTGAAACAGATTGATGTTAAATAAAATGGCATTTCACTCTTTGCCAAAAGAAATTGGCAAAAATCAGATACAGATATGATTTATGAAAGTAGTTCAGATTTGACAATACCAGATTCAATGTAATTTTTGCTTTTCACTGATTCAAAAATCAGACCAAAAATCGGTCGCATTTATCTGCTGTGTGAACGTTTGGACCCATGAAAACTGAGCCAACTCAATCTAACTGGACAAGACGAATAAAAATGAGTTGATAATCGATAGATTATGATCATTTTAATGGTGTTTTTTTCTGTGATTCCCTTTTTTTGTGATTCTTTTTTTTCTTGCATATCATGCAATTTCATAATCTCATACATGTTATGATGTTGTATGATGAGTATGTTTGTGTTTTGTTTCAACAAATATAAAGTTTCTTACAAACATATTGTGCAGACAGGAAAGCTGGACTCTAAAGCAAGCAATTTAATATTCTTGAAGCTATTCAGTCCATGAGAATTAAAAATAACTTAATCTCACATTGATGTTTTTTTCAGGGCATAGAAAGAAAAACTGTTCATTGAAAGCCAAATATTACCATCACATTTCATCTGGTGATAAACAAACGCCTGGCATATCTTTGTTTCGATTTTAGTTCTCCAATTCACAAACAACTGAGCTCTAATTTTGCGGACTGACATATTTTCTGTGGGTTGAAAATGGCTATATATGAAGCGAGGGATCATAAATAGAATTCATTCTGCATGCACTAAACAATCACGCTCATGTGCAAATGGTATGAATGGCGGAGCTGCCGGGAGCTTTCTGATTGAAAGATGGAGCTTGTTGTGAAAATAATCCTATTCAGCCATTATACTGAGATCCGTGGCTTTGGCCACTTGAAATCTGATCAAATCTTGAGGCATCTGCCTTTCGCCACTATTTTTACACAGTCACACGTGCACTTGTGCTCAGCCATTGAAACGATTTCAAAGAGCAGACTCAAGTGTTTACAACGGATAAAATCAATGAAGAAACTCAGTTGTGAGGCTGAGGTTACTTCCTAAATTCTTCTGTGATCTCTCCATGAAATCACACATAAAAGCATGGGACTTATTTTGGATGTAGCATGGGATGTAAATATATATATTACTTAACCTGATATTAATATGTTGAGCAATATATGATCCCAAACAGTGCCGGCCCGTCCAATACAGGCGGTCGCCTAGGGCCCTGCCTTAAGGGGAGGGCCCCGCGGCCGCGAGGTTGTCAATTGGATTTTTGGGTGCGTTTAGGTGCGTTCCATTTTTAAAATCAAAGCTGTACTTTAATGTAATCCACCGATCGAAAAAAATCAGTCTGTGTGTTCAAATTTACCTCAGTAGAAAGCGTGCATGGATTTTGCATGGGTTTGTGTCTGTTTACAAACCTGTTGTCTATTGAGAACGTTTTAATGACCTGATTTTGCTCCAAATTCATTTAATAACATCAGTCGAGTTTTTGAAATAACTTCCTTTTTTGGTCTGCCGTGGTTTCACATGACAGAATGAGGCAAAATCATTATTTTATATTGTATTCTATAAAGTGATAAAGACTGTTGATTAGCATTGCATTGCATATTCATACAAAAATATATGGCTCGAAGAACAGAGATAATCCATTTAGTTGCAATCGTATAGATGTGTCTTCATGTTTCTTGAGTTAAAATGTCTTTATCTGAGTTTTATTCAGCTACGTGAAAGCGTATATCTTTGTCCATATTAGGGATTTCCTGTATGCATTAAACATTCTATTACATGTATTACATATATTAATTAACACCTCATTTTGGGTAAAAATAGAAATAATAATACTTCTACTTTTTCTCCAGTGCAGGATTTTTTTTTCCCTCTCTCAGTGAATGCATAAGATTTTCTGGCAAAAAGTTAAGATTTTTTTTTTTTTTGGTCAAAGATTTTAAATCATAATTAATTTTATAATAAATTCTTATACCTTTCTAAACATTTATAGTTAGGCCTCCTGTATGCTAACAGGTCATGCTGCAGTTTTCTTTAAAATATATTGATAATCATTAACAATAATTATTGTTTTGTTTAATGTTTTTTATTTAGTAATAACAATAATCAGAATTGATAAAAACAAAGTTTTGGCCAAATTGTGCAGTCCTACATACAGGCACAACAAACTCAGTGTTCTTTATAATTTTTTGGTAAATAATGTCAGAAAACCTTTCTTGTTATAGTTCAGATTTAGATCTACGGTTTAGATTTTGGAAATCACTTAATATTGCCTTTCAGAATACTCTCTCGCAGTGAAGTCTTGTTACACATTAATACTATTTTAAAATTATTTGACATGAAAGAATGACAAAGAGATTAAAATGAAATTGTGGTAGTAATGGAATTTAAACAATGTCTTTCCAGGGCTGGAAAAAAGGATTTTTTTGACTGCTATATACATAATATTTATTGCTGTAGTATTTGTTTTTTTTGTTGTTGTTGTTGTTTTTTTTTTGGTTGTTTGTTTGTTTGTTTGTTTTTTACATGCAATGATGCCCATGATCACAGACAGACTTGTCATAAGGACAAATTGAGCCACATTTAGCATGTTAAGTTAAATAATTACAGACCCAGATCCAATGTAATTCAATAAAGTTTTTTTAAAAAATGTTTTTCATGTGATCATCAATCAATTCTTAAAAAACAAGCAGAATAGCCTGCATTTCTTATCATTTATGAATAGTAAGGCCTATGTTTATTTTGTTTATGCTCTGTTTATTCTGTTTAGTTTTTTTGTATACTTTACTCAGTCTCACTTGGACTTCTATTTTTTTTTATTTTATTTGCTTAAATATATATATATATATATATATATATATATATATATATATATATATATATATATATATATATATATATATATATATATATATATAATTTTTTTTTTTTTTTTTTTACGTATGTTTGCTGAATGTGTTACAATTAATACACAGTCACGCTTAAATATTGAAATAGTCATTTCATGTGCTTTATCTTCACTAGTCAAATTTCTGCGACAGTTTTTTACACTAGTGGGACCCATTTTCATTATCTTGCCAAGGGCCCCGCAAACCTACAGGCCGACACTGATCCCAAATACATTTGTAGCTGGTTCATTGGAAAACACAGAAAATCAATAGTGATCGCCACGATTTTACCGTACAATTGCAACAATATGCTGTTTTTCACCAAAACTGAACACTTGATAAAAGATTGGCATGACTTTTGTGATTTCACTCTTGGGTTGTTATTATTTAACAGTACAGTGAGTTATGATGTATTGCTTTTGTATTGACCTCATGCTGTGTTCTGATCATTCTGACCCAGAAAGGACTTTCTTTTTTGTGAACATGGTAGTTAACGGAGAAGTCCACTTCCAAAACAAAGATTCACATATAATGTAATCACCCCCTTGTCATCCAAGATGTTCATGTCTTTCTTTCTTCAGTCGTAAAGAAATTTTGTTTTGGAAAACAACTTGTGTTCTTTTCCAAAAAAACATAATTTCTTTTCAACTGAAGAAAGAAAGACTGGAATGTCTTGGATGACAAGGGGGTGAGTACATTATCTGTGAATCTTTGTTTTGGAAGTGGACTTATCCTTTAATGTTGCATTGGACTAAACCTCGTGACTTTGCTCTCAGAGTATATAACAACTTACCAAAGGATAAAAAAAAACAAAACTTTGGTCTACAAAGCTCTGGTCTACCAAACTTGCTTTTAAATCTCACATTATTTCCAAATATTGGATTCAATCATTTATCAACTTGTTTTCTTTCAGTTAGCACAGGTTTTGTATTTCTTCTTGGAACTGACTGATTGTAGGCCTCATTGATTTGAGGTTATGCACCTTAGTTTTTGAGTGGACATTTTCTAAATTACTGACAAATAATGCCTTTTCACTCAAAATCTGTGCTAATTAAAAGAAAACAATTTGACAAAGAGATGAAATATTGCATAATGAGAGATTTATAAGCAATTGTTGACTAGGAACACCACACTGAAACAAGGGCTGGTGAACAAGGGTTACATTTACCCGAAAAGAAATGTATTAAACTATCTTGGTTTGTTTCCCGAAAGGAAGAAAATCACACAGGTTTGGAGTGACATAAAGATGAGTAAGTGACACTATTTACATTTTTGGATAAACTATTTTCTTAAATGTGGCTTTAGTTATCAAATTCATATCTCGCAAACTAGCAAGTTATAAAGTCAGAATTGTGAGATATAAACTCACAATTCTGACTTTTTTCTCAAAATTTTGTTGTATAAACTCACAAATGCAGGTTATAAAGTCAGAACTGAGAGATATAAACTCATAAGTCTGACTTTTTTTCTCAGAACTGCAAGATATAAACAATTCTGACATTTTTTTTTCTCAGAATTGCAGATATAAACTCACAATTGACTTTTTTCTCAGAATTGTAAGATATAAACTCAAGATATAAACTTGCAAGTTATAAAGTCAGAATTGCAAGATATAAACTCACAATTTTGACTTTTTTTCTCAGAATTTTGTTATATAAACTCACAAATGCAGGTTATAAAGTCAGAACTGACAGAGATAAACTTACAATTCTGACTTTTTTTCCTCAGAATTGTGATGTAAACTCACAATTGACTTTTTTCTCAGAATTGCAAGATATAAACTCACAGTTATTAATTTTTCTCAGAAGTGCGAGATATAAACTCACTATTTTGACTTTTTTTTCAGAATTTTGTGATATAAACACAAACGCAGGTTATAAAGTCAGAATTGAGAGATACAAACTCCCAATTCTGACTTTTTTCTCAGAACTGCAAGATATAAACAATTCTGACTTTTTTTTTCTCATAATTGTAAGATATAAACTAAAGAAAAAATCTTGCAAGTTATAAAGTCAGAATTGCAATATATAAAATCAAAATAATGGCTTTTTTCCTCAGAATTGCATGATATAAACTCACAACTGACTTTTTTTCAGAATTGCAAGATATAAACTCACAGCTGTGAATTTTTCTCAGAAGTGTGAGATATAAACTGACAATTTTGACTTTTTTCTCAGAATTTTGTTATATAAACTCACAAATGTAGGTTATAAAGTCAGAACTGAGAGAGATAAACTTACAATTCTGACTTTTTTTTCTCAGAACTGCAGAATATAAACAATTCTGGCATTTTTTTTTTTCTCATAATTGTAAAATATAAACTCAAGATAAAAACTTGCAAGTTATAAAGTCAGAATTGCAAGATATAAAATCACAATATTTTTTTTTTTTTTCAGAATTGCATGATACAAACTTACAACTGCAAGTTATAAAATCAGAATTGCAAGATATAAACTCACAATTCTGACTTTTTTCTCAGAATTACATGATATAAACTCACAATTGCAAGTTATAAAGTCAGAATTCTGACTTTTGTGCAATTGCGATTTTGTATCAAGCAATTCTGAGAAAAAGTCAGAATTGTAAGTTTATATGTTGCAATTCTGATTTTATATCTTGCAATTTTGATTTTGTATCATGCACAAAATCATGCTATTCTGAGAAAAAAGTCAGAATTGTGAGTTTATATCTTGCAATTCTGACTTTATAATTTGCAATTGTGAGTTTGTATCATGCAATTCTGGGGAAAAATGTCAGAATTGTGATTTTTATATCTTGCGGTTCTGAATTTATAACTTGCAATTGTGTGTTTATATCACAATTCTGAGAAAAAAGTCAGAATTGTGTTTATATCTTGCATTTCTAACTTTATAACTTGCAATTGTTTATATTTCGCAATTGTGACTTTGTATCACTCAGTTCTGAAAAAAAGGTCAGAATTGTGAGTTTATATCTTGCAATTCTGTTTTTATAAATTGCAATTGTGAGTTTCTATCACACAATTCTGAGAAAATTAATGCAGTCTTTTTAATTTAATTTTTATCTAATTGAGTGGTGGAAATGGGCTTCCATAGAAAAGAGCTTCATGTAAGTTAATAAATTATGACAGACTTTTCATTTTAGGTGAATTAATTCATTTACCTAAAATCAAAGCTTCAAATAAATGAGGTCAAAGTAAATCTACACACTTCAAACATGTTCAGATCTCTGCATGATATGGCAATAAAACTCACCTGACACCTACTGTTTTAAAAGGATGTTAATCGATAGTCCAAAACTGCACCATTGCGTGCCGTGCGTGTTCCTTTGCATCTTAATTCGCCAAACGCTCACTTGCGGAGTCTCAGAATCAACTCGGCGGGTTTCATCTTGACCTCTTTTTAGCATGCCGAGAGCTCTGCCCGGGGAACAGCCGCCCAAATGATTGGCTCAACTTTACAGGAGTTTTTAAACACGCAGGCTTTGGATGACTGGTCTCGCCAGCACCTATTTTGCATCGCTAATCACCTGCTAAGCATTTTTGCTGTGTGGAGGGCATCAGGCAATTAGATGGAGGCAGGTGTTAATTGGTCTCTGAAAACAGGGAGGTTGGAGACTGTGGCTGCCAAACCCTCGTGGGTCTGCGAGGCTGGGCTTTGATCTGACAGTTGATTTGCAACATCAAAGCTCGTTATCAGCACGCTCATTAGCATACAGACCTCTTGACCTAATATTAATAAAAATTGTACGGCAAGCGGGGTCACTCGATATTCATAATTAAGAAATTGGTTTCTATTCTAATGCACGAGTTGGAAGTCTGAATATGTGTTTTTCCCTTAATAAGAGGCATGCAAAAGCAGTATGTTAAATGAGTAGGATGTCTGAATGCACAGTACTTATGAAACAGTATGGAAGATTCTGAAGCCTATCCCACAATGCAATGTGAGCTAGCTTTCAAAGCTTTCAGATTTTAAAATTTATGAAATACATAAAAAAGACACAGAATTATAAGCTATATGGATCTTTTGAAGTGCTTTGCACTATTAAAAAAATTGGCATTGATGGTTATTTTTAAAGAACCTTTAAAGAACCTTTAATATACTTACATGTTAATATACTTACATGTTTTATATACTTAAATGTTACAGGATCTTTAATGTCATAGAAGAGCCATCTTTGGTTTCCCAAAGAACCTTTCAGTAAACAGTTCTTAAAGGAGAAGTTCACTTCCAGAAAAAAATTTACAGATAATTAACTCACCCCCTTGGCATCCAAGATGTTTGTCCTTCTTTCTTCAGTCGTAAAGAAATTATGTTCCTTGAGGAAAACATTTCAGGAATTTTCTTCGTATAGTGGACTTCAGTGGTGCCCCCAAGTTTGAACTTCCAAAATGCAGCTTCAAAGGGCTCTAAACGATCCCAGCCGAGTTATCTAGTGAAACGATCGGTTATTTTCAAAACAAGTTGACAATTTATATACTTTTTAACCTTAAAGGAGAAGTCCACTTCCAGAACAAAAATTTACAAATAATGTACTCACCCCCTTGTCATCCAAGATGTTCATGTCTTTCTTTCTTCAGTCATAAAGAAATTGTTTTTTGAGGAAAACTTTTCAGGATTTTTCTCCATATAATGGACTGATATGGTGCCCCGAGTTTGATCTTCCAAAATGCAGTTTAAATGCGGCTCCCAAATGTGGTTGTAAATGATCCCAGCCGAGGAAGAAGGGTCTTATCTAGCGAAACGATCTGTGATTTTCATTAAGATAATGCAATTTATATACATTTTAATCTCAAATGCTTGTCTTATCTTACTCTCCATGAACTCATTTTTTTTTTCCGGTTCATAACAGTTAAGGTATGTCGAAAAACTCCCATCTCATGTTCTTCCTCAACTTTAGTCGTATATCGCTGTTTTACCTTTTTCGTTTTTTGCATGTTCACTTTGCAAAGACTGGGTCAGAACTTCTGCAGCGATGTAGGATGATTTTGAAATCATTTTTGAAGTTGAGGGAGAAAACACGATTGGAGTTTTTCGACATATCCTAACTGTCTTGAGCCAGAATACACAGAGTTCAGGGAGAGCAAGAAAAGACGAGCGTTTGAGATTAAAAAGTATTTAAATGGTATTATTTTTATGAAAATAACCAATCGTTTCACTAAATAAGACCCTTCTTCCTTAGCTGGGATCGTTTACAACCACATTTGGGATCGTTTGAAGCTGCATTTAAACTGCATTTTAGAAGTTCAAACTCTGGACACCATATCAGTCCATTATATGGAGAGAAATATCCTGAAATGTTTTCCTCAAAAATCATAATTTCTTTACAACTGAAGAAAGACATGAACATCTTGGATGACAAGGGGGTGAGCACATTATCTGTAAATCTTTGTTCTGGAAGTGGCCTTCTTTGCATGTTCACTTTGTAAACCCTGGGTCGGTACTTCTGCAGTGATGTAGGATGATTTTGAAGTTGGGGAAGAAAATGAGATGGGAGTTTTTCCACATACCATAACTGTATTGATCTGGATTACACAGAGCATGCATGCACATCGCAGAGCTACACAAGATGAGCATTTGAGGTTAAAAAAAAGTATATAAATTGTACCTTTTTTTTTTTTTTTTTTTTTTTTTTAAGAAAAATGAATAATTGTTTCATTAGATAAGACCTGTCTTCCTCGACTGGGATCGTTTAGAGCCTTTTGAAGCTGGAGTTCTCTTTTAAATACAGCATATGTTCAATAAGTAGACTACCAGTCAAAAGTTTTTGAACAGTAAGATTTTGCATTTATTTGATCCAAAGCACAGCAAAAACGGTATTTTTTTAGAATATATTTTTACTGTTTAAAATAAATGTTTTCTATTTGAAGATATTGTTAAATGTAATTTATTCCTGTGATTTCAAAGCTAAATTTTTAGCATTATTACTCGTCACATGATCCTTCAGAAATCATTCTAATATTTTGATTTGCTGCTCAAAAAACAGCTGAGTAGAATTTTTTTCAGGTTTCTTTGCAGATTAGAAAGTTTAGAAGAACAGCATTTATCTGAAATAGAAAACTTTTGTGACATTATAAATGTCTTTATGATCAATTTAAAGCAACCTTGCTAAATAAAAGTATTAATTTCTATAATTTCTTTCCCAAAAAAGGAAAAAAAATTATACCAACTCCAAGCTTTTGAATGGTATGGTGTATAATGTTACAAAAGCTTTTTATTTAAGATAACTGCTGATCTTTGGATCTTTCTATTCATCAAAGAATCCTGAAAAAAAATAAATACTCAACTGTTTTAAATATTGATAATAATAATAAATGTTTCTAGAACAGCAAATCAGCATATTAGAATGATTTCTGAAGAATCATGTGACACTGATGACTGGAGTAATGATGCTGAAAATTCAGCTTTGATCACAGGAATAAATAAAAAATGTAAATATATTCAAATAGAAAGTTATTTTAAATAGTAAAAAAAATTCAAAATTTTACTGTTTTTGCTGTCTCAAATAACTGCAGGCTTGGTGAGCAGAAGAGGAAAAAAAAAAGCCTTAAGCCTAGTCCCAGACTAAAATGTAATCTGAGCTGTTTCAGCTGATAGAAACTTGCACTGATTGATCTTAAAACATGTCGGTGTCTTTGTTTTGTCTCAAGATGCACACCAGTAATGTTTTTTCTAAGGCATGTTTATAAAAATTACTTAAATGTACTAATTGAACAATAGCCTAATCCCGTCTTAGTCTAAGGCCTGTCTGTGAAACCAGGCCTAAAAATCTTACTGTTCAAAAACGTTTGACTGGCATTGTATGTGATTTCAGATGGAATAAATTAATCAGTCCAGCACACTTAAAACAATATTGACTAATTATGTAGATGTTTTACTTTGATGTTTTAAGAACTTATTTTTTCTTAACATATTTATCTAAACTAAACTCATGTATTTTATTCTATACTTATATAATTAAATTTACATTACTGTTCAAAATTTTGTGGTCTTTAAGGGGAGACACTGCAGGCAAAAACACTTTTTTGTTGTTGTTGTTGTTTTTCATGTACATGTCAAGTTTGAGATTTTAGGCTTTTTGGTTTTTCATAAAGTGTTTTTACAGACTAGTGGAAAGAAAACATCCAAAAGACCCTGTTAAGCGTTTCTTTTATGGCACTTTATCTATTTGTGCCAACAGAATTCAATTACAATACATATTTTTAAAGGCTGTTTTCAAAATGAGATTTTCTCCTACACTGAGCCATAAATCTCCACTTCAGTAGCACTTACACACACCAGACTTTACATTTTTATTCCTGTTTATATCCTGAAGGTATTTATAGAGGGATTTGATAATTTGCTTGATTTTATACAGCATTTTATTCCCCCAAAAACTGGAAAAAAAATATATTGTTTTCTGTCTGCTCCAAGTATTTTCTGAATTATGAGTGACAAAATGAGATTCCCTCTGTAAAAACATTTGATTCTAATATGTCAAAAAGAATTTTGAAACTGACTTCATCCAGTGTCTAGATTTTTGTACTAGAAATGTATGCAAATTAGCACATATTTCATTAAATAATGCCTCATTTGCATATTTAAACCTAACATTTTAGAAAACTTGTAATACAAAAAATGTTTGCAATTATCAATATAATCAATCAACTGGGTAAGTAAGGTGATAAGTATTAGTTCTTTTTTTTTAAACCCTATTCACCTGCAGTGTCTTGCCTTTAAATTATCAAATATTTTTTTTAAATTAAAAATTTCATTCAGCAATACTGCTTTAAATTGTTTAAAAGTGACCATCAAGAGATTTTTTTTTTTACTTTCTATTTATCAAACAATCCTGAAAAAATGTACAACTGTTTCCAGAAAAATATTAAGCAGCACAATTGTTTTCAACTTTTTTTTTTTTTTTTTTTTTTTTTTTTTTTGAGCAAATCAGCATATCAGAATGATTTCTGAAGAATCATGCGATACTGAAAACTGGAGTAATTATGCAGAAAATTCAGCTTTGATCACAGGAATAAATTACATTTTAAAATATATTAAAAAAGAAACAGTTATTTTAAATTGTAAAAATATTTCAACAAATTTTTTTGTTGAACAACTTGGTGAGCTTGGTGACTTTCATTTAAAAACATTTAAAAACCTCACAAACTAAAACTTAAATGGTAGTGTATTCATGTAATGTTTTTTGGAAATATGTAAAATAGCATGTCTGTGCTTTAATTTCAAGTAAAATATTAATAAATTGTACTGCAAATTTCTGTCCATGTAAAATCTTCACATGCTGAAGTATATTTCTACATGCTATTTGCCACCTAGACTCAAACTTGATGTAAATTCAGGCCTTTAAATTGACTAAACTGGAATTTCAAAGGCATTCTCAGTGTTGACTTGTGACACGAGCCTGATGCTGAGGGCATTTACATAAGAACATACTACTAGAGATTCACCCTTGAATATAGACGGCCAGAACAAAGAGCTCGATTGATCGCACAAACAGCTTGGCATTTGATCTCCGGCATGCGGGAAGACTTGGAGATCTTTTGTGTTTCTACTCCTGCCAAACCCAAATTTATAAGACTTTAAATATAGGCATGAATAATTGTTTACATGTGCCAGTGGGATGAGAACAAATGGATCCAGCTTAGATGAATTATGAAGGCAAACATACTTCAGAGTGTTAGTATGTTCCTCTTTGGAAAGACAAAAAGCAGGAGGAACATCAGATTTGTGCCAAGGTAAGCACTAAACGCCAATTCCCATCATATAAAAGCGCTTTACTCCAGTCTATTTTGAGGATTCTCCTTACGGGAACCCGGCGCAAAGAGAATTAGGTTTCTTATATAAATAAAGCAGAGAAAAACGGTGACTAAAAGTGAAGAACTCTGCAAAATAAGTTGAAATGATATGAAATGTTGTGATCTGTCACAAGGCAAGTCATCATATTTTTCCAGTCGCAAATCAAGGAAGAATAACTGGCCATTTCATCTCGCTTTTTAGCTCCGTGCCAACGTGACAGTATCATAACTCTCTTTTATCACATTCCAGAGTTTGTTGCATTATTGATGCCGAGCGTTCTTTGGTTCCTGAAGGAAGGCCATTTTAAATCACTTAAACCGGTTCCTGCGTACCGCCGCCTCGCCGAGGTTTCAGACGCAATCTCTGACAAACTGCGGGTAAGGCGTCAAGACAAAGGCGACATTGTTATTCTGATGAGGAGAAAGCACGGCTTCCACTCTCATCATTTTTGGGCCTCCAGAGGGTAAACGCAGCACAACACGAACACCAAAGAACACAGTGGTGTGAATTAAAGTGTGACTAAACAATTGCCGGATTTTCCAAGGTCACTCCAACACGTGTCAAAAACAAAAAAACAGGCCGGCGTGCATTTGTAACTGCGTTAAAACTGGAAAATTAGTACCGACATGCTTTCACTCTCTGTCGAATCTCTGTTCAGGCGTCTCCGTCTAATAGTCGTGCACAGATAATATGCTAAAACAATTACAACAGTGCATGTTGCAAAAATTGGACCACCCGTTCAGTGTTCATTTTGACAGGCATTTTTGATTTAGTCTTAGTTCTATCTTGAGACTAAAATGCTTAAAGGAGAAGTCCACTTCCATAAACAATTTACAAATAATTTACTCACCCCCTTCTCATCCTAGATGTTCATGTCTTTCTGTCTTCAGTCGTAAAGAAATTGTTTTTGAGGAAAGCATTTCAGGATTTTTCTCCATAGAATGGACTTCACTGGTGATTTTGAACTTCCAAAATGTAGTTTAAATGCAGCTTCAAAGGGCTCTAAATGATCCCAGCCGAGGAAGAAGGGTCTTTTCTAGCGAAACAATCGGTCAATTTGTTTAGAAAGTAAAAATTTGTATACATTTAAGCACAAAAGCTGGTGTAGCACAGGCTCTAGGATGCGCGTTCACGATGCTACGTACTATTGAATCACGTCGAAAGGTCACGCGGAACGTAGGCGGAAATACAGAGCCAGTGTTTACAAAGCGAACGCGAAAAGACTAAGAAAGTGCAAGTAAGTCAAACGCTGTTTACAAACAAAAAGGTACAACGATGTCAGACGATTCTGAAGTTGTAGGAGAAAATAAGATGAGTTTTTCGACATACTCTACATTTTTGAGCCGGAGTACACAGACGATGAACTTAGACGTGATTCGCAGTAGTGATGGGAAGTTCGGATCATTTTACCGACTCGGACCTTTGAGAATCGTTCAGCAAAATAAACAAATCTTTTTTCGAGTCATTTCGTTCATTTTAGCAAAATATAATTAAAATGTTACGTGTTACTTCCCTAACACATCTACTGCTTACACAAACGTTGATCTCACTACAAACAAGACAAAACTATAATGCTATAAGAAACAGAAAAGATTAATTCATTGCTTACCTTTAGTCTTCAGTCTATGATTAGCTCACCTCACCTCATATCTGACAAGTTTTCGGGTTTGAGTCGTTCGTTCATCATGTGACAGCCCCATAAGATGAACGAACGACTCGAAACAGGTGAACTAATTCCAGTACAGAACCTAATAGGATGTTGCACATGCGCAACTGAACGAATCACTCCCTGAGACGATTCGTTCTTCCAAAGTCTCATTAAAGATTCGTTCAAAATGAACAAATCGTTCAAGAACGACCCATAACTAATTCGTAGCATCGTGGCCGCGCATCCCAGAGCCTTGTGCTACACAAGCTTTTGAGCTTAAAAAGTATAAAAATGTTTATTTTTCCAAAAAAAATGACCGATCGTTTCACTAAATCCTGGGGCCTACATACTTAAAAAAAAAAAAAAAAAAAAAAAAGGAGTCCATATCTGATAAAACACATCCATTTTCCCTTTTGACCAGTAGGTAACATATTCCAAATATTAGTTTGTCACTCCGACACCGTTTATCAGAGATCCATTTAAGTAAAATACTCTTACGAGCAGCATAAGTAAGGAAATTAAACAACTTCCTGTCTGAAATGCTCTTTATATTCTTATGAGCAACACTTAACAACAAATAAAGTGGATTGAGGTTGCATTATTGTATTAAATATAAGACTTCATCTCCTACAAATCTGTACCCAAGCCTTTAATATGTAAACATTTCCAAGTGCAATAAACAGAGTCCCCCTCTTCTATTTTGCACTTTAGACAAAATGAAAAAATTGAAAAACTAGGATTAAATCTATGCCTGCGTAATGGAGTAATTTGGAGACGATGTAAAGGTTTGAACTGTAGCTCTTTAGTTCTATTACAAATTGATGTATTGCCAGCATGTTGCCAGAGTTGAAGTATCTACATCAACTGACAGTCCCAAATCTTGCTCCCAAATAGCTAGGGTTCCCTCATTATTAACTTTTGTTCCTTTTAAAAGAGTTTCGTAACATCGCTTTATTAGTGACCTCTTAGATCTGTTATTTAGGAGCACTTGTTCTGTTGGAGTGGGGCAAGAAGAAAATCCAGGGACGATATGTTTCTGCACAAAGCTCCTTATTTGTAAGTACCTGAGGAAGTTATTTTGGAATAACTTAAATTTAGCCTTCATTTGTTCAAATGATAACAACAAATGATAACTTCCAATTGGATGCTCTTCTGTTCCGGTTTCCATAGGAACCCATTCAAATAGTGTCCATCTGTTTCTAACGTCGGCAGCTCCGTGTCATCTACACACTCATTAGACTTTGAGGAGCGAGGCACTGACAAATGACGGTCATTGCGACATTGCAAAGTGACATTGAGCCATGTGCTTTTTAAAAACATTTTACTAGGTTTAACCTTAGATTATCAGTTTGTAATGTACGGTAGTTTGACTAGAAACACTGGAGACCGGAAATGCAAAGCATTCTTCAAGTTAAAAGTCAGACGTGACTTCCGCGTTCAGGAAAAACGTCTATACCAGCAATCTTTTTAACATCCAACACGAACAGATGGACTGTGAATCTGTGAAGAGCCTTTTAAAGCACCTTTATTTTTAAGGGTGTAGTATTAGCATTATTTGACACTTTTGGGTCAGTATTTTATTTTATTTATGTTATTTATTTTTAATTCAGCAGGAATGCACTGATCAAAAGCGACATATTAGTATTATTTGACAGTTTGAGTCAGTATTTTGTTTAATTTTTTTTGTAATTAATTAATTAATTTATTTATTTATTCATTTTGTAAATTAATAGTTTAATTTAGCAGGGATGCACTGATCAAAAGTGACTTTTAGTGTTATTTGACAGTTTTGGATCACTATTTTATTTTTGTATGTAAATTAATACTTTAATTCAACAGGGACGCACTGTCAAAAGTGATGTAGTATTAGTATTATTTGACAGTTTTGGGTCAGTATTTTATTTTCATATTTATTTATTTAATTTGTAAATGAATACTTTAATTCAGCAGGGATGCACTGTCAAAAGTGACGTAGTATTAGTATTATTTGACAGTTTGGGGTCAGTATTTTATTTATTTATTATTTTTATTTAATTTTTTTTTTTTTAATGTAAATTAATAATTTAATTCAGCAGGGATGCACTGTCAAAAGTGATGTAGTATTAGTACTATTTGACAGTTTTGGGTCA
The DNA here is from genome assembly GCA_036247105.1 of Cirrhinus mrigala. Classification (NCBI taxonomy): domain Eukaryota; kingdom Metazoa; phylum Chordata; class Actinopteri; order Cypriniformes; family Cyprinidae; genus Cirrhinus; species Cirrhinus mrigala. The sequence goes on from CM070014.1 coordinate 34,289,733, forward strand.
GTATTTTATTTTCTTATTTATTTATTTATTTATTTATTTATTTATTTTGTAAATTAATACTTTAATTCAGCAGGGATGCACTATTCAAATGTGACATAGTATTAATATTATTTGACAGTTTTGGGTCAGTATTTTATTTATTTATTTATTTATTTATTTATTTATTTATTATTTTTATTTATTTTAATTTTTTAATGTAAATTAATACTTTAATTCAGCAGGGATACACTGATCCAAAGTGACATACCATTAGTGTTTGACAGTTTTGGGTCAGTATTTTATTTATTTATTTATTTATTTATTCATTCATTTATTCATTTATTTATTTTTATGTAAATTAATAGTTTAATTCAGCAGGGATGCACTGATCAAATGTGACGTAGTATTAGTATTTGACAGTTTTGGGTCAGTATTTTATTTTAGTTAATATTTTTTATTTATTTTTTAATGTAAATTCATACTGTAATTCAGCATGGATGCATTGTTTGAAAGTGACATTTATACTGTTACAAAATTGCAAATCTTATTTATTTGAAAAAGATTTCAATTTCAAATAAATAAGATTTCTATTCAAAATAAAACCTTTTTTTTTTTTTTAAACGTACTATTGCAATACTATTTTATTCAGCATGGACACATTAAATTGATTAAAAATGACAATAGATAATTTTTTGATACAAATTAACACTTTTTTTTCAGGATACATGTGATGCTGAAGTTGGAAGTAATGATGCAGAAAATTCTGCTTTGCATCGTACTAATAAAATACATTTGACAAAATATTGAAGTAGAAAGCAGTTATTTTAAATTGTAATAATATTTCACAATATTACTGTTTTTACTGTATTTTCTTATCCAATAAAAGCATCCTCGGTGAGCACTTATACATAAGACACTTTGTGCCATCACTTCATTTAACTCAATAATACAAGCATCCTACTCAGCTACAGTGTTGACAGCCTGTAATATACAGCCTGCTTGACAAAAATATTTTTTCCAGCAGGCGATGCTGGGAGAGCGGTGTAAATCTGATCTAATGGCATAAACACAGAGAGAAGTCACAGATTAAAGGATGGAACCTGTGTGTCAACAGCTGTCGTGACCGCGACCGCCGTGAGTAACCCAGCTGTGCTTGGCACGCTGGCGGATTTGTGTTAAATCACATTTTCTCCTTGATGTTTTTTCTCTGGAATGAATAGGAATACTGCAACTTAAACATTGTTCACTGGGATGAAGTTTCTTTGATCCTCACATACCTTTTTCTCTTTCAGATGCTTTCAGCACATGTTGTTTCAGTAGGACTAACAAAAATCACTATAGGATCAGTATAAGAGGTAATGCATTACAAGTAATGTGCATTATGTGAATTATTATTGGGAAAGAAGTAGAAAAGCATAATGGTGTTCCTAGCAACATGAAGGTCATGGGTTTGATTTCCAGGATATGCGTGAACTGATCATATGTATCTTAAGTGCAATCTACATTACTTTGGATGAGGCTGCGTTTATATGATCAAGAACAGAGGGGAAAAAAATATTAATTATTATTTTTTAAAAATGTTTAAACACTTTAATTTAGCAGAGATGCACTAATCAAAAGTGACAAATTTATACTGTTACAAAGTTGCAAATCTTATTTATTTGAAACATTTCTATTTGAAATAAAAACCATGATTTCAACATTGTTTTTTTTTTTTTATACAGAAAAAAGATTTATTAATAGTAACATTGTGAAATATTATTACAATATAAAATAACTGTTTTCTGTTTGAATATATTTCAAAATATTTTACAATTTTAATGAACTGCTGTGATTGCAAGGAAACATTTCTTATAAAACAGTTGTGCAGCTTCATATTTTTGTTGAAACCATTTATTTATTTATTTATTGTAATTCTTTGATTAATAGAAAGAACAGCATCTATATGAAATAGAATTTGTTTGTAAAATTAAAACAGTCTTTACTGCTGCTTTTGGTCAATTTAATGCATCCTTGCTGAATAAAAGTATTATTAAAAAAAAACACTTACTTACTCCAAAACTTTAAAGGGTAGTGTACGTAAAAAATAAATAAATAAATAAAAATAACAATTAACTATTTACTTTTTACAATTAAGTATTGAATGTTTTCTGTTTGAATATATTTCAAAATATTTTATCATTTTAATGAATTCCTGTGATGGCAAAGAAACATTTCTTATAAAACAGTTCTGCAGCTTCATATTTTTTGTGGAAATAATTTTATTATTTATTTATTTTAATTCTTTGTTTAATGGAAAGTTCAAAAGAACATTATTATTTGAAATAGAAATTGTTTGTAAAATTAAAACGGTCTTTACTCGTCGCTTTTGGTCAATTTAACGCATCCTTGCTGAATAAAAGTATTATTTAAAAAGCTCTTACTGACTCCAAAACTTTAAGGGGTACTTTTTAAAAAATAAATAAATAAATAATAAATATATAAATAAATAAAAATAACTGTTTTCTGTTTGAATATATTTCAGAATATTTTAATGAATTCCTGTGATGGCAAAGAAACATTTATTGAACAGTATTTTTTGTTTTATATCATTTTATGATTATAATTTTTTGTGTTGTTTATTATGCATGTTTTTTTTTAAATTATTGATTTGATAAAAAGTTTAAAAGTACAGCATTTATTTGAAATAGAAATTGTTTCTAAAATTAAAACAGTCTTTACTGTCACTTTAATGCATCCTTGCTGAATAAAAGTATTATTAAAAAAATAATAATAATCTTACCGACTCCAAACTTTTTAAAGGGTAGTGTACTTTTTATTTTTAAATAATTAATTATTTACATATAATTTTATTTACTAAATCTCCTTCTTGCCCATAATCAGGCCCAGATGGAATCCATGGATGTTTTTGCACATTTTCTAAGTTAATTTTGAGGAAATCTTTGAGGAAAACTGCTAAAAATGATTCATGCAAACAATAATTTTGGTTCTTCCTTCGTACGTAAACAAACAAAAATTACACTTATGGGAGAAATGAACTTGAGGGATTAAAAGAAGAATGAGGCGATGCTTGTATTTTCATTAAAGCGTTTTTCCATAACAAAACCGTGTTATCTAAGCTGTAAAGTTGTTAAAAGTGTCCTTTCAAAGATGCCGTTACTGTTTTTGACAGATTAACTGGTTGTACAGTTACAATCTAAGCGAGTCAAGCGACAAGTCAGAATTATTTTCTGTGCTAATCATCTGTGCCTCTCGATAAAGCCGGTTCATTTCTTTGAACATGAGCACAACTGTACTCTACAGGCTGTGAAAGATGTGAGGAGAATGTGATGTCAAATATATCTATCAGAAACTGCGCACAGACCTCGGTATCAAAACCTTGAACACGGCGTTTATGATTTCCCGTCGAGGCAGAACCCGGAATCACGGCGGCTTTAAAAGTCGTCTGTTTCGTTCTGCGAGGCTTTGAATAGTGAGCTGTGTAGAGATGGCAATTTACTGCTTTCACCACACAGCTTTTCAGTACGGAAAGCCATTAAAACAGAACTCGAGCTCTGCTCTCCGGCCTTGACTTTTAGCTGTAAACGTAGTATTTCACTCTGTGGTACCATAATTACAACCGACATCTCCTCTTCTACACTATTTTCTTTCTCTGTACTGTTCCAATATATTACTGTAAGTAGAGCTGTGCTCTGATTAGGATTGGGCGATCTTTGCCAACGAATTGCAGAGATCACAGCCAAATATATCCGTATGTGAATAACATTATATCTGCGCATCTTTCTGTTCAGACAGGACTTTTTAAAGTAAACACAACAAAGAAACATGGATGAATAAGAAACTAAAGAGTGCAATATGGCTGATATTAAAAAAGGAGTTATTAAAAGCTGCAAAAGAGAGCCCGACTCGGGTAACGACTGTGCATCTGTGCATGCACTCAGAACCAGTGTTGCCAGATTGGATGGATGATTTTCACCCCAAAAGCTCACAAAAACGCTAAAACTTGAACTGTCAAAATAATGTCATAATATAGCCATGTCAATCAAGGTTGATAAGGACCATTTTTAACTCCTTAAAGGCACAATATGGAAGTTTTTTTTTTTATTAAAATATTCAAAAACCACTAGAACTTGTATATTTTGCTGACTTGTGTATTTACATTATCCCAAGTGTTTTGTTTTACTGTAACTAGTGTAACAGACTCGGTGCTCAACTTTCAAATACGGTCAATTTTATCACGAAATACAAATTATAAGTGTGTTATTTCAAGTTTATAGCAAGATATAAAAGTGAAGGAAGATCAGAAGGCATGAAAAAAGAAAACAGTATAGCTAGGTATATATCACGATTTTTTTCAGAAATATCACGATTCACGATTTTATCACGATTCTTTGTCATGTTGGTTTTGCTGTTTTGAAAATTTTCTGAGCAGTGCAGCCAAACTATTTTCCCTATTTAAAGAAAAAAAACTTTTAAGATAACAAAATATTAAATTAAAAAAAAAAGCAAATATTGAGGCCAAAGTGAGCGAACATAAAAATCTTTGTCATTATTTTATCATTGTTATTAAAAAATAAAAACAAGGAATAAAAACAGTGCTTTACTTTTCAGGTATAGTAGGTGTATTTAGCAGTAGCATTTAAGAAATTTAATTAACAAATATAAAAAATGAAACACTGTATACGTATACACTATATACATCAATTGTACATTGATTCTTATTAAAGCAACTGTATTAAGGTTCTTCAGTCAAGAGCAGTGAGTGATTTTACTCTTTGTGTTTTGTTTGAATAACAATTAAAAGAATAGTTCACCCAAAATAAAAATTCTGTCATCTGTCTGTCAATTCTGTCATAGTGTTTTATTTTAATACCATCATTTACTCACTCTTGGGTTGTTTTAAGCCAGAATGAGTTTCTTTTTTTTTCTGTTGAACATTGTCTATTTGATCATTTCTCTAAAATCAATAGGGAAAAAGCTACTGTTTGGTTATCCACATTCTCCAAAATATCTTATTTGTCTTTAGCACAGGAAAGAAAGTAATACAGGTTTGGTACAACATGTAAGTGAGTAAATAATGACAGAATTATAATTTTTGGGTGAACTATCCTTTTAATGACAAGCAGCTGCATGTTTAGTACTGCCCCTTTAAGAGCTGCGCATCTAATGTATAGGGAGGCATCCGTTTTTTTTCTCTCAGTAGTTCACTTTCACTTTAGACATAAGCTTCTATAAACTGTTTTCATATGTAAACCTTGTGTGTTTTGACAATTTTAGCGTAATTAGACGCTATACAAAACTTGGTTTAGTAATTAGGCGATATCTGACAAGATTTTAATATGCGCGCGTTTCAGGTGTACGCGCAGTGGAAACGTGCATGTTGGAACAGCACGCGAATGAAATGTTTAACCAGCAAGGCTTCAAAGCAAATAATGTACTTTTGTGATTGTGAATAAGTGCAGTGTCCCGTGAGTATAACTCTACCTCTGCCTTATCACTGAAGTGAATGTATGTCACGTTGCACAGTATAATGAGACGGAGGCGCCAGAACTGCAGCGGAGAGAATAGCACGATATTACGAAATTTCTCCAAAAGCACATCGTGGAGACATTTTTATCTTCCACGATCAAAAATCGTCATATCGCACACCCCTTTGTGGAACAAATGTCTCATTATTGTAATTGGAAAGATGATTGATTCACATGGCGTTTCTGTCACGCCACATTAAAAAACAACAACAACACATTTTTATAATACATATAGTTTGTATTTCGCTATCCACCTTATTTTCAGTGCGGAAGTAAGCTGTTTTCTGGTAATGTGTTAGACATCCGGTTCATAATCCGCCATAGGAAAAATTCGAGAAGAATATCGAAGTGCAGTAAACGGTAAAACAGTTTGCACTACAAACCAGTGTGATCATAATTAAGATAATACATTAAAATAATATGGTACAACACACCAGTTGCAATATCAAGCAGCAAAACCAGCTTTTTGTGCAGCCAAAAATAGCTGGAAGTGGATGAGACCGGAAGCCAGACACAAAATTTTTTTACAAATGGCTGCATCCACTCTTATGGGGAAAATAAGGTGGATAAAACTGGCATAATTTGAAAGCTGAGACTTTGGAATTTCTCCTGGCGCTCCCAATCTGAGCCATTTGCATACGCAAAAGACTAGAATATACACTCAAAATATTAGAACTTTAATCTTGTAATTGCTACAAATTAATTCTCTTAGTTTTGATTTTATTCTCATAAAATTTTGACTTTTTTTTTTAAACATTTAGACTTTATTCTCATAATATTTTGATTTTATTCTTGTAATATTTATAGTGAATTATCATAACTATTTCAGTAAGACAGTAATATCGTGGTTTACCTGGAAACCTAAAGCTGCACTAGGTATACATCACATATTAGCGTAAAAAAATAGATATTTTGAGCACCACTTGAAAATGCACATACACATAACGTATCAATCATACTTACAGGTTGTGGTTCGGAGATGCTTGCTGGTCAAAATAAATTTATTAGAAGCCAAAAAAGATAAAACCCAAAATTAGAGAAGCAATCCTCAGTAAAATGACGAGCATACAAGAAAAGGGTTGAATTGTATTGCTGTGGTATCGTGGAAAAAAAATCATTTTAACCACTGATTCTTCACATCATTAACTTTAGGCAATGAAAACAAAACAACTTTGCTTTCACAGCACAGAAATCAGCGTCTTCTCGAAATTATGTAAACACACTAACTAGCGGAAGTGTTTGTGGGCAGGTGGGGATGATGCTAATATGTTACCCAGTGACGTAGATCAGGCAAAAGATTTGAAAATATGACGACTCGTTAAGATGATTCTGAGCTGAATCTTTCTTTTGAGATACAATATCTTTATGTACAATGCACTTTTTTGATTAGCAATTGTTTATATTGAAGGATAACTACAATACAAACTGCAAAAAAAGATATTTTTCGAAAACCTGTATGACCTGCTCTTTAAAGATAGACCCGTTGCGCTGCAAGGTGGTTTAAAGGTTGTATATGCTTTTGTTGAACCAATTTGTTCACAATAATTAAACCTATTTTTCAAATAATCGTGTTTATTAGCAGCATATATATATATATATATTGTCATCTATACATTAGCAAATAAAATAATTTACACTGAAAAAATACAAATAAATGAAAAAATGTTATGAGATTGTTGTTGTTGGTTTTTTTTTTTTTTTTTTTTTGAATATACACAAGAAATTATGGGGGGAAATTATACTTTTAAACAAAATTAAAATGCCAGTAGGTGATAGCAAGTGTTTAATGAGTGAGTCGTTCAACGATTAGTGCAACCGACTGATCATATGTTTCATCAGATGTTTGTGCATGGGATAATGAAACTTTGACTCAACCGAACCGATCAACCGAACAATGATTTATTCAGCAATGAATCGAGATGGGCTTAAGTTTTGCTGTCTTTCTTTGATAATAGAACAAAAGCAGTGTGCAATACTGCACTTAAAATGTAAGTGACCTAATATTATTGAACTTGAACTTTTGAGCAGTCATGATGGTGAAAACGTGTGATGTTGCTTAACTTATTGTAATTTAAATATAAAAACCTTCCATTTTCTGAATTTTTACCTCATCATGCTGAGTTTCTTTGTGTTGCGCATTTTAATTTCTCCTTGAGAGGCACGTGAGCCTCGCCTCAGCAGCGCAATGTTATACCGTCAGTGCATGCATTATATACAGTAGCTATATCCACTATTTGCCACTTACTCTAAATCAGTGGTGAAGTGGGTATACGCCCCAAATACAAGCTGAAAAGAATAACTTACTTACATCTGGATGTGATTCTCGCAATCTCTGATGAAATCGTCAGGTTTTCTCTGTAGAGCCGTTGTTGAACTTACTGCTTGAACACATTCGTTTGCTGAATCCTTGGACTGAAAACTCAGGGAATATTTGCATTTATTCACATGCGATAAATTAGCTATTCATGTGGTGGACTGTCATGATTTTGGCTAATGCAGGAAACTACTGAATGATGCGCAATAGAGGGGATTTAGAAGTTTGTATACGCAAAGCCGACTGATAAAGAAGTGGGTATATGCCTTATATCTGCGTATACCCTGCACTACACCACTGCTCTAAATGTAAAAAAAAAAAAAAAATAAATAATACTTGCGTTTTAGTGATTGCCTAGTTATTTTTGGTTATTGATGTTGTAATCTGGTTACTTGTGTAGCATTAATGAAGTGTTAATGTCGAGCCCTGTAGTCTATGTGCCGGTGTCACGTATCGTGCGAGGAAGGGGCGAACGAAGACGAAGGTCAAAGATAAAGTCTTTATTATATTACACAGGTTATTCCAAAACAGGTAAATCCACAGGAGGAGGGTAAATACACACATACATTGACGAGACCGGACACCAAACACTGAACAGAATGCAACTTATAAAGACAGGCGATAACGATAAACTTAATTAAGGCACAGGTAATACAAGGAAAAGTAATGATGACTAAATGAGGACAGGAAACAGGAACGACCAAGTATGGGCACAAGAGGGAGAAACCAAAATAAACAGTTCACAGGGGTGTGACGGCCAGGGCTCAGCCCCGGACGGCCCCGGCCTAAATTTAAACCCTGCTTGTAATGCTTTATAGGGACTTCTTTAAAATCCCTATGGGAAAATGAATGGGAAAAATACTTCTGGAAACAGCGCCACTGAAAGAAATGAGCACTAATTCACTCTATTGCTTGTCATTTGTTTCTTTGCTCTGACTGTTCACTTGTCTTCAATAAGCTTGAGAACTTTTTACTCATGTTAACATAGACCCTGCTCAGTAACTTAAGTAAAATAGTCTTATTCACCAACATGAAAAAAAAAAATCATGATAAGATTGTAGGTTGTGATCCTTCCTGAAAAAAATTATTCTGAATTGGGCGTGTGATTTTGATATCAATATTAATGCCTTGGGTATCTTGGCACTGTTTGTTCTCAGGAGAACGGCAGGAAAAATCGTAACAGTGTTCAGGTTTTCTCATGTTTGCCAAATACGCAACGTCTTAAAATCAACAGACTCCTAAATAATTCAAAGATGGTTCCCGAGATCTTCCCTGTGAAATACTCGCCCTGCGAATCTCAGACAGTTCAATCAAGATGAGCGTTCAATTATACGATACCCGGCTGTGTGTCAGTTTCTTCGACGCGACTGGTTCATAGATCTTTTGAAACTTGCAAAAAGTAAAACTAAATGCACAGGAGGAATAAAACCAGCCTAAAAGCATTTGCAAAGTGCATCTGTCATTTCTCATGTCTCTGTGTGCTGGTTTTTGGACTGTAGCCTGGAAGTCATTTTTTAAACAATATATTTTCAATTAAACATCTAAAGCCTTTCCATCAGCTTTCTTGTGAGATATGTGCAAAATACTGGTAGCTTATATCCATAGACTGTTTAAACTGTATTGATGGTCAAAATCAGGACTTTAGCTGTCATTATATTCACAACAAAGCACTGCCTTGAGCTAGCCATATGAAATGATGGCTTTATAATTTTTATAAAATGACATTTTAGTAAGCAAATTTATTGAGTGCCTAGATGATATAATTTTTAAACAGAATATTGCTATACAGCAAAAACAATGAAATCTACCACAGTGTTTTTGTCTTGTTTCCAATAAAAGCATCTAAACGGTCTTAAATCAAGATACATTTCCTTAATGACATTTGAAATCTTGTTTTCATGGAAATTGAACAAAACTAAGCGAGTTTGTGGTTAAAACAAGAACAAGTGTCTGCCAGTGGGGAATGAAAACTTGTTTTCTCTTTAAATTAAATAGATTTTTCTGAGCCTGTTGACAGATATTTGTTCTTGTTGTAATCATAAACTCACTTTATTTTGATCAGTTTCTCATACAGCAAGACTTCTCAAGTCATTTTGCTTCTCAAGTGAATTTATCTTGATTTTTTTAGTAATCGTTAGACATTTCTAAAGAAAACAAGACAAAAACGATGAAGCTATTCAAGACTTGTATGTATGTGCAGTTGTGATCAAAAGTTTACATCCCCCTTTCAGAATCATTAAAAATGTAAATTATTTTCCCAAAATAAGAGGGATCATACAAAATGCATGTTATTGTTTATTTAGTACTGACCTGAATAAGATATTTCACATAAAAGATGTTTACATGTAGTCCACAAGAGAAAATAATAGTTGAATTTATAAAAATGACCTGGCTCAAAAGTTGATTCTTAATACTGTGTTGTTACCTGAATGATCCACAGCTGTGTTTTTTGTTCAGTGATGGTTGTTTATGAGTAGCTGTTTGTCCTGAACAGTTAAACTGTCTGCTGTTCTTCTGAAAAATCCTTCAGGTCCCACAAATTCTTTGGTTTTCCAGCATTTTTGTGTATTTGAACCCTTTCCAACAATGACTATGATTTTGAGATCCATCTTTTCACACTGAGGACAACTGAAGGACTCGTATGCAACTATTACAGAAGGTTCAAACGCTTGATGCTTCAGAAGGAAACACAATGCATTAAGAGCGGGGGGTGAAAACTTTTGGAATTTGAAGATCGGGGTAAATTTAGCTTATTTTGTCTTCTGGGAAACATGTATGTATCTTCTGTAGCCTCTGAAGGGCAGTACTAAATGAAAAAATATGATATTTAGGCAAAATAAGAAAAATGTACACATCTTCATTCTGTTCAAAAGTTTTCACCCCCTGGCTCTCAATGCTTCTGGAGCATCAGTGAACATTTGAACCTTCTGTAATAGTTGCATGTGAGTCCCTCAGTTGTCCTCATTGTGAAAAGATGGATCTCAAAATTGTTGGAAAGGGTTCAAATACACAAAAATGCTGGAAAACCAATGAATTTGTGGGACCTGAAGGATTTTTTTGAAGAACAGCAGGCAGTTTAACTATTCAGGACAAACAAGGGACTCATGAACAACTATCACTAAACATAAAAAAACACAGCTGTGGATTATTCAGGTAACAACACAGTATTAAAAATCAAGGGGATGTAAACTTTTGAACCGGGTCATTTTATAAATTCAATTAATTTTTTCTCTTGTGAACTGTATGTAGCATCTTTTATGTGAAATATCTTATTCAGGTCAGTACGAAACAAACAATAACATGCATTTTGTATGATCCCTCTTATTTTGGTAAAAAATAAAATTTGTAATGATTCTGAAAGGGAGATGTAAACTTTTCACCTCTATGTATGTTATTTATTTTTGTTAAAATTAATTAAAAAGAAACAATGATCTGTCGGATGTTATATTTTCTCATTTTAAAGCTTGCTAATTTATTAGTTAAAGGTTCTTCACTTGGTCTTTAAAAGGTCATAAAAAGTCTTAAATTTACTTTAAAGAAAACTGCTGAAACACAGTTTTAAAGGACAGTTTTTCTTTTTCTATTTATGAAGTTTATTTACTGATAAATGTACTTAAAAATGTTTTTCTCGCCCATAATCAGGCTTAGTGGATGGCATATGTGGATGCTTTTTTACATTACCTGTGAAAATATTTGGAAAAAAATTCTAAAAATGAACCACAAACAATCATTTTGGCTGGTCCTTTATGTAAACACACAGAAATTATACTTACTTTTAGCAGGAATGTGATGCTTAGGCTGTTTTAAGTTCTCACCACTTTATTCACCACTGCATTTGGCATACACTTTTATCCAAAGCATTCAAGATATGCCATTGCAAAGTTCATGCATTTCCTGTGAAATACCCTCTTAAAAATAAAAGTGCTTTAAAAGGTTCTTCACAGCAATGCCTAGAAGAACCATTCAGTCAAATGTTCTTTAAAGAACCATCTCTTTCTTACCGTTTTATAATCTGAAGAACCTTCTTTCGCCACAAAGAACCTTTTGTGAAACAGAAACAGTTCTTTTAAACAAAAAAGGTTCTTCCATGGCACTGTGAAGCACCTTTATTTTTAAGAGTGTAGCAAATAAAGACTGTTATTAGCATCTGCTTTTTCTCAGATGTTTCTTCTAAACAAAGACCAGTAATCTCACGTTTTGCTCAGATTTGCAATAAACCAAAAGTCAACGATTTTATGAACTTGAGCGCAAATTATCGTTCGGTTTAGGTTAAAAGACAACCTGCCGGGTGAGGTGTTGTGATCAATGGCTGTCTTTTAGTTGGTTTTCCCATGCCTTTATTTTGATCCCATCACCTGTGATGTATTCAGAATCAAGAGGGAAAGAGAAGGCGGCAAGGTTAAATATTCAGGATTTCTGCATGCCATAAATTGCTTTCTGTCAGGGAAATGTAAATCAACATGGCATGAGCAGATTGATGGAGTCGCCCTGGCTGGGTGCACTTTTATTTGAGGCTTGGGCAAAATGCTGAATGTTGATATAGATGGAGAGGGTTGTTGATGCACACGCTAGTGCTAACAGTGATATGCATAACAGCATAATTTTTTTTGTTTGAAATATATCTTAAATAATTCGATTTATCCTATATATATATGGATATGATGATGTGGAGATCATTAAAAAAAAAACAATTTTTCTGAAAATAAGTCTTGGTATCTTACACAGTTTTGGAATACAAGTCAGAATACTGGTGAATAATGATTTTCTTCACTGTGTTCATCTTAAAATATCTCTCATGAGCACTGGAGTGCTGCTCGGCTCCTGACATTAATATGACCCTGAGAGGCTGTTTCTCCAGCCCGCAGTAAGGCAGGGCTGGTGGTCTGTTGATTTTTCCGGTCCCGCGTGTGTGAAAGCGTGGTGTGGTCTCTCCCATCTGCTGGATGCAGCTCATTAGGATGCGATAGAGATCCCTTCCAAAACAAACCCGGTCTGCGCTCAGAGAATGGGGCTGGTGGTAAACACCAGCGCGACATGACAGCTTCACTCTCACTATCGATAAATCCTCTCGGCTTCAGCAGCCTGCGTGTGCACACCTGTAAGAGGGAGAGAGAGGAGGGGAATGCAAGCTGTCCCATGACTCAATGATAGCAGATGACCTGGAACCAGAACAGCGCTGAAAGATGATCAATCCAAACTCTTTCCTGATCCACCATACCACAGACAATTCCCTCATTCCCAGAGGAAAATCACATTCCTTTTTTCATATCTCAGGAGAGGTTATTTGGTGCTTAATACTTGGTTTTTAGTATTATATTATAGGGGTGTGACGAGACACGAGACTGGGTTCACGAGAACGAGACAAGATTTTTTAAACTTTTCTTAAGAAATCCTCCATGATAAAATATATATAGGGAAAATAGTCTTTTATTCAACTGAAAAAGACAAAAGGTGCATTTTGAACTTTATGGAAATAAACTTCCACGATTCTGGAGGAAAAAAAAAAGATTAGAAAACTAAACAAAATAACAATTTATTAGTGGTTCTGACAAACTGTTCATTGCTTAAGTCTTTTAAAAACATATATTTATTTAAACAAAATCAAAACAAAGTCAGTGTCTCGCTTCATTAAAGGAACAAGCCACTTTTTTTTAAATAGGCTCATTTTCCAACTCCCCTAGAGTTATACAGTTGTGTTTTTGAATCCATTCAGCCGATCGCCGGGTCTGGCGGTAGCACTTTTAGCATAGCTTACCATAAATCTTTGAATCTGATTAGACCATTAGCATCTCACTATAAAATGACTAAAGAGTTTCGATATTTTTCCTATTTAAAACTTGACTCTTCTGTAGTTGCATTGTGTTCTAAGACTGGCGGAAAATGAAAAGTTGTGATTTTATAGGCTGATATGGCTAGGAACTATACTCTCATTCTGGCGTAATAATCAAAGAATTTTGCTGCCGTACCATGGGTGCAGCAGGCGCAATGATATTACGCAGTGCCTGAAAGTGACCGGCACTAGGTTTCATTGGGTATCATTCTACCCAAATGTTTCCATACGTGTTTTAAAATCAGATATACGGGTTTGTCGTGCATCACCTTATTTGACAAGAAGAAATAAAGAATTTTGTTGTAAATTGTTATATATTATTTTATATTATATTATATTATTACATTATATTATATACATGTGAATTTTGTCGTAGATGTTACACCTAAGGCTACTTTAGAAAAACAAACAGACATTCATGATTCTAGACATTTATAATTATATTTTATACAAAAGTTCTTTCTGGTCCTCCAATCTGTTTGGCTGAGAGGTCTACTGGCAGTGTTGCCAGGGTTGCAGTTTTCCAGCACAATTGGGCTATTTTGAAAATGCAGTTGTGGGAGAAATTTCAGAGCTGCGGGTTGTGATTTTTGGGCTACTTTTATAATGTACTGCGGCTGCCCAAAGTGTATCTATAGACAAATAAAAATGAAAATAGATCCTTTTACTAATGTGTATTATACTTGAAAATATATGCTTGGCAACTTAAGAATGGAGAGGTGGATGTCACATCACAAACTAGTAAGTGAATTTCACCCAGAGCATTAGATGTTAAGGTTAAGGTTTGGCAGAAAACAACAGCCAGTCAAAGCACGTTGCTTATAAGTCTGCATGTTCTGCGTGTCTCTGTTTAAATAGTATAGTTTTGTCTACTACACAAACTCAAACACACGTGAAGCTCACAGTGATTTCTACGTTTGCATCGCACTTTATAAACTTGATCTCCAGAGCATCTCCCTGTTTCATTTAAAAGACTTAATGAAAATTCCAAAGAAATTTTAACAGAAATATATTACTATGATTACGATACAGTAAAATGTACATCTCAAAATAATAGGCTAATACTATACTGTTATATTTCATCCGTGTTTTAATATCAAACATACATGCATCATCGTGCATCATCTTATTTGACAAGAATAAAAAATATTTTTGTTGTTGTTGTAAATTAATTATTATATTATTTTATAAAAGATTTGTAAAAGTTTTTAGACTGGATTTTTAATGATAAATTTGTATAAATCATGCTAAATAAATGATAAAACATATAATAAATAAAATAGAAAACAGAATCTAGGGAAAAATAAAGTGAGTTTCATAGGGCCCTAAATTTAAAGTTGGCTTGAAAGAATTTCTAAAATAATAATAATAATAATAATAATAATAAATAATCATAATATATTCCTTCCATGATAAATGAATATTCTGATAAATATTGATATGACATGGAAAAAATGTTGTCAATTTTTTCTGGACATGTCACCCAGCCATAATTTTAAATTTTATTATGAAAAGTGCTGAAAAATAAAATGAAAGAGATGGTAAAAGAAAAAAAAAGAAAAGAAAATACATAATACATATAAACAAGACTTGCTAAGATTTAAAACATAGAATAAATAAAATCAAAATGTTTATTTTAAAGGGCATTAATGAAATAAAGCTGCTGTCAGCTGTGATTGGATACGGCAAAAATTGAGTTGGTTTTCATTCCTTTTGGAAATTTCTCTGGGACCTGGCAACCCTAACCGTTTCACCGCTTGTATCACTCCGCTTTCATCTGCTCTCACAGTGAGTGTCATGGCGGTCGCCTAACACCCTTATAATTTTATAAATAATACTGTTTTTGTGTCACCAAATCTAGTTTTTAGGTTAGAATGTAGTTGTTTACTTTTCAAATATGCGGTTTGTTGATAAACATAGCGCCTATTTTTGTTTTTCTTCGACGTTTTCGGAGATGCCAGCTTTAGACCGCCAGAGGTCGTTCAGCGCGCGGGAAACCACCAAAAGCAGCCTCAACTCGGTTAGCTCTTTTGGAATTTGCCGCTGGCTCTGATGTCTTTATGGTGGTTAAACATGAGATATAATTCGTTCTGGGTAAATCCAACTTTTGTTCCATTAATCTGTTATTTGTTCCAAAGAACATAGTTTTGGCTAAAGGCCAACATTTCATAACATTTAGTGCTTTATCAGAGCACTGCGTTTGTACTTTTGATCAAATTGCTAAACAACTTTTATAATGGTTGTTGATTATTTAATATTGATATATAATATTATTACGGGATATGTGTGTGTTCGTGATGTTGATCTTGGTTAACATACATTGTTCCGCCATAAGATGGCACAATAAACAGTTTTTATGAGTGAGTCAGCAGTGAAGACTTTATTGAAAACAATGTTATTTTTGTTTACCAGTTTTATCATCGGAAATCCCCTGAACAGATGAAAGGTTCAGCGGACATTCTAACGTGAGATTCAGAGAGTGAAGAGGTAATCTTATATCAGATGCAGGTAAGCTTTAAACTTAAGTTAAGCATAGTTTAACACATTAGCCCAAGCCTCCATTAGTCAACTTTATATTTGAATCCGTGGCGGAAGAAAGTATTTCCGCACACAGAAGTGTTTAAGACATTCCATGGTTGTTTTTGGTGCCGTCGATATTGCATAAACGCAATCTCACACCAGTAGCCATGCTAAATCACTCTTGTCTTAAGATAAGAGTAAAGAGCTATAAAATTTTATGTGGATTGCTGCTTAGATCATTTGAACAAAGAATTGAATGAGAAATGTTTGAGTTCATATTGAGATCTTGGACTTTTGATTGCAAATTTTGATGTTTTTGGCAAAGCTGAGCACAGTGTGAGATCTTTCCCGGCTCAAGACAGTCCATTTCGATTTTAATTATTTAGGAGATATTAAAGATATCTAATTTGTGATGTTTCTATTTGGTTGTGCTTCTGTTATGAACATGGTTCTGTTTTCTTAAAGAAAATGTTCAAAGTTGTTGTTAAAACTGGGTCTGTCATATGTATAGAAAATGTAAATAATTGTTTGCATGCTGCTGCAGTGAACTGTACTGCAAAATTTCCATTGCATCTTACATCACGGTTTGGTCAGTTACCCGGATCTGTGGACATAATGGCTCGGATATGAACAGCAGCATGGTTAATGTACTACTGAATACGTTGTTTGCTAATTTATGTTATCTAAACCACGGAAAAACGTGAAAGCAGAAAAGGGTGCAATATTTTGACAGGCTAAAGTTAATAGGAGGTAAAGATATGTACAAGCAGTATTAATTAAGATATTAGCTGTAATGTTTCACCTACCTGACTGGAAATGATAAGAACAAACACAAATGTTGTCAAGATTCTTGCCCTGGAAGTCCTGGTTCAGTTTGGCCAACCACAAATGGCTTTTGTTCTTCAGACAGTTTTTTGCACTCTTCTTCTCGATTTGTTATAACTTTTGGCAGTCTGTAATACTCCAAATGTATTTCCCAGTCTGACCAATTAGTACAGCCCAAAACATAATTGACCATTTTCAGCAGCAATAATCATCAAAGTATACGAGTTTCATTCAGTTCAGTGGCGTTGTTTACGTTCTGTGTCATGAAAACACACAGTGAATGTCGTGAGGTTGAATAAATGAGGCAAAATATCCACATTAAGGTTTTTTTTTTTTTTTTTTTTTAAACTCTATTTTGACACTTACAGTAAGTGAATCAAAGTCCATAGACATCTTTCCAGCCATTTAGGCTAGTTAAGAAGCCTAATGGGGATGCCAGCATCCTATAATAACGTCTGTTGTCCAAAATGCAACAAGTGCTGTTTTTTTTTAGCATGCTGGATATGAATTAAACAGGCCTCTGAGAAACTATTCATATTTAATTAAGTTTGAAAGAAGAATTCTGACATCTTAAAGTATGAGAACAACCAAATTCACAGCCCAACCAGAACCTCTCAGAGCCAAGGAAGAATATTTCAACATTTATGAGCATGTTTCCTCTCTCGGGTTCAGACCGCTCTGTTTTCTGTTGTCAGTTCTGCGGTTTCAGAGTATCAGCACACAGAAAAAAAGGCGAATTTCTCCGAAACCGAATGGAACTCATGCATAAAACGCCCATGCTATCCCGAACACAGCGGGATTTGTCATCCTAAACCCCATGTAATGGAAACAGACCTCCTGCTGTCTGCAGGTGGAAATATGGTTAACTACCTCTTATCCAGTTATTATTATCATAGTCCAAGCCACCTGCTTTTAGCTGCTCTTATGTAATTACTATGGCTTTTAACGCTATTTTTAATCTTTATTTTCATACAGTATTTCTTGAGATCTGTTCATGCTTTTGCTTTGTTGACTTTGTGCACAAGATTTCAGGTCAGTAATGTTATGTGCAGTTTAAAATCATTTAATTCATTCAAAATACATTACAGTTGCAATGTATACAGAAAAATAAAGACATAAGGAATAAGGAATATCTGTTCTGTTTATAAATTTACGTTTTTAAAATTCATTTGTTGTAGTTTTTTAGTCTTTTTATGTTTTAAATGGGATTACTGTTTTTTTTTATTATTATTATTATTTTTTAACTGCTTCACATACAAAATAAGAGTCTTCAAAAATATTGGGTAATTTGTTTTTTTTTATGACATGTCAAGAGTAATTCATGTACATATATGTGACCCTGGACCACAAAACCATTCATAAGATCATTCATAAGTTTTCCATTGATGTATGGTTTGTTAGGATAGGACAATATTTGGCCAATATACTACTATTTAAAAAAAATCTGGAATCTGAGAATACAAAAAAAATCAAGATACTGAGAATTTTTTTTAAAGTTGTCCGAAATGAAGTTCTTAGCCATGCATATTACTAATAAAAAATTAAGTGTTTATAAATTTACAGTAGGAAATTTACGTGGAACATGAACATGATCTTTACTTAATATCCTAATGATTTTTGGCATAAAAGAAAAATTGATTAATAAAGATATTTATTTATTGGTGAAGGTGAGGTGAAGCAGTTTAAAAATGAAAATTGCGATAGTCACTTTTAAAAACATAAATATAATCAATTTAAAAAAATTAAAATGACAGAAAACCACTTAAAGATAATTATATATATATATATATATATATATATATATATAATATAATATAATATAATATATATATATATATATATATATATATATATATATATATATATATATATATATAATGTATAAAATATCAAATAGTTTCTTGTTTTTTCTCTGTCCAACATTACGAATAATGCAATGATGCAGCAGAAGCTAGAAAGATTTCTTGTTTCCAATGAGTCATTTGATTTATGCGTTGAAGTCCTCGTGGGCCGTCGTAATAGAATGGCCGAGCTTTCCACGAATCACAGTGACATGTAAGAAATAGGTTATTGGGTGTTGGGTCGACAACTGCTCAAAGCTGCTCAGAAAATAGCCACCGGTTCAGTCACCCATGGTGCAAAGAATTTATGAGAGGACAATCGCTTTCACTGTTTTACCAAAACAAATAGATCTAGACCACCTACTGGGGATTTTGACAACCGGATTTTCAAAATACATGTGAACTCATGAAAATGGTTTATAAGAGAGAAACTCTCTGCTACTGTTCTTAATCAACAGATTTGTCTGGTTTCCCAGTAAAAAAATATCAGTATTGTTTTATGTAAATGTGTGTGAAGTTGTTGAAACCAAACAAAACTAAGTCTTTTGTAAGAGCAAAACAAACTGTACATATTCAAGATGCATACAAAGTCTTAAAAAGACAGTTCACCCATAAATATAAATTCTGATGTCATTTACTCACCCTAATGTCGTTCCAAAGCTGTATGACTTCTGTTATTCTCTGGAAAATGAACAACAACTAAACCTTCAATATCTTATGCAGTTTAGTTTTTTTCCTCAAGTAATTTTGTGTAATTTTGTGTCTTTTACTCATGCTGTTCCAAACATTGATTTATTTTTCTTCATAAAACACAAAAGGCTTCTTTAAAGAGTTGTTGTTTGTTTATTTGGATGCGTTTTGTGGCCTCTTTTTCAAAACTGTTCAAAATTTCTTCTTTCTACAAAATTTCATTTCAGGGAAGATGTGGTTGGAACGACATAAAATTAAGTAAATTCTTTATATTGTTAGATGAACTTTTCTTTTAAAGGAGAAGTCCACTTCCATAACAAAAATTGACAGATAATGTGCTCACCCCCTTGTCATCCAAGATGTTCATGTCTTTCTTTCTTCAGTCATAAAGAAATTGTTTTTTTTGAGGAAAACATTTCAGGATTTTTCTCCATATAGTGGACTTCTATGGTTTCCCCCAAGTTTGAACTTCCAAAATGCAGTTTAAATTCAGCTTCAAGCGATCCCAAAGGCGGTTGTAAACGATCCCAGCCATGGAAGAAGGGTCTTATCTAATGATTGGTTATTTTCATAAAAATAATACAATATACTTTTTAATGTCAAACGCTCGTCTTGCTCTGCCTGAACTCTCTTTTTTTTTTTTGGTTCATGACAGTTTCATGACCTTTATTTTTAAGAGTGTATATCGCAGAGCAAGACAAGCGTTTAAAAAAGTATTTAAATTGTATTTTTTAAATGAAACTCACCGATCATTTCACTAGATAAGACCCTTCTTCCTCGGCTGGGATTGTTTACAACCACATTTGGGATCGTTTGAAGCCACATTTAAACTGAATTTTGGAAGTTCAAACTCAGGGCACTATATCAGTTCATTATATGAAGAAAAATCCTGAATTGTTTTCCTCAAAAAACATAATTTCATTACGACTGAAAAAAAAGGCATGCACGTCTTGGATGACAAGGGGTTGAGTACATTATCTGTAAATTTCTGTTCTGGAAGTGGACTTCTCCTTTAAGGATGCTAATATATATATTTTTTAAATCCGAAACAAGACTACGTTTTTTTTTTCTTTAATTTATTTATTTTTAAAAAATATAATATTATGCTTTATAAATAACATTTTATTTCAGTGTATATACACAGGTGCAAGGTGTTTGTACATAAAAACACAATACATTTTAACTGCAGTGCATATAGAAAATAACTTTGTGCGACATTTGTTCTAGTTATGAATTTAGAATTCTTTTTTTTTTTTTAAACTAAAATTATGTGAATATTCATTTATTTAACGGATGTTTATACAATATTCAGCAAGCGTTTAATTTTAAAGAAATATTAACCCCCCCAAATATGAATTTTTCACTGGAGAAATAAATACTATAAATAGAGGACTCGTATTTTCGCTGAAAGCAATGATTTGAAGTTAAAGCGTCTTGATGAATTTATTTTTTACAAACAAGCAGCTTTTCACTTCACAAGATGTTAATTGATGGACTGGAGTGGTGTGGATTACTTGTGCATTATTGTGATGTTTTTATCAGCTTTTTGGACGGCACCCATTCACTGCAGAGGATCCGTTGCTGAGCAAGATGGTGAGTACATTTTCAGCAGATTTTCATTTTTGAGTGAACTATTCCATCTTATTTCATAAGTTTTGAACCCAATCAGAATACCCGGAAACATCATCACAGTGACCTTTCTCCACCACGAAGGCATAAAGCACAGTCCGGACTGAACACATTAAGCTGGAAGGAGTCATAGCAGCAGCGCACACGTGTTAAATGTGTGTGTGTGTCACTGGACTGGTCCCAGCTGCACCGGGTCATGGCACCAACTCGGATAAGACTCAAACTCCTCCAGGCGATTTGTCGCAGCCTGTTGCCATATGCATCCTCCTCGTTCCCTGGGGTCTGTCCCACATGGTGCCGTCGTGGCATGCGGACTCAGAGGTTGTAGAGGACATGCTGGCTTCTCTGGTCACGCTGATATTTGTGTCGCCTGCTGACAGTTGGCTTTGCGCGCACACACAGTGTCATTGTGTCGGGACAGAGATGCAGACTGACACGACTTCACTCCGCATCTGGCATCAAGGTGGGTGAGAGAGATTTCGAAGCACCTTTGACAGTCCACAAAGTCTGTCCTCCCAGGTTAAATGTGGGAGACATCGACCGTGTTCGGAATGAATACTGGCATACTAAAGACAAATGTTTAAATCAGTAGTGTCCTACATTGTTGCAGGTTGCATGTTTAAAAGAATAGTTTCCTTCATGTTCAGAATAATCCCTATGCAAAGGAGAGATTATTTACAAAAGAAGATTGTCCGTTTACACTGTAAAAATTATTTTTCGAATATAAAAACAAAACAAAGATTACTGAAGTGTGTTTTCAGCTCTAATTTCATGAGTGATTTTGTTTCTTTGTAAAATTTACTAGCAATTTTAGAGTAAAAACACTTTCCTACACCATTTGTTTTTCAGTGTACAGTCTTTTTAAGTTTTAGAAAGAAAATGACAGGGTTGGAACTAGATAATATAATAAAATAGATGTAAAAATTAAATATTGTGGACAACCCTTTCTTATTTGTGCAAAAGTAGTATGCATGGTACAGTGTATATATTGTGCAATGAGCAGTAGGTTAGTATTTTGTCCCCAAAGTATACAATTGATGCAGTATTTTACTGGACCAAAAATTACAAATTACAAAAGTTGCATTCTGTTTCATGTAGGCCGCCTTAAAAAAAGTAGTATGCACTTGCACTGTATAGTACATGCTGTGCAGTATGCAAGGGGCAGTAGGTTAGTATTTTATCCCAAACATGCATGCACGCACTGTATTTAAACTAATTTGTGCATGCAGGTACTAAAACGTAATTGATGCAATATTTCACTAGACTTCCAAAAGTTAATTATTTTTGCGCAAATTTGGATCAAAAATACAAAATAACTCAAATACAAAGCCATTTCCTACAGCATAACGGAGTCATGCCATTACAACGGTATACTAGTGTTTAAAACATTTATTGTTGCCAGGTGCATTCTGTTTCATATAGGTTACCTTAGAAAAAGTAGTATGCTCTATATAGTATTTGCTGTATATAGTGTATGCAAAGAGCAGTAGCTTAGTATTTCATCTCAAACACGCATGCACCGACCACATTTATATACATTTGTGCATGCAAATATTAAACTGATGCGATTATTAAACTGGACTTCCTAAAGTTGACCATTTTTACACGAACTTGGATTAAAAATGCAATCAACTAATTTTGCATCTTTGCAGATGCATGGATATACTGTATTTAAACTTGTTTGAGCATGCAAAAATTAAAACACAATTGATGCTATATTTGGCAATTAGTATGGATTATACGGTATTATACAGTGTATGTTGTGCAGTGAGCGGTAGGTTAGTGTCGCATCCCACACATGCATGCGCGTCTTTTTTTTTTGGATTGTCTTTTTATTAGATTTTCTAAAGAACAACATACACAAAATAAAACCAGAACTGAACAAAACAGACATAAGAAACGAACACTGTCAGCACTACCTAGAAATAAAATGAATACTTACATGACATAGTAATACCCTAGATACGAGTACTTCACAATTCTAAGGATATACACCTAACGACCCATTGAACCGGTCACAAATAGACTCTACAACTCTTTGCCAGGCCTGCACTGTTCTTGGTTTGGCTTTATTAAGTCTAGCTAAAGAGCATTCCATATTAACTATGTTGCATATTCAATAACCACAGTCTAGAAATGTCTGCCTTGGTGTCCCACCAAAGTGCAATTATTGTTTCCTTTGCTGCAGTGAAACCTGAAAAAATAATCCTTTTGTCCATTGTGCCAAGGTTCAAAGAAGAGACGTCATTCAGTAAGCACAGGCAAGGATCCGGAGTGATCTTACAGTTAATCGGTTCTTCTAGGTCCCGACAAACTTGAGTCCAAAAATGGTTTATTACTGAACATTCCCAAAACATATGATACATTGTACCAACTACAGATTTTTGACATACAGTGCAGCTAGGATCAGACGTTAATCCCATTCTGTATCGTCTATATGGCCTCGCATAATGCATGCGCATCTTGTATTTAAAATTGTTTGTGCATGTGCATGTGCACTGTATTTCAACTCATTTGTGCATGCAAGTATTAAAACATAATTAATGCTGTATTTTACTGGCCTTTCAAAAGTTACACAATGTAATGCAATTGGATTCAAATTTTAAAAAAACTCATTTAGTTTCATATAAGCTACCTTAAATAGTAGTATGCACTATACAGTATGCATGGAAAAATATTTTTAACACATTTGTGCATGCAAATACTAAAACACAACTGATGCAGTATTGAATTAGACTTTCAAAAGTTACACATTCTTACACAAACTTGTAATAAAAATGCAGTTAACTCATTTTGCATCTATGCATGCACATACTGTACTTAAACTTGAACATGCAAAAATGAAAACATAATTGATGCAGTTTCTGACCAGTGTAGACTACACAGTATTATACAGTGTATGTTGTGCAGTGAGCAGTGGGTTAGTATTGCATCCCAAACATGCATGCACATCTTGTATTTAAACTTGTTTGTGCATGCACATACTGTATTTTAACTATTAAAACATAATTCATTGTTTTAATGGACTTCCAAAAGTTATGCAAACTTGGATTAAAAATTAAAAATAACTAAATTGGTTTCTCATAAGCCACCTTAAAAAGTAGTATGCACTGTATAGTATGCATGGACACACTGTATTTAAACACATTTATGCATGCAAATATTAAAATAAAATTGATGCAATATTTGACAAGTACCATGGAGTATACCGTATTATACAGTGTATGTTGTGCAGTGAACAGTGGGTTAGTTTTACTGTACATCCCAAATGTGTGCACATCTTGTATTTAAACTTGTAAGTGCATGCGCATACTGTATTTCAACCCATTTATGCATGCAAATATTAAAACATAATTAATGTAGTGTTTTAATGGACTTCCAAAAGTTACACAATTTTATGCAAACTTGAATTAAAAATGAAAAATAACTCATTTAGTTTCTCATAAGCCACCCTAAAAAGTAGCATGCATTATACAGTGTGCATGGACAAACTGTATTTAAACACATTTGTGCATGCAAATATTAAAGCATAATATAATACTTGATAAGTAATATGGACTATACATTATTATACAGTATGTTTTGCAGTAGGTTAGAATCGCATCCCAAACATGCATGCACATACTGTATTTAAACTAATTTTTGCATGTGCATGATGTATTTAAACACATTTGTGCACACATTTGACTGAACATTACATATTTTTACACGAACTTAAAATGCAATACATTCAACTTAAAATTTAAGTACATTAAAATGCAAAATCACTCTGAGCAGTAGGTTAATACTGCATCCCAAACATGCACTCAGAGCATTTGCATACTGTGAACAGAGTACATATTACAGAACTACGGTAGTTAAAGTGTTTGCATGCTCGTTCCACACACCCAAAAAGAAACGTATAGTATCATACCATGAAAATCATTAAGGACAACCACAAACCTAGCAGCCAATTCTCTGACCCAGCTTGCTCTGAGTCTGGCTCATGAGGACTGTATGTTACACTGCATTATTTAGCAAGCCTAAACAATACAAAGTGTTTTCTTTTTGTTCTTGTTTTGTTTCTTCCACTTGACATCCCATGGAAAATGCCGAGGCCTTGAGAGCTATAGTGGTTTGTAAATATGGCGCGGGCTTGTGCTGTCTAGATCAGTCTTTGTGAAAGCAAGTGCTCGTACAATACACTCTGTCATCAGCTTTTTCTGCTCAATGTCAAAAGCACTTGTTCAGCCGGCTACATTTCCACGAATCGAAATTGATTTTGTATGTACCATGCCGTTGCCATAGAGATCGCGACAAAAGAAAGCAGAGCTTTTGATTTGCTTTTGCTATTTCTAATATAAAAATAAATACCCAGGGGCTGTGCTGTGAGAGCCTCACATACGTGGCGTCTTGCATATATATACGCGTGATGAATGCATCCACGTCTCCTCGTGGGACATACACAAACATTCGGTAGCTCCAGCATCATATTGATTCCTCATTGTTTCCTCTCTTCATGTAAACTCTCATGTTATCTCCACATCTGTATGTTTGTGTGCATTTGCTCTCAATATACTGTGGTTGGTTTCCAGGCCGCTATTACTGTATGGCAAATACAAATAGGAATTAATTTTCCCCTGCAGACCACAGCTAGATTCAATCGTTGATTAGCCAGTCACTTGTTCTCGCCTGCTTTTATTACATTAATGACAGGGGAATTAATTTTGTTTTATTGTGTTGATGAGACAAGGAATATTAATTAGGCATTTGGAGGCAGGAGAACAGAGCAAGCGTGTTTGGATCTATAGTGAACGTTTAGATTGTGTAAGGTTGGGAATAACGAGTTTACCTAAAAACAGGGCTGTACGCTTACTTTTCTTTTTAGGAGCACTCAATTTTTGGAGCACCTTCTAATCAATAATCAAAAATGACCCTTCCCATTACAAGGTGATATTTGACTCCTTAAAGTGATTTACAGGGGAATTTTTTACCTTTAGTTTTTACCTTTGTAATGGCATTTAAAAATTTAATTTTTAATCTTTTTAAAATTTCTAATTAAAACAGCAGAATAAGAATAAGTTACCAATCAATTGAATTCAGTATTATCCAAATTAATTTGCAATACAGATGTGGCATAGAAGAACACAAAAGTGGCTTTTAGGTGTATTTTCATATGTTTAATGAGGCTCAGAGGTGGCATGAGTGCAATCAAATTCATAAATTCATGTTTTAAATATACATTTTTGAATACAGAAATATTAACTGATTTAAATAACTGAAAAGATACTTTAAAAATGAGACTAAAACTGCCAATCGGTGGCGGCAAGTCACTGATTTAGTTACTGAATCATTCATTCATTTGATTCGTTCGAATGGAATTCATTTAGGAATAAAGCAAATGACTGTCTTTATGAATGGGAAATTGAATCATTGACTCACTATATTTGTTTAAAAAACGCATGTTCATTCATAAACTAAACACCTAGGATTGGATATCGTTAGAATATTATCGATTCTGATTCCGATTCTGCTTATCGATTCCGATTCTTTTCGATTCCCAATTTCGATACCAATGTGAATAAAAGATGATATCAAGCATATTTATTCTGTTTCTTTTTTGGCTTAACATTTAGTTGCAGCTGAATACCATGAACAAAAATCAACATGCTACATAAAAACGAGATTCACTTAAGAGCTGTTTGCACAATAGAGCTGCGTGATTCTGGATAAACTGGGTTGTTGTTGTTGTTGTTGTTGTTGTTTTTTTTTTTTTTTTTTTTTTAATGGAAGTTGTGGTTCTCCTATGATTCTGCAGAAAAAAAACATTAGACAACTAAACAAAATCACATGTAGGCCTAATTTATAAGTAAATGGATGAATCTGGATGAATCAGTGTTTTTACTGGATGAATCAGTGTTTTTGAATGAATGATCAAAGATAAATACATTATTAACAGCCCCCTTTCGCCACCTACTGGCATAACAGCGTAATCGATAAATCTTTAACATTATTTGGAATGTCAAATTAACTTTCAAAAGGATGATTTACTCTATTTTGATCTCTACTGTACGTCAGAGTTTATATCCAGACTGTGAACTTTTATCCCAGTGCTTCTGTGATTATTTGAATGTTTGTAACAGAAATAATAAACTATGTGGTTGAAAAGACTGAAACTGTTTCATTCATATACATGACTGTGGCTCTCTTTAGCGGCAGCACGAATGCAGATTGGAATGTTCAAATCACACTGGTCGTACGCTGCACGGAAGAAAGGTTGAGGAATCAAACATATGATTTGTAATTTAGAAACGGAATCACGTTGGTATTTGAATCGTGGTTGTGATCTTTAATGATGCGTTAAATTAAAATGCTTTGTCATATTGGTGGTGGCACATCTATTGCAACATGTTTAGCTTATCACAAATATTTTAGGCTACTTTGCTTTTTCGACTTCTGATCGCAAGTGTAGCCATACTTTGGAGCACTATGCGCTTAGATTAGCGAGCTAGGTCCTGGCAGATCACTAGGTCGGGTCCTCACAGATGAAAAAAAGAACCGCATATAGGAATCAACAGGCAGAATCGAAATTTTAATTTTACAAGAAGTATTCGATTCTGGAATCGGAATCGATTTTCGATACCCAACCCTAGAAACACCACTGTGTTTGAATGGAGATGTGTAGCGGCTCAGTTGTGACTTGTTTCAGACTATTTTTGACGACAGAATAAAGCAAAATCAGGCAACAGTTTTGTAGTCAGACAATGCAAGTCACTTAACTTATTGTTTATTTAACTGTTGTATTAAATCAATATCTCATTTACAATCTTCCTTAAAAATCATTAAAAGCTGTCACTGATCTTAGTTCATCGTGATCTCACAAAGTTCCGTTATAAACAACAATGCTCTCTACACTGCACAATGAATCATTTATTTACAATCTCGCTACACTTTGTTTATGAAAGGATTTGTGAGATATGTCTGAGATGCATTACTCAACGTTGCAAAAACACGTAGAAACCTTTGAAGCTCCCCTCAGCACAAACACAAATATGCTGCTCGGGTCACTCGCAAGTGGTGCTCCTAAATATTTTTTCATAGTTCCACGCAGTAGTTTTTAGTCGCACTGTAGAGCCCTGCCTAAAAAGTACTTGAATGAAATCACATTCTTGTCCTTCTGCAAAAGGACAAAACGTAAAGTCTGACTTTTGATTGACGAGGTCAGAAAAACTCCCAAACCATGTAATGAATTAGTTGTTCGATTCGGTCAAATGACTCACTGAATCAGTCAGAGTGGTTCTTATTTTCTGAACCTTAAATAATTAGTTTTGTTAGTTTGAAATGAAGACTTGCTGAGCTGTGTGTGAAAGTTTGGGGTCTGTAAAATTTTTAATGTTTTAAAATGTCTTCTGCTCACCAAGGCTGCATTTAATTAATTAAAAAAATACAGTAAATACTGTAATATTATGAAATAGTATTGCACTTTAAAATAGCTGTTTCCTTTTTAAATATATTGTAAAATATAAGCTGAATTTTCAGCATCATTATTCCAGTTTTTAGTGTCGCATGATGTTTCAGAAATTCTAATATGCTGATTTGCTGCACAGTAAACATTTCTGATTGTTGAAAACAGTTATGCATATTCATAGTTTAGTGGAATTTTCATAAATTTCAAAAGAACAGCATTTATTTGAAATCGAAATCTTTTGTAAGATTAATGTCTTCACTGACACTTTTGATTAACTTAATGCATCCTTACTGAATAAAGGTAAAAGAAAAATTTTGAACAGTAGTGTATTATATTAATGTAATATAAATTCATTGTTATTCTCATTCCTACAGAAAAGGCAGCAGGCAGAGAAAAATGGTGGATTGTGGGAGTAGGTTGTAGGCGAGATGTTTCCGTAAGAGTTGTCCAGGACAGGCATTCGTCCAACCCTGAGCTGTTGTCTCATCCGTAAGTGACAAAATTCAGATGCTGCGACATGTTGTTTATGTGCTGAGCTGCGCGGCAAAGGCAGCAGGGCTTGCCACAAACTTTTGATTTATTAAACAACTCGCCTTGCCACGGCTGCAAATTTCCCTGACATTACTAAAAAAAAACAAAAGAAAAACTGGGGACTGTCGTCTGGCATGGTGTATCCACCAAGCGAAAAATTACAACAGAATGTAGCTGTGAGGGCAAGCACAGAGGTATATGAGCACACGCTCACAGCATACACCTCTACTGCAATATACAGTAAACTGACAGTGGCGTGTGTGTGTGTTAGTTATACTTTTTTTCGAATTAATTTACTATTTACTACATTCTGGTTTTTCTGTACAATAAAATGAGAAAATGTTATGGTTAATTTACTACTACTACTACTACTACTACTACTACTAATAGTCTGTACATATTTCTACTAACAAAATTTGAGTAGGAAAGCAGGGAAAAATTAATTTAATAATTAAAATTAAAATGATAAAAATTATATATATATATATATATATATATAATAGCAAATGTTAATGGAGGATGATTAAAATTTAATAATAATTAATAAAATAAAATGATCAAAATGTTATAATGTTAATGTATAATGTTGATAATTAACTACAATGTTTATATTTCATGTTCATGATGTATAAAATTTAATTTGATTTAATAATAATTAAATCAATAATAATACAAAATATCAAATATTAATGTATGACGTTAATTATTAAGTACGTTTCTATTCCATGATATATAAAATTAAAAATTTAATAATAATTATTAATAAAATTAAAATGATAAGAATCATTTATATATAAATTAGGGTTGGGTCGATAGACGATGCCATCGTCCATCGGCGATGGCCGATAGACATCACGATGCTGAGCCGGCATCGCGATCCTACGCCCCGCCCCGCCCCGCCCCCGCCGCAGCAGCAGCAGCAGCCCGCTCGCGAGAAACACACACTTAATCACACTATATAGCCAAATGCATGTTTTCAATTTCCGCATCTTTACTTTTTTTATTATTATTATTATTATTATTATTATTTTGAGGAAATAATAACAAGGAAGTTGTTATCGATCACAATACAAATTACAGTGAACTAGTTCGTTTACATTAATAAATGAGGCATGAGAAGTATTTCCGACCTGGCAGCTCATACTGCTTGTCAAATGTTTGCAGCATGGCCTTAATTGCGCTCTTCTCTACCGTATTAAAAGAAACCATTTCTTTTGCTAGGTAGCGGGTCACAGCGTCAGTACACTGCTTCCATCTTTCACTTTCACGCTTGTACTTAGTAATTTTAGCGAAAACCTCAGATACTGTTGGTTGGTTCCTGCAAGGTTCAGTTGTGCGTGATGACACTGGCAATGAGCTGTATTCCGCGGGATGGTGAACACGCAAATGGTCATGTAAATTTGTCGTCTGCGCATCTTTTGCGTGGATAACACCCGCCCGCTCGCAATCAAACAATTAAGATCCGCACACGGTCGTATACCAGGCTAATACCTCTTCAAAAAATCTTTATTAAATGCTGCATCAGAGGTCAGAAACATATGTTCAAAAAGTGCAATAAAGGTGCAAAGGTCAAAGGTGATATATAAAATTTAAATTAATTTAATAATTAGGGCTGTGACAACCGCACCACCGCGGCGGTCGTTTTCCATCGGCAGTACTGCACGTGACGTCACATAATCTATAACAAGCATAAAATACAGTGTTTCTGCAACAATTACTCTGCCGTGGCCATGTTTAGTGTCCCCGCCAGCAGCTGCAGCAAGCGCAAGTGCCTTCGCAGCTACTGGAAGAGATCCGCGTTCAAACGCAAACAATAGGCTAAGCTTGCAAAGCTCCGGGAAAAGTAATTACCATGAATGTGTCGGGGGGAAATAAGGAGAAACTTCAATGAATTATTAATAAGCTAGTGTTTTCTGAGCCACTGTCGCAAAGATGACGGTCCTGACTTGCCATCTGCTCATTAGACGCACCTTCGGAGAGAATGCATCTGTACGGATTTTATTATGAAAGAGTTTTTGTTTTCAGTTTGAATTTTTTAGTTTTAAAGTAGTAAAGTAATAATTTAAAGCTTTCTATAGATATATTTATCCTGGCTGTAAGGCAAGAATTTGCTAAGTTTCGTTTCATTTTTGTGCAGCGTTCCTGTTCAACATGGAGACATCAGAAAGCGCATCTTGTTTGTTTTCTTTATTTTTACAAAAGCACAACATTTTGTTGATATTGTGAGTGTACGCAAATAAAATTAGACCCTTTACAGTTCCAGATGATATATTACGCTTACCTTTATGAGCAAAGATTATGGCATATTTACATTTTTTTTTTTTACAAAAGATTGCGCTGGCGCCTCCATGTCCTGCAAAGCGCGTTTAGCTTCTCCTCTCCAACAAACAATTGTATGCGCATAATAGCGTGCGTTTATCTTAAGTTAAACGTTTAAAATAACATTGTGCTATGCTTGAAGATTTTATTTTAGGCAAGTCGTGATGATTTGAGAAAGCAAAATTGATCAAACAGAGGCTGTGATCAGCTTGGTCGTTACTTTAAAAAAGCAAAAACCTTAATTTAACAAACAAAAAATGTTCCAAACATATTTCTAAATTAACTTTTTATAAGGAAACGAAAAGAAATATAACCATGTTCCTATTAAAAACAAAAATTAGCTAATTTAATGGATGCAACCGTGTAATGAGAAAGAGAGAGAAAAGACCCGGGCTCCAGTCGGACTCGGGACGGTAATTTTGATGAGCCGTCGGACAAGGGTTGGGCGTGGTTGTTACGAATTTATGCAACAAATGTTTGTTTAACGTTTACCGTTCTTATTTTGGCTACTTACTTATTTAACTGTATCATTTCTTTGATATTTACTTGTAATGTTGTTTTGTAGGCTAAAAATAAACACGCACATTTGTTAATTATTTTTTAACCTAATTTTTTTTATGTTTCAAAATTATATATATAATCTCAACACCGCGCCACTAACGATAGTTGGTCCATTACCACCGTGGTCAAAGAGTATAGAATACCAAGAGGCGAAACTCTGATTGCTTTTTTTGGTAACAGCCACTAGGTGGCGCTTCAGTAGTGCGGCTGCCATTTCGGAATGAAAATGCCAATGCCAACGACAACAGCACAAAAGCAGACAGAATGGCAACGAAAGAGAAGTCAAAGTGGAAATAAAAGAGCGCAATGACTGCAGGAAAGTAGTGTGTGACACGAAAAAGTGCAAAAAGTCACTGTACATGGTTAGATTTTTTTTATTTTACTATTTTTTTTTTTTTTTTTTTCTTTTACAGATCAGAGTCTGTCAAATCTTACACACTTAATTGGCGAATCTCACAGCCAAATCAGAAACGCACTAGAAAATTTCTCAAATCAGTACATTTTATGACTGCTACAGTAAATGTTGTATTGTATTATTATATTTGTTTTATGTTATCAGTTGTGGAATCAAGCCATTAATTATACATTTGACATTTATTGGACTAATTTGAAGGTGTGGTTAGTTCCTGACTATTCCTCCTATTATTATATTTTAGCCTGTGAATTTTTTTTTTTTTTTTTTTTTTTACTTTGCATTTCCTGTGAACCTTCCAGAAAAGACCTGCAGCCTATTTTCAGTTTGCAACCCACCAGTTGAGAACCATTGATCTTAAAAAACACCAGCCAGGCTGTATTTTCTGATATCAGTGGGCTTATTAAAGCATGTTACAGTGGTGAGCAGCACAGAGGGGTTTGCTGACTGGGACTCGTCCTGCAGGGATCAGGGTCTGAGCAGAGATCAGGGCCGTAAGACTCGCTCCTGTTGTGTTCGCTGTTTACTGCAGCTCTGAGCACTGCTTCTGTTCACTCGTA
The DNA here is from genome assembly GCA_036247105.1 of Cirrhinus mrigala. Taxonomy (NCBI): domain Eukaryota; kingdom Metazoa; phylum Chordata; class Actinopteri; order Cypriniformes; family Cyprinidae; genus Cirrhinus; species Cirrhinus mrigala. The sequence goes on from CM070014.1 coordinate 34,322,719, forward strand.
AATCTCCTCTAACAGAATGGGTACAATCCCACGTGTATGATTAAACACAGAGAGGATCATTTACACACCTGTCACCGCACAAATCTGCTGAACGGCTTTTATTCTCCTGTAATGTGGGAACTGTGATGCATTTTATTTGCGTAGAGCTGAATGTTTATCATTAACTGTGTACATCTCGCTAGCAATGTTTTTTTTTTTTTTTTTTTTTTTTTTAAACTGTCACTGTGATACTATTATACACCCTCAGAAAAAAGGTACAAAACTGTCAGTGGTGCGGTACCCATACAGAAGTTCCTAATGTGTACTTTCACGGTTTTAATATATACGTTTTAGGGATAAAATAAGGTACAGAGAAAGCGTAGTTGAAGAGAGAGAGGTGGGCAGGATCAGGAAAAGCCTTCGAGCCAGGCTTTTTTGTGTGTGTTTTTATTTGTATTTTCCATCTCTATTTTCATTTTTTAAAGCAGTTTAGTTAGTTTATTAATAGCATAGTTTATGCATTTTACATTTTATTTTAGTTAATGTTTATTTTTATTTCAAACAATTTTATTTTTATGGTATTAATATTATGTTTATGTGTGTAGTTTTACTCATTTTTATTGGTTTTATAATTTTAGTTAAACCAAATCTAAGATTTGTGAGGGGGGAAAAAAATCTGATTTGTGAATTACATATATATTTTTTAGAATTTTTTTTTTTTTTATAAATGTAATTTTAAGTAGCGAACATATATTTTTGTGGATTCCCTGTAGATGCCACTACATTAATAACATTTACATTAATAATAATAATAATAATAATAATAAATAAATAAATACAATTTTAAAAAATTCAGACCTTTTTTTTTTTTTGCAATTCTTTATATCTTTCAATTCTGATTTAGTTTTGGTTTCCCTCAATGCCACTATTTTAATTTAAAAATAAATAAAATTAAAAAAGTAAAAGGGTACTTGTGGCTTTTTATCTCAGAATTCAGAAATTTTTGTAGTTCTTATTTTATATCTTTCAAATCTGATTTCATTTTTTGTTTCCCTAGGTGGCACTATTTTCATTAAAAAAAAAAAATGTAAATAAAAAAATTAAAAGGTACTTGTAACTTTTTGTCTCGTAATTCAGACTTTTTTGTAATTCTTACTTTATATCTTTCAATTCTGATTTCAGTTTTAGTTTCCCTAGATCCTATTATTTTCATAAATAATTAAATACTAACAAAAGCATGTAAAAACTTGACTTTTTATCTCATAATTCATATTTTTTTTGCAATTCTTACTTTAGATCTTTCGATTCTGATTCAGTTTTAGTTTCCCTAGGTGCCACTATTTTCATTTAAAAAATAAAGAAATAAAAATAAATACATAATTAAAAGGTACTTGTAATTCAGACTTTTTTTTTGTAATTCTTACTTTGTCTTTCAATTCTGATTTCTTTTTAGTTTCCCTAGATGCCACTATTTTCATAATTAATAAATAAATAAATAAAAATAAAAACATTAAAGGGTACCCCTTTGTGACTTTTTATCTCAATTCAGACTTTTTTTTGTAATTCTTACTTTATATCTTTCATTTTATTTCATTTTAGTTTCCCTAGATGCCACTATTTTCATAATAAATAAATAAATAACATTTAAAAAGGTACTTGTGACTTTTTATCTCATAATTCAGACTTTTTGTAATTCTTACTTTATATTGTTCAATTCTGATATTAGTTTTAGTTTCCCTAGATGCCAATGTATTCATAATAAATAAGCAAATGAATAAAAATAAAAACACTAAAATGGTGCTTAAGATTCTCATAATTTAGACTTTTTTTGCAATCCTTTAGATCTTTTGATTCTGATTCAGTTTTAGTTTGCCTAGATGCCACTATTTTCATTTAAAAATAATAATAATAATAAAATAAAATAAAAAAATTAAAAAGTACTTGTGACTTTTTATCTCATAATTCAGGCTGTTTTGTAATTCTTACTTTATATCTTTCAATTCTGATTTCAGTTTTAGTTTCCCTCAATGCCACTATTTTCATTTAAAAAAAAAAAAAAATCAATCAATAATAATAAAAAATTAAAAGGTACTTGACTTTCTCTCATAATTCAGTTTTTTTTTTCAGTGATTTCAGTTTTAGTTTCCCTAGATGCCACTATTTTCATTAAAAAAATAATAATAAAAATAAAAAAATGTAAAAGGTAATTGCAACTTTTTTTTTTTTTACACTTTTTTTCATTGTGAGATTTTTTGCAGCTGTGAATTCAGATTTTTTTTTTTTCTCAGAATTGTGATAAACACTCACAAGATAAATATGAATTGAAAGTTGCAATTACCTTTTTATTTTATTTTTTCTGTGGTGAAAACAAAAAAATGCAAGATGTAAACTCAGAACTGTGAGAAATAAGTCAGAATTCTGAGTTTATATGTTGCATTTCTGAGTGAAAAAAGACTGTTTTTATATATACAAACAGTGCCCTCCACTAATATTGGCACCCTTGGTAAATATGAGCAAAGGTGGCTGTGAAAATAAATCTGCATTGTTTATCCTTTTAATCTTTCATTCAAAAAAATCACAAAATTCTAACCTATCATTGAAGTAAAATAATGGAAAGCAGGGGGAAAATCTTATTATGAAATAAATGTTTTTCTCTACTTCATGTTGACCACAATTATTGGCACCCAATTATTGCAATGTCCTTTATTCAAGATAACATCTCTGAGTTTTCTCCTTTAATGCCTGAAGAGTTTGGAGAACACCTGACAAGAGATCAGAGACCGTTCCTTCATACAGAAACTCTTCAGATCCTTCAGTCTCCCAGCTCCATGCTGGTGCTTCTTCTCTTCAGTTCACCTCATGCATTTTCTACAGGGTTTAGGTCAGCTAACTGGGATGGCCATGGCAGAAGTTTCATTTTATGCTCAGTGACACATTTTTGTGTTAATTTTGATGTTTGATTTGGATTATTGTCTTGATGGAAGATCTAACCACAGCTCCATATAGAACTTCTAACAGATGCAGTCAGATTTAGATTTTTTATCTGTTGTTATTTGCTAGAATCCGTGATGCCATGTATCTGAACAAGATGTCCAGGACCTCTGACAGAAAAATAAGCCCACAACATTAAAGATCCAGCAGTATATTTAACCGTGGACATGGGGTACTTTTTGTACCAAACCCATCTGGTGGGTTTGCTGCCAGAAAGCTCTTTTTTTAGTTTCATCTGACCACAGAAGCCAGTTCCATTTGAATTTCAAGTCGTGTCTGACAACTGAATATGCTGGAGTTTGTTTTTGGATGAGCAAGGAGGATTTTTCTTAAAACCCTCCTGAACAACATGTGGTGATGTAGGGGCTGTTTGAATTTTTTTTTTTAGTCTTTTGACCCCAAGACTCAACTAATCTCTGCAATTCTCCTGCTGTGATACTTGGAGAGTCTTTGGACACTTAAACTCCTCCTCACCATCCATTAGGACAATATAGACACACGTCTTTTTCCAGGCAGATTTGTAACAACTTTAGATGATTGGAATTCTTAATTATTGTCCTAATGATGGAAATTGGGATTTTCAATGCTTTAGTTATTTTCTTACAGCCACTTTCTATTTTGTGAAGCTCAACAATCTTGTTCTGCACATCAAAACTATATTATTTGGTTTTATTCTTTGTGATGGATGGTTAAGGGAATTTGGCCTTTGTGCTCCTCATATTTAACATCCTGTGAAACAGGAAGTCATGGCTGGACAATATCATACTCCTAGTCATTCTAGTGTGCTAAATAAATGCAAATATGAATGGGAATATACTTCAGATATATTTTACTCATTATAATTTCTTAGGGTGTCAATAATTGTGCCCACCATGCATTGGAGAAAAACATTTATTTCATAATGTAAGTTTCCCCCCACTTTTAATTGTTTTACTTCAATGAAAGGTTAGCATTTTGTGAATTTTTTGAATGTAAGATCAAAAAGATAAATAAAGCAGATTTATTTTCATTGCCGTCTTTGCTCATATTTACCAAGGGTGCCAATATTAGTGGAGGGCACTGTACGTGTGTGTATATATATATATATATACATATATATATAAACAGACGTCTGACTTATTAATTTCTTTATATCTCACAATTTCTGTTTACTTTATATCTTGCAATTCAAACAAAAAAACAAAATCCTAACTGTGAGATGTAAACTCACTAAAAAGTAAAAAAAAGAAATGTAAAAAATTAATTTACAGCTGAATTTAGCTGCATATTTAGCTGCACTGTGTACGTGACCAACATCAAGCAACGTTCTGTTGCAAGCTTTTTGCCACTGCACTGTTTTGTATACTGATGATCTGAAATTTGTCTCACTTCCAGGCTTTCCTTCAGACACGAAGTTAATGCCGCAAGACAGGAGAGGAGCGAGCGCCACCTGTCACAGCACCCGAGGGCCCCAGCAGCCCCTCATCGGGCTCTCGGGAGCCCCGCAGCAGCCCCATCAGATGCAGGTGAAGTGTTTATGTTTTCGTGCTGATCAACCGACTCACGGTTGTGGCGTTTTGCTTATCAAGGGCTCTGGCACCTTGCTTTTCCAGCTGACTGCAGCTGAAGACAGGCGAGGAAATACGCGCCGAGCGGGAAGAGTTATCGTCCAATGAATGCTGAAGGAGAAAGGCCAGATAGATTGCTGTTGTCACTTCTTTTTCATTTATTTACCCTTGGCCCTTATCAGGCTCGCCATGCTAACACGGGCATCCGAATACGACAGCGTCACAATTAGAATCAGGAAGGGCTCTTGTAATGGGAAAAAGAGTAATCGGAAAAGCGGGCGTTAGGACACAAACGGGCTCAAAGTCGCACTACGCTCATATAATTATTACTCCCGACGCGATTTACTGCTGCTAGATGGTGTTTGAACAGCATTCGAGAATAATTCATCTCATTGTGAAATAATCTGAAGCTGATATTTAATCAAATATAGATTAAATTTCATTATCTTCCCGGGGTGGTTTTGCATATTTCACTTAGATCTGGATTGAATTGCAACAAAACGCATAAATGATGCTATTAAGCAAGTTGTTACTGATCAAAAATACAAATTTAACAGCAAATGATGTGTTTTTGAATGTGGCGTCAATTTGTGAGGCAAGTTAAATCTCTGTGTTGTTTCCTGCAGTGCCAAAACACCAGATTTTGGTTTCATGTATATTCATGCTCTTCTCAGTACTAAAAAAATACTACCAAAGAGAACAGAAACTGCACGTTTGAAAACGCAGTCATCTGGTACAGCATGCTTAATTGATTGCCTGCTAACAAAAGTTTTTCTTTTTTTTTTTTTTTTTTTCTCTCAGTGTTTAAGTAGACCCAATGGGGCAAAATGAGTTTGATTTTCTGTGGATAACGTTTTTTTTTTTTTTTTTTTTTTAAGGTTTATTTATATGCTTTTTATGCCTTTATTTGGAGAGGACAGTGTAGAACAGGAAAGCATTGTGCTACTGTGTTTCGTGCATGCATATATTGTATATTTATTCTATTTTTTTTATTTACCATGGATTATATACTATTTATTTACTACTTTCTTTGAATAATAATTCATATTCAAATTAAATTTATTGAAATATAAATATTATGCTTAATTATAAGCTAATAATATTTGTTTTTCTGCAAACAAAAATGTATTAATGAAGAAAACAATAATGATAAATAATTGTGGTCTTGTTTCACTATGTTTCATGCATGTGTGTATATATTTAAACTTACTATTTTTATTTATTTTGGACTAATTTTACTATTTTCATTTAATAATTAATGTTATTTTTTAATATAAATATTATGCTTGATATAGGCTAATAATAATTGCAGATTTTATTCTACAAGATAAACTGTATTAATGAAATTAATAATAATAATTAAAAATAGAATTAATTAATTATTAATAATTAATAAGCCTTTTCATGTGTGTATGTGTGTGTATATATATATATATATATATATATATATATATATATATATACACACACACGCACACACACACAATTTTTATTTCAGTAGACTATTTTTCAGTAGACTACTTACTATTTTTATTTATTGTGGACTATATACTGTTTACTGATTTCATTTAATAATAAGTAATGCTTCAGTTGAATTTATTGAAATAAAAAATATGGGAAATATAGGCTAATAATAATTGCTGTTTTTTTTCTACAAACTAAAATGTATTAATGAAAACAATATTGATAGTAATAATAATACTGGGCTTATTAATTGGTCTTGTTTCACTGTGTCATGCATCTATATATGTTATACTATTTGTATTTACTATATATATATATATATATATATATATATATATATATATATATATATATATATATTATACTATTTGTATATATATACATTTTTTATTTAGTATGGACTATATACTATGTATTTATTTACTATTTTCATGTAATAATAATAATACAATTACTTTAAAGTATAAATGATAACACTAAAATTTAATAATTTAATAATAATAATAATAATAACGTACGTCTTCCACAGACTATCAAAAGTGTTTTCATTAAGTAGACTCAACAGGGTAAAATTGGTTCCTTGTTTGATTTTCTATGGACAGTGGAGAGATTTTTCTCTTTAAAATAAGAGCATTTTCTTCTCGTTTATGGCTCAGGAGATTTATGCAGCTACTATGTTTCATGCATGTGTCAACATTTCTCCTAAAGTTAATTTGGAGGAAAAAAATAGACAACAAATAATGTGGCTAGCAGCTCAGATTCTTATTTGAGATCTCTTCTGAACCCCATGAGATTTCTCCACACAGAAGCTCCTGAAAAGTCTAATTTTGCCCTCCGTTTTAATCTGATTTGTGTAAAAGAGAAGTCTTTGATATCCCGTTTGTGATATTTCTCGCCTTCAGGCTGTTCATATATGTAGATTCCAACCAATAGTTTTCTTATGAATGCATATGAAACCATGAATACTTTTCCCATGGAATATGGTGTGCCAATTAAGCGCTATATCGGGATGTGAGCGGAATGACTCATTAGTTGGGTTTAAAACAGTCTTATTCATGGAGTGTCGGAGCAGAATGGAAGCAGATATATTTGCAAATTGCTCATTCCCCAGAATTGTGTGATATGCATTGGCTCCACATGCTTTTCCGGAGATAATGCAGCCGGGTAAATTATACATGCGCGCATATCGGTGGACTAAGGTCTTTTCGGCGGCGGCGGAGCTCCTCTCTATTCCGCTGACCAAGCGTCTAATGTGTATCGTTATTCGTGCTCATTGGCCGGCTCTAACAACTATGAAAATGACTTTTCGGCCATCAAAAGCTTCAAAGGTCTCTTATGTGCCAAAGCCACCTTCCTCTCTCCAGACAGTATTCAGATGTGACCTGTGAGCGGCATGCATAAATCTCAGCTGGAAAACTGCACAGGAGGGACCGCTTCGCGCCGCACAGCCTCCTCTTTGTGAGGGCTTTCAGTAGTTACCGTGTCTAGATTTAGAAGTCTATTTGTTTGCTCGATTAGGTTGGCATGAAGTATTTCCATGGCTCTCTTGATTTCATTTACCCTAATTACCGTCCAGCGACAGACTCAGGGAAGCTTGAAATATCAAGGCCACGGCAAACCAAACAAATGAGCTGATTAATGGGAACTGTATGAATGAGTTATTCGGCCTGTTATTCAGATCTGGTGGGCAGTCGTTAAAAAGGAATGTTTCTTGGACTGTGAGGGTGGATCTCATTCAAACTCATTGTCCAGGTAACATTTCACCTGAAAATCAAAAGGAAAAATAAAGGAATTGTGTTCTAACATTTTTATAACATTTTAGACATGGAGCCTTTTAGAAATCTTTTTATAGTCAAATAAATATATATAAACGTGTGTGTGTGTGTGTGTGTGTGTGTGTGTGTGTGTGTGTGTGTGTGTATATGTGTATATATGTGTATGTATATATGTGTATATGTAATCCTTAATGAATAAAGTATGTTTTTTCATCTTAGTTTATATATATATATATATATATATATATATATATATATATATATATATATATATATATATATATATAATGATTAAGAACTTATTTATTGCATTTTAATGGCTTTTTTAATAACCTATATTTAATATTGAATTAATTGTTTTTAATAGAATTTTCACAGTACATGTGTGTATTAAATATATATAATCCTTAATAAGAATATATATTATTTATTTTAGTTATTCATTATTTATTATGCTTAATGATTACGAATTTATATTATTTATTGCTTTATTTATACAATATCCAATATTTATTTGTTTTATTTTATTTTTAACTGAATTTTCCTGCTGAAGATATGTGTGTGTGTGTGTGTGTGTATGTGTGTGTATATATATATATATATATATATATATATATATATATATATATATATATATATATATATATATATATATATATATATATAATATAATCCTTAAAAACTGGTCAAGAATTGATATTATTTATTGCATTTTAATAGCTTTTTTTAAATAACCTATTTAATATTTATATATATATATATATATATATATATATATATATATATATATATATATATATATATATATAAAATATAAAATCCTTAATAAATAATGTATGTTATTAGGGCTGTCAAATTAATAATCGCGATTAATCACATACAAAATAAGTTTGAGTTTGCCTAATATGTGTGTGTACTATGTGTAATTATGTATATATAAATACGAACACATTCATGTATGTAAGTATATGTATTTATTTTTTTTATATAATTTATATTATATATAAATTAAAAAAAGTGTACATAAATAACATATTTCTCTTAAATATATACATTAATTTGTGTGTATTTATATATACATAATTACACAGTACACACACGTATATTAAACTCAAACTTTTATTTTGTATGCGATTAATTGTGGTTAGGAATTATTTATTAAGAAAAGCAAGTGTGTCATTTCTCGTTCCAGACAGGTTTCCTAAAGGTCTGCCGATGGTCAGAGAAAGAAACAAATAATTCAGGAAAGTGTTTAATCACATTTATTTTCCGTTCCCATTTCTGGCTTCATCTTGATGCTGCATCACCGGAGGAAAATAAGGAAGCCGTGAAAAGGTTGAATCAGCATTTCTAAGAAGCAGTGTTTTCTGGGGAGGCGGCCAAGCTCTGAATGGAAGTCACTTCTTGTTTGTCACTGTTTACTTGTGAAATATTGACAAGGTGAAAGATCGAGACCCTTTCGTTCCCTCTTCCTCTCGCGAAATGAAAAGAAAATAGTTGATCTTCAGCAAATATGACTTATGACTGCAGACCATCAGACAGGCCATCAATCATTGATCAAACGAAACACTTTAAACTCACCGTGAATGTTTTGTTGAGAATTGTTTAACTTTTCAGCTCTCCATCTCTTGACTCTGAAACATTTAACACTTCAGCACTTCAGAAGTGAAGATGTGCTTTCTGGAAACGGCTGACGATACACAAAAAGAGACTTTTTCCCATTGAATGATGTCACGGCTGTCATACTCTGGCAGGTCGAAACAAGGCTTGATGATTGTTCGTCTGAAATCATCTGATTATATACAACCAGAAAAAAACAGTGTTTAATCAGATCACTGATTAAGAAACACCAGCTGGCAGCCTTAAGCCTTCATTACGCAGATGATCCTAGATAATCATTGAACCGTCTACATTTAACCTACATTTTCTTAATATGTTATTTCAGACTTTTATTTATTTATTTTTCTGAATTGCTGATTTGTGTTTGGTCGTAACAAAAAGCTGATTATGGTACTGTGATATATACCACAGTACTTTTTAGAAGGGAAAAACTTAAGTGTGATACTTATATTCTACACTAAATGCATCTTTAGATTAAAATTTGTGCTAAAGTGACTGATTTTGAATAACTGATTGTTGATTAAATTAATAATCATTAATGAGGACACCTACAAAAGATTACTAATACTACCATATTCATATACTATGGTATTTACATGGCACTAAGACAACTATGGTACAAAAACATGGTAATACCATGACACTTAAAAAAAAAAAAAAAAAAAAAATACACATACAAAAAAATATTGTTTCCTTTTTTTTTTCTTTTTTTTTTTTTTTTAAATAAGCTAGACTTTAATCGAAAATTCACAAGTTATTTTAAATTCCAATGTTTTAATATATAATTAAATATTATTAATTATATTATATTTTAATAAGATAGTTAATTTCCAGCAAAAAACCTGTTTAACTTTAGTATTAGTAAAATGTTTTATCCCAAAAAATAGTTATACTTTAAAGTTGTTTTTAATTGTTTTAATAATTTTTTTATTTATCCTTACCATGACACAATAAGATTTTTAAATACATTTTATATATTCTATAAGCACAGTTATTGTGATTTGTATTGATTATTAATTTAATCAAACAACTTTTTTTTTTTTTTTTTTAATAAAGTAAAGATATGACTAGCAATCCATACAAATTGCTGTTTATAAATGGCCCAGGTTCATTTATTAATCAGGTTCAATGTTATTTTAATAATTTTGCCTCAGAGCTCACAATCTTCTCCGAACTGTGGTAATTTAATTATTTTTAAATAATTGCATGAACATGATGTATAATTTGACACAGATTAATAATTATACACTTATTATGCATGTAAACCATCTTTGTTTTTTTTTTGTTTTTTTTTTCAAACAAATACCTGATTTTTTTTGTTCCATTATGCTTTAACATGAATGCTTTCTTGTGTTCGGTCATAGAAAATAATCACGGAAATGAACAGTGAAAGCAAAAGTCAAAGGTGATGTAGGTCGCGACCTTCAAATGAGCTTTGATATACAGCAACATCCCCAGTTTCCTAGCAACATTTTCCCAGATTTCTTGTTTTTTTTCATGTTTTAACATTTCCATGTATTTCCACTCCATTTGTTTTTACTGATCGGATAGTAGCGTGCAAATCCAATTAGATAGCAATCCGATCAATGAAAGCGCATGAAGCGCCTAAGGTCGACAAGAGTGGGCTGTAATTGAAGAATATATTTTTGAGTGTTGTATTTTATTCCTTTGCCAAACAGATGTGGATTCCAGCGCTGACAAACTGTCATGAAATCAGAAGTGCATCCTATTGGTCAAAGTAACGTGGGCACGATTGTCTTTATAGCACTTAAGAGGTGAGCAGCACTTCCTCCAAGGCTTCACCCTAAAAAATGTTTAATTTACTCACTTTCAGGTCATCCATTATGTATGGAAGCCTGTTTCCACTGAATAAAGATAAAACTTGACTCTTTTTTTCTTCTCAGAATTGTAACATGAACTTGAGGGGAAAAAAGACTCAGAATCGCAAATTTGTATCTCAAAATTCTGACTTAATAACTTGCAATTGCATGTACAGCAAAAACAGTATGATTTTTTTTTTTTTTTTTTTTTTAAAGAAGTCAAAAGATTTCTATTTCAGTAAAAATGCTGTTCTTCTGAACTTCTATTCATCAAAGAAACCTGAAAAAAGTCTACTCGGATGTTTTCAACATAATAGTAATAATGAAGAAGAAAAGACTTCTTTAAAAAAATAAATAAATAATAAATTGTTCAAAAACTTTTGACAGGTAGTGAGTGTATCTCGCAATTCTGACTTTATTTCTCAGAATTGCAAGTTTGGTTCACAAATCTGACTATGACTTGCAGTTATGTTTATATCAATTCTGAGAAAAACAGTCGGAACTGCAAGTTTGTAACAAGAAATTCTGAGAAAAAAAGTCAGAATTGTGAGAGATAAACTTGCAACCGCATGTTATAAATTCAGAATTGTGAGATATTGTCACTACTACGTGTGAGGGATAAGCACGAAGACAAAAGTCAGTGAAATCAAAAGTCTTTAATATATTCCAAACAGGTAAATCCACAAGCAGGGCAGGACCACACGTACACATAGACGAGACCGGACGACAAACACTGAACTGAAACCAACTTATAAAGACAGGTGATTACAACTTAATTAAAACACAGGTGATACAAGGTTTACTAATAATGACATAATAAGGGCAAGAACAGGAAAACCATATATGGGCACATGAGGAAAAAACAATACAAATAGTCCAGGGGTGTGACAGATATAAACTCGCAATTAGTTAAGTTTACGTCTCAGAATTCTGACTTTATCAGATTTGCGATTTTATTTCTCAGAATTGCAAGTTTATGTCTTGCAAATCTGACTTATAACTTGCAATTAGGAGTTTATATCACACAGTTCAGAATTGTGAGATTAAAAAGTCCCAATTACCTTTTTTTAATTTTTCACTCAGTGGCAGAAATGGGCATAAATTCATAAATATGTCATGGGATTTGGAGAAAGATGGCATTACATCACTTGCTCACCAGTGGGTCCTCTGCAGTGAATGGGTGCCGTCAGAATGAGAGTCCAAACAGCTGATTAAAAACATCACAATAATCAAAAAAATATTAATCTTGTCTGAATCAGGAAAGAAATATGCACAGATCAAGCATTGTTTACAAGTGGAACAGTCCAAAGCAGCTTTAAACAAGTATGTTGGTGGATTTTGAGGTGAAAGGATAACAGGAGATGGACTTTTTCACTGGAGGAAGTGTTATTATTATGATTATGGATTCATATTTTTGCAAGAAGTGACCGTTAAAAATATCTTAATTATGGATTATTTACAAACACACAGCTTTTCACTTCACAAGACATTAACTGATGGACTGGAGTGGTGTGGATTACTTGTGGATTATTATGATGTTTTTATCAGCTGTTTGGACTTTCATTCTGACAGCACCCATTCACTGCAGAGGATCCATTGGTGAGCAAGTGATGAAATGCTACATTTCTCCAAATCTGTACTGATGAAGAAACAAATTCGTCGACATCTTGGATGGCCTGAAGGTGAGTACATGTTCAGCAAATTTTCATTTTGAGTGAACTACTACTTTAATGAATGAGGTGAGCGTTTTATGACCGTGACGAACATTAAGGATAAAGGCTATCGTAAATGCAAATCACAAATCACAAATCATGAAAGTTTAAACTCCTGGAAGTTGAAGGGCCGGTCCGAACGCGAGGGAGATTAAGAGAGATTAAAACTGCTTAATACCTGACAGCGTGTTACTGGATGACTCTCCGTGCAGCCGCGACAGGAAAGGTGACTTTAGCTGAGAAAAGAAAGAGTTGAGCTGTCTGGATGGGCCGTCACCTGGAAAGAAGTTTTTGCCCTGAAGTGACAGAAGCGCTGTATGAAGAAAAATGGTATGTTAACACTAAGTTGAACTGATTGTATTTGTCATTCTGATGCATCTAGAAGTTTTAAGATATTTATACCTGATGTAACCACCGTGCAATAAGATTCCAGATTGTTTTTGCTGCTTTTTTAGAGCTTGACAGATGTTGTCAGTATAGAAAACAGCTGCATGAAGATGCATCTTTTTTTGTGTTCCACTAAAGAATAAGAGCATGTGGGTTTCGAATGACATGGATTCATAAAATTTGGGTTTCTGACTTCAGAAATAAGCTATTTTTTGCAGTTTTGCTTTAGTAAATGATTATTTTGGACTGAAATGCACACTTATCAGATGTTTTCTTAAACTTTCTATTCACGAAAGAATCCTGAAGGAATGTTTTCCCTAAAAATGTTAAGCAGATTTCGACATTGCTAATTGAAAAATGTTTCTTATAATAATTTCTGAAGACTGGAGTAATGATGCTGAAAATTCAGCTTTGATCACAGGAATAAATTACATTTTACAATATATTCAATAAATAAATGTAAGTATTTTTCCTAAAAACCTTTACAAACTTTTTTTTATTACACACACTATTCTGCTAGATTTAATTTTAAAATTAATATTATATGTAAATTAACATTTTATTTAAGCTTTCTTTAGTTAGTAAAATAGATGCAGTCCATGCAATAAATATAATTTGTCACAAAAACTATTTTTGAAATTTAATTTTACACTTTTAAAATGTATTGTTGTTGTTATTATTATTATTATTATTATTATTATTATTATTATTATTATTAACAACATCAGCATTGTTATTATTCCACTGCATCTTATTTTGTGTTCCACAATAAATAAATAAATCAAAATAAAATATTTTATTTTTAATAAACTTAAATAAAATTAAAAAAAAAATAAAAAATGTAAATTTTTAACTAAAAGGTAAAATAGATGTTGTCTATGCAATAAAACGTTTATCACAAGAAAATAAAACAATTTTTTAATTTACTTTTTAAAATTGTATTATTATTATTATTATTATATTAACAACATCAGCATTGATGCTTATTATTCCACAACATCTTATTTTGTGTTCCACAGTAAATGAATAAATCAATTTTATTTTTAATAAAATTAGGCAATAATACGATAAAATGATTTTTAAAATTTAATTTGGCACTTTTTTTTAACTGTATTATTATTATTTTTATTGGTATTAACAACATCAGCACTGATGTTTATTATTCCACTGCATCTTATTTTGTGTTCCACAATAAGTAAGTAAATAAATAAAATGATGTATTTTTAATAAAATTAGGCAATAATACATTATCTTTATAAAATAAAATAAAAATTGTACGTTTAACTAAAAGGTAAAATAGATGCTGTCTATGCAACAAAACTTTTATCGCGCGAAAATAAAACTATTTTTTTATTTTTTAATAAGTTTACAATTTTTTTCTTTTTTCTTCTTCTTTTTATTTATTATAATCATTATTATTTATTATCATTATTATTATTAACAATAACAACATCGGCATTGATGTTTGTCACTGCATCTTATTTTGTCCCAAAAAAATGTAAAATAATATTTGATTAACATTTTTTAAGAAAATTAGGTAATAATTTAATTGTACATTTTTAAATAAAAGGTAAAATAGATAAATGTAAAATAGATAAATAAATGTTTTATCGCAAGAAAATAAAACAATTGTTTATTTATTTTTAAATTTTATTATTATTATTATTATTATTATTAATAATAATAATAATAATAACATCAGCATTGATGTTTTATTATTTCACTGTATCTTTTGTGTTCCACCAAAAAAAATAACAACAGTGTACAAGTTTGGAACAACATAAATTTCTGAATTCGGGTTTCTGACGTCAGAAACGAGGCGTTTTTGCTTAGCTTCAAAAAATGATGATTTTGGACTCGGGCTGCAGTTTTGAGGAAGTTATTGTATGTTTTATAGTAGTACTTCAAATCCTCAGGAACATTTTAAGGGCGAGGAAAATTTGATTCCCTTTGATATGAGCCCTTAGGGTCAGAAAATGATCTGTTTCTGGACTGTTTTGGTGCTATAAACCTTGACTAATAGTCCAAGTGGACCTGAGGGGGAAATCATAAATAAATAAAGCCAAATAAAAATATATGATATAACCACTTTAAAGCATCTAAAGTGCGAAGCGCGCACGAGTGATCTCAGTGGGCCGTGGCACAAACCGCCTCGGAGATAGACCCCATGTTGGGTTATAGTTTCCGTAAACCACACATCCTCAACAAAGTGATTTCCTGCTGGCAAAAATCAATAGTACTCCTGTTATGTTTACACCACGACAGCAGACAGACATGGCCAGATCAAGTCTGAAAACAATCTCTTCTGCTTCGTTTCATCTTCGCTGATGGACAACAGAGCTCACCTGCTCCTGAAAGTTCATTTCCAGAAAAAGAGCAACCTCACCTCGGGTCAGCGGATTGGGAAAAGCGTTTCCTCTGTGATGACACGCACAGGGCCTCGTGTTGTGTCTGCGAGCTCGCATTTCTCAGCCGAGACCGGTCTTTATGGGAAAAATATGAAGTCCTGCCAATTGCCTTGTAAATACGATGTTGAACATTATCACGGCTCCATTCGTTTTTAGATAGCGTACACGGTTCATGTATCACGGTTAGCACGCCAGCTAAAATGTTCTCCATGCTTTATGTGAAGAATATCTCCAATTTAATAAACATGTGTGAATGAAAGCCCCAGTGTTGGGGAGAAAAATGGCTGGTAACAGCATGTAACATCTGTAATATCTGTGCTCTCTAGAGCTGGGACTCGCAAACCAGCTGAACCTCGAAATTATACCATCGTTTAAAAGTTTTGGGTCACTATTCATTTTTTTTTCAGCAAGGATGCATTAAAATGATAAAAAGTGACAGTACACGATATAAGACATTTACGATATAAAAGATTTTTATTTCCAATAAATGCTGTTCTTTTGAACTTACTGTTCATCATATATGAAGCAGCAAAACTGTTTTCGACACTGATAATAATTAGAAATGTTTCTTGAGCAGCAAATCAGTATATTTGAATGATTTCTGAGGAATCATGTGACACTGAAGACTGAAAATTCAGCTTTGCATCACAGGAATGAAATAAAATTTTCAGTATATTATGACAGAAAACAGTTATTTAAAATAAAAAAAAAAAAACTAAAATGTAAAATATATTATTTAAAATAATATTTCACAATATTGAAAAACATTTCTAAAACATTAAAAATCTTACTGACCCCAAACTTTTGAACAGCAGTGTATTTACTACAAGTTTCCTTCAAGATGTCCTGTATTTATTTTTTATTTATTTATTTTTTTTTTTTAGAAATTAAATGTAGTAAACATGGGGGGAAAATAGACAGGAAATCTGTTTTTGCATTTTTTAATAATGTACAAAAAATGGAATGTAAAAAAGAATGCTGTCTATGCACATTTTCCCCCTTTTTTCAATTGATGTTTTTATTTCTGTTGTAAAATGGTTTAACTTTATTTATATCAGTTTAACTTTATTTATTTACTTAGTTTATTTACAATTAACATAATTTTTCTTCCTTTTTTTTTTTTTTTTTTTTTTTTTTTTTTACAAAACATGTTCTATTCTCATGGAATTTAATATTACAAATTTTGAATTTTGTTTTATTTACACTCAGCATTGATGTTTCTATTAAATAACATCTTTTGTCATCATAAAAAATTTATTTATTTATATTACAATTAACATGTAATTTTTTCCCTTTTTTTGTCTTTTTTTTTAATATAAAGATTTTGAACTAAATTACAATAGAAATAAGAATGGGGGTTAAAATTTCCGTCGATAGTATTTTTTTTTCTTTAATATTTTAATATCAAAATCTAAATTTTTATTTAAATTCTACATTTTTTTAAAATAATGTATGAAAACTTTTTTTTTCTGTTGTTTTTATTGTTGTAATAAATGTTTTTCTCTGTTGTTATTTCTATTGTTATTATTATTATCTAACTCCAAAATCCCATTAGTGTATTAAATAACATCTTTTGTCACCCCCCCACCCCCCCACCCCCCAAAAGACCTGATTTGACTGTAAGCACAATAACTTTGACATGTAAGAGCTATGCCCTCATGTTACTGTATTGTTTCCAGCGCCCTTCAGCTGAACTCCAACGCACCGCCGGCCTACAGTCACGAGTACAGTAGCCGAGGCGCGACCCTGACGTGACCTCTGTCAAAGGCTCCGATAGGATAGTCAGCCAAAGACCCCCATCGCCACCCAACACTGCCCTCGATGACTCCAATTAAGGCGGCCCGACGTGACAAAGATAAATGAGTGTTTTGGCGGGGAGCCGTAATTGCGTGGATACGACCCATTACCTGCCCTTCCCAGGTGTAATTATTAAGCCAGTGGTGCTGAACAAATGAGTGGAGTACAGGCCTGGAGGCGCCGCTGAAAACGCCCCAGTCTCACCTCGTCCTCCACGCAGCCGTCTCTCCTCCAGACCAACAGCTGCGAAACACCAACCTCTCCGACTGATGGAGCTCCCTGAGCTACTGTACACAGACCTGCTGCACTGAGACAGCAGTGCTTCTGCACACCACACAACCAGTGCTGCAATGTAGGTTACGTTAAACTGGTTAAGTTGGAGTAGTCTGTTTAGTTTAAGCAATAACACAGTTATTTTCTCACCCTCTTATTGTTTCAAACCCTTATTTATTTTATTTTCTACAAACTGCTTCACCTTTGTAGGTTTTTTTTATTTATTGGCAAACAGCTTGTTCTCTTTAGCTTTATTTGTTTATTAATTCATTCATTAATCCATTCTTCAAATCACTTGTCATCTGTAAGGTTGCAGATATTTATTTTATTTGTTTGTCTATCTGTCTATCCATTCATTCTCTGAACCACATCCATCCAATCTCCAAATCACATCCATCCATCCTCCAGACCACACCCATCTATTCCCTGAACCACATCCATCCATCCATCCATTCTCCATAAAACATCCATACATCCATTTCCAAACCATATCCATCCATCCATTCTCCAAACCGCATCCACCTCCAGACCTCATCCATCCACCCATCCATCCATTTTCCAAACCGCATGCATTCATCCATTCTTTCTCCATACCGCATCCATCCTTCCATCCATTCATTCTCCAAACCATATACATCCACCCATCCATACATTTTCCAAACCACATACATTCATCCAGTCTTTCTCCTTACCGCATCCATCCATCCATTTTCCAAACCACATCCATCCATCCTCCAAACCACATACATTCATCCATTATTTCTCCATACCGCATGCATCCATCCATCCATTCATTCTCCAAGCCATATACATCCACCCATCCATCCATTTTCCAAACCACATCCATCCACCCATCCATTCATTTTCCAAACCACATCCATCCATCCACCCAACCATCCATCCTCCAAACCACATACATTCATCCATTCTTTCTCCATACCACATTAATCCATCCATCCATTCATTCTCCAAACCACATCCATCCATCCATCCATCCACCCAACCATCCATCCTCCAAACCACATCCATCAATCTATCCATCCTCCAAACCACATACATTCATCCATTCTCCAAATCACATCCATCCACCCATCCATTCATTTTCCAAACCACATCCATCCATCCACCCACCCAACCATCCATTCTCCAAACCACATCCATTCATCCTCCAAACCACGTACAATCATACATTCTTTCTCCATACCGCATTAATCCATCCATCCATTCATTGTCCAAATCACATCCATCCATCCATCCTCCAAACCACATACTGTACATCCATCTATCCATTGTCCAAGCCATATTCATCTATCCATCCATGTCCTCCATTTAAGCAAGATTAGAAAGCATTTGTTTTGTTTTATAAATATCTTTGAATTTCAGTTTTAACTCTACTTAATTCAATTATTATTTCTATTTTCTTAAATCTGCTTAATATTTGATCAGTTGCCTGAATTCAAATTCAGTTCGTATTCAGGAATTTAATTTTATTAATTTATAAAGCATTCTCAATTCAATGGCGCACATCCCTGCTGCCAAATTCAGAAAAGCACGAAAGAGCACAATAAACTAGTCAGAATCTTACACTGCACATTATCTTTTCTAATCTGTTATTACATTTTTTGTTGTATTTGTTGTAAACAGACGGCCGGACATTTTTCCGAAGATCTCCTTTTGTGTTCAAATCAAAGAAAGTGAATAATACGGCATCAGAACAACACGAGGGTGAGTAAATGATGACAATCATGCTATTTCCTTTAATCGCTCTGTTAGTAAACACACTAACAATGCCAGACAGAGTCTTTTGTTAGAAACGGCTGCAGATACTATTATGCACATCCTGTCGACATTCATTTGTAGCTTTTCCAAACATCTTATTCTCATTCAATGCAAAAAAAGAACAATGTGCAGCCTGTCGTCTTCTAGAAGTTCCTGTTGTTGGCATGTTTATGTTGTTCGGTGACTTTGGATATTGAGACCGCATGCTAGCGCCGTCACAGAACGCCGCATCTGTCTCGGCTCTCCGGGAGAGCGTGGCCAAACCGGAGCGTTGCACTCTCTTAATGTATCCGTGAGCGGAGAAAACTGCTGTTTGCTTCCGCTCTCCATCTGTAAAAGGTGTCCAATTTCATTTTACCTGCTGCTGTTGTTGGATTCGAGCCCATCCCAGCATACAAAAAGGCATTAACTTAAGCACTATTCTCCTGGACAGAGAGCAATGTCTTTTATTTGTATTATTCGATGCAATTTCTCGCCCCTCATATGTTTGGCCCGCATGTTGTGGAAGGGTTTTCTTAAGCCTCCTTAATCATTTTACGGCACTGGCTGCAGGAGGACAGGGACATATATTGAGGCGAATGGCGAGTGTAACTTAAGGTGACGCTATCAATTACGGCGGGCCGCCCGCGGAAGATATACAGCAACAATAGCGGCGCTGCAGCATAGGGCCAAACCAGAGAGCATATATTTAAAATACAGGTAGTCATAAGTGAGGATCACTTAACACGCTCACTACAGCCCCCTGGAGACTAGTGATGCAAACAGCAGGTGATGGGAACCCCAGGAAACAGTATTGGCTGTGAACAAGTGTAGTGTTACATTTCTCAGCTAACATTAATGTGTTCTAAGAACATTTTATTAACATTCTCATTAAGTTATGAAAACATTGTTTCTGAATGGTGTGTTTTTTTAAAAAGTTTTTATGCGAATGTTAAGGAACCATTACGTTTTCATTTTGCAAACATTATGGGAATGTTACTTTTGACGTTTTCCGAACACAGATGGATGTCTGAACATAATGTTGGTAACACTTTACAGTAAGGTGTCATTTGTTAACAGTAGTTAATGTATTAACTAACATAAACAAACAATGAACAATACATTTATAACACTATTTATCTTTGTTAAAGTTAGTTAATAAAAATACACTCGTTCATTGTTAGTCCATGTTAGTTCACAGTGCATTAACTGATGTTAACAAACACAACTTGTGATTTTAATAATGCATTAGTAAATGCTAAAAATAACATTAAGATTAATAAATGCTTTAGAAGTATTGTTAATTCTTAGTTCATGGTAACCAGTGTTGGGGAAAGTTACTTTTGAAAGTAATGCATTACAATATTGAGTTACTCCCTAAAAAAGTAACATTACGTTACTTAGTTACTTTTTATGTAAAGTAATGCGTTACTTTACTTTTGCGTTACTTTTTAAATCTGGGCAGGGCTTGCTTTTTTGTTTTTAATATAAAAAGTTATATTTTTTGGCAAATGTAAAAGCATTTTCACACCAAAAGCCTCAGGCTTTGAGAAAAATAAATTCACATCTGTACAATAGGCCGCAGAAGACAAAAATGTCAACTCTTCAGCAATAAAAAAAAAAAAAGGAAAACAAATCTTAGATTATCTTGAGTAATTTTTGCTTATTAGTATAGTAAGTATAGTAATTGGATCATCGAAGGTCGGCAGCAAAGACATCAGTTAATAAAATGGGATTAAATGCAGGATATTTGTATTATTTAATATTTAATTATTGCAGGTTTGTGTCATATTCTGAGTTGAATTTCACTGTTTTTATTCATTTTGAGGAATAATGAATCTGTTTTTTGTGAGTGAGATGAATTAATTCATGTTCACATTTATTCTAGAACGGTTACGTAACTTGCATTAATTGTAATGCGTTACCCCCAACACTGATGGTAGCTAATGTAGTTTACTAACGTTACCAAAATTTTTTAGATTAAAGAAAGGTTCCATGAGCGATGTATAAAAAAATACAATAAATAAAAATAAATAAATAAGTTTATATAAGATAAAATGTAATGTAGTTAACTGTTAACTAATAAACCTTATTGCAAAGTGTTATGAGAATGTTTTCGAAAAAAAAAGTTCGATAAGTGATGTAAAAAAATTACAATTTAAAAAATATTAAATTTATATTATTTAAAATGTGTTGAAATGTATAAAATTAAAAAATACAATAAAGTGTATGTAATATAAATATGTTCTAAGAATGTTTCGCTTACGTTCTTATTAGGTTATAAAAGCATTACTTCTGAATGTTCCCTTAATGTCTAATTTTTAAATGTTTACAAACTTTTATTTTTTTGGTTACACAAACGTTAAGTAATTTCATCATTTTGTGAATGTTATGGGAATGTTACTTTTAAATGTTTTCTGAACATAGATAAACATCCAACTAAAATGTTTTTAAAAAAACATTCCATGAATGATGTATAAATTATGTTTATAAATAATATTGTGATATTTAAATAATATAAATGTTTAAAATGTAAAATATTAAAATTTACATTTAAATAAAAAAAAAAATTTAAATGCTGTAAAAATCTATATTTTTTCAATTCTTTGTCCAAAACAAAGCATAAAGTATAATAATTATTAGTGTTATTTTAGTGTCATTTATTGACTGATCTTATAGATTTAATTACTGTAAAGAGGCATTATTCATTAATTTTTCATTCATTTCTGTTAACTCACAAGTAAAGTGCAAAATTCTATTAAGAAACACCAATTAAGAAAATTACAACAAATTATTTTTTTCGTATTTGTAAACTGTGCCCTATTTTTACAGATTTTTTTTTTTTTTTTTCTCTTCATTGTCAGTTTTCTTTTTAATTTTACTTGGTCTTTATAAGTAGTTTTTAGTTTTTATGCTTTTGTCATTTTAATTTTTCTATCTAGCTTTTTAATTTCAATTTTAGTTTTAGTAATTTTAGTACTTTAACTTATTTCAGTTGCCAAACCAACATTTTTAATTTTCACGTTTTTCATCTAGCTGATATTTAAATTTATATTTAATTAAATTTATATTTATAATTTATACTTAATTTTATTTCTATGACCAAAAACGATTTTTAATAGTCTTTAGCTAACAATAACAACACTTTACCAAGAAACTTCAAGAAAGAACACAGAAATCTGTCATAATTTTTGCTATGCTCATTAGTTGCATAAAGAGCATCTAATTACATAAAAATGTGTTTGCATCAATAACTGTCAAGGACGCTCTATTGAAATGTGTTTGAGAACATCAATGTGAATATAAGACAAAGACCTTTAGAAACTGGGAAACAGAGTGTTGAATGGTTCTGTAGTCTAGCACTGCCTCTGCTGTTGTTTCCATTGTAAATAAAGCAAAAGAAAGGAAGAAAAAACATCACAGTCTTTTTCAGGCAAACCATTTTCTTCATGCTGCCCTGACAGCTCACACACTTTCATTTTCCACTGTTGAGACATGCAGTATAACATCAACTTTTTATTCCCTCTCTCTTCTTTTTTCTTTTTTCTTTTTTTTGACAGAAGTTGAAAAATAGGTCTCTGTTTCCACTTGTAAGTGAGAGTTTCCTTCATGGCCCACATCACGCTTCTGACACGCCGTCATCTTTTAACGTCAGTCCACGCGTATACTTTAAAGCAGGTATTTTTTTGTAAACCTTTGTAAATGTTTGATACCGTACTTTGTACCAGATTTGATTTGTCATCTTACTGTATATCCCAGTGAGTAAGGCCATATGATAAAAAGACAGGATTTTGCTTTTCATCTTTTAAAATAAGAGTTATGACGAGCTATGTAAACGAACTCTAATATTCAGCATTATTTTTGAAACTTCAGAAATGTCTCATTAGGTAATGACATCCAAGAGCTCATTAACATAAGACCGCCCCCATAAGAATTGTTAAGTATTCAGCACTTACTATGGGCGTGGTTACTCATTACATATAAAATGAGGTTAGATATCATAAGTCATTTACATTAGTGTTGTTACGATACCAAAATTTTGACTTCAGTATGATACTGGACTAAAATATCACGATACTACTACTGAACCGATACTACAAAAAAAAAAACAGAGAACAACAGGAAAAGTAATTGAATAATAAATGAAAATGGAGATCTTTTTTTTTTTTTTTTAATCTATTAAAACAAAGCATTTCATCCCCCCCTTAAAAAAAAAAAAAAAAATTATATATATATATATATATATATATATATATATATATATATATATAATATATATAATAATAATAATAATAATAATAATAATAATAATAATAATAATCACATGCCAGAATTATGATAAACAACTACCAAGCCTACAGGTATGTAGAGATCTTTGCTATATTGGTAAGTTCGCTTAAAGGATAAAGCCAAATCTTATTTTATGATATAGTAATTTTATTTCACAACAACAATTTATATCATGACATAGTCATTTGTTGTTATTTTATCTTTGTTATTAATAATAAGAACCCAGATGCAAGTTACAAACTAAAGGACAACTACAATAAAACAAAGGCACAAATGAAATAAAGAGGGCCCTATGAAATTGGTTTTATTTTTTCTCAAATTCCATTTTAATTCTTCTAGACTCTATTTTAATGGTTACATAAAAAAAAGTATCAAAAAGCATGCATAATTAATTGAAATCATGAAACTTGCAGAATTTAACAGCAATTTATTAAAAGTTAAAAAAAAAATTCCATGTTTTTAAGGCCCTATGAAATATGTTTTATTATTTTTCTCAAATTCAGTTTTGTTTGTGAATCTCTGTTTTCCATTTTTTTGGATTCTGTTTTTATCGTTTCATTACATTTTAATAATCAAAAGCATGTCTAATGAATTTATAAAGGATAATTAGATTTGATAAAGAATTAATTTATTATAGGTTATTTTTTTATTTTATTTTTTCCAGAAATGCTGTGTTGTGTATTTACAATTTCCTGGTAAATAAATTCCGGTAAATATTTTTTTCTGGTAAATATTCCTTAAACATTGTTTTTAGTAATATTTTTATTATTAGTAGTAGTACTATCTTTACATTGGGTGATATATTAATATATTTCTGACTGTCAAGTTAAACCGAACTTTTATTTTGACAGGTTGCTGTGAAGACCTTTAGGATCTTCATTATATGACGATAGTTTTCCGCAAAAGAAACGGTAAAATGCTCATGAAGTGACTCTCAGAGCAGTTCTAGAGATTATGTTTATGTGTTCACGTACTCATATTTTGTGGCGGCAGTATGTGTGTAACATTAGTAAACAAAACTGCGCGTCTGCGCCATTCACTGACACAGACACGCAGAAATACGCCTTTTATTAAAATTCTTTCTTAAAGTAGCGGTACTAGTAAAATGTGGAATCGTACCGTTTTTAAAAGCAGGGTATCGCGATACTTTGTAAGTACTGGTATATTGTCCAACACTAATTTACATATAGTCTTAAAGCTACATTGTAAAAATTGTTTATCAAAGTTGTAAAAGGTTATTTGAGTACGTTTTACAAGAAAATACTGTTTCCAGCTTCAAAATTACAGGTTTAACTCAACATGTTGCTTGACGTTTCTTTGTAATATTTTAGTTTATTATGATTTTATTCTCCATATGCTGAATACAGGAACTGAACTAGAAGAGCCACCCATTAAGCTCCCTATGGAGTGAGCATGAAGCCATCAGTGATCCTCTCGAGAGCGTGGCAGAGCGAGCGTATCTGTATAGGGTCAAAGGTGACGTGATGTGTGTTCTGTACAAGGAGCAGACGCTGGGGACTCTGATGCAGGGTCAGTGGAAGATCCTCATGCAGACGGAGGTGGGTGTGTGTGTGTGTGTGTGTGTGTGTTTGTGTGCGAGTGTGGTCAACATGCATCTAATACCCCTCACATCTGTTCGGCGACAGAGGAAGAGCACGCTGTAATCTCACACCTGCTGCGGGACGACGCGCAAGACACATGCAGCTGCTGAGGATCAATGATGCCACCGACACACGCCTTCACAGGTTTACTGACACACACACACACACATACACACACACACACACACACACACACACACACACACTCACGCTCGCTTCTGCACACCCGACCGGCATGTCAGAGCAAACACTGTGCTCGGGAGAAAAGACACAGACATACTTTACACGAGAATAGAGATGTGAATTCTGTCTGTCTGTTGTTCTGTTTTCATTTTATCTATTGTCTATTCTATCCATCATTCTATTATTCTGTCTATAGTTCTGTTGTTCTACGATGGATAAAACAATAGATAGAATGATGGATAGGATGATAGAATGATAGATAGAACGATAGACAAAAAGAACAGTCAACAGAACGATAGATTCTATCTACATTTGTTGTTTCTGTCGATCGGTAATTCTGTCACTGACATTCTTTCTATCTGTATCTGTCTTATCTATCTATCTATTTATCTATCTAATTATATGTGTATCTATCTATCATTCCATCTATAGTTCTGTTGTTCTATGATAGATAGAACAATAGAATGATGGATAGGCTAATAGAATGATAGATAGAACAATAGATTGATCATCAGATAGACAAAAAGAACAATCGATAGAACGATAGATTCTATCGTTCCATTTGTTCTTTCTGTCGATCGATAATTCTATCACTGACATTCTATCTATATCTATCTATCTATCTATCTATCTATCGTTCCATCTATAGTTCTGTTGTTCTATGATGGATAGAACAATAGATAGAATGATGGATGGGACAATAGAATGATAGATGGAACGATAGATTCTATCGTTCATTTGTTGTCTCTGTCGATCGATAATTCTGTCACTCTGACATTCTATCTATATCTATCTATCTGTCTATCTATCATTCTGTTTATCCTTCTATCAGTTGTTCTATCATTCTATCTATTGTTCTAT
Organism: Cirrhinus mrigala; assembly: GCA_036247105.1. NCBI lineage: Eukaryota > Metazoa > Chordata > Actinopteri > Cypriniformes > Cyprinidae > Cirrhinus > Cirrhinus mrigala. The sequence continues at coordinate 34,349,185 of CM070014.1, forward strand.
CATTCTATCATACTATCTATCATTCTAGCAATTGTTCTATCGTTCTATCAGTCGTTCTATCTATTATTCTATCATTCTATCCATCATACTGTCTATAGTTGTCATTCTATCATTCTAGAGATTGTTTTGTCTATCTATCTATCTATCTCTATCGTTCTATCAGTTGTTCTATCGTTCTATCTATTGTTCTATCATTCTATCATACTATCTATCATTCTAGCAATTGTTCTATCGTTCTATCAGTCGTTCTATCTATTATTCTATCATTCTATCATCATACTATCTATAGTTCTGTCATTCTATCTATCGTTCTTATGATTGTTCTTATCTATCGTTCCATCCATCTATCGTTCAATTTATCGCTCTGTCAGTCGTTTTATTGTTGTATCATTCTATCCATCATTCTATTTATCATGCTATCTATAGTTGTCTTTCTATCGTTCTAGTGATTGTTCTTTGTCTATCTCTCTATCTAATCATTGATCTATCGTTCTATCATTCTATCCATCATTCTGTCTATTGTTCTATCAGTCGTTCTATCTGTATATCGTTCTATTAGTCATTCTATCCATTGTTCTATCGATTGCTCTGTCATTTTGTCATCTCTATGTCAATCAATCGATTTCGTTTTAATTCTGCTTCATTGCATTCAAATTTGATTAGCAGTTCTTTATCCTATTTGCTACTTGCATGTTTAAAACATTTGGCGGCATATCTTTTCCAAGGAATTTCACAAATTGATTTGTTTGAGAAGAACATGAAGAATATACTTACTTTCTGTTCATTTAATTAAGTTAGTTTGGCATCAGCTTCATTTAAAGGTATAGTTCACCCAAAAATAATTATGTCTGTCATCATTTACTCATCCTCATGTTGATCCAAACCTGTATGAGTCTGTTTCTTTGGTTGAACACAAAAGAAGATATTTTGAAGAATGTACGTAACCAAACAGTTCACAGTAGCCATTGACTATCATAGTATGGAAAAGATACTATTGAAGTCAAAGTTCAAAATGCTGACAGAATTTTAATTTTTGGGTGAATCATCCGTTTAAGTGTTTTTCTGTAATCAATATCCAGCAAAAGTACCTTTTTCTGCTCCAGCAAACAATTCAGGAACAATTTCTTTAGCATCTAAACTGCTTGTAAATACTTAGACCTATTGATCTTTTGTCAGTTCAACATAAAAACACATAAAATGAACATGTAAGCAATACATAATTAACAAATTCCCTACTGTTTTAGCCTACTTAAAGAGCGTTTCTTTAGATCATAGAGCTTAATTGCTGGTTGTAGGAACTACTTTACCCAGTTGGGTGGAAACACTTGACACTGTTTATTTCAAATAAATCCAACATTCTATTTTTTAAAATGTATCTAGTTACAATTTCAAAATATCTTCCCCAACGCTACATATACATACACACACACACACACACACACACACCCCCGATCAGAAGTGTCTCACACACACACACACTTGAGTCTGACAGATATATAGATTGCACAAGTCAGAAATGATAAAGAGTAAAAAGGAAAATAGCAGGAGAGCGTCCGCAGGTGCTGTGCCACACTTGATCGGCACCCATTCACTCAGATTACTAAAGCGAGAAGAGCGCTATCATTTTATCAACCCATTCCAGCCTTTTCCTCTCCTTCACACTAACCTTTCCTTCACTCTTTCCCTCCCACAGAAACGCCTGCAGCTCCGGGGAGCGTACAGAAAAGAGACGGAGAGAGAGGAACTCAGACAGAAAGAGAAAAGTGAGACATTCTTCACGCCGTCATGGCAGCACATGAAATATGCAGCTGTCCCACTTTTTGGAGCTTCACAATTAATCTAATGTTTCTCCAGCAATCCTGACGGTGGTAATCCAGATCCCAGGGGTGAAGCGACGGCCGGATCTGCCCCAGAGGAAGAGCGGGGGATTACAAGAGAGACGACACCAGAGAATATACACCCATTACTGAGAACGAGCCAGCAGGTGGTGGAGATTTATCCAGAGAGTCCACGGAGGAGGTGTGGAGAGGCCCACATGTGAGCATGAGAACACACACACGCCGATTTCATAAGTGACAGCCCGTCTTTAATAGAAATCCAGCCGCTTTCAGTAGGAAGTAGGCTAAATAGTTTTATTCCTACACGCCAGGAGGGTCGCATATAAAACTTAACGTAGATTTCATCCTAAAAAGAATGTGTTTGCGCTAACACTGTCAGATTTTTAACACTTACCCTTGACAGATCCTGCATAAGTTTGCTCAAGATTGTGCCAGTGTTATTTTGGTATTATTTATTTAGTGGTTTACCATTTAATATTTTAAACTAGCTTTTATTTTTATATTTTCACTTTTGTTGTCATTTTATTAGTTTGTTTAAATATTTCTATTTAGCTTTTAGTTTTCTTAGTTATCTCATTTTTAGTTCATAATTTTACTAATTACTTTTATTATTTCAGTCATTAAATTTATTTTTAGCTTTAATTTCAGTACTTAACCTTATTAAAGTTATTAAATTTCTATTTAACTATTTTTGATTTTATTTATTAGCTTCAGTTCAGTTTTAGTTTTTGTAATTTAGTACTTAACCTTATTTAATACAGTCAGTGAATTTCTGTTTAATTTATTATTATCTCAGTTTTAATTTAAGTAAATGAAATACTTTTATTTCAATCAGTAAATTTATTTTAAAATAATTGTTTTAGTTTTTTATTTTAGTACATAACCTTATTTATTACAGTTATTAAATTTCTATGTAACTATTTTTTAGTCCTAGTTTTAATAATTTTAGTATTATACTTATTTCAGTTAGTAAATATATTTTAAGTTTTAGTTACTATAATTTATTACTTAACCTTATTTAATACAGTCAGTAAATTTGTTTAATTTTAATTTATTTTTGATCTCAGTTTTAATTTTAAGTAATTGTAATACTTTTATTAAATTAGTAATTTATTAATTTTAGTAAATATATTTTTTAGCTTTATTTGTAAGTTTTACTTAGTTTGTTTTTATTTTACTACTTAACCTTATTTATTACAGTTATTACATTTCTTTAACTATTTTTTTTTAAATCTTAGTTTCAGTAATTTTAGTACATTTATTTCAGTTAGTAAATAGTTTTAATTTAAGTTTTAGTTTCTGTAATTTAGTACTTAACATTATTTAATACAGTCAGTGAATTTCTGTTTAATTTATTTATTTTTTTTTATCTCAGTTTTAATTTAAATGTAAATGTAATACTTTTATTATTTCAATCAGTAAATATATTTGTAACATTATTGGTAAGTTTTAGTTTTTTTTTTTTTTATTTTAGTACTCAACCTTATTTATTACAGTTATTACATTTCTTTAACATTTTTTTTAATCTTAGTTTTAATAATTTTGTTACTTAAACTTATTTCTTTCATTTAGTAAATATATTTTAGCTTTATTTTAAGTTTTTTTTAATTTCTGTAATTTATTACTTAACCTTATTTAATACAGTCAGTGAATTTGTTTCATTTTAATTTATTTTTATCAGTTTATACATAAGTAATTGTAATACTTTTATTTCAATCAGTTTATTTATTTTTAGCTTTATTGTTAAGTTTTAGTTTTTGTAATTGTAATACTTTACCTTATTTATTAGTTATTACATTTCTATTTAACTATTTTTTTTATCTTAGTTTTAGTCATCTTAGTACTTAAACTTAAAGTTTTAGTTTTTGTAATTTTAATGCTTAACCTTATTAATTAGTTATTAAATTTCTATTTAACTTTTTGTATGTTAGCTTTAGTATGTCATTTTAGTACTTTAACTTAATTATTTCAGTTAGTTAATATATTTTAAGTTTTAGTTACTGTAATTTAGTACTAAATCCTATTTGATACAGTAAATTTGTTTAGTTTTAATTTATTTTTATGTTTTAAGTAATTGTAATACTTAAACTTAATTGTAATATTTAAATTGTAATACTTAAACTTATTACAGTTATCACATTTCTGTTCAATTTTTTTTTCTTTTTTTTATTCTTAGTTTTACTAATTATAGTACATAAACTTATTTCAATTAGTAAATATATATTTTAGCTTTATTTTATTTAAGTTTTAATTTCTGTGATTTAGTACAATTTAGTTACATTTCTATTTAACAATTTTTTAATCTATTTTAGTCATCTTAGTACTTAAACTTAATTTCAGTTAGTAAATGTATTTTTAATTAAATTTTATTTCAGTTTTAGTTACTGTGATTTAGTACTGAACCTTATTTAATACAGTCAGTAAATTTATGTGTAGTTTTAATTTATTTTTATCTCTTTAAATGTAAGTAATTGTAATGCTTTTGTTATTTCAATTAGTAAATTCATGTTTAGCTTTTTGATTTTTGTAATTTTAGTACTTACCCCTATTTATTTCAGTTAGTACATTTCTTTTTAGCTTTATTTTTTGGTTTTAATTTCAGTGATTTCATAATTTTTTTTAAGTGTTTTTTTTTTTTTCCACGTAACAGTTATATTTTATTTCTGCTTTATTTCAATTACCAAAACTGATTTTTAATAGTTTAAATTTTGGTTTTAGTGTAAAATTTAGTTAACAATCACAACACTGGATTGTGAATAAAGCTTATCCACCAAAAGCTGAACTTAAAACACTTTGTTTTTATTATGCAAGAGTTCATCTGCATATAATTTGCATGTGCATATGGACATCCAGACACATGACGCTACCTCTGAAAAAGACTAAGAAAATTAGATTATACAGTCTTGAAAATGATTATAAGAACCTAAATTATTTCTGCTTTGGTGCAAAAAAATGGACCTCAGGAAAAAACGTCATCACAGCTTTGTAATGTGGGCAGTGATGGTTCACGAGGGAGTTTTTCAGCGAGGCTGATATGTAAATCAATATTGATTAAAAGATTGTAGTAGGAGTTATCACATCTTTAATCGCAGATGATGCTGCTTCCATACAAAGATCATCTTTCTTTGATGTCTTTTTTTAAAGATCTTTATAACTATGATCAGTATCAAGATTTAGCTTGTTTTGAGATGCAATAATCATTTGGATTTCATCAGTATCTATGCTTTAGAAAAATAACCTATAATCTTATATTTGATTGTGAGTGGTGATTTATATGGGGGTGGGGCAAATTTCAAGTCCCTTTTGCATTTTTTGGTTTTATAACCGTTTTCGCTTGTGGATGAGATTTAAAAAATTAAATCTGTAGTGCAAACTTGCAGAACTCCAAATTAAACGTTAAACTGTACCAAACATGTTGATTAGCAACCGTTCAGTCAGTTATTCTTCTGTTTGCAGACAAAAGCAGTACTGAATCATCTCCTCCATTGACTTCCATTCAAACTGAACAGCTTTTAGACTCAGGATCCTGTCACTATCATTTTTTCTCTAACCTCGGAGGCTCCCCTTGAGGGAAGAGCTCTGTTAAAACTCGCCTGGGGTGTTGTGCATGTTAGAAATAGAATAAATACTGTAGTGGCAGCAGTAATGCATTGCAGATGAGTAAACTCTGAGTCAGTTTGGATTCAAATGCCAAATGTTTTAAGGGTGTTTCTTAGTAAAGGTGCAGAATTGTGTGTGTTGCACATTGCATTCAGTATGTGTGATTTACCTCTTGTAATATGGTATAACTGGTATAACTGGTGCTTTCTGACCTCATCTGTTATCTTAATGTCAGAAATGATGGATCATTGGATGTGTTGTGAGTTGCACAATTTAGCATCTTTATTTTCTTTCAATTTTTTGTTGCATTGCTATTCCAAGTTTATATTTCACAGTTTTGAGTTTATATCTCACAATTTTGACTTTTTCCCTCACAATTCTGCTTCTATATCTTGCCATTCTTACTTTTTTTCTTGCAATTCTTCATTTGTATCTTGCAAGTTCTATTTTTTTTTTTCTCAGAATTCTGCATTTATATCTTGCAATTCAGATATTTTCTAAATTCTGCTTTTATATCTAACAGTTTTCACTTTTTTCTTAGAATTCTAAATTTATCTTTCAATATTTACTTTTTTCTCAGAATTTTGCATTTATATCTAACAGTTTTTCTTTTTTTTTTCCTCATAATTATGCATTCATGTCATGCAATTCTGATATTTTCTAAATTCTGCTTTTATATCTAACAATTTTGACTTTTTTCCCCTCATATTTATGCATTTATGTCATGCAGTTTTGATATTTCCTAAAATCTGCATTTGTATTTCACAATTTTGACTTTTCCCCCAGAATTCTTCATTTATATCTCTCAATTTTTGCTTTTTTCCTCATAATTATGCATTTATGTCATGCTATTCTGATATTTCCCAAATTCTGCATGTTTATTTCACAATTTTGACTTTCCCCCAGAATTCTTCATTTATTCCATCACTGCCCACAATTCTCAGAATTCTGTTAATATCTAACAATTTTTTATTTTTTCCCCCATAATTAAGCATTTATGTCATGCAGTTCTGATATTTACTAAATTCAGCATTTATATCTCACAATTTGTTCTTTTTTTCTCAGAATTCTGCATTTATATCTAACAATTTTACTTTTTTCCTCATATTTATGCATTTGTCATGCAGTTTTGATCTTTCCTAAATTCTGCATTTATATCTCACAATTTTGGCTTTTCTCCCTCACAATTGTTTTTTGTTTTATAAAAATAAACATTTCTGTGATTTAGTACAATTTAGTTACATTTCTATTTAACAATTTTTTAATTTGTTTTAGTCATCTTAGTACTTAAACAATTTCAGTTAGTAAATGTATTTTTAATTAAATTTTATTTCAGTTTTAGTTACTGTGATTTAGTACTGAACCTTATTTAATACAGACAGTAAATTTATGTGTAGTTTTAATTTATTTTTATCTCTTTAAATGTAAGTAATTGTAATGCTTTTATTATTTCAATTAGTAAATTTGTTTAGCTTTTTGATTTTTGTAATTTTAGTACTTACCCCTATTTATTTCAGTTAGTACATTTCTTTTTAGCTTTATTTTTTGGTTTTAATTTTAGTGATTTCATAATTTTTTTTAAGTGTTTTTTTTTTTTCCACGTAACAGTTATATTTTATTTCTGCTTTATTTCAATTACCAAAATGGATTTTTAATAGTTCAAATTTTAGTTTTAGTAGTGTAAAATTTAGTTAACAATCACAACACTGGATTGTGAATAAAGCTTATCCACCAAAAGCTGAACCTAAAACACTTTGTTTTTATTATGCAAGAGTTCATCTGCATATAATTTGCATGTGCATATGGACATCCAGACACATGACGCTACCTCTGAAAAAGACTAAGAAAATTAGATTATACAGTCTTGAAAATGATTATAAGAACCTAAATTATTTCTGCTTTGATGCAAAAAAAAAAAAATTGACCTCAGGAAAAAACGTCATCACAACTTTGTATATATATATATAATTTTTTTTATTCAGAAAAGAACTTCCATATTGCATTTGTTTTTTGCAATTAAATTAATTTAATTGTTAAAGGTGTGAAATGCCTAACATTACTTAACATGACTTTATTTTTAATATTTTTAATTTTTTTAGTCTTTATTTTTAATACCATCAGTCCCAGAATGTAGTGCAAAATTAAGTAAACTCTGCATTGTTTGTGGCTACCTGCATTTTTTTTCTTACATCAACCCAATTTCTTTTCCAATTTCAATTTTCTTTTTACAAAAATCAGTAAAAAGTCCTGCAAAATCCTTGCGGGGCTGTATAATACATGACAGCCTTAGAAGTTTTTTGACGAAACTCATGTTTTTTGGAGTCTGTTTTGTTGCTTTAAATGTAGTTTTATTGAACCTGAATGCTCTAAGATAGACCGAATTAGACAACTCTACATCAACAGTCTCACAAACCTTTCAGATTGGACACGAGCGATCACGACTTTAGATTTTAGGAAGCCGACTCAAAATCATTATGATGCTTGTCAGCTGTCAATGTAGCAAGTCACTCTGTTGACTCGTATCTCTGAAGATCTTTGCCTTTGATCTCTTTTGAATTTTTTTTTTTTTTCCCCAGTGAGAGAATTACTAACAACATTTGCTGGAGCGTTTCTTTGTGTGTGTGTGTGTGTGTGTTTTCTGTGTAGTTTGTGAACAGCATCAATTTGCGTTGTGGTTTGCGGGGTTCAAGTGAGGACAGGTCGTAGGCGTTGCGTCCCTCATTAAGATCAAGCATCCATTATGTCTTTTCACATAGACAAATGTCTTAGCCTTGAAAAGTGGCTATTACGAATCAATCTACAGCTGCAGAAGTGTGCCGTGTGCTCGAGAAAGAAAGTACAACATGTTAAGCATGTACTCTTCCGACAGTAAAGACATCTATAATGTTGCAAAAGATTTCTGTTTAAAAAACAAAAGGCTGTTCTTTTGAACTTTCTGTTCATCAAAGAAGCCTGTAAAATGTATCACGGTTTCCGTAAAAATATGACGCAGCACAGCTCTTTTTAACATTGATAATAACCAGAAATATTTCTTGAGCAGCAAATCAGTATATTACAGTGATATCTGAATGAAATCTGAAAAATCTTGTGACACTGAAGACTGGAGTAATGATGCTGAAAATTCAGTTTTGGTCACAGGAATATATTACATTTTAAAGTATATTCAAATTGAAAAGTTTTTTTTTTTTTTTTTTTTTTTTTTTTTTTAAACAATAGGGTAGAACGGGGCTAAAGGGGCCTTTGATATTATTTTCCTCTAAACCACTAGATGGCACAAAAACATAGCATAGCACTTTCTAAAAGCTTTTCAAGATGCACGTGCAAATTTGTCTGATCCTTGATGCGGTTGCGGGTTGCAGCGCAAAGTTGATTCTGTGCTTGCTTGGTCTAATATTTGATGGTTTTTTTAGAATGTTGTAGATTTAAGTAGCAAATGAGAATTGCTAAAAATGAATGCATATATTTTAAGACAAAATATATGTCTTCTTGATGATTTTCTTCTTAATGGTTTTGTTTAAGAAAATTAAAGCAACAGTTTTTAAATAACAAAAGAATATGTAAAAGTGTGGTATTTGGGATAAAAAGCACCCCTGCTGTTGGGGCAAAAAGGCACAATAATTAAAGGAACACTCCACTTTTTTTGTAAATAGGCTCGTTTTCCAACTCCCCTAGAGTTAAATAGTTGAGTTTTACCGTTTTCGAATCCATTCAGCCGATCGCCGGTTCTGGCGGTAGCACTTTTAGCATAGCTTATCATAGATCATTGAATCTGATTAGGCAGTTAGCATCTCGCTCAAAAATGACCAAAGAGTTTCAATATTTTTCCTATTCAAAACTTGACTCTTCTGTACTAAGACTGATGGAAAATGAAAAGTTGCGATTTTCTAGGCCGATATGGGTAGGAACTATACTCTCATTTTTTGCTGCCGTATCATGGGTATATTACGCAGCGCCTGAAAATATGTGCAAGCAGGTGATCATGTTGGTTATGTTGAAGGAAGTTAGACTATTTTCAGGTGCTGCATAATATCATTGTGTACCCATGGTACGGTAGCATGTTGTTAGCATGATTAGCAAGTTACTAGCACGATTCTAGCATGTTTAGCATGCTGTTAACATGTTTCTAGCATGATTAGTAAGTTATCAGCATGTTGCTATCATGTTTCTAACATGATTTGTATGTTTTTAGAATATTGTTAGCATGATTAACAAGTTACTAGCATTATTTTAACATTATTAGCATGTTACTAGATGGTTTCTATCATGATTAGCATGTTACTAGCATACTGTTAGCATGTTACTAGCATGTTTCTAGCATGATTAGCATGTTGCTATCATGATTAGCCTGTTACTAGGATGTTGTTAGCATGAACATGTTACTTGCATGGTTAACAAGTTACTAGCATGTTTATAGTATGATTAACATGTTTCTATCATGATTAACCTGTCACTAGGATGTTGTTAGCATGATTAGCAATTTACTAGCATGTTTTTAGCATGATTAACGTGTTAGTACCATGTTGTTAGCATGTTATTTGCATGATTAGCATGTTACTAACATATTTCTAACATGATTAGCATGTTGTTAGCATGATATGTAAGTTATTAGCATGTAGCTATCATGTTTCTAACGTGATAGGTATGCTTTTAGAATGTTGTTAGCATGATTACCAAGTTACTAGCATTTTACTAACATGATTACCAAGTTACTAGCATGTTACTAACATGATTAGCAAGTTACTAGATAGTTTATATCATGATTAGCATATTACTAACATATTGCTAGCATGTTTTTAGCATGATTAGCATGTTGCTATCATAATTAGCCTGTTACTAGGATGTTGTTAGCATGATTAGCATGTTGTTAGCATGAACATGTTACTAGCATGGTTAACAAGTTACTAGCATGTTTATAGCATGTTAGCATAATTAGCAATTTACTAGCATGTTGCTTGCATGATTAGCATGTTACTAGCATGTTTCTAACATGATTACCATGCTGCTAACATGTTTCTACCACGATTAACGTGTTACTACCACGTTGTTACCATGTTATTAGCATGATTAGCAAGTTACTAACATGTTTCTAACATGATTAGCATGATTAGAAAGTTACTAGCTTTTTACAAGATTTCCATTGATGTGTGGTTTGTTATGATAGGACAATATTTGGCTGAGACAACTATTTGAAAATCTGGAATCTGAGGTTGCAAAAAAATCAAAATATTGAGAAAATCGTCTTAAAGTTGTCCAAATGAAGTTCTTAGCAATGCATATTACTAATCAAACATTAAGTTCTGATATATTTATGGTAGGAAATTCGTAAAATGTCTTCATAGAATGTGTTCTTTACTTAATATCCTAATGATTGTTGGTATAAAAGAAAAATAGATAATTTTGACCCAAACAATGTATTGTTGGCTATTGCTACAAATATACCCGTGCGACTTAAAACTGGTTTTGTGCTCCAGGTTCACATTTGTGAAAACAGTGATGTCATATGCATGCATATTACATGTTGTCTATAGGAGTGCATGTGTGTGCAGAAGCGTGGTGTTTTTCTTACAAAGTGACATGGTGAACTACTGGTCTGGCGTGCATAATACAACGTTTTAATACAGCGGATCCGTGTGAACGGGGATCGTTTTGACAGTGTTGTCATCTGTACGCACAATTTTTCAAAAACGCCAAGGAAAACCTTTTCTATTTTTAGTATATCATTGTCATATAAACATACCCCAAAGCTCTCGTTCGCTCAGCGTGACTGTCTGTGGCGTCTCTCGGTGCTGTGGAGCTCTGGGAGTCTGCAGTGGGCTGATGGTTAAGAATAATGTCTGTGTTGGTGTGTGGGAGGCCAGGAGACCGTCAAAGCAAAGGCCATCTGCCACAACAAAGCTTCTGATTAAAAACCTGCGCTTGACTCTCAACACTCACACACTTCTGATCCTCTGAACTTTCGATGATTCCCATTCCCCGACCAGAGGAATGAAAAATCATAGAGGAAAGCTTCATATCTCAGCTGTGCTCTCATTGACAGCAATGAGATTACATTGAGAAAAAAATGTCTCCTCTGAAGTTTCTCTCGGATTTGAAAAGCTTTGCTTTCAATCAGTGATCAAAGATCTCAGTATGAACTCATACATTTCTTATCAGATCACCTGTTTACTAAAGACAAAATAAAAGCTACAATTAGCATATACTGTGGAAAAAAAAAATCATGTGATTAGATTTTTTTTTTTTTTAAATGTAATATAGATTTCTTAATATTGAACAAGAAAATATACATACTTTTAAAGAAAATTAAGATCGTTTTCCACTCAAATGTAACTAATCAGCATAAATATGTTAAATGTGAAATTAATTCAATTCAATCAGTTGGTTTAAATAAGGGTAAATGAACGCAATTTAAACAAATTGTTTAAACACATTTAAACTAATTGTATTTATTAATGATTTAAAACGTGTTAGGTTTATTCCTACTACTACTACTACTGCAGAAATCTCATTCTTGTTTCATTATGTATGACTGAAAAATATGCATCACATTAAGTTAATTCATGTTAAATGTCTCATTACAGTCTATTGTTGCTTCTCTTCAGGAATAACATCTGGATAATTTTGGTGCTTATGAAATTTCACCTTGTTTAATAAATGTTCCTGATCATATTGAGCCGTTTACTCATTTTTAAGGAAATAAATGGTTTTAATCACATACAATGGGTAACAAAAGCTGTTTAACCGTTTAACTCTCACCCCCATTTTTGAACATAGACGTGATCCAAACCTAAATTATTATAATACGTTTTGTAATATGATTTTAAAGTACCATTTCCATGGTAATGCAATGTCTAATTTTAAAAGTGGCTTTCACAGGATTCACTTTGAGGATTGAAGCTTTCAAATATATAATTTATTATGATCTCTAAAACATGATAGGGAAAAAGGCAACTAAAAAAAACTTTTTGTGACAAAGGTCAGAATTCCTGTTATGATATAGATTTTTGAGGTGCACTCTTTTCATAAATGAATCTATTACTGTTCTTACATAATTTGTAGCAAATAACAGTGGTAAAATATCTATACAGGAGCCTTAAATCTTTCCAACAATATATAGTTTGTAATGATTACATTAGGATTTATGGTGAAGTAAACTTAGGCGTCCTACTGAGGGGATGGGTGACGGTTAAAAGTTTAAGGTTGACTTTGAATTAATAATAATAACAATAATACGTTTATTAGAAAAATATTATTTAGAGTAGTTTGAATAAACTTTTGAACCAAAATTTCAAAAGCACAGTGTTGTTTTATTATATATGTGTAGATAATATTCTAATATTTTATTCTAGTAGTTTTGTTGTTTTGTTTTTTAAAAGTGTTTTTGTTTTTATAGTTTTCTTTTTAAATTTTAGGTTTAGTTATTTAAATACATCAAGTTAAACTACAATACCAGTCAAAAGTTTTTGAACAGTAAGATTTTTATTGTTTTTTTCTTTTCTTTTTTTTTTAAAGAAGCCCCTTCTGCTCACCAAGCAGATCCAAAGTACAGCATATACAGTAAAATTGTGAAATATTTAAATATTTAAATTAGCTGTTTTCTATTTGAATATATTTTAAAATGTAATTTATTCCTGTGATCAAAGCTGTATTTTTAGCATCATTACTCCGGTCACATGATCCTTTAGAAATCATTCTAATATTTTCTGCCCAAAAAACATTTATTATTACTATTATTATTATTATTATTTATTATTATTATTATTATTATTATTATTATGTTGAAAACAGCTGAGTAGAATTTATTCAGGTTTCTTTGATGAATAGAAAGTTCAGAAGAGCAGCATTTATCTGAAATAGAAATCTTTTGTAACATAATAAATGTCTTTATCATCACTTTTGATCAATTTAAAGCATCCTTGCTAAATAAAAGTATTAATTTCTATAATTTATTTCCCAAAATATTATACTAACTCCAAGCTTTTGAATGGTATAGTGTATAATCTTACAAAAGCTTTTTATTTCAGGTAAATCCTGATGCTGATGCTTTGGATCTTTCATCAAACAATCCTGAAAAAATGTACTCCAACTGTTTTAAATATTGATAATAACAGTAATAAAAATAGTTTCTTGAACAGCAAATCATCATATTAGAATGATTTCTGAAGGATTACGTGACACTGAAGACTGGAGTAATGATGCTGAAAATTTAGCTTTAATCACAGGAATAAATTACATTTTAAAATATATTCAGGTAGAAAGCAGTTATTTTAAATAGTAAAAATATTTCACAATATTGCTGCTTTTGCTGTATTTTTGACCAGATAAATGCAGGCTTGGTGAGCAGAAGAGACTTCTTAAAAAAAAAAAAAAAAAAACATTAACTGGTAGTGTAAATAAAAATGCAAAATACTGCAGCCATCTGATTTATTTATTTGTTTGTTTGTTTATTTATTTATTTTTTAAGTTAATGTTTATTTTGTATTTCAAATAATGAAAAAAAAATGATTTATTTTAGTTTTAGTTTTTTAATAATAACCCTGGTTAAGAGTTTGTAAAAAAACAAAACAAAAAAAAAAACAACAACAACAAGAAAAAAATTAAGACATTAAAAGCAATATGAGCAATTAAAGAGAAAGAAAGTTTGAGTATATGGTCCAAAACAGCAGTCCAAAAACATTTTGAATCATTAAGGTGATTCACATGATTTTGAATGATGGATGATTTCACTGGTGAAAGTTCTCACAGGTTTAGTGATGAGAAAATGAGTATAAATCAGTTTTTTTCCCTCTGTCCCTCAGGCCTTATCCCATCTTCCTCTGGCTCCTCTCAGGCCGATGGCAGGTTGCATCGTTTTGGAGGTCGTCCAGAAATGAAATGCAGATTTGAGACTCTTCTCCTCCCTTGCGCAGTTCGCTCCCTCTCGCCCGAAGCACGACAGCGGGACTTCATTCCAACAAATGCATTTTTCTGTGACCGTTTAAGGAACAAGGTATGGTTTTTCTAAAGCGTTTAGATGCACATGCAAATGGGGTCACCGTTGGGCAGGTTTGTTCATGTAAATTGTTAAATGCATGCTGTAAAGCATTTGAGGCATCCTTCAAATTAGGTGAGAAAACAGGCCGAACTCACAAGACCCCTTTGGTCCATTTAAAAAGGGAAGTGCGAAGTTAATTTTGATGGATTATGCCAAAGCACCTCCGTTAACGTTGTGAAAGCTTCATCTATCTCTGTCAGTTTACATAACATTGATGAACCCTTTAGTCATACGCAGGTGACACGTTACCGTATGAAAAAGCGCAGAAGGAAACCATCTATCATGGAAAAACGTGTATTCATAAACATTTACTTGTCACCGCAGTGCTGCCATGAAACGAGATCTTGTCTGCTGGCGGCGATGGCAAATGTTCTGCTCTCATGAGGATTTCTCTATGAAATCAGTAAAACACTTCAGTTTTGTTTTTTTTTTTTTTACTAGTACTTGCAACGAGCATCAATGTTATGCAATAGTCTGTTTAAAACAGACATCTAACCTGAAAATTATTTTGCTAGATAAATACACAATCTAATAATCAAATAAAATATATCATTTCTGAAAAATGTATGTAGGGGATTTACAGATGTCAATTTAGCTCAAAGGGAATCATTTAAGATTGAACAGAATCTCCGTTTTACAGCGGATCAATGAATCGGCCAGCGATTCATTGAGCGAGCCGTATAACACCAACTCTGCAATGGATACTAATATCCACAATATAGTGAAAACACTATTAGCACGGTAACAAGGTCGGCAGTTTAAGATTAATTTATGAGCACAAAACACAAGATACTTCTCTTTTTAATATGAATAGGAATTTATTGGAAAAACCTAAGACATAACTAATCTAACACTTAGCACGCATTCGCACATTCATACGAGTTGCAGAAAGAGAGAAATTGAGGAAAGAATAAGTTTAGAAGAGTGAAAATTGAAAATGCTGATGATGGTAAACTCACAGGTGCGATTTTTCTTGATTTATCCAAAGCCTTTGATTTAGTTGATCAATATTTACTTTTAGATAAACTTCATGCTATTGGTTTATCCGAAAATGCAACTAGGTGGTTTAATTCATATTTGCATAATAGAAAACAGTGTGTAGTATTAAATGGGAGTAAGTCAGACCTTTTGGTTCAACAAAGAGGCGTGCCCCAAGGTTCAATACTAGGACCACTTCTTTTTTCTATTTATGTTAATAATTTACCGTTAATTTCCAATAATTGTAAAGTTCAACTTTATGCCGATGACACCGTCATATATGTATCTAACTCTGATATTTTACAAATTCAGTTACCTCTTCATTATGATTTTAATATTTTACAAGATTGGCTTTTGGACAATAAATTAGTACTTAATAAAACGAAGTCTTATGTTATGATTTTTGGTTCTAAACAGAAACTTAAATCTAAAAGTAATTCTTGTGTTATATCATGTAAAGACGGTACTTCTTTGCATAAAGTTGATACTATCAAATACCTTGGAGAATGGCTTGATTCAGAACTTTCATTTAAATCACATATTAATCATATTCTACGTAAAATTAATTTTGGAATTAGTACATTACATCGATCTAGATATTGTTTTTCATATAGTGTTCGTAAGAAACTTGCTTCTCAACTTATACTTCCAATTTTTGATTATTGTGATGTTGTCTATCAATCTGCATCAAAATTAGATTTTGCACCACTCAATACAGTATATAACAGACTTTGCAGGTTTGTGTTGGGATGTTCTTTTGATACTCATCATTGTATATGCACTCCAGTGGCCATCTTTGCATACAAGACGACATATTCATTGGCTTCTATTTCTTTTCAAATGTTTTTAACTATCCTAGTTATTTACAACAATATTTTGTACCTTTTTCTTCAAATTATCAAGTTAGACATTCTGTTCAGACCTATTTTTTGTTCCTCGTGTTAAAAAAACAATTGGTAAAAAAGCTTTTATGTTTAAAGCCCCTATTGATTGGAACAATTTACCTGCGTATATTCGAACTATTACATCATTTAAGATGTTTAAGCAAACTTTGTTTTCACAGTTTGCTTTGGTTTGTACATGTTATTATTGAAAATGGTACTGTTTTTTTTTTCCTTTGTGTATTGGATCCACTGATCAGTGTATAGTGTATTTTGTTTAACTTTTAATAGCTAGTTAATTATTTTGTAGTGCTTTTTTTATCGTTTGTGTTTAGTGTTGTTTAAAGATGTATTGTTAATGTGTGTTCTGTTTTGTTTTATGTTGCGATTGTATTGCATCGTGTTTTGGGACCCCCTCGAAAACGAGATGGTACATCTCAAGGGGTTAATCCTAATAATAAATAAATAAAAAATATGAAGTCCCAAGTTTATAGCATACGTATATGCAATTGCTTAGACCTGAACAACCATCAATCATTTAATTAACCCTCGCATTGAGTTTCTCAATGAGGTTATTCAACTTTATATTAAATGCACCAGTTCAGCTAGAATCTGGAGGTTGTACTTGCAGTTGCCTTTGTGTTAAGGGATTCCCTTCGATGACGTCGTTGCAGAAAGGGGGTTCCCCAAGGTTGCTGATTGGCTGGCAGTTCATGGTCGTTTGAAGTGATGTCTTGGGCGTTGGCTGGAGGATGGAGTCGTGTACGCTGGTTGAAGTTTTGAGGCGGGCATGAAGTCTGAGACACGGCTTAGCGGCAAAACTCAACTTAGAACACGCAACTCTCAACGGAAAGAAAAGATTAAAGTAAAAGAAAGAAATGTGACGATCTCCTCATGTTTCGTATTAGAGGAGTGGCTGGCGTGCAAGCCAGGAAGCGTTCAAAGAACGCAAAAAGCAGCGGCAAAAATGATGGCTAAGAGCATGGCTAGCAGTGATGGATAAAACCAGTAGCTAAAAGCATGGCCAGGAGTGACGGTAAAAACCCATAGCTAAAAGCAAAATTTCATGGTGTCCTGTGGTTTTAAACTCAGCTTTGGACACATCCCAAAATGGTGTCTTGACCAATTAGATGTTGTCTTAACTCAGGATATTGCTATGTTTCTCCTCCCAAAACATAAATCAGCATGTTATCTTGTCAGTCACATGGTCAGAATTTTCCCGCTCTTGCAGAGTATAATTTGGCCATGATTTCTATAACGTGAATATAATACATTTTACAAAGAACTGATCGGTGGAAACGTTCAAAGCATGAATTTTCCAACTCATACATACCAAACACAAATATAAACCCTTAAGCTATTCAATAGTTATTAAAAGGACATACACAACAAGTGATAAGAACATAATAGACAAATGTGTGGTTAACATACATAGTAGGGAGTTATGCAATGGTCTGATGTTCATTCATAAGTCCTTTTAAGCATCATTTTGGTGCATATTTAGGTAAAAAGAACAGTCTCTCTGTCATTCTGTGAACTAGGGGCATGTTCTGAGGAACAAAGGAATTTTGAAGGAACTCGGTCTGGTTCTAGTCTTGGGTGGGGGAGCACCACCCAACAAAGTTTCCTCATGTGATGGTCCTGATGTGCTGTATCTTTGACCATAGTTCTTGGGTTTCTTGCCCCAAAATTGACAATCTCCTTCCTGAGTTGGGATTATCAATAATTGTGTTCTGTTGTGTTAATGTTGCAAGTTTTCAAAGCTTTGAAAGTTGGTTGGTTAGGCTTACTTCAGGCTGGCTGGCACCAGGGTATCTTGGACAGATTTATGACGTGGTCTGGTCAGCATGGGCCTCTTTGTGGAATTTGGCTCTTTGGTTTCAACCAAATGTTCTGATCGGATCTTCAATTTGTCTGATTCGCGCTGATACCCTACATGTAATATAGCTAGTATATTTAGCAAGATATTTTAAACAGCATGGCAAAATATTACTTTGACTAGATTAACTACTTCATATATAGATTGGTAATTAATAAAAAATAAAAAAGTCTTTTAACACCTAGAACATTTTTGGGGCAACTGACGCACCTGTACTTTTCTTTGTTTTTTTCAGACCTATTCTAGCATTCAGCATCAAGTGCCATATATCATTATAATCAGGAGATAAAGTGAAGTTTATGACTAGCTTATTTAAAGTCCTAATTTTCCTTTTGTTTTCTCTAAAAATGAGTGAATTTCCAGAATTTTAGGAGAAACACTAGCAACAATTGGGTGTTTTTTTTTTTTACTGTGTACTCAAATAAAAACTTTTTTTTTCTTTAGAAAATTGTATTTAGGTGTTTTACACTTCCAAATAAAATTTTGTCTACATATAACATTCCCCAAGCAAGTAATAGCCATTTATTACAACTTTACTATAGGCGCTTTTTTAGTGAAAAACAGGCCTATTTAGTTTATTGAAATATAGATGTGTCCAAAAACATTTCAGGAGTAAAGTCACAGTAGAAACAGTGTTATATAATAACAGAACACAGTAAAAAGTGACTTTTTCAGATAAATATATTCTTAATCTGAGTATGAACAATAACACAAACAGTGTAACGTTATAGCAAGTAGTGAACACAACTGCACAAATTGTCTTGTGCAACAAAAATACAAACGGTCAAAATTATTCACAAACTACACACAAAATGAGAGAGAAATATACTGAGTGCAACTGAAAAAAACAGCAAATGATCTTTATATAAGAACTAGTTACATAATATAACAACCAAATGGCTGTAGTCTGCATTGGAATCTATTTTACCGGGACAATGCGAAAACCTAAATTCCAGTGCTTTATCTGATATGTACTGCTGTTTCATCCTTTTTTTTGGTTTCTGTTATGTCAAAGGGCTCTGTCGTTTGTATTTCTGTGCTTTTTCAAAAAGTGCTGTCATGCAAATGTGTTATTTTGCGTTTGTTTTCAAGCACGCACGAAGCATTTTACTTTCACTTTGCGCTTGTTAAAATTTCCAAAGAAACATGCTAATTGGTGGTTCGAAAGACCAAAACCTATGTTTATTGGTTGAATAGATGACCGTTTGAACCAATCTGGGCACGTGGGTGGGACTAAGCATCAAAAATCATTCCTGTTGGCTCAGAGGAAAGAAATGCATTGGTTTCCTCTGACGAATCAATGCTGAGGAAATGTGATGACGTAATCACGTTCGCTACGGAGCCTCTGAATATCCAAATGAGACAAATGCTTTTTAAAGCATTTTTAAAGCATTCAAATTGGATTAGCGGTTCAAAAGTTATTAAACATTTAATAACAATAGTTATTTTTAGCCGCGGGCGGCTGTCTCGGTTTTGAGGGTTAACTCATTCAAGGTTTACATTTTAATTGACTTTTATTGTATATTTTTATTATAAGAATTATTTTTATTATTTTTATTATTATTACTATTAAATCAAGTGCATTTGTCCAAATGTAATAGATTAATTGAGAAATTTTTGTGCTAGATAAATATTGTATATTGTCTATTAATCAAAAAATATATAATTTGTGTGAAATTATAAAATATGTAATATATTCACCAAGATATACTGTCATTTCAAATAGAATAGCAAAATAGTAGCTTGACAGGATTGTTTAATTCAGTAAACTGGTTTAAAAAAAAAAATTCACAGATTCATTAAAGTGAAATTTGATCATTTTTAGCAAAATACTGTCTTCAATTCTTTCATTCAAGTTACATAAATCCACATGTACTGCTTTTTTAAGTGGACTTTTAAGTTGTATTTTGTGAAAACTTACTTTTTTATATCTAATAATCAAATGAAATACATAATTTGTGAAAAAAAATGATATAGCTAGTATATTTATCAACTAAAAAAATAAAATAAAACATGGCACAGTTTATTACTATTTGCATCTAACTGATTTTATTTAAATAATCATATTTTTATGTATTTATTCAAATATCAGCACAAATCAGTTAATTTTTAAAAGATGAAAAAAATGTAATCAGTTAAAAATAGGGATGCCAATATCCGAGATGCCATTATTCAACTCATTTTGGCTGATGCTGATACTGATATATTCTGTTTTTTTTTTTTTTTTTCCAGAAACAACACTAAGTTTCTCCTGTGCAAAAATTATAAGCAAATAATATTTAATTTTGTTTGTTTTTGTGTTTTTTTTTTTTTAACAAGAACTTATTTGTTAAATAAACAATAATGAAATTCTTTTATAATGACAGTACACTGAAGCTTTGAAAATAAATATAAATAAACTATATAATCAAATTCTCTGCATCATCTGAGGGTGCAAAAAAAAAAAATAAATAAATAAATTGAGAAAATTGCATTTAAAGTTGTCCAAATGAAGTTCTTAATGCATATTACTAATCAAAAATTAAGTTTTAAAATATTTACAGTAGGAAATTTACAAAATATCTTCATGGAACATGATCTTTACCTAATATCCTAATGATCTTTGGCATAAAAGAAAAATCGATAATTTTGACTCATTTGTAGCTATTGCTACAAATATACTTGTGGTACTTAAGACTGGTTTTGTTGTCCAGGGTCACATTTGTAGATGGTCTAAAACAAAAGAGTTGAAAAAATTCTGCAAATCTTTTAGACCTCATAATTTGTTTGTTTTAGAACTTTTTAGAATTTTTTAGAATTTTACATATTACATATTAATGAATAAATTAGTATATATAAAATTATTTTATTTTTTTATTCATGCAAGCTATAGCTTCTGACCTTTAAATCAAAACATACTCATGATTTTATGACATCAGTTACTGTTTTATTTAATCAGAAACAAACTAAGCGCATGGTCTGAAGCGCACGCCGCAGGTGCACTTATGCCGTGTGTAAATCCACTTTTGCTGTTTTAAGAACGGGAAAAATGCTCTGCGCATCCAGCGCTTTGTCTAAAAGGTTTGTCCCTATTCTCTTAATGAGTCATTGGCCGTAACATGCATTAAACCAATCAAAGTTTCATCTCATTCCCTTTAAGAGCCAGTTGCGCTCGCACCATGGCGGATTCGCTATTTGCACGGCAGTATTTGCAAGAACGAGCCCCTTCAAATGAGTTACTGTGCTCCCCCTTTCCATCCTCTCCCCTCCTTGCTTAACATGATCATTTTCGAAAGCAAAAGTGAAACCAAAAAAAAACAGCTTGCGTAAGAAAGCGATTGACTATCCGTTATGACATGTAGGCATTTTTATATTTATGTACACAATCATAATGTTTTACATTTGTAATCCTTTCATTTTTAATATGTGGCATGTTTGTGTGCTGCTGTGTGTGTAATAAGCAAAGTGTATGTGCATTGTGCACCTACCTATAGCATATTACTAACACACTCTTTAAATAACAAAAAAAATATTGTGCCATTGACTTTGGACCAGGTTTCCTTTGGTCAATGGCGCAGTCTATTTCAGTTGCCTCAAAATAGCAATGCCCCCAACAATGTGCCTGATGAGTGCAAATGCACAAATGGGTGCAAATGCATTGCTATTTAAACAACATGGCGTAGGATGTGAAAATGATAACTGCGTCAGGCTAAAACAGTAAACACTTGCATGCAAATGCAAGCAATTCTGAGCGCACAAATGCAAGCAAGAGAAATTTGAACATTTGTCATTAAAATAATGCCATAGAAACCACACCAACCGAACTATTAAAAAAAGAAGAAAGTCGGGTCTGAAAGCTGTCTTGTTATTTTAATATTTTTTTTTTTTTTTTTTTTTTTTTAAATTGGTTAAAATGAATGGAGGAATGTCATGTTTTCCGGTGTGCGCTTGACCATTTCCGTCGGTGGTCCCAGATTACTCTATGAGGTCCGTGCATCCTTTGCGTAGAAACTACGCCGCAAAAGGAATAAATAAAAAGCTTTCTTAAAAAGGCAAAAGAATGCATGGACGTTTTCTTAATATAATAATTTCATTGACATTTTCTCAATTTGCGACGTGCGGGAGTGTTGTCACGATACCAAAATTTTGACTTTGATATGATACCTGACTAAAATATCACGATACTACTACTGAACCGATACTATGAAAAAAAAAAAAAAAAACATAGAACAACAGGAAAAGTAATTGAGTAATAGATAATCCAAATGGAGATCATAGTTATTTTATCTTTTAAAACAAAGCATTTCATGCCCCCCTTTATTAAAAAATAAATAAATAAATAATCACATGCCAGTGCCACTACACAGGATTATGATGAACAACTACAGAGTCTACGGGTGTGTAGAGATCTTTGCTATATTGGTAAGTTCGCTTAAAGGATAAAACCAAATCTTATTTCATGATATAGTAATTTTATTTCACAACAATTTATATCATGACATAGGCCCAATCCCAGTTCTACCCCTTACCCCTACACTTTCCCCTACCCCTCCGTTTGGCGTGTTCATGTGTAGGGGTAGGGGTGTCTCAATTCTCTCTTAGTTGGAGGGGAAGGGGAAGGGCTAGATAGCCCTCCAAACGAAGATTTTTCAGGACCTCACTTCAAACGAAGGGCTAAGAGAAATTCCCAACATGGCTGCTCACTCGAGCAAGCAGACCCGTAAATGTAAGTAATTTTTGCCATTTAATAAGGATTTTTATGACAATTTTTCATTATAAGTATATTACCTTCAATCTTGTGTTTACGGTGATGTTCTGTAAAGAAACGTTTGCAAAAAAAATCACTTAAGTTTGCTAGCGGATAGCACTGATTGCACGATATTAGAAAATATATTTTTATGTGATATACCCGGTGACTTGACTGCATGTTAGAAACAAATATGAAAGTCTAGTGGCAAAGCAATTTGCTTTAACCACGCATGTGGTAACGCATTTTGTTTTGTTTACGGCCATATGTGTACTTGTAAATGAACGATGCTTACACTATTTGTACTTTTTGCAACATGACAACATTTTTGTAACTTTTATTCTGTATAGAGATGGTGCATGTCCTCTGACGTAACGTTAGGAGCTAGCGACAACTTATGATGACGTATGACAGTGTAGTAGTGGTGTCCCATTTCTTAGGGGAAAATTTTTAACCCTTCCCCTTGCCACTTCGTTACAAGGGGCAAGGGGAAGGGGCAAGGGGTAGGCAAAGGGGTAGAAAATAGAACTGGGATTGGGCCATAGTCATTTTTTGTTATTTTATCTTTGTTATTAATAAGAAGAACCTAGATGCAAGTAACAAACTAAAGGACAACTACAATAAAACAAAGACACAAATGAAATAAAGAGGGCCCTATGAAATCGGTTTTCCTGTTTCCTGAATTCCATTTAAATTTTTCTAGACTCCATTTTAATGGTTAAATTAATAAAATATTTATCAAAAAGCATGCCTAATTAATTGAAATCATGGAACTTGCAGAATTTAACAGCAATTAATTAAAAGTTTAACAAAAAATTACATATTTTTAAGGCCCTATAAAATACGTTTTATTATTTTTCTCAAATTCAGTTTTGTTTGTGAATCGTTTTCCATTAATTTTCTGGATTCTATTTTAATCGTTTCATTACATTTTATTAATCAAAAGCATGCCTAAAGAATAATTAGATTTGATAAATTAATTTGTTATAATTAATTTTTTTTTTTTTTTTTTTTTAGAAATACTGTTGTGTATTTACAATTTTCTGGTAAATAAATTCTGGTAAATATTTTTTCTGGTAAATATTCCTTAAACATTGCTTTAATAATATTTTTATAGTAGTAGAATCTTTACATTCAGTAATATATTAATATATTTCTGACTGTCAAGTTAAGCCGAACTTTTATTTTGATGGGTTACTGTGAGGACCTTTAAAGAAACTGTAAATTGCTCATGAAGTGACTCTCAGAGCGGTTCTAGAGATTATGTTCATGTGTTCATGTACTCGTATATTGAGGCGGCAAAGGCTGAAAACACAGCGAGCGTCACGCGTATTGTGTAGTAAACAAACCTGCGCATCTGTGCCATTCACTAACACAGACACGCAGAAATACGGCTCTTATTAAAATACATTCTTAAAGTAGTGGTACTAGTAAAATGCGGAATCGTACCATTTTTAAAAGCAGGGTATCGCGATACTTTTTAAGTACCAGTATATTGTGCAACACTAGGACAATGCAAAGCGGGAAAGGTGGTCACCCTATAACAATAGTAATATAACAATATCGTGCATCCTTAGTTAAAAAGCATGAATGTGATTTCATTATGACTGAAACAAGCAAAAACTAATGCAATTACATAATTAAATAACATAGCAAAATAGTAGTATGAATAGTTTTATATTATATTTGGGAAGCTACAGAATTGTACTAGTTATAAGATTGTTTCCAAAAACTAAAACTTTGATCTCATTAACCTATAATGTAACATGCTTTTTAATCTCTAAAGAAACAGCAATTCAAGAATGCTGTAGGGACAAAACGCATCTGGAAGGGTCGCCCTTCCCAAGCTCGTGCCGACGTCTCTCCTTCCTCATCAGTGCTTGTAGAGTTTGTCCTCGGTGAGGGAAAGGGCTGCTAAAGAGCTCCAAACCTCCCACACAGCAGCAGGATTGAGCGCGATTGCTGCGGCCCCCAGAGATCAGCACGAGTTTGAGAGGAAAGAGATTTCTGGGACATAGCCGTCCCCCACAGGGCTCTGTGCTGTACCCCGCAGCGGAGCCGTCCTGCACGCTCACACACGCACGCACGTTCAGACTGCAGACTCACTGTCTGCACAAACTAAATGAACGTGGTTTGTTAGGCTTTTCTTTGCATTACTAGAAGGTACCCTTCTTTTCTCAACTTAATTAGAAAAGCATGACTTTAATAGTCTATTTGTATGATATTTGTACATTATAAATATGGGTAAATCTATAAATATTGGCTCCATAAAGCTTCTCAGATGAAGCACATGGGAGTTTGGTGTTGGCATGTTGATAATCAAGCTACATTTTTATTTTCAGTGGCATCACACAGAATTGCATCCCCATTTATTGGTGGTTAGACAAATGTGTGTTCCTACCAAAAACAGATAAAAATTCTAAAATTTGTCAACCTATTTATAT
This sequence comes from Cirrhinus mrigala, assembly GCA_036247105.1. NCBI lineage: Eukaryota > Metazoa > Chordata > Actinopteri > Cypriniformes > Cyprinidae > Cirrhinus > Cirrhinus mrigala. The sequence goes on from CM070014.1 coordinate 34,374,562, forward strand.
TTTCTTTCTAAATTAAATATTTATACTCATTTATTTACGTTCAGATTCCTAGATTTAAGGGCTTTTTTGTGTTTGAAGTCTCTTCTGTTCATCAAGGCTGCATTTATTTTTCAAATACTGTAAAAATCTCAAATATTAAATATTTTTACAATTTAAAATAGCTATTTTCTATTTGAATATATTTTAAAATGTAATTTTATTTCTGTGATCAAAGCTGAATTTTCAGCATCATTACTCCAGTCTTCAGTGTCACATGGTTTTTCAGAAATCATTTTAATATGCTGATTTGCTGCTCAAGAAACATTTATTTTTTTATCAATGTTGAAAACAGTGTTGTTTGGGAAAATGTGAAATGTTTCCACAAGGATTAATAGACTAATAGGAAGTTCAAAAGAGCACAATTCATTTGAAATTAATTTTTTTTTGTTACAAAAAATTGTCACTTTTATTCGTGCTGAATATAAGTACAAATTTCTTTTTCCATAAAATGGCTGTAAACTTTTAAATAACTTTTACCATAGTTAACATTATTTATACATATCCATCTTTATATAATTTTGCAAAATTGGCTCTGATAGTATTTATTGATAGAATTATTTTAATTTATATAATTTCTGTTTTTTATTTCAATTTTAATGTTTTAGTCATTTAGTTGTATTTTTGTCATTGTTAGGTTTTCTTTTGTTTAATATATCTATAGTTTTTTTTTTTTTTTTTCAATTTAAGTTTAACAAAGGTTATATTAACTATATTTGACAGCTTTATTTTTAGATTTAATTCATATTTTTTTAATTTTTATTTTAGTTGAGGTTTTTGTATTTTTTTTTTTTTGTTTGGTTTTTTTTGTTTATATAGTTGTTGTAGTTTAAAAAGTAGATGTTGCCTTCAGCGTTATATATAATTTTTAGATTTTAGTACATTGTTAAACCTAAAAATTAGATGTTGCCTTCAGTGCATCTTTATTTAATATGGCAAAAATTGCTATGGTAACATTTTGAATTATTTTAATTGATAGATTTTCTGTTTTCATTTTAATTTTAGTTAGTTTTAGTCATTTTGTTGTATTTTTGTCATTGTTATTAGGTTTTTTTTTCATGTTCATATATCATTCTCTCTCTCTCGCTATATACAGTATAATAACATGAACATATATGCTACATTTTCAATTTTCAAAGTTGTAAATAAAACAAAGGTTATTAAATTTGACAGATTTATATTAGTCATATTAATATTTTCAAGTATTTTTGTTATTTTAGTACATTAAGTTAAGCTTGAAAATGAGAAATGTTGCCATTTATATCATGGTAAATATTACAGGAGTAAATCTTACAGGAAAATACTATTTTAGTTTTTTTACTTTAAAATTTCACGTTTTATTCAATGCGTTACTTGCTGTTTTTTGATTGTAAAATTACTAGCAATTTCTAAGTGAAAATGGTTTCTACATAATTTATATTTTATTTCAGTTGAAGTTTAATTCAAGTAACAAGAAAGTATTTTATGGTTTTTGTTGTAGTTAACGTAGTTGTTAATAACCCAGGTTTGACGTCAGATCCCATTGACATCGATGACATGTCGTGAGTAAATGATGACAGAACTACTCTTAGCCCTTCAGAACGACACTTTAATCAGAAGTGGAAATGAGAAAGCAACTTTCTGTCTTTCAGACGTGAGCTCGAAGCCTGTCTGATGGAGGACTATCAGCGCTGTAATCACTGTGACATCCCACTTTGAGCGTGAAGACCAGAGCTCTCCACGTGCTCCGTTCAACTGCGACCTTTTGGCACGAGCCGAGCGTCTGAATGAGGCTGTGGACGCACACTTTAGCCGGCATAAACCTTTGAGAGGCCAGACCATCATTTACAACGCTCGTCCCAAAACAGGCAGGTTGTAATCGTCATCAATCAGTTCGGCCGGACAAACGCAATCAACTGCTGAGACTGGACGATGGCCAAATTGACATAAATTAGGAAACAGATTCACTTTTATTCTTTACTGCCAGTACGCCCAAGTTTAACATAAGCGGTTAAAGAGCATTTTAGAGCTCATGAGTAAGTCCACTAATTTTCAATCACGGCGGACGAGGCTCTTTTATCTTTGAGCTCGCGCAAAGGTCACGACAGCGATTCATTTGTTTTTCCCCAGGCTGGCGACGTGCAGCAAAGGTGTGTTTTTCTTCAGACAGGTGAGAGACAGAAACAAAGAGGATTTGCTGTATATATCGAGGATAATCACTTTATAATCAACCTCCTGGCCTTTTGCTAGTCTATTGTGTTGGACTAATTAACCGCGTCTCGTTAAACTCAAACCATGCTTTTAGCGACCTGTCAGTGTACGGCTAACTTTCATTTCAGACGCACAGAAACTGCTCATTTACCTTGAGAAATGGAGGCATGGAAATAAAAGCAATTAATTAAAATTACAAAACAAAGAGAGGAGAAAAAAAAAAAAAACACCTTTTTTCACATGTACATTAAAACAAGCGATTTTTTTTTCAAAGCTGAAAAAAAAAAAAAAAAAAAAAAGTTTATCCTACACCTAGTATACCCTACTCCAAATATTTTCAGTGTTAAGGTATTAAAATTGTTTTTACACCCAGAAAGGGAGCTTACTTTTAGGAAGTCATTTTGTAATGCATGTAATTAATTGCTATTGGCAGTTATAATATTAGCTAAATGCAGCCTTTTTGAGCACAAGAGTATGAAAGCTTGCTTCCATCAGGAGAAAAAAAAAAATATATATATATTTTTCCTTGCATTTTTTTTTTATCAAGTAAATGCAGCCTTTTTAAGCATCAGAGTATGAAAGTTTGTTTCCACCAGGAAAAAGAAAATATAGAAAAAATTAAAATAAAATAAATTAATAAAATAAAATGAATAATTTTACAATTCAGACCTTTTTTTCACCGTTTTTAGCTGAAACATGCTTTTTAGTGTAGTTTTTTTTCCGCAATTTTTTTAATCAAATAGATGCAGCTCTTTTGAGCATAAGCGTATGAAAGCTTGTTTCCACCAGTAAAAAAAAAAATAAAATATAGAAAATAAAATAAGAAATTAAATTAAATACAATAAAAAATAAAAGTGACTTTTCCATCTCACAGTTCAGATTTTTATTTTTATATATATATATATATATATATATATTTTTTTTACATCAAATAAATGCAGCCTTTTAGAGCATAAGAATATGAAAGCGTGTTTCCACCAGGGAATACAATTAAAATATATTAAATTAAAAAAAAATAATAAAAAAAAATAAAAGAGACTTTTTCAACACAATTCAGACTTTCTCAACATTTTTTTTTTGCTCAGATCTAAAGTCAGAATTGCAATAAAATTGTACATCCAGAAAGGCAGCATACTTTTAGGAAGTCATTTTGTAATGTATGTAATTCACTTTTTTTCAAGTAACTATAGCCTTGGTAAGCAGAACACATTTACACACTAATGTTCAGTTTGGGGTCTTTTTTTAAATATATATATAATTTTAAATTACAATTTAAAATGTATTAATGAAAAGTACTAGATTTATAATCTATTATATAATATCTTCTGTTGTAATGTTTTTATTGCATGTGATTAACTGCACTTGACAGTCATAATTTTTAGCTGTAAAACATGCATTTTGCTGCTCAAAAATACAGTAAAAACTAGTATTATTACATAGAGTTGCTTTTTATACAAACTATCTGACACTTTATTTGGGATGACAATATTTACCTTTATAATACAGCAGCAAAATGCATGGTTTATAGCTAAAATCAATGCAAATTAATCATGTATGCAAAACATTACAAAATGATTTTCTTAAAGTGACCATTTATCCTTTTCTGGGTGCAAAAACAATTATTAATGCATCACATCATGAACAAGATTCTCAAAGCTCAAATCACCTGTGACTCCGGTTGCTTGGCTATCGATGTCAGTGTCACCGGGGCTTTACTGCATAGTGTCGGTGCTGTTATGAAAATAGAAATATGAACATGTTTTTCAAACGATCTCGGCTGAACGCAGTAGACTGGAGTTCTACCTCAGCAGTTCACGTACGGCTGCCAGACTTACAGACTATATTCCGGCTCTGCTTTACAAATGTGCTGCATGTTGACAGATGTGTGTTTGCTGCAGATGAATTTCTACAGATGCCAGATCTCCGTGTCGATATTCTACACCTTCTGCTTGTCCTCATTAAGCGAGAGATGCATGACGAGAACTTCTGTCGGATCTGTTTACGCGCAAAGAAGTTCTTGTACAGTAAGTTTCTCACTCTGTGAACTTGTTCTAACTTTGGACAGGGCCGCTGATGCAGAATGAGTGATGACTGAGTCTGAACATATGTTTTTGTAATTAGTACTCCAGATTTAGAGTCACTGAGTAGTACTGAGTTAACCCAAATAATCTGTGTGATTTCAAAGACTTCTGATTTTCTTTTAGGCTTTGAAGATCTTCGGTTTTTCTTTAATTTTTGGTTTATGTTGCATTTATGATGTTACAATTAAATCATGCATTATTATTGGGATACACTTTCTCCTTCCAAACTGCATGTTTAAATTCAGTGTTGCTTGCATTTGTTTTTTTTTTCTATTGTTTGTGAATTTACTAGCAGTTTGAGTATAAACTGTTTCTATACCTATTTTTTTCAGTACGTAATAGTATTTAGTGCAGGTTCTAGTTTTAGTTATTGGTTTGTATTACACATTTATCTAAACGTTTACCTAACAGTTTGTTAGCATGAAAAAATATGAGAAAGTGTCCAGGAAAAAAAAAAAAAAAAAATCATGGCTTCAAATTAAGTTAATCAATAAACTGCAGTTTTGCGATTTGAAGCAATTTGTACTGTACAAAATGCTATTTAAAAAAAGTGTAATTCATATTATTTAAATATATATTATTGCTTTAAATAAATGGCATATTTATGAATTACTGATTTTTTTAAAATGCAAAACTGTTTAAGCAAATTGAACTGTACAAAATGCTATTTAATTTTTTTTTTAAATTAATATTATTAAAATGTATATTATTGCTTTAATTGCATATTTATGAATTACTGATTTTCTTTTTAAATGCAAAACTCTTTAAGCAAATTGAACTGTACAAAATGCTATTTAATTTTTTAAAATTAATATTATTTACATATATATTATTGCTTTAAATATATACTGCTTTAAATAGCATGTTTATGAATTACAGATTTTTGTAAAAAAAATGCAAAACTGTTTAAGCAGTTTGTAAAAAAAAAAAAAAAATGTAATATTTAAATATATATTATAAAATTGCAAAACTCTAAGCAAATTGAACTGTACAAAATGCTATTTAATATTAATTAAAAAAATTATTTAAATATATATTATTGCTTTAATTGCATATTTATGAATTACTGATTTTTTAAAAAAATGCAAAACTGTTTAAGCAATTTGAACGGTTTAAAATGCTATTTTAAAAAAAATGTAATATATATTAAATATATATTGCTTTAAATAGTTTATGAATTACTGATTTAAAAAAAATGCAAAACTGTTTAAGCAATTTGTAAAAAAAAAGAAAAAAAAAAAGGCATTTAAATATATATATTATTGCTTTAATTGGATATTTATGAATTACTGATTTTTTCTGAAAAATGCAAAACTGTTTTGAAAATTTGGAAAATTTGTAATTCATATTAAATATATATTATTGCTAAATATAAATTATTAAATATATTATTGCTTTAAACAGCATATTATTTATGAATTACTGATTTTTTTCTTTTTAATTTATTTTAATATTAATATTTTAATATAATATTTGAATTAATTCTAATATTAAATTACTCAAAAGTGACAGTAAAGACATTTATAATGTTACAAAATGATACCGTTTTGAATGTTCTACTCCTATAAAAAAAAAAAAAAAAAAAAAAGGTATCCGAGTTGATAATTAAATTTATGTTATTTAAATTAATTAGCCAATCAGCATATTAGAATGATTTCTGAAGGATCATGTGACATTAAAGACTGGAGTAATGATGCTGAAAATTCCGCTTTGCATCACACAAATACACAAATCACACACTTTGATCACAGAAATTAATGACATTTTACAATATATTCACATAGAAAACAACTATTTTAAATTATAATAATATTTCACAATATTAGTTTGTATTGCAATTTTTGAAAAAATAAATGCAGCCTTGCTGAGCACATGACTATATATATATATATATTACAATATTATTAAAATGCCTTCTATTTCAAGTGCATTTGTGTAAACAAAGTTTGCCTTTGTTTAAGGCGAAGAGGGTTGAAAACTGAAGTTTTTGTATTGTCAAAGATCAAGCTAATTATAAGTACAACAACAAATATTACAGTAAAATAATAAAACAGTCTAGTGAACAAAAAAATATAGTTCCCGGTCATCATAAAGTCCTACACTGGCAACGTTTGACATTTTTCAGAGTGAGTCTCAGGTGAAGTGTAAATGTAAGTGTGAGTGAACGGAGAATCATTCAGTCCCGTCACGTGTGCTGTCTGCACATCCGTTCCCCCGTAACTCAATCCCTGACATTCTCTCACTTCATCCCCTCCTTCTCCAAATCAAAGAGCAGGTGACTACTGTAGCGCTGCATTGGGGGGGATTTGTTAATTCTTTGTGCTCTTTGTGTTTTAGCCTAATGAAGACTAATGAATATATAAAACCTCTGTGGCGCAGCAGGAGAGACTGGAATACAGAAAGAGATGAAACTACACACCTCATGATGCAGGAACCAGCACGTGTGGAGGATAAACCGCCGGCGAGACCAACTCTGAGAACCGTCCTGCATGGATACGCAAATGACCTGCTGCCAAAAATATATGATATAGCATTAAAATAATAAATGAAATGTGACATTTATCTCTATAGCGCTTTATACAATACAGCTTGTTTCAAAGTGGCTTCAAATTTTGATGTTGCAAAATTCTAAATTATGAAACAAACACACCAGTTACAATGTGTAAAAGGTGAAAAGAATACATTGTACAATGCACATTTCAAGCAATAGTATGTTACATTGTTGACCTCAAGTGCTGTGTAGCTATCAAGATACCCTTGAAAAATACCCTTTTACTATAATTGTTAAAAAAAAATAAAAAAAATCAGAAATGGAAGGTCAATTCAAGTGCATTGCATTGTGGGAAACCCGCAGTGGCTTCTAGGGTAAAACATTTTTATTTTACATTGTTTTTTTTTCTATTTGGCAAATATTTTTTCTTGTTTTAAGTAAAAACCAATAAAAGAGATTAAATACATTTTTCAGAAGACAAGACATAATATTTATCAAAATTAAGTGGGTTTATGCTTAAAGGAAAAAAAAAAAAAAAAAAAATCAGCCAATGATTAAGAAAAATTACCTTAATTCTATGGGAAAATATTTATTTTTCTAAACCCTCTTGCCAGTTCTTTTTTTTTTTCTTGTTTTAAGCCAATTTAGATACATACTTGTCAAAATGAATCAGGTTTATGCAATAAAATCTGTCAATAGGATGGGAAAATTAAATTTAATCAAAGGGAAAACAAAATTAATTTATAATCCTAATGTCTGATATTTCTTGTTTAAAGCAATTTTTTTTTTCAGAACACAAGACTATGCATCTTATTATTTTGCTTGTGAACTTAAGTATGTTAATATGTTTAGATATTTGTGAAATATATTGATTAATTTTTATTAAATATTAATATTATCTTCTAAAATACATTTGTATGTAAATAGTTACCAAGGCAGCATTTCTTAATAACTTTTAATAAAAAGTAATAAAACAAACAGAAACTGAACACAAAATCTAATTCAAAATATTAATAAAATTTAATTAATTATTAATTTAATTAAATATTAATTTTTAAATATATTTTTATTTAAATGGGAAATATATATGTACTCTATTTCAGCTAGTAACATTTCTCAATATCATTTAATAAAAAAGTAAATGCATCTTGATATGTTTAGATATTTGTGAAATGTTTTATTAATTTATTATTATTAATCATTTTTATGAAATATTAATGTTATATAAAAATATATTTTATTTGAATAGCAAATATATATATATGTATATATATAAGCTAGTTAGTACAAAAACTTTTTTTGAATTATTTACATTTAATTATAAACAATTTTATTAATTATTAATTTTATTAAATTATTCTTTGTTTTTTTATTTTCTTTTAAATGGCAAATATACATTGAGAAATATATATTGAGATGCTGCCTTGGTAACTACCTGGAAAAAAAAAAAAAAAAAAAAAAAAAAAAGATAATAATATATATATATATATATATATATATATATATATATATATATATATATATATATATATATATATATATATATATATATATATACACACACACACACACATTTTTTTCCCCCAGGTAGTTACCAAGGCAACATCTCAATAACATTTAATAAAAATTAATAAAACTAATTTGAATGACAAAATTATTACAACTTTTAACATTTTAAAATTACAGTGAAAACAGAAAATATACACAAAATCAAATTCAAATAATATTTTATTAATTATTAATTGTACTAAATATAATTTATTATTTTTTTAAATATATATTTATTTAAATACCAAGTATAATTTTTTTAAAACTAATGCACAGTATGCATACTGCAGTGAGAGTAGTATAGTAGTGTGCTAGTGTGTTATTCTGAATGTAGTGCTCCAGTGTGATAAATGAACCAGAAGAATCATCGGCCACTATCTCTTGACTCATTATGGAACTTGACTGCCAAACAATATTTTATAGGGCACAAAAAAAGCTAATTTGAATGAGAAATTGACACATTTGATGTAAATTGGACACCACTGAGCATTAAAACATGCTGAGGTCATGAATAGCATACTAGTGTTTACGTCTGCATGAAAAAGTAAAAGGTAAAATATAGTATTTACTTACTATTTAGTATGGAGTAAGCCACACAGTATGTTCGGTTCTACAGAGAAAAAAAAAAACAAAGAAACAGCAATTAGCAACATATCATACTACCATTACAGTAGCTTATACTCAAGTTTTCTGTATGTATTATTCAAGGATGCATACAGCATATAATCTACAATATGCAACAAAGCAAACTGCAGGGAATATGCAATGCACTCCATCTGACCTTGAATCATTATTTAACCGAACTGCCAACAGTCATTTTACATGAAGTGCGAAACACATTTATTTCTACTTACTAAAGCAAACACTGCAGTGCTGCTGTTCAAAACGCACTATTCTAGTATTCCAGTTATTTTCTCTGAAAAGATGATGTACATATTAACCAACTATAAGCACGGAGTTTATTCCGAGAGCCGCAGCAGATACAGATGATGCTGTATCGGTCCCTCTGTACAAGTAGTTCATCACAGAGGCATAATTAATACCCATAGAGCAGCGTGACTGTTTGTACATCGTGATTTGTACACTGCAGAGAGCTGCTGTTTGCATTGAGAATCCCAGAGCTTGCAAATACAGAGGCACGTGGGACGGCCGGTGGGTCCCGGTGAGGACGCCGCTCGTGTGCTTAAACCCACTGAGGGTTATATAATGATATCAGTGATATCCAATCACAACAACTTCCTCCTGAACAGGAAATGAATGCCTGGATTTCTCATCACACTTAAAAATCATTGGCTTATCCTATCAAAGACAGTATGGAAAAATGTAACCGCCAAAAAAAATACATTTTATATATATAAAAAAATTAAAATGGGTTTATGCTTCAAAAATCTGCCAATAGGTTAAGAAAAATAAACTTAATTCAAAGGGAAAATACATTTATTTTCTGAACACACTGACAAAATTCTTTCGGTTTTAGACCAAAAAAAAAAAAAAAAAAGTAGGTACTTTTTTTTTTTTTCAGAAAACAAGACAATATTTATCAAAATTGCCAATGGAGAAAAAAAATAATTCAAAGGGAAAATGTGTTTATTTTTCTGAACCCACTGATGTCTGCATGTTTTAAGCAAAAAAAAAAAAATTTAGATGCTTTTCTTTTTTTTCCAGGAAACTTTATTTTTCTGAACCCATTGACATTTTGTTCTTGTTCTTGTTAAGTAAAAAAAAAAAGTAGATAATTTTTTTTTCAGAAAACAGAACATACTATTTATCATAATTAAGTTGGTTTATGCTTCAAAAACCTGCCAATAGGTTAAGAAAAATAAACTTAATTCGAAGGGAAAATAAGTTTATTTTCTGAGCACACTGACAAATATCTTTCTTGTTTTAGGCAAAAAAAAAAAAAAAAAAACCCTGTAGTTATTTTTTTCAGAAAACAAGACAATATCAAGTAGGTTTAATCTAAAAATAAATAAATAAATAAATATGTGAATGAAGAAAAAATAATTCAATGGGAAACTGTGTTTCTTTTTCTGGACACATTGACAAATATATATATATTTTTTTTCCAGAGAAGAGAACATACTATTTATAATAATTAAGTGGGTTTATGCTTCTGCCAATAGGTTAAGAAAAATAAACTTAATTTATTTTATTTATTTTCTGAACACAATATCTTTCTTGTTTTACATAATATTTATCAGAATTAAGTGGGTTTATGTTTAAAAATAATCTGTCACTGGTTAAGAAAAATTAAACTTAATTAAAATAAACTTAACACAAAATCTGGAAATAAGAAAGAAAATCAAAGAGAAAAATTCATTATCATATTTTTTTTTCCTTCTAGTTTTAAACAAAAACTCAGAAATTTTGTTCCTTTATGTATTTTTTTTTGACTCAATATCTTAAATAATTTTGCTTTTGAAGTAAACGATTTAAGAATGTTGAAATATTTCCACTGGAAAAATGACAAAAGGGATAAAATATTTTTTTGCAATGCATCTTCATGCAACAAAACTCAACTGCACTTGAAATCCTAAATATTATAAATCAGTAATTGACCATTTAATTCATCAGCATACAAGACCTCAGAACTTCTTAGACAACATCAGAAAAGCTAAAAACCTAAAAAGTCTCTTTACTCCTCATCCGTTAGAAGCTACTTTAAACTTTCTTTCTCCCTCCGAGATCTATTTGTCTTTACTTTCTGATTGTAATATCACGATGATGAAACAACATCAACGAAACGGCAATGCGAGCAGCACAATTACATCTGAAGTGCATGAAATGTTTTATGTCTTCTCAAAAAAAAGAAGAAAAATGACTGCACTGTTGTGTCGTACAACGTATCTGTCACGAAACGAACCGCAGAATCCATTATGTCAGATCAGCCGACGTCAAGCACAAAAAGCCCCGCGCTCTAGAAATATCTCCCGAGGAGAGAAAGTCGAGCTCGAGAGAGGCTTCTGGCGCAATTTTACAATCAATCCAAATTCCCCCGAGACATAGTGTTGTTTAATGACTCAGGGAATAAAGTCCATCGCACAAGGCCTTTTAGCTCCGTGGATTGCCAATGCCAAATTGGGAGAGTAATAACAGGGTAGGGGGCTGGAAATAAACAGAGACGCGTTCAGGGACCCGTAGCAAGTGATGCTATTTAGTTCTCAAAGTCATACAATGAAGGGAAAATAGAGAGTTAGACTGGGAGTGCTGCTCACGCTCCGATGCTCTTACATTGTATGTGCGTGAGAGAGACCAGAACAAACAATGGAAGGCAGATCTTAATGATTTTGACGTTTTCTGAGAAAAACACGTGATGGAAACTGGCTGCATTGATGGGTGTCTGCCAGCGCTCTGTTGACATTTTACTTAATTAAGAGTATCCAGCCAAAAACATACTTGAAGTAAAGCCACAAATCACACTTGTTCATTGTTCTGAAGCATTTAAAGTAAAAAGTTGCAAGCTTTTGAAACTGACGGATCGCGTCCAGAGATGGAGGAGGCTTTCTGATGCAAAGCGGCTCATTTCATCACCATGTCCTGACTACGGAAAGCTTCAGGACACAACAGATGTTCAAGCGAAAGCAATATGCTGAAACCGCTGACCGTGTTCACAATTAAAGTTAGCTCAGTAAGACAAACAAAAATATGCTTTTTTTTAAAACACAAGGAGAGATATAAGGCCTAAATGAAATTGCAAAAAGTAGATTTTTCCTTAAAAAACGTAATCGAGGGAAAGTAGAAATTAAGACTTAACTTGCTAAGGTGCTTTTCGGGAGTGTTTTTTTAGTACAGTGGTTCTCAACCTGCATTACAAAGTAACATTTTTACCATTCATTTTTGTTTTTACTTTAATTTAAAAATGTACTAAAGAAATATAAACTATAATGTTTTTTATATGAAATCATTTTGTTTTTCATATATTATTTTCAGACATGAGCATTGACAAACATGTTTTTCTTGTTTCAATTTAACTGGAAAACAAGTTTATTTTTCTGAACCCACTAACAAATGTTTTTCTTGTTTAAAAAAAAAAAAAAAAAAAAATTATATATATATATATATATATATATATATATATATATATATATATATATATATATATATATATATATATATATATATATATGCAGAAAATGTAGACATAATTATCAACATTAAGTGGGTTTGTGCTTCAAACATCTACCAATAGTTTAAGAAAAAATAAACTTAATTCAAAAGGAATATAGGTTTATTTATGTGAACACATTGACTAATATCTTTCTTGTTTTAGGCAAAAAAAAAAAATTCTTCAGAATTTTTCAGAAAACAAGACAATATTTATCAAAATTAAGTGAATTTACTTTTTTTAAAATTGCCAAAAAATAATAATTTAAAGGGAAAACATGTTTTTATTATTATTTTTTTTTATCTGAACACTGACAAATATTTTTCGTTTTAAACAAAACTAAGCAAACAAAATGCAGTTACTTTTTTTTATTAAAGTTTATTTTCTGAACCCACTGACAAATGTTTTTTTTCTTCTTGTTTAAAGAAAAAACTAAGCAAAAAATGTAGAACCCCTAACCCAATTTTTTCAAAAAACAGGACATAATATTTATCAAAATTATCTGGGTTTATGCTTCAAAAATCTACCAATAGGTTAAGAAAAATAATGTAGAAACCTTTTCCCCAGAAAACCAGGAAAATAAATAAATAAATAAATAAAATTAAGTGGATTTAATCTTTTTAAAAATCTGCCAATGAGTAAAAAAAAAATAATAATAATGCAAAGGGAAAATGTGTTCTTTTTTTCTGAACACACAGACCTTTTTCCTATACTAAGGAAAGAAAAAAAAAAAAAACTAAAAACTTGTGGTTCTCAACCCGTGGCCCGTCACAAATCCAAATGCGGCCCGCCGAACACATTACAAAATAACTTAGTTTTACCATTCATTTTTGTTTTTACTTTAATTTAAAAACGTACTAAAGAAATATAAACTATAATGTTTTTATATGAAATAATTTAGTTTTTCATATATTATTTTTAGACATGAGCATTGACAAACATGTCTTTCTTGTTTTAATTTAACTGGAAAACAAGTTTATTTTTCTGAACCCACTGACAAATGTTTTTCTTGTTTAAAAAAAAAAAAAATATATATATATGCAGAAAATGTAGACATAATTATCAGAATTAAGTGGGTTTGTGCTTCAAACATCTATCAATAGTTTAAGAAAAAAATAAACTTAATTCAAAAGGAATATAGGTTTATTTATGTGAACACACTGACAAGCATCTTTCTTGTTTTAAAAAAAAAAAAATCTTCACAAGACAATATTTATCAAAATTAAGTGAATTTACTTTTTTTTTTTTAAATTGCCAAAAAATAATAATTTAAAGGGAAAACGTTTTTTTTGTTTGTTTTTTTTGACAAATATTTTTTGTTTTAAACAAAACTAAGCAAACAAAATGCAGTTTAGTAAAGTTTATTTTCTGAACCCACCGACAATTTTTTTTTCTTCTTGTTTTAAGCAAAAACTAAGCAAAAAATGTAGATAATTTTTCAAAAAACAGGACATAATATTTATCAAAATTATCTGGGTTTATGCTTCAAAAATCTACCAATAGGTTAAGAAAAATAATGTAGAAACCTTTTCCCCAGAAAACCAGGAAAAAAAAAAATAAATAAATAAATAAAATTAAGTGGATTTAATCTTTTTAAAAATCTGCCAATGAGTAAGAAAAATAATAACAATGCAAAGGGAAAGTGTGTTATTTTTTTCTGAACACATTGACTTTTTTCCTATTCTAAGGAAAAAAAAAACAAAAACTTGTGGTTCTCAACCTGCGGCCCGCCGAACACATTACAAAATAACTTAGGTTTACCATTCATTTTCGTTTTTACATTAATTTAAAAACGTACTAAAGAAATATAAACTATGATGTTTTTATATTAAATAATTTTGTTTTTCATATATTATTTTCAGACATGAGCATTGACAAAACATGTTTTTCTTGTTTTGTTTTAACTGGAAAACAAGTTTATTTTCCTGAACCCACTGACAAACGTTTTTCTTGTTTAAAAAAAAAAAAAAAAAAAAAAAAACACTATCCAGAAAATGTAGACATAATTATCAAAATTAAGTGGGTTTGTGCTTCAAACATCTGCCAATAGTTTAAGAAAAAATAAACAATTCAAAAGGAAAATAGGTTTATTTATCTGAACACACTGACTAATATCTTTCTTGTTTTAGAAAAAAAAAAAATCTTAAGAATTTTTCAGAGAACAAGACATTATCAAAATTAAGTGAATTTATTATTATTTTTTTTAAATTTCCAAAAAAATTTTAATTTTTAATTTATTTATTTTTTCTAAGCAAACAAAATGTAGTTAATTATTTTTTTTTTATTAAAGTTTTTTTTCTGAACCCACTAAAAAAAAAATGTTTTTTTCTTCTCGTTTTAAGCAAAAACTAAGCAAAAAATGTAGATAATTTTTCAAAAAACAGGACATAATATTTATCAAAATTATCTGGGTTTATGCTTCAAAAATCTACCAATAGGTTAAGAAAAATAATGTAGAAACCTTTTCCCCAGAAAACCAGGAAAAAAAAAAATAAATAAATAAATAAAATTAAGTGGATTTAATCTTTTTAAAAATCTGCCAATGAGTAAGAAAAATAATAATAATGCAAAGGGAAAATGTGTTCTTTTTTTCTGAACACACTGACTTTTTTTCCCTGTTCTAAGGAAAAAAATAAGCTAAAAACTTGCGGTTCAAATAGTCATCATCAGCAGCCATTAGTTTGGTAAAATTAAGCATCAGAATGAACAAATTTGTTATTAAGGGACAAAAACGAAGTGTGGAAAATGCCAACAAAGGAATACATACAAACAAGAAAAGTTGCAGTATCAATAGTGAAGGTAGGAAAGTGCTGACTTTCGGCATCAACTTTCGGTTTGCCCCGCCACTCACTTAAAAGATGAACTTACAGATATTCTGGCAAAAGAAAACACCCATACCTACTACGCAGCAATCATCCTCAGATTAAGTTTGAAAGTGCTTTCCATATTTGGATCAACATTTTACAATCGCAACTTCACTGTGCTGTTACTCCTTTTGAGGCGAATTTCACAAAGCTGGTCAGCTTCTAAAAGTGTTCTAATAGTGAACACTTCTAAAAGTGAGTAGAATTATTTATCTACAGTGGTGTAATGCAGGCGTATAGCCTACCCACTTCTTTATCAGTCGGCTTTGCACATAGCCAACTCTAAATCCCTCTGATGCACATCATTCAGTAGTGCCCTGCATTAGCTAAAATCATGACAGTCCACCACATGAATAGCTATTTCAATCGCATGCGATTAAACCCATATATTCCCTAAAACACCCGGTCAGGACCGTGGCGCCGGCTTCCTTTGAAATACACTAACCAAAATTATAAATGCAACACTTTTTTTTTTGCCCCACAGCATGATTACTCCACAGGTGTGCCTTAGGCTGGCCACAATAAAAGGCCACTCTAAAATGTGCTGTTTTATCACACAGCACAATGACACAGATGTCACAAGTTTTGAGGGAGTGATTCTTTTTTTTTGCTTGTAAGCAAATAAAACAAGAAAATATTTATCAAAATTAAGTGGTTTTATGCTTAAAATCTGCCAATGGGTTAAGAAAAATAAATATAATTCAAAAGAAAAACAACTTTAATTTTCTTATTTTTTAAAATTAGGTTTTATTTTAGGTTTTTTTCACATTTTAATTTTATTTAAAATGAAAAAAAAAAATGTTGTGACTTTGTTTTGGTTTTTTTGTAATGTCCATATAGACTTCATTAAGTTTTGGTTTTAGTGTATTAAGTTGAAGTTACTAGTACTTGAACTAAATTAAAAAAAAGTTGTCTTGGTAAGCAGCTAGGTTTTATTTTATATTTATATTAGATTTTTATTACGTTAATTAGGTTTCATTTTATATTTTCTTTTTCACTTTAATTTTAATTATAGTAATTTTGTTGTGCTTTTGCATTTTTATTAGCTTTTTACATCTATATAAGTTTTTTTTTTTTTTTTTTTTTTTTTTAGATATTATTTTGATATTGCTATTGTTTTTTATTTATAAAATAAACAATAGCTTAAATAAAATAACTTTATTTATGAAGTAATGAAAAAGTTTTTAGATTTTATTTTTAGTTTTGGTTAACAATAATAACAATAATTTTGTACCTCAGATCACTGTGATATTCTGCTCCCCCCTTTAGTTTAAGTCTGTATGCTGTTTTCCATTCGTCTTTTATCCAGCATCTGAATATCTGGGGAGTCCAGAGTTCCCACAGTGATGGACAACCTAAAAATAAATTTCTGCACAAACTGTCAGAAACTGTCTCAGGGAAGCTCATCTGCATGCTCGTCGTCCTTATCGGGGTCTCGACCTGACTGCGGTTCATCATCGTAACTGACTCGAGTGGGCAAATGCTCACATTCGATGGCGTCTGGCACTTTGCAGAGGTGTTCTCTTTACGGATGAATCCCAGTTTTCAGTGTACAGGGCAGATGGCAGACAGCGTGTATGGCGTCGTGTGGGTGAGCGGTTCGCTGATGTCAACGTTGTGGATCGAGTGGCCCATGGTGGCGGTGGGGTTATGGTATGGGCAGGCGTATGTTATGAACAACAAACACAGGTGCATTTTATTGATGGCAATTTGAATGCACCGAGATCCTGAAGCCCATTCTTGTGCCATTCATCCACGACCATCACCTCATGTTGCAGCATGATAATGCACGGCTCCATGTTGACAATTCCTGGAAGCTGAAAACATCCCAGTTGCATGGCCAGCATACTCACCGGACACGTCACCTATTGAGCATGTTTGGGATGCTCTGGATCGGCGTATACGACAGCGTGTTCCAGTTCCTGCCAATATCCAGCAACTTCCACAGACCACAATCAACAACCTGATCAACTCTATGCGAAGGAGATGTTTTGCACTGCGTGAGGCAAATGGTGGTCACACCAGATACCAACTGGTTTCCGGACCCCCCCAATACAGTAAAACTGCACATTTTAGAGTGGCCTTTTATTGTGGTCAGCCTAAGACACACCTGTGCAATAATCATGCTGTCTAAAAAGCATCTTGATATGCCACATCTGTGAGGTGGATGGATTATCTCTGCAAAGGAGAAGTGCTCACTAACACAGATTTAGACAGATTTGTGAACAATTTTTGAGAGAAACAGGCCTTTTGTGTACATAGAAAAAGTCTTAGATCTTTGAATTCAGCTCATGAAAAATGGGGCCAAAAACAAAAGTGTTGTGTTTGTAATTTCTGTCATGTGTGTTTGATGACTGCACCTGATGCACCGGCGCCCACTCCGTCCACTCCTTCACCCCAAATGCTGCCTGTTCATGCACGAGAGCATGTCAGGGGAGGCACGCAGACTGGTATAATAATAATAATTATTGATTACTAATTTGAGTCAGTACATTAAAACAAAAACAGTACCTTAAAATTGAAAAGAAGCAGGTTTTTACAATCAGAAATTTCTTAAACCAGTGGATAATTTAATCCAGGGGATAAATTATGCGTATACCCACTTCCTCAGACACCGCTACGCCACTGTTTATTTCAATAAATGTAATCGTTTAGATATCATAATATTTATATTATAATTCTGGTTGGTTTGTATTGTTGACGTAATATGTAAATGATATGCGGCCCACAAGACTTGCACTTGGACCATTGGAAAAAAAGGTTGAGAACCACTGTTTTAGTATAACTGATATACTATTATATTTTTTGTTAATATATTGGATGAGGTTTCATTTTTAGGTTTTCTGTTTTTATTTTAATATTAAGGTTTTATTAAATTTGTTGTGTTTTGATTTACTGATTGATTGACTGATTTATTTATTTATTGTTTTTTAATATAAAGTTTTGATTTTTAGTTTAGTTGTTACTTTAGCACTTGTAATTAGGGAAAATGAAAATGCCTTGGCATGCAGCTGAAATAAAATAAGTTTATTATAATTTAATTATTTTAGGTTATTACATTATCTTATTAGGCTAAAAACTTTTTTTTTTTTTTTTTTTTAGAAAACAAGACAAAATATTTCACAAAATTAAGTGTTTACACTCTTTAAACAAAATAAATAATAATAATAATAATAATAATAATAATAATAATAATAAAAAACACATCGGCCAACGGGTAAGAACAAAAATGTATTCAAAGGGAATAGTTTTTTAACTAATTCTTTTTTTTTGCTTGTAAGCAAATAAAACAAGAAAATATTTATCAAAATTAAGTGGTTTTATGCTTAAAATCTGCCAATGGGTTAAGAAAAATAAATATAATTCAAAAGAAAAACAACTTTAATTTTCTTATTTTTTAAAATTAGGTTTTATTTTAGGTTTTTTTCACATTTTAATTTTATTTAAAATGAAAAAAAAAAATGTTGTGACTTTGTTTTGGTTTTTTTGTAATGTCCATATAGACTTCATTAAGTTTTGGTTTTAGTGTATTAAGTTGAAGTTACTAGTACTTGAACTAAATTAAAAAAAAGTTGTCTTGGTAAGCAGCTAGGTTTTATTTTATATTTATATTAGATTTTTATTACGTTAATTAGGTTTCATTTTATATTTTCTTTTTCACTTTAATTTTAATTATAGTAATTTTGTTGTGCTTTTGCATTTTTATTAGCTTTTTACATCTATATAAGTTTTTTTTTTTTTTTTTTTTTTTTTAGATATTATTTTGATATTGCTATTGTTTTTTATTTATAAAATAAACAATAGCTTAAATAAAATAACTTTATTTATGAAGTAATGAAAAAGTTTTTAGATTTTATTTTTAGTTTTGGTTAACAATAATAACAATAATTTTGTACCTCAGATCACTGTGATATTCTGCTCCCCCCTTTAGTTTAAGTCTGTATGCTGTTTTCCATTCGTCTTTTATCCAGCATCTGAATATCTGGGGAGTCCAGAGTTCCCACAGTGATGGACAACCTAAAAATAAACTTTAAAACTTGAAATTTCCATGTTTATAAAAAATATTTAAAAGTCAGTACATGCTCTAAATATTTTATCAGCTAGAAATTGCTCTATCCAATTACTCTAACATGATTTTCAAAAATACTTATTTGCAATCATGAAGGACTGGAAGAATAATTCAATTCATTTCTACTGCACAAACGCTGCAGGACAGTTACAGTACATGCTAAAGTTTAATACTTCACATTAGCGATTTGAACAAACCTAAGTATGCAAAATAATTGCAATGTTTCACTCAAGCAAACAGCATTAATAAGAGAAACAAATGTACAGTGATGACCATAAACTGCATTTCATGCATTAATGATGGATGGCTTGATGTATGTACCACAGTTCTCTGGGATTTGGTTAAACACCACACACAAACTATTTCTCAATGTACTGTCCCGTATTTCATCATAATTGAGGACTGTGTGTGTGTGCAGTTGTCTCCCTGGTGTTTAATGAGAACGGAGAGCCAAGACTGAATCCCTCTAAATATATACCCTCAAGTCTGCTGAATAAGAAATTACAGAAAATTTTCATTTTGACTTGAAGCCTCAGCAGAAGAGGGTAATACATGCAGAAATATTTCATTATTCAGGCCCTGTAGAAATTAGCTCATAAATTAGACAGGAAAAATAATATAGTACACACAACGGAGTCTGGATTGCGTTTCTGACCTTGAGAGATATTAAAGTCTGACCAACCTACATGAAAATACCCATTTGTTTTTATTATATTTTTAGTATGCACGTAAAATTTCCCACTCTGGAACATTCCCTTAAGTTTGGAAGTCAGAGGACGTAGTTAAAAAAAATTGCAGTTTCAGGGCTCTACACGATCCCAGCTGAGAAATAAGGGTCATTATCTAGTGAAACGACTGGTCATTTTCTAACAAAAAAAACAATTAAATGTCAGAAAGGTCACGCGTGACACAGTCGCAAGTACCATCCCCGTGTTTACAACGCGAACGTGCAAAGACAATCAAACGCCCTTTATAAAAACAACAACCAGTGTTAATTTCGTAGACTAATTATTTATAATAATTTTTTTTTCACTGATGAAAACGTGACAGTAACAAAAAAAAAAAAATCTGAATGACAAAAACTGACAAAAATCTATTCACATTTTCATCAACGACTGAAAACGACTGCATGCAACTATGAAAAAAATATTTAGGAGATCAGCATATTTGTGTTTGCATTCAGGGGAGAATCAAATGTTTCTACTTACGTGTTTTTGCAGCATTAAGTAATGTATGACAGACATATCTGTTAATTCTTTGAACACAATTTTAATCAGAATTCATTCACTGCTCAAAAAACCTACGTTTTGTTCAGTGCCGAGTTCTACAAGTGCATGAATCCTTTCATTACAACAAAGTGTAAACACTATGTAAAGAAGAGATTCTTTTAATGATTATTAAGGGAGTTTGCAAATGTGATTTAATACAACAGTTCAATAAACAATATTATAAGTTAATATTAAGTGATTTACATTGACTACAACACTGTTGTCTGATTTTGCTCTATTTCATTGGAAATAGTTTCACCGCTGAGCAGCTACACATCTCTAATAGCAAACAAAGCAGTGTTTCATTTATGAATGAATGTGCATTTTTAAACAAATCTAGTGAGTCAATGATTCATGATTACTCATTCATAAAGACAGTCACTGCTTCATTCCTGAATGAATCAGCCATTCAAATGAATCAAATGAACGAATGATTCAGTTAAAATGGCAGTTTTAGTTTCAATTTTAAAGTATAATTTCTGTTATATAAATCATTTAACATTTCTATATTCAAAAACGTATACCTATATCTCAACATTAATTTATTAATTTAATTGCACTCACGACACCTCTAAACCTTGTTAAACATCTGAAAACACCTACAAGCCATTGTTGTTTCTCTGTGCCACCTCCATAGTACAAATAAATTTTGTTAATACTAATTTCATATGATTGGTAACTTATTCTTATTCTCCTTGTTCTTATTCTTCTGTTTTAATTAGTAATTTTAAAAAGCTAATTTGACATAAAAAAAATGACATACTTTTAATAAAATTAGAAAAAAGCTGTTACAAAGGTTAAAAAAAAAAAAGCCCCTGTAAATCACTTTAGGGAGTTAAATATCACCTCGTAATGGGAAGGCTAATTTTTGATCAGATTTTTTGATTATTGATCAGAAGGTGGTCCTGCACGTCTCATAAAACGTTCAAAAATGTCAATGTCTTGCAGTAAGTAAAGAGCAGACATACGGATATTTTAATGATGCAAAAGAGAACTCAATCCGGTTTTCTGACTTACACACCAAAGCAGCGCCTCTCACACAGCACATGAGTTCTCTTTTGTGTCTCATGCATGAAGAAATACACACAAAATGATGCTGAATTGTCCGTTTTGATGAGTATTAACATAAACATGCTCGGTTACATCTATCGGATGCGTATCAGTACATTGCATCCATGCAATCAGTTTTAAAGGGACAGCAGCCCAATTTAGTTGCTTCTGTCTGTTGCATTGATGTTAATCAAGTAACAAAAGAAAGGCAGAAAATCACTCACTGCTCTTGACTGGATGAATCTATTCATATCTAATCTATTAATTTATTCATAGAAATAAATATGTTCTGGTTGAAAGAATGTGGTAAACAAGCGGTTATAAAGAATGCATGACTAGCCTATATAACCATTGGTATTTTATTGAAAAGAAAACCATGTTCTTGTTTCTTTATGAGAAATCATTTAATTTTAATATAAAGACATGTTTATGTGTCACAGCAGTTATATCTGTAATAAAACTATATGTGACCTTGGAACACAGAACCAGTCATAAGTAGCACCGGTATATTTGTAGGAAATTACATTGCATGGCTCAAAATTATTGATTTGTCTTATATGCCAAAATTCATTAGGATATTAAGTAAAGATCATGTTCCATGAAGATATTTTGTACATTTCCTAAACTTAATTATTGATTAGTAATATGCATTGCTAAGAACTTCATTTGCACAACTTTAAAAGCGATTTTCTCAATATTTTGATTTTTTTGCACCCTCAGATTCCAGATTATCAAATAGCTGTATCGCAGCCAAATATTGTCCTATCCTAACAAACCACACATCAATGGAAACCAATGGAAATGGAAATTCAAAAAATTGACCCTTATGACTGGTTTTGTGGTCCAGGGTCACATATAATGAGTTTGGAAATTTTTGAGAAATGCTTAATAAATGCATCTGCTGTATCTACTAAATCTACTGTAGATTCAGCTGACTAAAATCATACGATATTTAGGCCTGGTTTCACAGACAGGGCTTAGACTAGGTCAGAATTAGGCCATTGTTCAATTAGGACATTTAAAGAATTTTTATAGATGTGCCTTAGGGAAAAAAAAAAAAAAAAAAACATTACTGGTGCCAGTGTTGAAACAAAACAAAGGCACTTTATTTTTTAAATCAGTCAGTGTAAGTTTATTTCAGCTGAAACTGCTCAGATTACATTTTAATGAGGGGCTAAGCCTTGCCTGTGAAGCAGAGGACTAGTCGACTAAAACTAGCCTAAAACTAAAACAATTCAGATGACTAAAATATGACTAAAACTAAATGTAACCCTGGAACACAAAAACAGTCATAAGGGTCATATTTTTGAAATTGAGATCTATACATCACCTAAAAGCTGAATAAATCTGCTTTCCATTGATGTATGGTTTTGTTATTTGGCTGAGATACAACTATTTTAAAAACTGGAATCTGACGGTGCAAAAAAATATATAAATATTGAGAAAAATCGCCTTTACAGTTGTAGATATTAAGTTTTAATCAATGCATTTTACTCACCAAAAATTAAGTTTTGATATATTTACAGTAGGAAATTTACAAAATATCTTCATGGAACGTGATCTTTACTTAATATCCTAATGATTTTTGACATAAAAGGAAAATTGATCATTTTGACCCATTCAATGTATTGTTGGCTAATGCTACAAAAATACCTGTGCGACTTATGATTGGTTTTGTGGTCCTGGGTCACAAATGGAATTTAGTCAAAAAACTATGACTAAGACTTAATCAAAATTTGCTGTCAAAATTGACACTGTAAACAACATTGTCAGACAATTTTGAAGTTGGAGGGGAAAACAAGATGCAGTTTTTTTTGCTTTGATTTACCTTTTTGAACCGAAGAACACAGTCAATGAAATAACCACGCTTGACCTTTCCACTGTGCTTACATACGGCCCTATGAAATCCGTTTTATTTTTTCAGAAATTCAAATTTAATTTTTTTCCAAATTCCGTTTTTTCCCGTTTTAATTTTTCTCAACTCTTTTTTAATGGTTAAATTGAAATTTTATTAATCAAAGAGCATGTCTAACTAATTAAAATCATGAAACTTGTACAATTACACATCAATTTAATAAATGTTTAACAAAAATTACGTTTAGGGCCCTACGAAATGTTTTATTTTTTCTTATCATGTTTTATTGTTATCAAATTCTGTTTTAGCATGTCTAATTATTTGAATGCATACTTAATTTATTCTTAAAATAACCTTATGAAAGGTTTAGCCTCAGAAATTGTGTATTTAAAATGTTCTTGTTATCAAATGAAGGCATAAAACATTAATTTAATTTATCTTTTGATTATTGAAAATTAAGCAAACTTTTTTTTTGGCAAAGAAAGGGGAATTTACTATTAAAATTAAAACATGGAAGAAATGTTGTGTGATTATACCTTAAAAAATAATGTTTGTTTCATTTTAGCAGTAGTAATAGTAGTAATATATATCTGGCACAATGTCTTCAAGTTAAACCGGACTTTTATTTTGACGGGTTGCCGTGTCTACCTTTACATTTCTGTGTGTATATGATATAACACTAGTTTTCCTAAAATGGAACGGTCAAATGCTCATGAAGTGACTCAGCAGATATTGTTCATGTATTGATGTCCTCATTCAAATCACCGCGAGCGTCACACGCGCTTCAGTGTGTGTAGTAAATAAAACGCTTGTCTGCTCCATTCATTAAAACAGAGACATGCAGGATTCACATTTAAATGGTATTTTTGCCACGTAATATTTACAGATACTGGCCCATATTGCAGTTTGATTTAAGTGTAATGACCTACTTTTGATTAATTCATTCAAACTTTGACAAATTCCGTGACATTCCGCGCTATTCAGTAAATTCCGTTTTTATGACTGGATTCCGCGTTTTCCCACATCACTCCTCGAGCTAGTGCAAGACAAGCATTTGAGGATGAAGAGATTAAATTTTTTTTTTTTTTTTTTTTTCGTTTTTTGCTAAATAAGACCCTTATTCCTCGGCTGGGACCATGTTGAGCCCTTTGAAGCTGCATTGAAATCACTGAAGTCCACTATATGGAGAAAAATCCAGAAATGCTTTCCTCAAAAACCTTACATTTCTTTGCAAATGAAGAAAGAAAGAAAGACATGAACATCCTGGATGACATAGAGGTGAGTAAATTATTGAAAAAATTGGTATTCTGGAAGTGAATTAATCCCTTAAAATCAACATTAAACATCCTATTTTACTTATTTTATCCATCAGAAACTGACCGTATTGTGAAAAGCTATCTATATGACAGTCACCCAAAGTTAAGCATGTTATCACAACATTTTCCACAACATCTTCATATTAAGACCAGCAACATGATTTAAAAAGTTTCTTCTCAGTCTCAGCAGACTGAATTTAATTTTGAAGCGTCCACCTTGTAATTAGCAAACATAACTTTCTATGCCACGCATACACTTCGCTATATCAGAGGCCATTTGCAATTCACGTTGTTTGCACAGTATAATTAAAGCCTATCCGTGGGTTTGTAATGACCCTTTGGACATTGCATTTTAATTATTATTCATACTTGCTGCTATTAATTAATCAAGAGAGGGCTAGATAATGTTTCATGTAGCTCAGGTTGTTCAATGAGGAGAAGTGTGCTGGCACTGCAGAAATGATAGTTGTGCTAGCGCGCCAGAGAGAGAGACGCTCGAGTGCTATTTCACCCGACATCAGTGCTCAACCTCTGAGGCAAAATAATGCTGAATTAACTAATGGGCAAAACAAAGATGGCATTTGAGAAACCAACCAAACAAATCACTGATACCAGACTAGTGAGCGAGCATCTGCTTTTTCAACGTTTATAAACTACTCCGTACAAAAACAGCCTAAAGGTACACAAAAGCTAACAGTGATCAAGTGATTCAGTAACTTTATAATTTGAGGTGGGTTTAATAAGAAAAAACAGAGAAAACATTCCCTCAGGACATCCAGGATGTAGATGAGTTTGTTTCTTCATGGGAACTTCACTTGCTCACCAACGCATCCACTTGTAGTGAATGGGTGCCGTCAGAATGAGAGTTCAAACAGCTGATAAAAACATCATAATAATCCACAAGTAATCCACAGCACTCCAGTCCATCAATTAACATTTTGTGAAGTGACTCTCATACTGACGGCACCCATTCACTGCAGAGGATCCATTGGTGAGCAAGTGACGTAACGCTACATTTCTCCAAATCTGTTCTGATGAAGAGACAAACTCATCTACATCTTGGATGACGAGAGGGAGAGGGAGAGCAATAAAAATAGCATTAATTGCATATAGCTAATTGCAAATGCAGTGTTGTGTCAGAAAGGAAATCAAAACGAGAACTCAAAAACAAGATTTGGTCAACACTGGATGTTGTTCACAGACTTGCTGACCAAATGGAGCTGAACAGGAGTCAAACACAGATCTGAGTGATATTTTTTGGGAATTCATTCAAAACATTTGATCACAGAAATCCCTTTTAAGACGATTATGTCAGTGCTGAGCCAATCTCACCCCGTTCCATGCATTTTCACTGTAGAAAAGCATTCAAGGCCTATTTTCACAAAACTGAGTTTGAAAAGCAGTTATGAATATATTTGAATATTTTAATTGCTTATCGTTAATATTTATCATATTCATCAATGTCTTTAAGTGCAATATAAAAAATGGCTTTTTATTGGTCAACTTCACATTTTCAGAATTACTTTTTTAATGCCATGCAAAAGTTTGGGATCAGAACTTTTTTTAAAGAAATTAACACTTTTATTCAGCAAGGATGCATTAAATCGAGCAAAAGTGACAGTAAAGATCAAAATATCAATATTTTAAATAAATGCAATAAAAATATTGTAATAAATGCAATAATTTAAATAAATGCTGTTCTTTTGAACTTTCTATTCATGAAAAAAAGTAGAATACATACGGTTTTGAAATTGTTTTTTGGAAAAAAAAAAAAAAAAAAAAAAATACACACACACACACATAATAAAATAAAGCATACATTTCAGTGATGGAGTACTCGAGTCCTGGACTCGGACTCGAGTCCGACTCGAGTCACTATTCTTTGGACTCGAGTCCGACTCGAGAATCCACTCTCTGGACTTGTGACTCGACTTGGACTCGCGGATTGATGACTCGTACTTGGACTCGGACTCGAGGATATATACAATCGGACTTGAGCATTCATCACTTTGTTTTTGACTAAATATGTTATAAAAAAATTATATAAGGTGTTACACTTTTCCTGTTTCGTGCCCAAGACCGGCCACGATCTCCCTTCACAGACACTGCTACCTCTTGCTCTCTTTGCTTGACAACACACTCACTGACGTCACTCACTTTTACACTCATGCAAAGCATGATGCATGATTCGCGGGCTAAATGTTCACATTTGTAAAATGCAGAAAGACGTGCCCCGGATCGTGAAGTTCGCCTACGCGAATTTTGCTTCTAATGCTGGAAAGAGCAGCGCAAAATTTTGTGTGTGTAATCGCACAATTGAGGAAAAGACTGGGACAACCTCAAACTTTAACAGACACCTGTCACGGATGCACCCAGAAAAGTAAGTAAAAAGCTTTCCATTGCCTAACGTTAGCTTTTTTCAAAAAAATATTATTGACTAATGCATATATGATAACAAACAGAAGAAGCTAAGGTTAATGTATGTCTGGTTCAGATTACAGCATTTTTTTGTCTGTTGATAACTTAACGTTACTAGTCACTGTGCCAGATCAGATTTTTGCGATATTTGTCTGTTGCGATAGTCACTGTGTCAGATTAAACAGTCTCTCTCTCTCTCTCTCTGCATATCGTATTGATTTTTACGTTTTAAGTATCTTTAAAATACAGTGTCCTGTAAAATGCAGGTTTCTTTTTTTCGCTGAGTGTATTTCTGTAATACACAGGGTTCGTACGGTCATGAAAAACCTGGAAAAGTCATGGAATTTTAAAATGGCAATTTCCAGGCCTGGAAAAGTTTTGGAAAATTAAATTAACCCACAAAGTATTGGAAAAGTCATGGAAATTTGTTTCACCATCTCTGTATATTAGAATATTGCTAATTGCTAGGCACTCTCAGACTCGAATACGGGACTCGAGACTCGACTCGGACTCGAACACTGGGGACTTGAGACTCGACTCGGACTCGAACTCTGGTAATGGTGACTCGACTTGGACTCGACTCGGACTCTTCTTTGGTGACTCGGACTTGGACTCGGACTCGAACACTGGGACTCGAACACTGGGACTCGAGACTCGACAGTTGGTGACTCGACTACAACACTGATACATTTATATACATATATATTGCTTGTCTTTTTTTTCTTCATTACTTATCACCTTATTTTAATACTATTATTATTCCTGTTTGTTATATGTGACCCTGGACCACAAAAGTAGTCTTAAGTAGCACGGGTATATTCGTAGAAATAGCCAAAAATACATTGCATGGGTCAAAATTATTGTTTTTTCTTTTATGTCAAAAATCATTAGGAAATTAAGTAAAGATCGTGTTCCATGAAGATATTTTGTAAAATTCCTACTGTAAATATATCAAAAGTTAATTTTTGATTAGTAATACCCATTATTAAGAACTTCATTTAGACAACTTTAAAGGCGATTTTCTCAATATTTTGAATTTTTTTGCACCCTCAGATTCCATATACTCAAATACTTGCATCTCAGACAAATATTGTCCTATCCTAACAAACCATACATCAATGGAAAGCTTATTTATTTAGCTTTGTTTTGTGGTCCAGGGTCACATATATAATATTATATAGCCTAATTACATTATATTTATTTTTCTTATCATTACCTTGGTATAATGGTATGGCAATATTATTCACTACCTGTGAAGAAAAGCTGAATTTTTAGCATCATTACCCCCATTAATTTATACTCAATTTAAAGTGTTTGTGTTTGCATACACTACCAGTAGCATACATTACCATTACACCACAGTTTTTGAACAGTGAGATTAATCATGTTTTGAAAGATGTCTCTTCTGCTCACCAAGCCTGAATTTATTTGCATTATATCCAAAGTTACAGCAAAAACAGTAACATTTTGAAATATTTTTTACAATTTAAAATAACTATTCCTGTGATTTTTAGCATCATTACTCTAGTCACATGACCAGGGCTTGACATTAACTTTTTTGCTCACCAGCCAAAATTACTTGCCACAATCTTGTTGTTAGGAAATTACGTTTTATATGACTAAAGCTACTGCGTACTAAAATTTATTTAAATAACCACATTAAATGCATGTGTAATCATTTACTTTAATCAATTCTTATATTTTATTAATAATTTCACTTGATTTAATAAGGCACTATAGAGCCATTACCAATCAAATATTAACAAAACCGCTCTTTCCACTGCAGAAGAAAAAGAAGCAGCTCAAGTGGCATTCAGATACACGTTTACTGAAGCTAAAATCGAACATGAGAACATTTACATTGCAAAATTGCAAGAGTATAAATAATGTTATGAGCACAATGTTTAAAATCTATTTTTTTTTTTTTTAATATAAAAATATATGAAATTTATATGTTGGGAAAAAGATACAGATAAAGCTACTTTTAAATATGAAAGTAAACTGCCAATAGTGAATGAGTCATTAAGTCATGCCTTCAAACAATTCGTTCAGACGTCTGATTAATTTAAGAATAAAGCAAGTGCCTGTCTTTATGACCACTGAATCATTGACTCAAATGATTCATTCAAAAACAACAAATAATTTAGTAACGAAACACCGCTGTATGTTGCTCAAAGATGTATGACTGTTCTGCTGTTATCTTTGTTTTGATCTATTTTCAAAACAGTCAACACTGACAATATTGTATTGAAATGTATATTAAAGGAGAACTCCACATCCAGAACAACAATTCACAAATAATTTACTCACCCCCTTGTCATCCAAGATGTTCATGTCTTTTTGTCTTCAGTCGTGAAGAAATTATGGTTTTTGAGGAAAGCATTTCAGGATTTTTCTCCATATAATGGACTTCATTGGTGCCCCAATTTTGAACTTCCAAAATGTAGTTTAAATGCAGCTTCAAAGGGCTCTAAACGATCCCAGCTGAGGAAGCAGGGTCTTAACTAGTGAAACAATCTGTAATTTTTTTTTTCGGAAAATAAAAATTTGTATACTTTTTAAGCACAAAAAGCTGGTGTAGCACAGGCTCTGGGATGCGTTCACGACGCTACTTACTATTGAATCACGTCTGCTCAAAAAAAAAAAAAAAAAAAAAAACCTATTATTGTTATTCAGCATATTAGATTACATTGTAAATGATTAGTACATTTTAAATGTATTTATCATCACTTTTGATCTATTTAAAGCATCCTTGCTAAATACATTCATGAATTTCTATAATTTCATGTTTCTTGAGCAGCAAATCAGCATATCAGGATGAAGGATCATGTGACACTAAAAACTGGAGTAATGATGCTGAAAACTGAGCTTTGATCACAGGAATAAATTACATTTTGAAATATATTCAAATAGAAATTATTTTAAATAGTAAAAATACTTAAAAATGTTACTGTTTTACTGTACTTTGGATCAAATAAATGCAGGCTTGGTGAGCAGAAGAGACATCTTTCAAAAACACTAAAAATCTTAATGTTCAAAAACTTTTGACATAGCGCATGGAAACAGTAATGATGCTAAAAATTTTTTTTAGCTTTGCTTCAAAATAAATTACAAATTATAAATTTGCCTCAATACATTACATCTTAACATATGTGACCCTGAACCACAAAACCAGTCATAAGGGTCAATTTTCATGTCATCTGATGTATACATTAAATAAGCTTTCCATTGTATGGTTTGTTAGGATAGGACAATATTTGGCCGAGATACAACTATTCGAATATATGGTATCTGAGGGTGCAAAAAAAAAAAAAAAAAAATCACCTTTAAAGTTGTCCAAAGGAAGTTCTTAATAATGCATATTACTAATCAAAAATAAAGTTGAGATATATTTACAGTAGAAATTTTACAAAATATCTTCATGGAACATGATCTTTACTGAATATCTAATGATTTTTAGCATAAAAGAAAAATCAATAATTTTGACCCATACAATGTATTTTTGGCTATTACTACAAATATAGCCCAGCGACTTAAGACTGGTTTTGTGGTATTTTGAATTGTAATAATATTCCACAGCATTACACTATTAACTGTATTTCTGATAACATAAATGCAGTCTTGGAGAGCATAAGAGACATTTCCAAAAAAAAAAAAAAAAAAAAACCTTTTGAAATGTAGTGTCTATATTAATATTATATATTCAAATAACTTCTGACTACTGAATTAGATGACTTTACTCACTTTAATACTCCTGGGTCATTGTTCAGGTCTCTGGTAAGTCAGGCCAGTTCTGAGCAAGATCTGTAGCTCCCAGCTGTGGGGGAAAAAAAAAAAAAAAAAAAATCAAAGTGCTATTAGTGTGTGTGTCCTCTTATCTCAGCAGACCTTAATGACCCGACCCGCAATCTCGATGTCCCACCGTCCCGCGTGCTGACTGGTGGATTTAGGCTCACGGTGCAGCGACGGGACCAAGATGGCATGATATACGAGCATTGCACTAATCACCTGCTCATTCACATCAATTACACTCCCATCTGACAGGCAACCCACCACTGTACACTAATGGTTTTTTAAACGAGTCGCTCCAGATCAACTCTGTCATTCCCAAACTCCCACGTGTGATTGATTGACCGCTGAATTCCGCTTGACTCGTCCCCGTCGTCTTTGTCCCGGCGTTTCCCCACAGGTAGCTGACAGACAGTCGTGGCAAGTTTGAGAGGCGCTCGACAGAGAGACGTGAACAAATGCGTGCCGCTGACTGATGGATCACGTTTGAAGCTTGTTGTTGCGGCTTAAAATGGCAACGTCTTTCTCCTTCAGCCTGTTGCCATTTGTTTCAAAATAGCAAACTACGCTGTTAGGAAGGCAGCGATTTCCTCTTATTTTCGAGTCTGACAGCGAGCTAGCAACACAGTGTGAGCTGCAGATTATGTGGATTGATGTGCTAATGAGAGAAAAATCCTCTTGGCACAGAAAAGAACGGAAGTGTTACAAAGAACGCTGTCGTGTGTCCTGTTCTGCTCTGAAGAACATACTATTGTGAATATAGCAGATCCAAAGTGCTCACCTGAAGACACAATGCTGGAATTATTGTGTTTGTGGGCCAAACAGACAGAAACAAATGTATTGCAAAAAGCTTTGCAATACATTTGCACTGATTTTCTAATCTTTGATAGTGAACGTCGTGAATATTGCTCGCAATCTGACTAGTTTTGGAATCCTTCTACAGTCATGGCCAAAAATTCAACTTTGCTTTAAATTACATTTTAAAATGTATTTAAACAGAACATTTATTTTAAATTGTAAAAATAACTCACAATATTATTGTTTTTACTGCATTATTCTCTTAATATTTTTAAATCTTGCCTTAAAACTCATTTCTTTAGGGTAGCTTTTAATTGAATTTTTAATTTAATTTTATATTATTTTATTTTTAAGTGTTTTAAATGCATGTTTTCTTTTTGTTTTTGCTTATTGTATAATATTTATATGGTGTGTTTTGATATTTTGTTTGTTTTTTGAACAAAATAAGCGCTTTGAGAAGTAACATTTAAGGCGCTATAGAAAACTTCTTTTAAATTGTAAAAACTACAATATTATTGTTTTTACTGCATTTTTGATCATATAAATGCAGCATTGGTGAGCAGAGGAAAAAAGGCAAGCATAATCTCTTAATATTTTTAGATCTCACCTCAAAATTCATTCCTATATGGTAGCTTTTACTTTAATTTTTATATTTAATTTTTAAGCATTTTGAATGCATGTTTTCGGTTTTTGCTTATTTTAGAAGTATATTTTATAATCTTTGATGTTTTATTCATGTAAAGCATTTTGAAAACATAACATTTAAACATGTAACATTTAAAGGTGTTATAGAAAATAAAGATTATTATTATTATTATTAAAAAAGTATATTTTTTAGAAATCTTACGAACCCCAAACTTTTGAATAGTAATGTATATTAAAAAATTGATATAATAAATCAATACTAATGTCAATTAGCAATGTTGCAAATCTAGCACGTTTACATTTTGACATATAGGACGTCAAACTTCAAACAATCCATAACAATAAAAATCAATATTTAACATAAAATGTGTTACGTAAATAGTGAGTAATGATGCAAATGAATTGTTCGATTCACTTTGAACTAATTCGTGTAATGAATTGAATATACCAACGTAAATACGATTTTTGGTATACAGTCATGGCCAAAAATATCAGCACCGTTGCAATTCAGAAAAGTCAGAAAATGCAACCCTTCTCTCAGAAAATTGTTGCCGTTGCAAATGTTTTGGTACTTGCATGTTTATCTTTTGTTTGCACTGCAACAACACACACAAAAAAAAAAAAAAACAAGAAAAGTCCAACTTGATAAAATTTTCACAGAACTCAAAAATGGACTGGACAAAATTATTGGCACCTTGTAAAAATTTTAAGAAATAATTGCTTTTCAAGCATGTGATGCTTCTGTAATTTGTATTTAGAGACACCTGTGGAAAGTAACAGGTGTGGGCAATATGGTAATAAAATGAATCAGTTCAAAGTGAATCGAACAATTCTTCTGCATCATTACTCACTATTTACGTAATACGTAGAAAAACATTTTATGATGTTAAATATTGATTTTTATTGTTATGGATTGTTATATTGGTGTATTTAAATATTTTTTTAAATGGCACAAAAAGTTGTTTTGGGAAGTTTGACATCCTACAGTATGTGTCAAAATGTAAACATGCAAGATTTGCAACATTGCTAATTCACATAAGTACTGATATTATATACATTTTTTAATATACATTACTGTTTAAAAGTTTGGGGATCGTAAGATTTCTAAAAAACATTTTTTAATAATAATAATATTAATCTTTATTTTTTTATACCACCTTTAAATGTTACACGTTTAAATGTTATGTTCTCAAAATGCTTTACATAAATAAAAACTTAAAAATAAAATAATATAAAATTAATATAAAAATTCAAGTAAAAGCTATCATATAGGAATGAGTTTTGAGGCGAGATTTAAAAATATTAACACCAATGCTGCATTTATGATCAAAAATGCAGTAAAAACAGTAATATTGCAAGTTATTTTTACAATTTAAAATAACTTAAATGTTACATCTCAAAGCACTTTACCTAAACAAACAAAACATCAAAACACACCATATAAATATTATACAATAAGCAAAACCCAAAAGAAAACATGCATTTAACACACATAAAAATAAAATAATATAAAATTAAAATAAAAATCCAAGTAAAAGCTACCCTAAAGAAATGAGTTTTAAGGGGAGATTTAAAAATATTAAGAAATATTATAATATATATGTATAATATATAAAAATATATAAATATATATAATTATATAAATATAATATTATATAAATATATATAATTATTATATATAATTATATAATATATATATATTATATATAAATAATATTGTGAGTTATTTTTACAATTTAAAATAAGTTTTCTATTTGAATACATTTTGAAATGTAATTCAATGCAAAACTGTATTTTCAGCATCATTTTTTCAGAAATCATTCTAATATGCTGATTTATGAAAGAAATATTTATTATTATTATTTTTATTATTATTATTATTATTATTAATTATTATTAGCACAGTTGTATTGCTTAAATATTTTAATTTAATTGCAAACCATGATGTATACGCACTGCCGTTCAAAAGTTTGGGATCTGTAAGATTTTTAATGGTTTTTAAAGAAGTCTTTTTTTGCTCATCAAGGCTGCATTTATTTGATTAAAAATACAGAACAAACTGTAATATTGTGAAATATTATTGCACTTTAAAATAGTGGTTTTCTATTTTAATATACATTTAAAATATAATTTATTTGTGTGATGGAAAGCTGAATTTTCAGCATCATTACTACAGTCTTCAGTGTCACATGATCCTTCAAAAATCATTCTAAAATACTGATTTATCATCAACGTTGGAGACAGTTGTGCTGTAACATTTATTTTATTATTCTTTTTTTTATTTTTATTTATTTATTTATTTTTTTTGAACGTGATACTTTTTTTAGGATTCTTTGATGAACAAACATTAAAAAGAACAATTTATTTAAAAAAGAAAACTTTTGGAACAATATACACTACAGTTCAAAATTTGGGGTAAGTAAATGTTTTTTTTCTTTCTCTCTTTGAAAGAAATTATTACTTTTATTCAGCAAGGATGTGTTAAATTGATAAGAAGTAAATGGAAAAGATTTATATTGTTAGAAAAGGTTTCTATTTGGAATAAAAACTCTTCTTTTTAACTTCAAAGAATCCTGAAAAAAAAGTATCAGAGTTTCCAAAAATTAAAATAAGAAATTAAGCAGCACAACAGTTTCCAACACTGATAATAAATCAGCATATTAGAATGATTTCTGAAGGATCATTTGACAATACAGACTGGAGTAATGATGCTGAAAATTCAGCTTTGATCACAGAAATAAATTATATTTTAAAATATACTGAGACAGAAAAGTTATTTTAAATTACAATAATATTTTATAATATTACTGTTATTTTTCTGTATTTTTGATCAAATAAACACAACTTTGATGAGCATAAGTGACTTTAAAAAAACATTACAAATTTTACTGATCCCAAACTTTTGAACAGCAGTGTATACACGTACATAAAATTGTCAAAAGGCTGCACATGTCGTTACCTACAGTATAGTTGTCCAGTCAGAGTCTCTGCCTGATTCCAATACAAAAGCCTCCTTAAGCTCCAGCCTGGAGAAGTTTCTTTTCTTCCTGTACAGTAAATCACACGCGCACACACACAGAAAGAGAGACACATAGAAACACTATGTCAGACATCTTCCATAATACAGAGCGCTCAGGAGGTTGCATTCGACATTGATTTATTACAACGCTGCTCAATGGAACAATGAAGCACACACAAAGCGACGTTTAGAGTCCGCAGGCGCCGTTTCTCTTACACACGCTGCCTTTTGTCGACCTTTCCTCCAAGACCCGTGTTTCTCCACAGAAGAACACACTCCCCGCTGAGTGAGTTATAGTTTCAACAGCAATTGAAATTTCTGTCCAATCTGTCCGAGTCTTGAATGAGAATGACGTGAGGAAGCTTCAGGGAGAATGATGAATTTTTAAGCAAAGTGGCTCACTGATTTTGACTCCCACCAGTCAAAAACATGAATTTAATTGGTTAGATCAAGGATGAAACACACACAACCTGTCAAGAGCATGTCTGAGTCATAGTTCACCTCCAAATCATAAGAAACATAAGAAATTATATTTTTGCTTAAAGAAAATTAAGCCTGTTTTGATTTATTGCACTGTGACAGTATTTTAATAACTATTCAGCACATATAAACAACCACAAATGTCACTCTTATTCCTGTAATGCATAAATAAATAAATAAAGTTTATTTATTAATCCAAATAGTCACCCATGAATACTTTTAAAATGCAGAAATTTAAAATTTGTAATTTTAAAATTTGTCATCAGTTTTTGTTTGCACTACAAGTAATGACACATTATATACAGTACTTTGTAAATTATACACCGTATAATTTGTTGCATTTCATTTATACTAATTTAAATGAATAAACAATCACTAAAATCTGTCTTTTAAAATGTGATTGCTTTAAATTCTTCATTTAAAATTTTTAAATAAAGTACTTCCAGTTTAAAAAATTAAAAAAGTTTAATTCCACTTCAATCATGCAGTTTTTCCACAAAACCATGGCTGATGGAGAATATTTTAATGAAGGTTGTTTGTTTTCTCAGTACATTCTTCTCTAGTTCCAAAAGAACACGATGACATGCAGCGATGCTGACCTTTAAAGAGTCAACAACTTACAAAAAAATTTGTTTATGAGTGGAGTGCATAATATCCTTCAACTCAAAACTGTTCACAGCTCTGAAAACATGAGTTCAGCCCTGTGTAATTTAATGAAAAAAATGCAACACACCTGACGGTTCACACATGGGAGTTTTAAAAAGAGTCACAGCCTGTGGCGTTACAGAGTGAGTCAAGACTTTATTTCACACTAACGTATACAGTATGTACATTTACATCTACATTTTTATAAAGTTGCACCTAAACTTTAAAAGATGACTTCAGATGACTTTATCAAAATGCATGCAAGTGGCATCCAGTTATCTTCATGACAATAAATATACAATAAGTTTGGGTTTTGACTTGCATTAAACAATGCCTTAACATTCAGCAGTTTGAAAAATATAGGATAAAACAACATATAAAAGTTGCATATAAACTTCAAAAATGTCACATGGCTAATGCATGAGAGTGGTGTCTAGTTATGAAAATAAAAATAATTTAGAATTTTAAATTTGATTACTTGAATGAAATGCCTTAATGCCTTTCCAGATGTTAGTTCAAATAATAATTATAAATTAACATTTTCTGTAAAAAAAAAAAAAAAAAAAAAAAAAAAATGTCAGAGCTTTCATTAGTCTGATCAAATGTTTCGGAAAAATATGGGGGGAAAATGTGAAAAGTTGCACATAAATTTCAAAGATTTCTTCATAATGCATAAGAGTGTTATCCATTTAACACAATGAAAATAAATATACAATAAAGTTGCATTTTTTAAAGAAATGGCTTCTCTAGTAAAAAAATAAATATATTTAAAACTCCCAAAACTTCCGGGGGAGCGGCCTGCTGCTGACCCTGTGTCTTGCTATTGTCTTGTGGCGTTTCGTGTTTTATTAGTTTTAAGTTGTTGTTTTATTCAGTGTTTGTCGTTTTTCTTTAAATTAAAAGTAGTATGAATTCATTCGTGGTTTGTGCCTTCGCGGCATTGGTTGGAGTGGTGCTGGCAGGCGAAGCTTTTGAAGATCGATTGGCGTTACTAATGCCGAGCCAGACATATTTGAGAGACTTTTTGTTATCTCTGCAATACGATAACAATAACAAAGCGGTGGAGATGGAGATTCCATCAAGTTTGTGTCTGCATAAAAGAAGGAAGTCAAATATTAAGAAGAGAGGTTCGAGGGGAGGAATTCGCAACAGGCTGCGGAGGCACGGATGCCGTCATCCACTCCCAGTGATCACGCTGTCTAATGTGAGGTCTCTCAAAAATAAGATGGATGAAGTTACACTCCGAATTAAACGAGAGGAAGAATTCAGGAGCAGCAATCTCATCTGTTTTATGGAAACGTGGCTAAATGAAAATCATAATGTGGACATTGAGGGATTTACTACAATCTGAGCTGACAGAGATAAGGTAAAATCACAGAAATCTGTCGGTGGGGGACTCTGTATATATGTTGATAAGAACTGGGCATAGCAGTTTATATAATTGAACAGACATGTACCCCAGATTATGAGACCTTGGGTGTATCGTTAAGACCTTATTACCTGCCGCGGGAGTTTGGCCGAATAACCATACTCCTTGTGTATGTACCAGGACCTAATAATGGCGAGGCAGCGGAGCACATTTCAGAGTGCTTTAATAGGATCCCGACACAGTCGGCAGATCAACCAGTGTTCATACTGGTGGACTTTAATTCACTTTCACTAAAAGAGACTCTTCCGAACCTGCAGCAATATATTGGTTGTCCAACCCGTTTCTCACACACATTGTGTTACGGTATTATCGTTGGATGCGTATAAGGCAATGCATCTCAATAAATTAGAATGTTGTGGAAAAGTTAATTTCAGTAATTCAACTCAAATTGTGAAACTCGTGTATTAAATAAATTCAGTGCACACAGACTATAGTAGTATAAGTCTTTGGTTCTCTTGATTGTGATGATTTTGGCTCACATTTAACAAAAACCCACAATCTCAACAAATTAGAATATGTGACATGCCAATCAGTTAATCAACTCAAAACATCTGCAAAGGTTTCCTGAGCCTTCAAAATGGTCTCTCAGTTTGGTTCACTAGGCTACACAATCATGGGAAAGACTGCTGATCTGACAGTTGTCCAGAAGACAATCACTCACACCCTTTACAAGGAGGGTAAGCCACAAACATTCATTGCCAAAGAAGCTGGCTGTTCACAGAGGGCTGTATCCACGCATGTTAACAGAAAGTTGAGTGGAAGGAAAAAGTGTGGAAGAAAAAGATCCACAACCAACCGAGAGAACCGCAGCCTTGAGAGGCTTGTCAAGCAAAATCGATTCAAGAATTTGGGTGAACCTCACAAGGAATGGACTGAGGCTGGGGTCAAGGCATCAAGAGCCACCACACACAGACGTATCAAGGAATTTGGCTACAGTTGTCGTATTCCTCTTGTTAAAACATTCCTGAACCACAGACGACGTCAGAGGGAAAGTGACGTCGCTAAGGAGAATAAGAAATGGACTGTTGCGCAGTGGTCCAAAGTCCTCTTTTCAGATGAGAGCAAGTTTTGTATTTCATTTGGAAACCAAGGTCCTAGAGCCTGGAGGAAGGGTGGAGAAGCTCATAGCCCAAGTTGCTTGAAGTCCAGTGTTAAGTTTCCACAGTCTGTGATGATTTGGGGTGCAATGTCATCTGCTGGTGTCTACTGTGTTTTTTGAAAACCAAAGTCACTGCACCCGTTTACCAAGAAATTTTAGAGCACTTCATGCTTCCTTCTGCTGACCAGCTTTTTAAAGATGACGATTTAATTTTCCAGCAGGATTTGGCACCTGCCCACACTGCCAAAAGCACCAAAAGTTGGTTAAATGACCATGGTGTTGGTGTGCTTGACTGGCCTGCAAACTCACCAGACCTGAACCCCATACAGAATCTATGGGGTATCGTCAAGAGGAAAATGAGAAACGAGAGACTAAAAAAAAATGGAGATAAGCTGAAGGCCACTGTCAAAGAAACCTGGGCTTCCATACCACCTCAGCAGTCCCACAGACTGATAACACTCCATGCCACGCCAAATTGAGGCAGTAATTAAAGCAAAAGGAGCCCCTACCAACTATTGAGTACATATACAATAAATTAACATACTTTCCAGAAGGCCAACAATTCACTAAAAATGTTTTTTATTGGTCTTATGAAGTATTCTAATTTGTTGAGATTGGTGGGGTTTTGTTAAATGTGAGCTAAAATCATCACAATTAAAAGAACCAAAGACTTAAACTACTTTAGTCTGTGTGCACTGAATTTATTTAATACACGAGTTTCAGAATTTAGGTTTAATTACTGAAATAAATGAACTTTTCCACAACATTCTAATTTATTGAGATGCACCTGTATAAGGCACCGACTGGAAGATCGGATCATAATGTGATCCATTTACTGCCAAAATACAGACAAGGTGTTAAAAGTGAGAAGCCGGTGGAAAAGAAAATCCAGATTTGGAGTAAAGATAAAGAGCACATGTTAAAGGATTTTTTTGCACTACAAACTAGGATGTTTTCTTTGACTCATGCAGAGACCCTGATGAATTGACGGACTGTATCACTTCTTATATTCAATTTTGTGAGGAGACTGTTATTGATACTAAAGTGGTTAAAATCTTCTCAAATAACAAGTCATGGTTTACTAAAGATCTTAAGAAATACCTTAATGAGAAAAATGCAGCATTTTGTGAAAATGACCTTGAGGATTTTAAATGAAAAGAAAGGAACTTAGAGCCATGATACAAATTGATTTTAAGTGTAAGGTAGAGGATGAGTTAGCAAATCATGATGTGAGCAGCAGTGTTGGGGAAAGTTACATTTAAAAGTAAAGCGTTACAACATTAAGTTACTCCTTAAAAAAGTAACTAATTACGTTACTTAGTTACTTTTTATGGAAAGTAATGCGTTACCTTACTTTTGCGTTACTTTTTAAATCTGGGCAGGGCTTGCTTGTTTGTTTTTAATATAAAAAGTTCTATTTTGGGCAAATGTAAAAAAGCCTTTTCACACCAAAAGCCTCAGGCTTTGAGAAAAGTAAATTCATGTCTGTACAGTAGACCGCAGAAGAAAAAAGTCAACTCTTCAGCAATAAAAAAAAAACAAAAAAAAAAAAAAACAAATGTTAGATTATCTTGAGTAATTTTTCCTTATTAGTATGGTTGAATTGGATCATTGAAGGTCGACAGCAAAGACATCGGTTAATAAAATGGGATTAAATCCATAAAGGATATCTGTATTATTTAATATATTCAGAGTTGAATTTCACTGTTTTTATTCATTTTGAGGAATACTGAATCTGTTTTTTGCGAGTGAGATGAATTAATGCATGTTGACATTTATTCTAGAACTGACATCTTACTCCTGATTTCTCTCAACATGGGGAGAGGAGAGCTTTTAATCAATAAATGGGGGGAAAAGTAACTCAGATATTTTTGTCAATTAAAAAGTAATGCATTACTTTACTAGTTACTTGGAAAAAGTAATAATATTACGTAACTCGCATTGCTTGTAATGCGTTACCCCCAACACTGGTGAGGAGTGCTTGGCAAGGGTTAAATAAGATGATGGTGCGTGATTCGAAAGATATTTTAAAATGGGTTAACGATTTATATATGTTTTACGGAAGATATGATGTGATCGGAAATAGAGATAAGGTTGAAGAAACTGATGCCAGTTTCTGGGTTCACCTATTTGCTTGAGAAGTGAACACACTAAAATATGTATTAAGCAAAACAGGTCCTGCAAAGCGCCAGATCCAGATGGCCTATGGGGCGGTGTTTTAAAAGTTCATGCACATGAATTAACTAACCCTTTAACAACATTTTTTCAGTTTTTATTAAATTCTCAGATTGTGCCTAACATGTGGAAACTGTCATTTATACGGCCCATTCCTAAAAAAGTGACGGCAAAAAAATTAGAAGATTTTCGCTCTGTAGCCTTGACATCAATATTGGCTAACTGTATGGAAAGGGTCATTAGTTATTATCTTAAACCGTATATTTCAGAGCACCTAGATGTATTGCAATTTGCGTATAAGCCACAAAGAGGGACAGAGGATGCTACGCTTACTTTGGCTGATACAACTGCTAGTCATTTACAACAACCAAAGGCTTATGCACGTGTTCTTTTCATTGATTATACATCTGCATTTAATACGATGCAGATCCATTTACTTTTAGAACGTCTTTTAGTTTTAGGTGTGAACGAAGTAATAATTCATTGGATTAAATATTTCTTAACAGATAGACCACAACAAGTCTGTGTCAGGTGGGTTAAATCAGACATCGTTTTAAATACAAGAGCACCTCAAGGATGCGTTTTGTCTCCTCTGTTATTTTCTGTATATACAAAAGAGATGCAAATTCAGAGTACAAATTATAAATTATGTAAACATGCAGATGATATGGCGCTGGTTGCACTCTTATGGAAAGGTTGTGTTGATGAGTATGAAGAACATGTTCTGAAATTAGAAAAATGGTGTGAGGCAAGTTCAATGTTGGGAAGAGAAAAGAGTTGGGTCTAAACAACCCAGAACCTTTAACGGAAATGAAATTATGTGATCAACCAGAGGAAATTGTGAATGTTTTTAAGTACTTGGGAACTATGATCGATTGTAAACAGAATTTTTCTGGTAATGTGGATTTTATCTGTAAGAAAGAAAATCAGAGGTTATATTTGCTAAGGAAACTGAGAGAATTTTCTGTTAGCCAAGGCATTTTACAAAGAGTTTACATTAGTTTGATTGAAAGTGTTTTAGGGTATAATATTACAGCTTGGTTAAGGCGAATAGCGTCTGCAAAACTCAAATTAAATAGGATCATAAGGATGGCAAGTAAAATAACAGTCTAAGCAAAAATCAATCGATCAGTTGTATGACATAGCAGTCAGGAGGAAAGCTCTGGCTATAAGTGGAGATTCAACACACCCTCTGAACTATGCCTTTGAATTGTTACCATCTGGACGCCGTGATAGGACACTGAAGCTGAAGCAGGCCCTCGAGGATTTCGCGAATCTGATTTTGAGTCTGAGTCTGATTTTGTGGTATTAATTTCCAAAAATGTGTGCAAAATTTGCGATGTTTTTTCTTAATAATTATGATCGCACATTTACCAGATTGTATTATGTTAGATTGACAATAGTCTTACATGGCACAAAGAACAAACTAAACGCAAGAAACAAATGGCAACAGGACAAATAAGTGCAACATAAAGGTAGATAAAAAAAAAAAAAAAAGAAAGAAAAAAAAGAATTTTATTTTTCGGCAGGCCTGGGCAAAGTGAGCGGGCACTAGATGAACTATATAGAAGTATAAATCAGCCTTAAGGGACGGAGTCCAGTGGCGTAGCGCAAATGCGCGTCCCCCAACTGCAAACTCAAAAGGGGCTGGCTGATTACGTCGCAATATTGTAAATATTTGTTTTAAACCAGGAAGGCGAGCCAATGGATATCATATAAGCAACGTGAAAACTTTGCCCAAGAGTTATGCCGGTGAACCCCTTAATCTCATTCGATTCACCAGAAAGTGAAAGTAAAAACTGACAGCGCTTTCGGCATTCGACGCTGCATTAAAGGTGCATATTCTGTTAGAGACGACGAGAGACGAATCCACTTCATATGCTGATAACGCTAAATGCTAAAATTCTCTTTTGGCCCGAACATAGTGGGAAAAAAATAAATAAAGAGAAAAGAAACATATTTCCTGTTATAAACAGTTTTTTGGTTTTTTTTTAAGTCGGTGCTTGAAATAAGCTTTTTCATTGATGATTGCAGTGTTAATCAATTTAATTATAGGCCTATAATTCATTCTATAATAAACCTGTTTTGAAAGACCTTTTTAAAAACATTTTCATTATCCTCGCAGCGCATCAGTTATGCGGTGATGTGCTACGAAATGACTGCGGGACTGTAGGGCAAATGAATTATAATATTGATTTAATAATAAAACACAAATCCGCAGTCAGTCCAACTCGTGTCCAGCGGGATGCGAGACAATTCAAGGGACTCCCGCAAAATAGAAGTATCTAAGCATAAAATATCTAAAAACAAATAAATTGTTATTACTCTCGCGCAGGTGTCTAAACGAAATCTCTTTCGATTTGACACTTATCATCATACCACCGAGCTATATAAAACAATAGGCCTAATCACTTTTGCTTACTTCATTTCACTCAGGTCCAGTGATCGTCTATCTCAGACGTCATTAACTGCTTGCATTTGATTCCACAGATATCACATTGTGGATGTTTAAAAATTTTTCTAATTGTTTCCGCTGAGATTGCAACATCACAATTTCTTTTGTCATCTGTTGTCATTCATATTTTATTTATTATAAGGACTACAAAACAATTTACCCCAACTGTGTAATGCTTTAGTGAAATTGCTTTGCCAGTCCGATAGCAGATTCCAGCGAAAGTTTTGTGTTCTCTGTTTCACACACACATGTGCATATCTGTATCTTGAAAATAATACATTACAGCTTCAGTAAAATTGGATATATTTCAGTTAATAATTATAATTTAGTTTTTTGGTTTTTTTTGTGAGACCTTCATTTTTGACCTTCATTTTTTTCATTATTTTGCAGTGAAATGGCAAATTATGCAGGATTACAAAAAAATGCGATGTTGCTGATTTTGCGTTGGATTCAGCGATCGCGGAATCACGAAAAACTGTAGTTACATACTTAAGTATATTTGATTGTGCTAAAGTGGAACTACTGGAAGCATATTTTATGTACACTTTAAATATTCTGCATTTTGCATTTAAAGACTGATATTAAAAAGATCATACAATCCTCATCAATAGTGACAAATTTTATGCTTAATATTAAGAATTGTGCACTGAAACTTTAGAGTACTACTTGTGAACAATTTTTATATCAGTAAGTCTCAAGCAATATGTCAGTATATATGTTAACAGGCTTGAACTATACTTATTATAAAATAAATGCATTTTAAACCTATTACTTTTTTTTACTAGGGTTAACTTTCAGAAATGTAAATAATAATAATAATAATAAT
This sequence comes from Cirrhinus mrigala, assembly GCA_036247105.1. Taxonomy (NCBI): domain Eukaryota; kingdom Metazoa; phylum Chordata; class Actinopteri; order Cypriniformes; family Cyprinidae; genus Cirrhinus; species Cirrhinus mrigala. The sequence continues at coordinate 34,419,213 of CM070014.1, forward strand.
AATAATAATAATAATAATAATAAAAATAAATAAATAAATAATGTGTCAGGAAAACGGTTTTAAAAAGTTGCATGTAATTTCAAAAATGTCACGACTGCATGTGAGTGACATGCAGTTATTGTGAATAATACACAGTAATTTTGGATTTTAAATTCACTTTTCTGAAAGAAATGGCTTAAATTTCAGAATTTTAATCAAATAATGTGTCAGAAAAATTTGGGGGAGGGCTATTTTAAAAAGTTGCAAATAATTTTAAAAATGTCACATGACTTCATTATAATGCATGTGAGTGACATGCAGTTATCATGATAACAAATATACAGTAACTTTAGATTTTACATTTTCTGAAAAAAAAAAAAAAAAAAAAAAGGCTTAAATTGCATTATTTTAATCAAATAATGTGTCAGAAAAAATACTGGGGGAAAACTATTTTTAAAAGTTGCATAAAATTTTAAAGATGTCACATGACTTAATAATGCTTGTGAGCGACACACAGTTACCATGATAACAAATATACAGTAAATTTGGATTTTACATTCAATTTTCAGTTTTTAAAATGTGCCTGAACTTTAAGCATCTTTGAGCAGCTTTTGAGCTTTTGTGGCAGAAAAATATTAGTGGGAAAAATTGTAAGTTGCATATAAACTTCAAAAATGTCATATCACAATAAAATTAAATACACAAAAATTTGGGGGTTTTAAATAAAAAAGCCTTAATTTTCATCAGTTTACTTAATGTGTCAGAAAAATATGGAGGAAAAAAAAAAGAAAAGAATTCACTCAGTAATTGCTACTAAATTTCACAAATAATTAATGGCAAGAAACACTGAATTTAACAAGAAATTCTGAAATAGGAAACCTGAAATAGTATTTTCTTGTAAATCATACTCCAATAATCTGTTTAATTTTATTTATTTTTTGTAGTAGCTAATGTCTTACTGATAATTGGCATACTGTGCACAGTATATATCGCCTAAATAAGATATGCAATTTTAAAGTGCTATTCTAAGCATAGCTATGCATCTAAAAGCGTATATGCATGAGCCTATATGTACTAATGCATAAACCGTTACGTGATGCTTGTTAGTTTTGGGTGTAAACCTCATCCCTCCAGAAGTAACATCAGCAAACTCAGCAGCTAAATTTGATCTCGCCATGTTTCCATGCAAATTTCTGCAAAAACTAGCCGCTAACATCTTCATTACGAAACTCTGTGGCTCTCGGTGAGCTAGAGGGAGGTATTCTATACTAGCAATAAAAGCTGCATCAAAGCCCCGAAGAAATCAAATCCCAGAGATGGCCCGGAGTCAACTGGATAAGGATTCGACATTAAAGAGACTGACAATCCAACGCGGCGCACCATCGTCTACCGCACAACTGCAAAGCGCAGATAGAGAACGCGGGACTCGCATGAGCCCTGAGTCAAGATAGCCTACGCCACCTCATTAAAATTCAGAATACATTTCTCGGACAATTTGTGCCCGGTTCCCTTCTCTAAGCAGTTCTTGAGACCGCCAGCTGAGCCGCGGTCATTTCCTTGTCTGAGAAGATCAAGTCCCTCATTTAGCGGCGAGTTAAGCGCGCAGAGGTTGGGCTACATGCACTGTAATTTTGCCCGTCCGGTTGATCCGAGCCAGCCTCGCAGCTATTCTGGAAGATCTTATCGGGTCCTGCTTTAGCAAAACAAACAACAAGACAGAGCATCGCAGCCTAGAAGTTAAACTAGGCACAATAACTTCTCTTTGACGCTTAAATGATGAGGTTTTCTAATTAAGGCTTAGCTGCACCGCACATCTCAAACTTCCCTACAGGCTCATGGTAAGAGCAATGGAGGAGATGCTGGAGAAAGCGGGATGAATTGTGGTCACGGCCTAAGCAATGTGATAATTATTCCAAGTCTCCTGCTGGGCGATGAGTGCAACAAAGCTCTGAATGTAAAGCTGTTGATGTTATTAGTGCTGTTTGTTAAGGCGAGTCTTACTATTACTTACAGCTACAGTTAGCTCTTGCACAAACCCCTAACAGCAAATATTGAATTTTTGCTTGGAAAATGATGAAACACACAAAATAATCCCAAAATCCTACTTTGAAAGAGGGACCCATGCCATATCTAGTAACTAATATGGGCTCTTACTTGGGCAACCATAGCAACATGTTAGCAACCACTCAGAATAGCTTGGAAACCACAAAGTTTGAGTGCTTTTTTAAATTAGACCAGTACGCAATACCTTACAGCAACCATTCAGAAGACCTTACCAGAGACATAACACAGTAAAGAGCACTCAAAACACCTTAGCAACGCCCTAGCAATGACTCAAAATAGCCTAGAAACTACAAAGTTTGAGTGATATTTAAAATTGCATCAGTAAGCAATCTTATCACCCAGAAACCACCCAGAACACCCTACTGGCAACGTAAAAACACAAAGACCACTAAAAACACCTTAGCAACACCCTATCAACAATTCAAGGCAAGGCAAGGCAAGTTTATTTATATAGCACATTTCATACACAAAGGTAATTCAAAGTGCTTTACATAAAAGGAAGTAGAATAATCATGAAGACAATAATAAAAACAATAATCACAAAAAAGGAAGTAGAATAATCATAAAAACAATCACAACAATAAAACAAAAAATGTAAAAACTTTTAAAATGATTTAAAAATTGATTTAAAATAAATTTAAGACAGTTAAAAATAGAAAAGAATTATACATAGTGCAATCAGTTCAGATGTAGCACAGTGCTCTTTCAGTAAATGCACAGCTAAACAAATGAGTTTTGAGTCTAGATTTAAAAGTAGCTAATGTTTTAGCACATTTGATCTCTTCTGAAAGCTGGAAGCCAGTGTAGGGACCTGAGGACTGGTGTGATATGCTCAGATTTTCTGGTTCTGGTCAGAATCCTGACAGCAGCGTTCTGGATGAGCTGCAGCTGTCTAATGGTCTTCTTGGGAAGGCCAGTGAGGAGACCATTACAATAATCCACCCTGCTGGTGATAAAGGCATGAACAAGTTTCTCCAAGTCTTGACTGGAAACAAAACATCTAATTCTTGCAATGTTTTTGAGATGATAGTATGCTAATTTAGTTACTGCTTTGACATGACTACTGAAACTAAGGTCTGACTCCAGAATCACACCAAGATTCCTGACTTGACCTTTAGTTGTTTGACCCCTCGAGTCAAGGTATGCATTCACCTTAAGAACTTCCTCTTTGCTTCCAAATGCAATGACTTCAGTTTTCTCCTTGTTTAACTGAAGGAAGTTCTGGCACATCCAACTGTTAATTTCATCAACGCATTTGCAGAGGGAATCAATGGGGCTGTAGTCATTTGGCAATAAGGCTAGGTAAATCTGGGTATCATCAGCATAGCTGTGATAGACAATTGGGTTCTTTCTTATTATTTGACTTAGTGGGAGCATATACAGGCTAAACAAAAGGGGCGCAAGAATTGAGCCTTGAGGACCTCCGCATATCATGGACGTCCACTGAGACTGATGCTCTCCTATACTCACATAATAACCTCTCCCTTCTAAGTATGACCTGAACCAATTGAGAGCCATCCCAGAAAGCCCGACCCAGTTTTCCAGTCTCTCTAGAAGAATGTTATGATCGACAGTGTCAAACGCAGCACTAAGATCTAGTAGTACCAGCACTGATATTTTGCCAGAATCAGAATTTAGGCGATTTATCATTTATTATCTTAACAAGCGCTGTTTCTGTACTGTGATGCAGTCGGAAACCAGACTGAAAATTGTCCAGGTATCCATTTGAGTTTAAGTAGTTGTTCAACTGATTGAAAACTACTAGTGATGCGCGGATGGCGGTTATATCCGCGGGCGCTGCGGATAATCCGCAGGTCGGGTGGGTCGGGTAATATAAAAATGTATTCTGATTATTTGCGGGTGGGTCACGGGTGGATGACATAAATCAATAATGAAATTAACTATATTAACTACATTTTCTAAAATCTGTTTTAGATTTAGAACCTGTTTTAAATACTTTTTTTCAGGCAAACGATTTCATTTTTGTGCGTGTGTCTGTGTGTTCGCCTGTTTGAGAAGTTGCGACAGAAAAAAAAGACGTTTCAGATAAAGTTTGAAGGGAGTTATGCCTGTGTTAATGCTATTGAGTAGGGTAATACGCAGTGGTGTAGTGCAGTACCTGTGTATACCCATTTCTTTATCAGTCGGCTTTGCGTATACCCACTTCTAAAACCCCTCTGATGCGTATCATTTAGTAGTGTCCTGCATTAGCCAAAATCATGCCAGGCCACCATTTCTAATTAAATCGTATGTGAATAAATGCAAATATTCGCTCAAAACACATAGTAAAGATGGTAAGGACCGTGGCGCTGGCTTCCTTTGAAATATGTTTGATGATTGCGCCTGATGCGCCCGCTCCGTCCGCGCCAGATTTGCAGAGTAGTAAAATTAATAATTATTATTGATTACTAATTACATTATAATGAAAACAATACCTTAAAAATGAAAAGAATTTGATTTTTATTATCAGAAATTTCTTAAACTGGGTGAACCCCTGTAAACTTTTGTCCAAGGATCCAGTAGACGTTCAAAGCGTGGATATATAAGTGTGCAGCGATGTGCAGATCAGCTGAATCAATCTGCTGTTAAAAATGAACCATCCATTCATCATATCATCATGCAAAACTAAGAATTAGAATAACTGTAAATGACGATAGGGTGCGGGTCGGGCGCGGTTATCTAAATCAGAGAAAAATATAGGAGCGGGAGGGTGGCGGGCGGATAATTTATTTGAAGCTGCGGACTCGGGTGACGTTCGAGCTCATCCGTGCATCTCTAAAAAATACCTTTTCAATAATCTTGCCTATAAAAGGAAGATTTGATATTGGTCTGTAGTTGCTCAATATGGTGTTATCAAGATTGATCTTTTTCAGAAGGGGCTTAACAACTGCAGTTTTCATGGAGTTTGGAAAAGTCCCAGAAAGAAGTGAGGTGTTCACCACTTCTAAGAGATCTGCTTCTAAACAGTTAAACACACTTTTGAAAAAAGATGTGAGAAGTGTGTCAAGGTTGTAGGTTGAAGATATAAGGTGTACTATTTCTTCCAAAGTTTTGCCATGAATTGCTTCAAAAACAGACATAGTGAATTCTTTTTGAAATTGCGGTTGAATCGGTCTGACCTCTGCGTAACTTGAGGAAGTGGTAATCACCTTTCTGATATTATTGATGTTCTTGGAAAAGAAGGAAGCAAACTCATTGCATTTGCTGCCAGAGAGCATTTCACTGGGAATCTGACTAGGGGGGTTTGTTAGTCTCTCAACAGTAGCAAAAAGAGTGCGAGTGTTGTTTAGGTTATTGTTTGTAAGGTTTGAGAAGAACTCAGTCAACACAAAGTTTGACTGATATTTAAAATGTGACCAGTAGCAATCTTATCATCTAGCAACCACCCAAAACACCCTACCCATGAAGTATAAAGACAGTAAAGACCACTTAAAACACCTTAGCAATGCCCTAGCAACCACTCAGAATAGCCTAGAAACCACAAAGTTTGATGGATATTTAAACTTGGACAGATAAGCAATTTTATCACCTAGAAACCACCCAGAACACCCTACTGGTGACATAAAAACATAGTAAAGAGCACTCAAAACACCTTAGCAACACCCTAGCAATGATTCAATATAGTCTACAAACCACAAAGTTTGAGTAATATTTAATACTGGACCAGTAAGCAATCTTATCACCTAGCAACCACCCAGAACACCCTACCCATGATGTATAAAGACAGTAAAGGGGCAAATCCAGCATTATGGATGTGACATATAAATGCTTAGAGAATGTATGTGTTACCAATATATTTGAACCATCTGTTTATATTTTAGTAAGCCCTTGTTGATAGAGTCTAAACATCAGAAAAATATCAGTCTATGCATGAGTTTTCTATGTGAAAAAAGGGAAATAATTATGCGTTATGGATGTGACAAAAAAGGGGACAGCTTCAAAGAGACTACATACTTCGTAGAATTTCTGCAAATTAAAATGCACAAACCAGACGCAATAATACCCAACAAATAGAGAAGCGATGGCTCTTCACAGAACATATAATTGTAACTTTATTTTAATTTTGATGTGTATTTATGAGGAATATGTACTGTTATGGATGTGACAAGCCTGGAAATAGCACTTACCAGACTATGCAAAATCGTGCACTAAAAATAAAAAAAAAGCTTCAAAAACTTTAAGAGAGACCTCACATGGGTATTTGAACCATCAAATGTTGACATCTGTGCTATCAGTATAGTAAAAACCTTTGGTAAAAACTTCTTCATAGTAAGGTGTTACATCCTGAGGATGTATAATATTAATATTAATGACTAAGGTGTGTTTTCCCTGCCCATTTTGGGTGTGGTGGTGTTTCCCTGTGTGTGCTCTCTGTCTCCCTCTCTCTCTCTCTCTCTGCTTGCTTGGCAGTTGCAGATTAGCCACAGGTGGTGCTCATCAGAGAGTTTGCTGCAGAGAAGCAAACCAGACAAAAGAGCAAAGAAGCAATGTGGAGGGAGGTTCACTTCTCCCCTGCTCCAGACCTGTGTTGACTCTTTCTCTTTATGTAGATTGTGGTGCATTCTCTTGAGAAGTTAACTGTTGAACTATAACTTTAGAGTTTTAATTGAAATCTGGTTGACCAGCAGTGTTGTGTATACTGCACACAGTGTGTATAACTTTAATTTAATATTTATTTGTTAAAGTATTAGAAGGTATTGTAATTTTGTTGTTTGATTATTCTAAGCTTAGGTCGGAAGCTGTAGGGAGAGGGTGCCATTTTATTTTGTACTTGACGTTTATCCCTGTTTTTTGGTTAGTGAGGGAGTTGAGGAAAGCCTTTGTTGTTTATTTCTTTTCTTTTACCCAGGTAGGTTATTTAGTACTCCTCCCGTTAGTTAGCTGCTGTTTTGTTTGTTGTTTTGGCCTGGCTCTCTCCTGAAGACTGTTGCTTCCCTGTTTATTTTGTGAATTACTAAATAAAACCGCTCAAACTAAGTTAAGTGTTGTATTGTATTTCTGGGCAGAGGACTGGAGTGATTCCTCCACGTTTTAGTTTTCATTCCTTTTTCAGTAGTTCTTTTTACACTTTAGTTTATTTGTTACTCCTGCCCCAACCCTAGACTGGGGATTGGGAACGTAACATTTGCATGGAATTACCCAAAGACCACTTAAAACACCTTAGCAATGCCCTAGCAACCACTCGGAATAGCCTAGAAACCACAAAGTTTGACTGATATTTAAAATTGGACCAGTAAGCAATCTTATCACCTAGCAACCACCCAGAACACCCTACTGGCAACATAAAAACACCTTAGTAACTGCATAGCAACACCTTAGCAACCATTCCGAATATATAAACAACCACAAACTACAACTGTAAATTTTGAGTGCTGTTTAAAATTGGATCAGTAATCTAGCAATCAACAAAAACACTAATGATATAGCAACATGCTTAAAACCACTCAAAAAACCCTTAGAAACTGCATAGCAACACCCTAGCAAACATTAAAAATATCCTAGCAACTGTAAAGTTGAAAAAGTGCTATTTAAAATTGGGCCAGTATGCAACCACATTTCCAAGCAACCACCCAGAACACTCTACTAATGATATAACAACATACTTAAGACCGCTAGAAATACCTTAGCAACACCCTAGCAACTACTCAGAATACCCTAGCAACTGCAAAGTTTGAGTTCTATTTTAATATAGGACCAGTAAGCAACCATACCACTTAGCAACCACCCAAAAGACCCTATAAGCATCACATCACATTACCCTAGTATCATATTTTCTTCAGAACATGCAAAAATCTAAGACTTTTGTTATTAAATTAACCTTAGAAAATGTAATTCATGTTGGCTTTTTAACTGTGTGGTGACTGTTATAAGGAGAAAACAAACTGATGACTTTGGCCCTGACTGTGCCAAGTTCTTGCACCATTTGTATAACGGATGGCGATACCTGGAGCTGAAACAAACCATAACGTTGTCTCACGGCAGTCATCTTATTCTATTTCACCTGCTTTCAGAATGAATGGGGTTACCTGAGCTTGCAATTATTTACTCTTTGTGTCTCCTTATAGCCTGTGTTTTACTGGCCGAGCAGAGATCTTCCCTCCAGCAGGGAGCTCTACTCTGAAGCTTTAAGAGGAAAGATGGTTCTCCTCTCTTTGCTCTTGGGCGTAATTGTTATGATGTGTGTCATCTTGCTCTCTGCATGCCTGGGGTTCGCCTCAATTGTCTTTTTACTGTAATGAAATATTTCAGAGGAAAAAGCCAGTGTGTACTTACATGGATTTTTTGTAGCTGCTACAGGGTGCCACAAAGACTCTGTACCAAACAAACTATGAAGGTCTACTGATCAGGACAAATCATAGGTCTACTGATCTGTATATGTGTGTGCATATATATACACACACACATACACTGGCGTTCAAAATTTTGTTATCAACAAGACTTGCAATGTTTTTAAAGAAGTCTCTTATGCTATCGAGGCTGCATTTATTTGATTAAAAATACTGAGAAAAAAGCAATATTGCGAAGTGTTATTACAATATAAAATAATGGTTTCTATTTTAACATACTTTAAAATGTAATTTATTCCTGTGATGCAAAGCTGAATTTTCATCAACCATCGCTCCAGTCTTCAGGTGTCACATGATCCTTCAGAAATTATTCTAATATGCTGATTTATTATTAGAATTATCTACATTGGCAACAGTTGTGCTGCCAAATTTTTTTTGGAACCTGTGATTCTTTGATGAACAAAAAGTTAGAAAAGAACAGCATTTATTCAAAATAGAAATCTTTTACTGTCACTTTTTATTAAATCTAACATATCTGTGCTGAATAAAAGCATTTACAATCAAAAATTATTATTATTTTTTTTTTAAAGAGTGGAAATATGTAGGTTTTAACTTTAGTCAGTATTTGAATTTGTCTAACATGTAACAGGTTATTGAAAACATCCTTGCGTATATAAAGCAACAGTTTTTAAGCCTGACTAATGATGCAAATTAAAATTACTCAACTGATGTGCAATCTGAGTCTTTGTAACTTAGATAAACATTTGATATTGATTTTAAAAATAATTTAAATTGTCCTGAATTTCATGCATAATGAACACTTTTTAACCGAATCACTAATAATTGTGTATTATATATATATATATATATATATATATATATATATATATATATATATATATATATATATATATATATATAATACACAATTATTAGTGATTCGGTATATATATATATATATATATATATATATATATATATATATATATATATATACATATATATAAGATCATAAAGTCATGAAATACACAATTATTAGTGATTATCAGCAAGGATTCATTAAACTGATCAAAATTTGAAAGACAAATGCTGTTTTTTTTTTTGTTTTTTTTACTTTTTTGCTAAAGTATCATGGTTTCAGCACTGATAATAATAAATGTTTGTTGAGCAGCAAATCAGCATATTAGAATGATTTCTAAAGGATCATGTGACAGAAGACTGGAGTAACGATGCTGAAAATTCAACTTCGGATCACAGGAATAAATTACATTTTAAAATATGTATGTTTTAAATTGTACAAAAATTTCACAATTTTATTTTTATTTATTTTAAATCAAATAAATATAAGCCTTAGGGATCATAAAAGTCCAAAAACATTAAAAAATCTTAAATGGTAGTTTATGTTGCTCGCTAAAAATACTTTCAAATGGCCTATATTTTCCCCACATAATAATGTACTTATGGCATCTGTTCGCAGGGGCAAACCAACAAAACCTTGACTTCTAAATCCAACCCTGTTTCCACAAGTCAAGCCATTTTTTAGTCATTTAGAGCTCAATTTGAATAAAGCACTAATCTAAGACAGTCGGGGTCCTGAAGCACCCAGAAGCGTCGCCGCTCAGCATTTGTTTGTAAACACTAATTTAATCTATTCTGGTCACTAAATGCAGTCTCATCACAATGATGCGGTATCACATTTGGACGAGGCACTGAGAGGATTTCTATTACATATATTATTAGAGCGCTGCACGGCGAGCATGTTTAATGTTGCTAAAGAAGCCCGTCTCAGGCTCAACTCGGCTAGTAGTGGAACATATTTCTCATTAACTTTAGCTGCTGGAGTGGTTATTTTCTTGGGTAACTCATTCATCAAACAACAACAGGCTTTCAGGTCTGCTGTGTCTACATGAATCCTATTTCCCAGAGGGGCGAAAATCTCATGTTCTCCAAATGCTGCTAATCTGAAGAGGCGTGGAGGTCCGGAGGTCAACCATATACACCGTACAACAGCGGTTGGTCTCCAGGTTACGTGTCACATGTATGTAATATATATCCCATAATAATCACACGACTGCTCAATCTTTGAACCTGCTCTAATTCATTCAAGGCTGACATACTATACATTTAGCCATCAAGGGTAATACTATTGCAAATAACCAACCAACAGAAATGCCAAGACCAAGCAAGAAAGTGAATGAAAACAGCTATTTCTTCACAAACTCACACTCATATGTTATATGAAATGTATCAAACCATATTTCATAATGCAACTCAAGCAGGGCTATTAAAGTTAAAACAAAAACCATAAAGAAAAAATAACTTTTGACACTTGAAATAAATGTTAACTGAAATAAAATTGACTAATATATACACATTGTAGTAATTTATCAGCTGAACTACTACTTTAGTAAACTACTAAAATAACAAAAATACACAACAAAAAAAAAAAATCGCTTTAAAATGAAAACAAAAACAAAAAACTGATTCAAAATATTAATAAATACTAAAAACATTAATTTCAATTAAAACAGTAAAAAATAAAAAAAAAAGTTATTTATCTGCTACACTCCTACTTTTGTAAACTACTAAAAATACACAAAAAACTGCTTAAATGAAAACAAAAAAACAATTCAAAATATTAATAAAAACTACAAATATTAATTTCAATTAAAACAGTAAAAAAATAGTAGTTATTTATCAGCTAAACTACTACTTTAGTAAACTACTAAAAATAACAAAAATACACAAAAATAGCTTTAAAATGAAAGCAATAAAAGGAAAAATAAAAAAAAAAAACATTCAAAATAGTAATAAAAACTAAAAATAACAATATTTCAATTATTTTAAAATAACACAATTATTCTAAAATGCATTCTTAGTTGCTTAAAAATATTTTATTTAATTGTTTAATTGCTTAAAAATATATTAATATAATATTATTAAGGGTAACACTTTACAGTAAGGTTTTTCTGTTTACATTAGTTAACTACTTTAGTTAACAAACTAACAATAAAGAATAGTTTTATAGCATTTATCAATCTTAGTTATCTCAACGGTTTTTAAAACATTTTTAAGGTCAAAAGTTGTATCTGTTAACATTAGCTAATGCACTGTAAGTAGTAGTAAGTAGCATTTACCTAAATAAAAATACATCCAAAGATATTTGCATGCATTTTGTATGTGCAATACAGTAATGCACTGGCTGAGTGTTCACATCTGTGTTTGTGCATTTCACACAGAGTAAATGTTTCTGGCCTGTGTCTCCTATGTCTAGGGTGGGATGGTTAACCAACCATGGCTTAATTGAAATAATTAAGAGGCAGATTGATACCCCTCTCTGGCTCAGGCTCATGTGCTGTAATGTGAATCAGTCTCCTTTAGGCCATGATGCTCATGTCATCCTCATTCAGCATTATCCGACACACACCTCCAACCTTAAAATGACTTAAAAACATCTCACCGTTTGCTTTGTACATTTACCATGGGTAATAGGTATTTCAATGCATTTGTTGCATGTTTTATAGTAATGCATGATTAGGATACAGTGAGAGACGCCTGCAGTATTATAGCACAAGGGTTTATTTTGAAATAGGTAAAGTAATCAGAACTCGAAAAAGCACACTATAATTGAAGCATATTGTAATTAAAAGGAGAAAACGTCCATGGCAATCTAGGTTGGCTTTAACAAATGTCAGAAAACTCCACAGTGCTTCTCTTTGACTAATAAATGATGAGGTTTCTAATTAAAGCACAGCTGTACCACAGATTTCAAAGTCCCTGCGGCTGTTAGACATCATAGTAAGAGCAAAGGAGGAGACAATGAAGAAAAAGCCAGCAGGATGAAAGATGATAGCAGCTCGAGAAATGCTCGAACATTTAACACACGACAGAAACTACATTTACACATTTTTAGGAAAACGTGAGAAGTGCAACACTCTGAATTGTTGCCAAGGCACTGCCATGTAATTGCTAGGATGCTCTTGGTGGTTGCTAGATGGTTACTGACTAATCTAATGCTGGGTTCACCTATTCATAATTTATTGTAATTACAAACAAGGTTAAGGAAATATCATTCAAAATTCTGCACAGGATTTACCCAGCAAAATATTATTTGGTAAAATTTAAATCTGAAATTGATTTTAGTAGCTCCTTTTATGTCAGTTGCCCTCAAACAGTGGTACATTTATTTTGCCATGGCCTTTTTGTAAAACTATTTTGGCAAAATGTCTGTGATTTTATTATACAAAATACTGATAATCATTTAGTTTTGTTATGGACATATGTATTATTTGGAATTACGTAATCATCTTGTTTTGTTATGAAAATATGTATTGTATTATTTATTCTCTGCAGAATAGTAAAAAAAAAAAAAAAAAAAAAAAAGCACAGTCACATCTACATAATAAATCTTAATTTTTTTTTTCATGCTAAATTTCATATTCACAAACGTAAGTTCCCCTATGAAAAAAAAGTATCATCTCTTTTAGGAAGGAAATGGAGCATTACATTGATAATATACAATTTTCTGTGAAACAAAAAGCAATTACAACAGTGAAAAATGTCATCAAAGAATTATTAATATTAATTATTACAATTTTGCATTAACTTGTAGTAGTGTTATTGTTTTTTATTATTGTTCATTTAATTTTTTAGATCTGTATGTCTTAATTAATTAACATTTAAATTATTAGTATTTTGAATTAACTTATTCTATTATTATTATTATTATTATTATTATTATTATTATTAATAATAATAATATATGCTTTTTAAATATATTTAGGTCTTACTCATTTTTAATTGATTAAAAGATGATGTATTAATATTTGAAATTAACTTGCATTATTATTATTAATATTTTTATATCTTTAGGTCTTACTCATTTTTAATTAACTAAAATATGGATTATTAATATTTTGCATTTACTAGTATTGTTGTTATTGTTATTAATACAATTTATTAGATCTTTAGGTCCTACTCATTTTTAATTAATTAGTATTTTAATTATTAATATTTTGAATGAGCTTATTCTATTATTATTATTATTATTATTATTATTATTAATATATGCTTTTTTAAATATATTTACGTCTTTCTCATTTTTAATTAAAATATGATTTATTAATATTTGAAATTAACTTGTATTATTATTATCATCATCATTAATATATTTTTTTTTATATTTTTAGGTCTTATTCATTTTTAATTAATTAAAATATTAATTACTAATATTTTGCATCAACTAGTATTGTTATTATTGTTATTATTAATACAATTTATTAGATCTTTAGGTCTTACTCATTTTTAATTAAATACAATTTTAATTATTGACTTGAATAGACTTGTATTATTATTATTTATTTATTTTTAATATATTTAGGTCTTACTCATTTTTAATTAATTTAAACATTACTTGGCAATATTTAAAATTAACTTTTATAATAATAATAATAATAATAATAATAATAATAACAATAATAAATAATAATAATTCATAATAACTATAATAATAATAATAACAATAATAATATAATAACAATAATAATAATAATGATGATAATGATAATAACATTCAATACTAATAAATAATTAATATTATTATATGATGTGTGTGTGTGTGTGTGTGTGTGTGTGTGTGTATACATTTTTTTTATTATTTTTTTTTTTTTTTACGTTTTAGTCATTTTGTAATGTGCTTTTGGAAACATTTTATTAGTGTTTGTTTTATTACTAGTGTTTCCTTATTTGTATTTAGTTTTAATTTATTTTATATGATTATTCTCTGGGTGGTTGCTAGTCAGAATAATCCACTCAAACACCTCTAGACACGGTTCGAGTCTATACTTCAGTGCAAGTCTATTGAGTTTTTGCCAGTTTTAACATCTGCCATATAAAAGGAAAATAAATTATTAACTTCTCTTCAACACTCAGGATGATTTGAGGGGAAAAAGTTGTGGAATAAGTTCGGATCAAAGTTTAATACTTTATGTTAGGGGGTTGCCCATATCGCTAACTCTAACATATGTAGTAGTAATACTAATAATGACTTGAGATTTCGCATACTTAGCCGATCTTCCGCAGCAGAGACTACAAGAACGCTCTCAAGGGGCTCCGACGCTGCGCATAATGAGGTGATATTTATAAATGACATTTTTGAGGTTGAGAGTTGACTTATTTTGAGAAGAGCCCTTAATACTATCCGTGAGTCACCCTGACTGAAGAAATACCCAGAATTCCTCCTGACTGCCACAAAGGAGGAAGAGTGGAAGACTGAGAGATTTTTCTTCTGGATTTGCTGGTTGAAACGCTGCTCAACTCTGACAGATACCCTTGGAGGAAGCTGAAAAAGAGAAAACGGTGCAGATCTAAAGAGAGATACAGCAGCAAACAGAAGATGATTTGGGCTTTTCTGGCCAATATGACATGCCTCGTAGACTTTATACTGACTCCTAGAGGTGTGGATAAACCACCATGCAAAGGCTAAAGTTTTTTTTAATTACATGTGAACTCTAGAAACATACTATTCACAAAAGAACTATTTTAGTATTATACTGTACATAGGGGTCTATGATTTCTGGAATGTGTAAAACATGGACGGAATCGCGGAATACAGTCAAAAACTTACAGTATAACAGAATTTTGTCAAATTTCGGATGAATAAATCAAAAGTAGGTCAGTACACTGCAATCAAAACGCTATACAGACTTGTGTCTATGAATATTAAGCCGCAAAAATACTATTTAAATATAAATCCTGCATGTTCATCGTGTTTCTGTGTGAATAAATTGTGCAGACACGTGGTTTTGTGACAGATAAAATTACTTAAAATAATAAAATAAATAAAATAATTAAAAATAATTAAAAGAAAAAAGTAAGAAAAAATTATTATTAAAACATTTCTAAGGAATATTTAACAGAAAAAAAAATATTTACCAGAAAAAAAAGGTTAAAAAGTAATAAATAAAAAAATGATAATTGTTATAAAATCAATTAGTGATGCTTTTGATTATTAAAATTTAATTAAATCATTAAAATGGAATCCAGAGAAAACATATTTCATAGGGCGTTAAAAATTAAACTTTTAGAAAATTGCTGTTAAACTGTGTAAGTTTCATGATTTCAATTAATTAGACATGCTTTATTTAATATTTTTTATGTAACCATTAAAACAATGTCTAGAAAAAAAAACCTGACAAAAACCAAACAAAAACTGAATCCAGAAAAATCCAAACGGAAAAAAACGGCATTATTCATAATATTTCGAATTTTCTTTTAATTGAATTATCTTATTTTATAATAATAATAATAATAATAATAATAATAATAATAATAATAATTTTCTTATACATTTTATTGATTTTTACTGATGTATACATTATATATTTATAGCATTTATTAATAATGTTAATTATCTTGTATTTTTATAACTAATAATAATAACAATTTTATATATATATATATATATATATATATATATATATATATATATATATATATATATTTTTTTTTTTTTTTTTTTTTTTTTTTTTTTTTTTGTCATGTTGTATTGTGCTTTTGCCATTTTTCCCCCCCTCACACACACATATTTGATACATGAAATTCTGATTAGAATATTTTATATTTATTACAATATTTAGAATTTCCTTTTATTTTGATATTTACTATCATCATTTTACATTTTGATATATATATAATTTTTCATTTTAATTTGTTGCAAGTTTTAGTCATTTTGTAATGTGCTTTTGTAAGTTTTCATTAGTGTTTGTTTTATGATTGCGATATTTCTATTTATCTTATTTTTATATTCCCATTTTAGCTTTTAACTATTTTTATTTTAGTTAGTTACCAGGAAAACATTTCTAATTATTTTTCACTGAACCAGTTCAGCTTTTGTTTCGTTCGTTAATTGAAATATTTAAAATTGTTTTAGTTTGACAAACCCAGAACCATAAGTATTAAACTTACAAGTAATGAACTTATGAACCCACCCAGCAGCCACATAACATCCCACTAAAAACTACTCAGAATACATTAGCAACCACTTAGCAACACCCTAGCAACCAAAAAAAACACTCAAAAGAAGACTTTTCAGAAAATGTGAAAATCTAGTTCTAAACATTTCTTTAGGTTTAAAACTCTTTACTGCAGCTTTTAATATCAGTATGTGAGCACTGGCACAAGGCAGTGAACTGCAGAAGAACAGCTAAGAAATGAGATTGGACTGAATCCTATTTTTCTAAGGCTGGTCTTGTATCTGGAGGCAGACGGGGGATTTAAAGCACACAGACTCGGCGCTGTCCAGCTGACATGTTAATCCATTTTAGCAGCGGCCCGCGACAGGAGCCAGAGCAGCTACACGGAGAACCGCCTCACGTCCCGACGACAACACACCGAAACGCAATCAGACACTGAACTTTATTATTCACTAAATCCCTTCCCATTATCTCCACCTGGCCGAATCACTTTCATAACACCACAGGAGACGAGACAGGGAGACAAAGTTTGCTCAAGTTCTTATGCTTCCTCATGAGCGCTAAACAAGTTATGCAGGAATTCATTTACAGGGTCTGAGATGTCATACACAATATCAGTACCACCAATCACAGGTTGAACTGAAACAAACAACTGCAAACAAAGTGACGCTTGTTTTCATTGCAATTATCCCATTGCAATTCATCACATTTTTCCTTGCAATTCTGAGTTAAAATCTCACAATTTTCTCTTTTTCTTGCAATGCGAAGGTTAAAATCTCACAATTTTATCTTTTTTCTTACAATTCTGACTTAAAATCTCATAATTCAGTCTTTTTTCTTGCAATGCTGAGCTGAAATCTCACAATTCTTTTTTCTTACCATTCTGACTTAAAATCTCATAATTCAGTCTTTTTTCTTGCAATTCGGAGTTGAAATCTTACAATTCTTTTTTCATACAATTCTGAGTTAAAATCTCACAATTCTCTTTTTCCTTACAATTCTGACTTAAAATATCATTCAGTCTTTTTTCTTGCAATTCTGAGTTGAAATCTCACAATTCTACCTTTTTTTCTTGCAATTCTGAGTTGAAATTCAGAGTTCTGATTCTGAAATCTCACAATTCTATCTTTTTTCTTGCAATTGAGTTGAAATCTCACAATTCCTTTTTCTTGCAATTCTGAGTTGAAATTCAGAGTTCTGATACTGAAATCTCACAATTCTATCTTTTTTCTTGCAATTGAGTTGAAATCTCACAATTCTCTTTTTTCTTACAATTCTGACTTAAAATCTCATAATTCAGTCTTTTTTCTTGCAATTCGGCGTTGAAATCTCAATTCTGTCTTTGTTCTTGCAATTCTGAGTTGAAATTGAGTTCTGATTCTGAAATCTCACAATTCTCTTTTTTTTTTTGCAATTCTAAATCAAAATCTTACAATTCTTTTTTTCTTGGAATTCTGAGTTAAAAATCTCACAATTCTGTTGTTTCAACAATTCTGAGAAAAAAAAATTGAACTGTGAGATATGAAGTCCAAATTGCTATATATAAAACAAAAGACTGAATTGCGAAATGCAAATTCACAATTAAAAAAAAGTCATAATTGGAAAATATAAACTAGAAATAAAATATACAATTATGAGATGCAAACTCAGAGGAAAAGCTAAAATTCTAAGTTTATATCTAAAAATTTTTTATTTTCTTCATCAAAATTGCAAGAAAAAAAGTCTGAACTGTGAAATATAAGCCACAATTATCTTTTTGGTTTGATGGAAACAGGCATATATATTACAAATATAATAATATTAATTGTTTGCCTAATATTAAGATTAATGCTAAAAATTATTTATTTATCAGACACTTTATTAATGTTATTAAGAAAATGTCAGGGAAGAACTACATTAAGGCAAAGGTCATCTAAATGTAAAAATAGATGGAAATTAGTGTGCACGAATACAGTAAAACCAGCAATATTGTGAAATATTACAATTTTAAATATTTTCAGTTGTAATCATTTTTAAAATGTAATTTATGCCTGTGATTCAAAGCTGAATTTTCAGCATCATCACTGTAGTCCTCAGTGTCACATGATCCTTCAGAAATAATTTGAATATGCTGATTTGCTTTGTCAGGATTCTTTGATAAACAGAAAGTTTAAAAGAACAGCATTTATTTGAAATAAAAATCTTTTGTAACATTACAAATGTCTTTACTGTTACTTTTAATCTATTTAATGCATCCCTGCTGAATAAAATAAAATATATATATGATAGTGTATGCCCGATATACACTACAAATTAAAAATAAATACAAAAACTGAATCATAATCTAATATAGAACTTAAACATCATGCATCCCTAGTGAACATTTAATGAAATGCACACATATGTATTACATAATAACTGAAATAATAACATGCAAATATGACTGCTTTAATGCAAGCGGCCTCAGGTTCAAAATCTGTCTTTCCACACAACAGATTGTGGGTTTTTCTGGATGTCAAACAACGCATATGTGCGGATTGTGTTTGTGTGTTCACCTCACATTTACGTCTCGCACTGATGACTCACGAAAGAGGAGCTCAAGCCAATCAAAAACCATTGTATTCGATGGCACATCTCTGTTGGATATCTATACATCACGGCTCACAACTCAGAGCGGCTTTCAATAATAGATGCGCATGAAGTACCTGTCAAAGCAAAAGTTTCATAGACTGGCAAGACAGAAACTCTTGGGTTTTTCCAGCTCCGTGCACCATATGAACCGCAAACCGAATATCTGTCACCGGCCAACGCGGCGGCGCGGTTTAACCTATACAGCATAAATAATGCATCTCCCCGTCGAACGACCTCTCATAACTTGTTTCCCACACAAGTTGCAATGTGAAATCACAATATTAGAACAGCCTGGCGAAATGGGCGCGCTTAGGCGAACATTCGCCCCTCTCTCTCTCTCTCTCTGCGTCAGCATTGATCTCTGTGGGAAAAATCAAGTCATCCTTAAAAAGACCGCCTGGGTAAATGGCAGCGCGAGCGGCTCTCTCCGTCAAGTAGCAATCTCGGCAATGGAAGGCATTTCATGCTGCAAATCCCCCGCTTAAATTGGACTGGTGTGACAGCATCAAATTTTCTCCCAGGGCGATATCAAAATGATTCAGATTTCTGCCAAGTGTTTGAAGCCTTCACATTAATGCATACTTGAGTCTCGCTCTTTTCAAACCCGGATTCGCCGAAGTAAACACTGGCAGGAGCCCTGGGATCGCTATTCCAGAGGACGAGATTAAGGGCAAAGTAGGACAGAGGCATTTCTAAATGAGAAGTTTAGCACAATCTTATTATTATTAATGTCGGCGCTCCGACGCGAACTTAAACAAAGCATCCGAGCCGATTCATCAGCCGGCGAAATGCACGCGCCATTAAACAGAGGGGAATACGCCGCGACGATTTGGAATTCAAAGCGAGCCTCGGAGGTCGAGGCGGCGCGAATAAAAAGTTGAGGGAAGCGCCGAGACCGGCTGGATGTTTTAGCATTCCATTTGCATAGTGAGTAGCCTGGCTGCTCTGATGAATAGGTAATACCACCCCTATGAGGAGAACAGGTTGCATTGTGGGACAGTAGCTGCGGGGCGTGTCATTCCAGTAGACTGGATCCGCCTGACACTCCAATTTCATCGAAATCCTCCCACTTTTGTCCCGGGGCTACGGGTGACAAAATTTTTTACGCATTACAGATTCGTTTATTTATTTATTTAGTCGCGCTTTCTTCTGTCTCCGAAACAAAAGTCGTAAACATCCCTAACTCTGGCAGGCGCTTATACACGAGAGGCCGCGTTTTCCGAGATGCAATAAAGCTGCAATAAAGTTGTAGCGTGTTCATATTGTTTGTCGTACCTAGTTGGGCCTCTCGAAGCAATATAAATCTCATTTTAGCACTCACACACACGTCTAGGAGATTCACAAAATACAAGAACGTGGCTGATAAAAACACTGGCTGGCATCTTTAACACAGCTTTACTTATACGTGCACGTCGTTTGGATGCAAGAACAAGTTAACTGTTACAGATAGGCAGCTGTTCTTGAAAATATATACGGGCCTAATTGTATAATTTCATAATCTTTATTATAGATCATAACTTCTTTAATTTATCTGGCACAACAACGAGGATTTAAATTAGCATCAACATATTTTCAGAATTTAGTAAACAGAAAAAAATGTACACTAAAGCAACTAATAAAAGTAGACAAAACAATACTTTACATCCAACTTTACATCCAAAGTCAAATTAGGGTTCATTAGTTAACTACTTTAGTTAACATGAACTAAGAATGAACAATACTTCTACTTTCTTTATTAATGTTAGTTCATGTTAATTTCTACATTTACTAATGCGTTATTAAAATCAAAAGTTCTGCATGTTACTTAATGCACTGTGAACTAACATGAACTAACAATGAGCTACTGTATTTCATTGACATTAACAAAGATGAATAAATACTGTAATAAATGTATTGTCCACTTATATTAGTATCATTTAAATTAGTTAATATATTAACTAATGGAACCTTATTGTAACGTGTTACCAATTTTTTTAATCTAATTTAAAAAAAAAATTAAAAAAAAAAAAATTATTGCAATTTTCTATATGAATATATTTTTAAAAAACTCAATTTTTCAACAAATTAATTCCTGTCATGGCGAAGCTGAATTTTACAGTATTTACATCATGCATCCCTAGTGAGCTTTTAATTAAATGCATGCATATAAGCATATTGCATAATAACTAAAATGACAAAATGCAAATATGACTGTTATAATGCAAAATGCCTCAGGTTTTCCATATGAACATATTTTTAAATGTAATTTATTCCTGTCAAGACAAATGTGAGATGTCAATATTTATTTATTTATGTTTATTATTTTATTCATTCATTACATTTATTTATTTGTTCGTTTATTCATTCATTCATTCTTAACATTATGAAGTAAACAGTTTTACATTCATATTTATTTTTTTAATTATTATTATTATTTTTCTTAATATGATCTATAAAAAAAAACATCCATATTTTTTTATAATTAATTAATTAATTTATTTATTTATTATATTTTCTCTTTCATTTTATTTTTTTATTTATATTCCTTCTTTGAATATTATCTATAAAGAAAACATTTTTATTTATTTATTTATTCATTCATTTATTCATTCCGATTTATTTATTTTTATTTATTTATTTATTTATTTTATTTATCTTAATATTATGAAGAAAAGATTTTTACATTTTGGAATATGTATTTATTATTATTCATTTATTTTCTTGTGTACTCTTATACTTATTTATTTTTTTTATTTATTTTATCTATATTATTTTTTCTTGATATCTATAAAGAAAAATTTATATTTTTTAGAATTGATATTCATTTATTTATTTATTCTTTCATTCAGCAAGGATGCATGAAATGAAGCAAAATATATTTTTAAATATATTTTTAGAATTGATATCCATTTATTCATTTATTTATTCATTCATTCATGACATTTTTTATTTATTTATTTATTTTTATGTTTTTCTTAATATGAAGAAAAGATTTTTACATTTTGGAATATTTATTTATTATTATTCATTTATTCTCTTGTGTATTCTTTTATTTTTTTATCTACATTATTTTTTCTTAATATCTATAAAGAAACATTTATATTTTTTAGAATTGATATTCATTTATTTATTTATTCTTTCATTCAGCAAGGATGCATGAAATTAAGCAAAAGTGACAGGAATTTTTTCAATATTTTTTTTAGAATTTATATTTATTTATTCATTTATTTAGTCATTCATTACATTTTTTATTTATTTATTTATTTATTATTATGTTTTTAATATTATGAAGAAAAAAAATGTTTCATATTTTTTGGAATTAATATAATTTTATTTATTCTTTTATGTATTATTTTATTTTATTTTTTATTTATAATTTATATTCTTTTTCTTTATGTTATCTATAAAGAACACATTTATTCATTTATTCTTTCCTTCCATTTATTTATTTTATTTTTCTTAATAAAAATTTTTACATTTGTTGGAATATTTATTATTTTATTTATGCTCATGTATTCTTTTATTTATTAATTTTTTCATTTATTTTTATCTATATTATTGTTTCTTAATATCTATGAAGAAAACATTTTTTAGAATTGATATTCGTTTGTTTATTTATTTATTCTTTCATTCAACAAGAATGCAGGAAATTAAGCAAAAGTGACAAAAAAAAAACATGATGTTACAAATGCTTTCTATTTTAAATAAATGCTGTTCTTTTGAACTTTCTATTCATCAAAGAATCCTGAAATAAACAAAATGTATAAGTTTCCACAAAAATATTAAGCAACACAATTGTTTGCAACATTATAATATTCAGAAATGTTTCTTGAGCAGCAAATCAGCATATTCGAATGATTTCTGAAGAATCATGTGATACTGAAGACTGGAGTAATGAGGCTGAAAATGTAGCTTTGATCACAGGAATAAATTACATATTATAATGTATTAAAACAGAAAAAGTTATTTTACATTGTAAAAACATTTCATAATATTACTGTATTTTTATAAAAGGTTATATAAATATAAAACATTAATTATTTCAAACTTCTGGCCGGTGGTGCTCATGCATTACTCAAATGAACCGTTTCCCTGACTTCCCAGCACTACATGAGAGTAATTGGAAATTTTAACAGTGCATTTGATTATACATCTCACAAAAATTGTGTGCATAAACAATAAGACATAAAAATCAGCGTTTCGTCAAGCTACACTGCTACTTGTTAGGAAAAAAAAAAAAAAAAAAAAAAATAGCTCATTACTGGGAAAGCTAAACTTCCACGACTAAATGCGAAATGACTAAAGGTAAATGCCATGCTAGTGACAAATTTAGTTAGAAGGGTTGCTGCTTTAGTTAGTTACCCCTCAATGTCGCTCATCTCAACCTAGAAATGCACCTTCCACAGGTCAAGGGCATAGAATATAATGCCCTCCTAATATAATGAAGGATGGAGAATCTAGACGAGATAATTAAAGCGGAAGCATTCTGATATCAGACATGCATGATTGGCTGGGGCCGCAGAGGTTACAATGACGCAAATCCTCGAAGACAAGAAAGGTGACATTGTTCTCCATACTTAGCCTCGCTGTGAGAGCGGGAGAGGATAAAAAGGTGCCATTTTTTAAATGAATGAAAGAAACCGAGATCACAGTCTACCTTTTCCGAGCGGCTGCTGAATGAGGTTAGGCGGTGTGAAGTTTCTATTGTGGAAACGCAGCTTCATTTTCACGAGGCCATCTGTTTGAAAGTCCTGAAGATGTAATTATGCTGTCTTCGTTCAGACAGATCATGCACAATCAAGTGCAATTAGGTGGCCTTCTGCTCAAATTCCCTCGTATTATGACGTGAAGGTACCTTACATGCAGTTTAGTGTAAGTTACTTATGCAAGTAAATACTTAGTCAAATTTTGTACTGCAAAGGGCCTACAAATATGATGATCCTCTTCCTAAAGGAAAAACAAATAATGTAAATATTTACTGTGAAATACTGGACTATTTATAAGTTATTCTTTTGTGTGTGTGCTGTACGAAATATTATTATAATATTGTGAAAAATGAAAAAAAAAAAAACTTTTCTGTTTTAATATATTTTACATATTTTAAATGTATTTAATTTTTAAATGTATTTAATATAGGTTTCTCAAATATTTTTTACAAAAATTATAATTTCTACAAATCATATAGTTACGGAAGAATAATATTATATTTTATATTTAATATGTATATCAAATATTAAATATTTATATTAAATGAATTTAATATATTGTGTTTCTTAAAAATTGTATTAGAAAAAAATACTTGTAAAATAAAATTCAAATACTGTAATATTACAATATACATTATAAAAAAAATTATAATATTGTGAAATATGATTTAAAATATTGAAACTTTTCTATTTTAATATATTTAAAAATGTATGTAACATTTAATGTATTATGTTGTTTCTTGAATAATTTACTACAGGCAAAAAGTATCATTTCTAGAAATAGTTACAAAAGAATATAGAATACTTTATATATTATATTAAATATTTATATACATTTAAATGTATTTAATATATATTTCTTGACATTTTTATTATTAGCAAAAACTGTAAAAATAATACAATATAATATTACAATACATTATACAATATTATACATTATAATATCATGAAATATGATTTATATAAAAAATATCTCATCAACATTTAGAAACACAGGTACAAAAGCTGTCTATGGGGCCGACAGCTTACAAAAGGTACTAATGTGAAAACTTTTGGTACTAATATGTCCCTTTGAGGTATCAATTTATCCACATCCTTTAGGGGTAAATAAGGTACAAAGGTACAAAAGGTTGCCCCAATGAAAGCTTTTTTTTCTGAAAGTGTATGTACTTTGCAAGGAAAGAGAAATGAATAAGAAAAAGAGGTTTACCTGGGCAATGTCAGTGGACTACTGGAGATGGAAGGTCACGACCGATGAGTCAAAATGTGAAATCTTCGGTCTGTCACGCAGGGTTTTTGCAAAGTGTTGAGTAGGTGAAAGGACGGAGGAGGAACCTGTGAAATGTGGAGGTGGAAGCGTGATGGTCCCGTGCTCTTTTGCTGTATCCAGACTCAGTGAATGAATGAGTGGCACCCTGAACCACAAGCACGACCAAAACATTTTACAGCATCATGCAATACCCTCTGGTATAAGCCTCGCTGCTCAGGGATTCATCCTACAGCAAGATGTGCCAAAACATACCTTCAGACTGTGAAGAAACAACCGTGTTGGAAAGGCCAGCACAGTCCCTGGATTTAAACTCCACTGGGCTGCTTGAAGATCAACTGCACAGAAGAGTGAAACATGCAAATACATATGTGATACACATACAACTTCAGCAACAATGCTGGGAAGAACTAAATCTTAATCTTTAAACTTAAATAATATTTAATTTCCACTGTAGAAAGAATAGCAAATATTTGTGTTCTGCCAAAAAAACAAAACAAAAAAACTTTAAAATGTGGGATACATTTAGTTATAAACCACTTATTGTTTTACATATGTTCATATAAAAAAAACAACTGTTAAA
The DNA here is from genome assembly GCA_036247105.1 of Cirrhinus mrigala. Taxonomy (NCBI): domain Eukaryota; kingdom Metazoa; phylum Chordata; class Actinopteri; order Cypriniformes; family Cyprinidae; genus Cirrhinus; species Cirrhinus mrigala. Next base: position 34,444,661 of record CM070014.1, read on the forward strand.
TAATAATTTTAAAAAAGAACTTGTATTGTACACACATGTATTTTACTCATTTAAAAATGTACAATAAATAATAAACAGAAAGAAATATTATACATACAACTTGTTATTTTTCCACCTGCATAAATACAAATATACATATATACATATTAAGCATAAAATATATAATATTGTAATATTTAAAAGACAAAATAATGACCAGTAAAAAAAATAATAATAATAATAATTATATATAATATAAATTTTATAATATAATATAATTTTTTTAATATATTTTATAAGACACACACACACACACACACACGATATATATATATATACATATATACATATATATATATATATGAAGAGTTTGGTTGCAAAACGCGATAAACGCCATTTTTTACAAAATTGAGTTCCTCAATTTCACGCATTGTAAACAGAAAAAGGAGCGCTTTGAAAACACCCCGCATCCGTAGTTTTCAGCGTTGAGTAATGCATCACAGACCTATCTGACGAATCCTTTTATAAACAAAGTGTAGAGAGAGTGTAAATAAGAGATTCATTGTGCAGTGTAGAGAGTTTCCTTGATTAGAATTTTGTGAGATTGCGATGAACTAAAATGAGTGACAGCTTTTAATGATTTTTAAAGGAGTTTGTAAATGAGATATTGATTTAATACAACATTAAATAATACAGTTAAATAATCAAGAAATTAATATTAAGTGACCCGCATTGTCTGACTATAACACTATTGCCTGATTTTGCTCATCTCATCTTCAAAAATAGTTTGAAACAAAGTCACAAATGAGCCCCTGCGCATCTCCATTCAAACACAGTGGTGTTTCGTTAACAAACGTGCATTTTCTAGTGCAATTGAGTCAATGAATCAATTACCCATTCATAAAAAGAGTCACTTGCTTTATTCCTGAATTAATCAGCCGTTCGAACGAATCAAATGAATGATATGATTCAGAAATTAAATCAGTGACTTACCGCCACCTACTGGCAGTATTTCATTTTTATCTTCTTTTTAGTTATTAAAATCATTTAATATTTCTATGTTCAAAATTGTATATTTAAAACATTAATCTCAACAAGAGTTTATGAATTTGATTGCACTTATGCCATCTTCTTCCATCACTTATACTTTCTCTAAAAAGAAAAGTAAACATAGACCCCTAATGGATTTATTGCATTTCGGAAAAAAAAAAAAAAAACGTTTTTATAATAAATCTTTGAAAAATCAAAATCTAGATTTGAATTTTTAATGTTATTATAACCTAAAGATGCTATGTGAAAGTTTAAAACAGAAAATAGTGGTTTTCATCTTGCCACTTTCTTGGTAAAGAAAACACATTTTTACTCAAATTAATCAAAATGGATTTATAGCGTTTTGGAACCAAGCTCTTCATATATATATATATATATATATATATATATATATATATATATATATATATATATATATATATATATATATTAACAATTGTTTTACTGTATATTTAACAAACTGTATATTAAACTATAAAAATAAATATATAAAACAAATTAAATAGGGTATAAATTAAATGTATAACTTGTATTAAATATACATTTTATATATATATTTTAATATACAGTTTTGTAGAAATAATGACCAGTAAAACAAATTGTTAATTTTATTAGAAATTATAGAATATACAATATTGTAATATTTAAATGATAAAATAATGACCAGTTAAAAAAAAAAAAAGGTTTTAATTTTATTAGAAAAAAAAAAAAATAAATAAATAAATTATATATATATATATATATATATATATATACACACACTTTATATTTACGTTTGTCTATACATGTTTGTACACATATGCAAAATTTGCCATCTCAGTAAAAAATGAGATAATGATACTGAGTGAATGCTTCTGACACATAGTATACATCCATCAAATACTTTTACTTCAAACTCACTAAATTCCAGCCTCAGCCCAATCAGAAGTACCAGTACTTACATAGAAACCTATACAAAGTAGCCAGAAAGAAATGGTCATTTTAAAGAAATATGTCAGATGGATTTAGAGGCTTTTGCATCTGAACTCTTCATATACAGTTATAGTTATTTTTCTATTTATATAAATACAAATATACATATTAAGCATAGAACATATAATATTGCAATATTTAAACGATAAAATAACCAGTAAAAAAAAAAGTTAATTTTATTAGAAAAAATATATATATTTTATATACGACACACACACACACACACACACACACACACACACACACATACATATATATATATATATATATATATATATATATATATATATATTATATATATATATATAAATAATTTGTTATAATATAATAACGTGTGTGACAGATAGATAGATAGACAGACAGACAGACAGACAGACAGACAGACAGATAAAATACTTTATATTACACTAACTAAAAGTATGCAAGTTTGCTATTTTTATGAGAAAAGAACTACATATACAGAAATTTGATGTGCACAAATTAGGGCTGCCTGTGTGTTATTTGATTATCAAAGTGGCTTCATTAGACATGTTCATTTGATTAATTAAACGAGTAGCATTTAAACAGCAACGGCCCATAATGCAGCAGTGTGACACGAGGATTTCATCATCCTACATCTCTGAATAAACCACAACACTGCTGAAGACGACATTTTGGGTTTCGCAAAAAAGTGTGTGTGAGGGGAGAAAAAAAAAAAAAAGGCACAATCTCAGCTTTTTTTCTCCAGACTGTTTTGGGAAAAATAGGGCAGTTTCACGAACACACGGCAGACTCATCTTTCCGGACAAGAAAGCCTCTCCTTTCTGCTCCTATGCTCCTCAAAGGTGCCTCGGGTCTCCTGAGAGAACGTCTTCCAAGACAACAGCTGTGTCTTCCTGATTCTTAATTTAGTTCATTTATGCTCGGCCTGCATTCATCTGCGACGGACCAACGAGGTTACCTCGCGTAGATCTTCATTTCCAATTCAATAATGCTCTTCAGCTGTGTTAATTAAACAGTTAATATTGAATCTAGCAGAAATTAAACCAGAGTCCACAAGAACCCTCTGGCTGTAACGCGGGCGTCCCCTGAGAGATTAGCGCCATTATAATGAGGTGGAAAAACAATTATTTCAGGTGCTTTTCATATTCCAGTCTGATATCCGTCAGGCGCGTTATTGAGTTTTATTTCGCCTGACTGTTGTTGTTATTGTGCTCGTCATGTCGGTAATGTCATTAAGAGTATAACAACCTCGTCTGAAGTCAGAGATTGTTTGCTTCGGCTTTCGTTTTGCAATCTAGCTTGCTTTTTCATCTCATTCATTTCAATTAAAGAAGTGAGAGGACTTAATTGCGCTCGTTTAACGACGGACTACGAAAATCACATTGATGAACACGCGAGATGTTTGAGGAGAGATGGAAGGCCTCCAGCTTATGTCAGAACTTAAATAGACGTGAGATTGCCAGATGCAGCCCAAAACGTTGTCTCTGGATGGTCGCTTTTCTCAGAAATGTCATTGAAATTGGCTTTCACAGTTTAGGAAAAAGACAATTAATTCATTAACATGACCAAACGGCTCTGTGATTTAAAACACACGGCTTACAAAACCAAAAAATGTCACCAAATAACATTTCACACACTAAACAATTGACCTAGAACATGGAGATTAAAAATAACTAATTATGTCATTTATATTTAATATATATTTGAAATATAACAGTTATTTTTGAATTTCCATTCCATGTATTCACCGATTCCGTTTTACTGTTTGTTCAGATTTGTTTCAATACATTTCTGTTTAAATATTTATGTAATTTATATTTAAACATATGATGTACACAATATTTTAAGTTAAACTTCTACAAATTTCCCACCGCAGGTGGAAAAAAAAAAAAAAAATTTAGAAATGGAGATTAAAAAAACTACGATTTTTGAAATATGTAATTTATATTCAAAATATAATTTTAAATTTTAGTTGTTTTTTAATCTCAGTTTATTTACTTGTTTTGTTTTACCGTGCGTGTGTGTGTGTGTGTGTGTGTAGTATTTTATCAATTATAATATATTTTATGAATAATAAATTATAATTTTTTTATATACATATTTGCTTAAAAATAGAAATCTAAATATATGGCGTATTTAATAATGTGAGAGTCAAATACTTTAAGTGAAACTTCTACAAATTTCAAATAACAAAAACAAAACAATGGAGAATACGGAGAAAAAAATGGAGAAAAATAACTACAATATTTTAAATATGTAATTTATATTCAATATATATTTTTAACATTATTATTTTACTGTATTTTGTTTTACTGTATGTTCATGTGTAATATTAAAAAAATTATAATAAATTAAGTTAATAATAAATGATCATTTTTTAAAATATTTTTTAAGATACAATTCTAAATATATGCTGTAATATATTTTAAGCAAAGCTTCAGCAGCAGGAAAGGAAAAAAAGCCTAGAAAAAAATAAGCCTACAAAATAAATACAATATTTTAAATATGTAACCTTTATTCAATATTTATAAAATGTATAGTTATTTTTTAATTGGTTCTGTTTTACTGTATGTATGCGTAATTAAAAAAATAATAATAAATTACTTGAATAATAAATGATCTTTGAATACATTTTTTTAAAACAGAAACCTAAATATATGATGTATATAATATTTTCAGACAGTAAAATAGTTCATGAAACTTCTACAAATTTCCCACAGCAGGAAAAAAAAAAACTAATCTAGAAATGGAGGGAAAAAAAAAAACAAACAAACTACAACATTTTAATGTAATTTATATTCAATAAATATTTGTAAAAATTAGTTATTTTTGAATTTGTCCTGTTTTACTATGTGTGTAATATTTTATAATTTATACAAATTATATAAATAATAGATTATCATTTTTAAATATATTTGTTTAAAGATAGAAATCTAAATATAGGATGTACATAATATTGTCAGACAGTCAAATATTTTAGTGAGACTTCTACAAATTTCCCACAGCAGAGAAAAAAACACTATAAACTATAATCATTTAAATATGTAATTTATATTTAATATATAGATTTTTTATTATATTTAAATACATATAATTTTTTTTTTATTTTTGAATCTCTATTTATTTACTTGTTCTGTTTTACTGTATGTATGTATAATATTATATAAATTACAATACATCATATGTTTAATAAATTATAATTTTTAAATATATTTGTTTAGGGATAGAAATCTAAAAATATTAACAGTAAAAAATATAAAACAGTACTGTGAGACAGTAAAATATTTTTAGTGAAGCTTCTACAAATTTCCCACAGCAAAAAAAAAAAATTGTATAAACTATAATTTAAATATGTCATTTATATTTAATATACTTTTTTTTTTATTATAGTTATTTTTTTAGTTAATTTTTGAATCTATATTTATTAATTTATTCTGTTTCACTGTATGTATTTGTAGTATTATATAAACTATAATAAATCATATGAATAATAAATTATCATTTTTAAAGAAATTTGTTTAAGGAAAGAAATCTAAATATATTATGCACATAATATTGTCAGACAGTTAAATATTTTAAGTAATACTTCTACAAATTTCCCACAGCAGAAAAAAAATAATGATTGTATAAACTATAATCATTTAAATATGAAATTTATATTTATATATATATATATATATACACATTCTATTTTATATAATACTTTTCTTTTTTTAATATAATTGTTTTACAATCACCACTGGCTTACTCATTCTGTTTTACTATATGCATGTGTAATATTTTCTAAATCATAATAAATTATATCAATAATAATATTATCATTATACATATTTAATACATTTGTTTAAGGTATAAATCTAAATATATGATTTATACAATATTGTCAGAGAGACAATTTTTTAAGTGAAGCTTCTACAAATTTCCCACAGCAGAAAAAAATAACTGTATAAACTATAATTTAAATAAGCAATTTAATTGCCAAATAAGTTTTATTAAAATTAAATATACAATTTATATTTAATATACTTTTTTTTTTAATTATAGTTGTTTTTGAAACTCTATTTATTTACTTGTTCTGTTTTACTGTATGTATATGTAGTATTATTTAAATTACAATAAATCATATGAATAAATTAATTATCATTTTTTAATAGATTTAAGGATAGAAATCTAAACATACATTGTACATAATACTATCCGACAATCAAATATTTTAAGTGAAACATCTATAAACTGCCTACAACAGAAAAAAAGAATTGTATAAACTATAATAAAGATGTAATTTACATATATTATACTTGGGAAAAATTTTATTTATATATATATATATATATATATATATATATATATATATATATATATATATATATATATATATATATATATATATATATACACACACACACATATATATATGTTTCAGAATCACTATACATTTACTTGTTCTGTTTTACTGTGTATATGTGTCATATTTTATAAATTATAAATTATATCAACAATAAATTATCATTTTGGAATAAATATGAAAAATAACAATTGTATAAACTACAATAATTTAAATACGTAGTTTATATTTAATATACTTTTTTTTAAATTATAGTTCTTTTTGAATCACCATTTATTTACTTGTTCTGTTTTTACTATATGTATATGTCGAACACTTTATAAATTATAATAAATTATATTAATAATAAATTATCATTTTTGAATACATTTGTTTAAAAGGTAGAAATCTAAATATATGATTTATATAACATTGTCGGAAAACCACATTTTAAGTGAAGCTTCTACGATTTTTCCACAGCAGAAAAAAAAAAAATTGTATAAACTGTAATCATTTATATGTGTAACTTATATTTAAATACATTTTAAAAAATTAGTTGTTTTTAAATTTCCATTTATTATATACACATATGTGTGTATATTGTCAGTCAAATATCTACACGCAATATAAATGCTCTAACTTTCCCTCACTGAACAAATGTGTGAATAAACTGAAATAATATATGGATAACAGGAATAAATGTGCATAAATATTGCTTTGAGAAAAAATCCAGATTAAGAATTTTTACCTTTCACATGCTGCTTGCCAGTTAATTATGCATAACAAAGCAAACCTTCACCAAAAATAATAATTCACAATAAATTATTGAAATCCCAAGAAAGGGTTTTTTAATTTTGATGATTTTATCTGAAATCAAATTCAGGCCTCGTTATTCAGCCCATCTCGACTCATAACACTTTAATAAAGAAATTAAACATTTACCAGCAATCACAGAGATGGGTTTAAAGCGTGCCGCTCTAAATGGTCGGTTCGGGCCGCAGGTTTTTTTAATTTGATTTCTGAATGAAACATTTATTTACTTTTTACATCCGAGGCCTATTAGGTTTAATTAAATATGATGGCCTATAAAGATTCCAGATTGAAGTTCGGAGCCGTATACTGGCCAAAACTTTGACGGTGACATCATTTCACAGGCTTTTACCGTATTCATGGGCCCGAAACCGCAGCGTCTGGCAGTCTGTCCTGTAACTCAATAGAGAGAACAGCAGTTGTCCGTGGCAATGCAAACCGGCCCTCGCATTTTCCAACATCATCATATGGCCTCGCCGCCAGCCAACGGGGGGATTCGGTGGAACGGGAGAGACCGAACGTGAGCTACAGCTCAGCCATTTTTAATTTCCGCTTTATATTACCCACTGACATATCTCTCCAATGAACTAATTCACTTTGCGGAGGTAACAGCAGCGCCGACTAATCAAATGGGACAATGATATTGCATAATGTCGTAATCTTCCATCTCCCCCGCTGCTGTTCGGGGCAGTTAATGGCTGGTATCAGTCATGAATTCTGCTTGTTTAATGAGGAGCGGCGATGAAAAAGGGAAGAGGGCCAATCGGACGGTTTGTTACCCTCTTCCACCAATCAAGACGGGGTAAAGTGCTGCCCATTCTGATGTCATCAGGTCAAAAAAGACACTTGTACGCCAATCTGTTCTGGAAAAGCGAGGGATTCGGATGACACTCGTCTTTCTCTCAAACCTGGTTTGTTTTGAATCACGGAGCGGCAGCCGCTCAGGTCAATTCAACCCACATGAGTAAAACGTTAAAAGCTTTCAGCCCTGAAAAGCATGACACAATCGCAGAACGGAAGGAGGAAAAACAGGTTGACATTTGAAACATGATGTTATGTAAGCGCTTGAGAACAACTCTATCTGCCGAGTGTTATTAAATAACTAGATGCTATTAAACAATCGTTGCGACAGTGCACTGAAAAAAAATGATAACATCTATATCAACTGGTTTTACTGAAGCCAAAAATTATTTAACATCAGTGAATCAATCAAAATGCATTCATTTATACCACATTATACATACATTTATGTTTTAGTATGAATGAGATAATATCGTTTTTATTAATTGCATGAATTGGTATTTATTTTTGTTTTATTTCAGTTTTTGCTTTTGTGTTTGTCATTTTTTTTAATAAATACATTTTACAATAAATACATAAATGTTTTTTATATTTTTATTCAGTTTCAGTTATTTTAATGCATCAAGTTTAACTAAATAAAAAAAGAGAAATGTTTTCTTCAGAACTAGCTAAATGAAAAAAAAAAATAATAATACTTGGATTTTATTTCAGTTAAAATTTATTTTATTTCATTTAACAATTTTTGTTTGCTTTTTGTGGTTTTAGGTACATTTAATTTATTTAGCTTTATTTCATTAACTATAATAACCTGGACCAACAAAACTCATATTATGGCTTAATATGGGTTTTATTTATATTTATATATATATAAAGTTAAAATGTATTTTATTTAATGTAACAATTTTTGTTAGTTTTTTGTGTGTGTGTGTGTGTGTTTTAGATACATTTAATTTTATTTATTTAGCTTTTTTATTTAACTATAATAATCCTGACCAACAAAACTCATCTTATAGGTTAAATCAGGTAGAAATATTTTAAAAAGTAGAAAAATAAGTAGAATTTTTAATATTTTTTATTATTCATTGTTTATATTTTTATTCAGTTATTTTAATACATCTAGTTAAACTAAATAAAAAAAGAGAAATGTTTTCTTCAGGACTAGCTAAATTACAATTATTTTTTTATACTTGATTTTAATTCAGTTGATTTTATTAACTCTAATAACCCTGACCGACAAAACTCATTTCATATGTTAAGTCAGGTAGAAACAGCTATTTATTATTTTTTATTTTATTTTACTTCATTATCTATAAAACCCTGACCAACAAAACTCATTTTATAGGTTAAATCAGGTAGAAACAGCTATTTATTATTTTTTGTAATTGATTATTTTTTAATTTTATTTTATTTCACTTCATTATCTATAAAAACCCTGACCAACAAAACTCATTTTATAGGTTAAATCAGGTAGAAACAGCTATTTATTATTTTTTGCAATTTATCCGAAATATCAATTACATTTAAAGGACCAACAAAAAAGAGTTTATTGATATACTATCAGATCAAGTAACTAGATTTGAACTTTTTCAGAAGAAATTCATTGTAAATGTGTGATCATTAACCTTAAGAACGAGTATAGCACAAGTGATGCTCTTCTTAGTAAACACCACTAAATAGTACACAGACAATTCATCTTTACACTTTACCAATGCAATTATGCAATGCAAAAAAAGTTACTATACGACATGTAATTCAACATACAAATTGCATGTTGAGCCTAAAAACAAGGTAAAACCTAGGGAAAAAATGAATGCATGGAAAAATATGCTGATAACTATCAAAAATCTGCTCACTCTATAAACCCAATAACACCATAAAGTTTTAAGAAGCAAACATCTAACCAGTCTATATTCCATAATAACACTTCCTCCAGTGAAAGAAAGCAATATTATGGATAAAGGACTCATATTTTAGCTGGAAGCAACAGCTTGAAGTTAAAAACGTCTTAATGATGGATTTGTTTCTTAGAAACAAGCAGCTTTTGGCTTCACAAGATGGACTGGAGTGGTGTGGGTCACTTGTGGATTATTGTGATGTTGTTATCAGCTGTTTGGACTCTCATTCTGACGGCACCTATTCACTGCAGAGGATCCATTGGTGAGCAAGTGATGCAACGTTAAATTTCTGATGAAGAAACAAACTCATCTACATCTTGGATGGCCTGAAGTTAAATATATTTTCAGCTTTCAATTGTAATTTTTTGTTGAACAATTCCTTTAAAAAAGTAAACAGGTTGATTTTAATTTTGCTCTGACTTCAAACGAGGAATCGGATATGCTTTTATTTGCCCATGACAAACTGTAAAGAACTAGATTAACCCTTAATGACTCCTTAAACATATAAAAAAAAACACCAGTGACATTGAGGAATGCAAACGCAGCCTTTCAGACCAACAGCCGCAGGTCTGTTGTATATGCTGGCTTTCCATTGATTTGTTTCAGTAATTGACTGTCTAGAGAGTCCTCTAACCTGGAACTCACACCATAATCAGTTTGTTCGTGGGTAATTACTAACACCTGCCCCCGAGCCCTTTGACTCACCTCAGCAGCTACTTATGCGGCTTGCGTCTCCTCTCGGCAGGCCTCCGTGGATTCCTCTTCATCCAGAGGCGTCTCCTCTCGGCTTAAGCGACTGCCGTGCTTGTGCTGTTATTATATCTGACTTGTATGATGCAGGTTGTTGTCACTGCTATTAGATTTGTCTCAGACAACAGGCTGATCCCTCATGAGCGCTTGGTGAGACAAGTTCAACAGACGGACTGCCTGTCGAATTCAGCAGAGGCAACCTGAATAAATAGAAATGACAGGGTTCAATATATGATTACAGATATCAGTAACCTTTATATCAAGTTTCCTCCTGCAAAATACAGCTAGCTTTTGGTTTATAGCTGGTTCAAGCTGATTTAGGAATTTAGGATCAGCTGAACTAGCTGCCGACACTGACCTGATAGACCATGTCAGTCAACCTGTGTGTGTGTATAAAGAAACTCTTCATATATATATATATATATATATATATATGTGTGTGTGTGTGTGTTGGTGTGTGTGAAGAAGAGTTTATATGCAAAATAAACTTTGTGTTTGCGTTTTATTGTGTTATTGTTGTGTTTATTTTTGTATTTTTTTTAGTTATTTTTACTTCATTTATATTAAAATAATCCAACTGCAGTGAGATTAAATGGAATGCACAATGAAAAACTGATTTTTGAAAATTGCTAAAAACGGAGTTATCCGTTTTTGCAAATGAACTCTTCTTAAATTAGAGAGAAAGAGAGAGAGAGACACACACAGTTATGCAATAATAAAAGCATTATAATTTCAATAATATATTATTAGTATATATGATATGAATATACATGTGTTATAGTAATTTCAATATATTTATAATTAAATTTAGAATATATTTTAAATAGACACTCAATATATTTAGAATATATTTTCAATATATTAATAGCAATATTCTAATAATTGCAATATATTTTTATTTAAATAAATCACTTTGATGAATTATTGAATAACTACAGAATCATTTTAATTGTAACTATATAAATACGCTGTTATAATAATTATATAGTGTATTCATATACACACACACACACAGTCATACAATAATATAAATTATTATTAATTTAATATATAAATTATTTAAATATAAATATATATTTAGTGCCGGGCAATGATTGTGATTAATCACATCCAAAATAAAAGTTGTGTGTAATATATGTGTGTGCACTGATTAATGATGATTAATCATTGCCCAGCACTAATATAATTATTAATATATATATATTATATTAGTAATAAACATGCTATAGTAATTTCAATAGATACTCAATATTATAATATAATATTATAATATTATTATTAATATATTGAAAATAATTTCAATACATTTTAAAATTACTTTGAATTATTCAATTTATATTTTATATAAATACAATAAACTCCTCAGATATTAGAAATTATTAAATTATAGAATCATTTAAATTGTAATTATATAAATATGTTGTTTTAATAATTATACAGTGTAATTATATATATATATATATATATATATATATATATATATATATATATATATATATCTTTGATATATTCAATTTATATTTTAGATTTTTAAACAAAATCATACTTATACTAGTTTTTATATAATATATAGTAGTTTTGAAATACTGATAATCCTGTTTCACTTAGACATTAGAAATTATTGAATAATTACATTATAATAATTCATATTGTAATTATATAAATATGCTGTTTTAATAATTTAACATTTTTAGGGAATATATACCATTTATATGTATATATAAACCCATTCCTTCACATAAAGTTAATTCCCTGCACTTTTTGCTTAGTAAAAATCCTGTTTCACTTAGAAACACATTTATTAAAGAAGCAAAATGGGTTCGAGTTGACTTTAAGCGGATGTGACCTGGTTTTTCCAGCTGGCTTATGATTTTATCCGCATACAAAGTCTTACAATAACAGGACAATATCTTGTCTAAAGCTTCAGTGCGTTCTTGTATATCTGGTACACAAGCAAACACACTCGAGCGCACTGAAACTCTTTAGCTGCGTCAGGCTTTGGATTACACCAATGATGAAACTGCTTTGCTGAGTAAAGCGCATTTCTCTATTTGCTATTCACGCTGGCAGAGCCAATGCTTCGTACTAGGACGCGGCCTTGACCTCCCATGCTCTTGGATCACATACATATATAAATGCATATACAGAATAGCTTCTTAAAGCACCACGTTGCTTCCAAGTCAAGTGCTGCACGGTTTCAACTTTAACCCCATTATCACTGACCTATGCGATGACTACATGACATTGAACATGACGTATGATTAAGTGGGTGCAAAAATCAGATGAAAAAACAGATGCATTAAACGCAGGGCTTTTTTCTATTCTAAGCTGAAATGCATGTTCCATTTGCCTCACTGTTTTTCCTGTGTACACCTTGCTACCTAGCAACCTCGTAAAACCGTCCGTCTGCAATGCTGTCAGCAATGCGTTTCATGCAGAGGTCAAAGCGGTGCACGAGAGGCACATTGGACCCGAAAGCCCTGAAGAGTTCCTGGGGTTTTCTTTACTCGTCATTCCGTGTTTTCCGGCTCTACTCTTTGTATTTATCAGCGTTTGATGAAATGGCGGCCTTGGGCAGTACATAAATTATGATTTATATTTTAATCAAAGTAAAAACTGCTGAATTGATGTGGAGGGAGAGCGTGACATATGGGCAGCCACTGGCAGGAGGCCATGTTTGTGATCTTATATACTAGGGCAGAAAGGTAAAACTGCAGCCGGTTCTTCTTTGTCGTGAGTCAGTGCAGCAGGTCATGGACGTGTTCGCTTTCTCTCTCACCATCTGCTGATCCCGTGTGACTGTGAGATTCAGGCCCTAAACAAGCACTTCTGCAAGGACATCTGGGCCAGAGAGTACAGATGCTGAACTAGATTTTTATACAAAACATCACATTACCTGTGCAACGATACTAGAAGGCTCTGTGCGACTGCCAGGGCATCGCTCTGCGGACGCTAGGCGAGTTTATATGACTTTATATGAAAATATCTAAAATGGTTTCAATACTCTTTTTTTTGCAGTATCGATACACCAATATCAGCTGCTTTTTCTCTCCTTCTCCACAGTGTAATGAGAAGCATTTATAAACCTGTTGTTCAACAAATACACATTTAACAACTTATTTTTGCTCTAAACTCATTTCATAACATCAGTCGAGTGTTTGAAATAACTTGCAATCTCATGTGGCTTCTTATCATAGAATGAGGCCAAAAATCTATTATTGCATTGTATACTACTGTAATACATGCTACATCGATTAGCACTGCATTATTAAAAGACTTATTCTTACCCAAAACCCAAGATGGCTTGAAGTACACAGATAAACCATATATTATTTGATACGTTAAAGCGTTTTTAAACGACAGCGTTAGCAGGATGTCTTCGCCCAAATTAGGGATTTCCTATAATGTCAAGTCTATTACCAGGGTTGCCAGGTTTTCACAACAAAACCCACCCAACTGCTGCTCAAAACTAGCCCAAAACTAGCCAAATCATGTTTATAAAAATAAAAATAAAAAAAAAAAGTAAAAATGCATTTTAAAAAAAAAAGTAAATAAAAAAAAAACCGCATTCCGCAGTGTAAAATACACTTTTTTTTGTTTGTTTGTTTGTTTTGGGTTTTTTTTGACAGGGTTCCCCCTGGTAAAATTGCCATTCCAGGGAATAAATATCACGTTTTTGGGGTCTCTTCAACCTGCGGACATGAAAAACAACTTGTGGCAACCAAAAAGTGGCCCAATTCTGACTTTTACTAATGTTGGGCATATTTGGAGTTTCTGCACCAGAGCGCCCTCTGGCTTAGAGTATGAATGAAGCATTACATGTGTTTATAATGCTCCACTATGCTCACCCCACCCTGTTTTTTAAGGAAGCCCATTGCCTCCACAATTCTGACCTTTTCTTTCTCAGAATTGAGAGCTATAAACTCACAACCGTGAGTTGTAAAATCAGAATAAAGGCAGACATGACGCCAGAATTGCTCACAATTCTGAGAAAACTGTCTTTTTTTTCCCCTCAGAACTGAACTTTAAAATTTATAACTGCAAGTCACAATTTTGAGAAAAAAGTCAGAATTGCAAAATATAAACTCGCAATGGTGAGAAAAAAAGTCAAAATTGTGAAATATAAACTAGCAATTGGAGGAAAAAAGTCAGAATTGCAAAAAATAAGCGTACAATTGCGAGATCAGTCAGACTTGCGAGATATAAACTCGCAATTGCGAGAAAAAAGTCAGAATTGTGAAATGAAAGGCTCATGCAATTCTGACTTAATTTCTCAGAATTATGAGTTTATATCTTGCAAATCTGAGAAAAAAGTCAGAACTGCAAGCTTGTATCACGCAATTCTGAGAAAAAAAAAAGTTGGAATTACCTGTTTATATCTTTCAACTTTTACTTCACTACTTGCAACTGTGAGTTCATATCACACAATTCTGAGGAAAAAGTCAGAAATGCAAGTTTGTATCATGCAATTCTGAAAAAATAAAAAATCAACCAAATCGCAATTACCTTTTTTATTGTAGATTCAGGTTTAACACCTCAAGAAGTTTGCATTAATGTAAAAATATACCACATTGTCATGTTCTAGCCTTGTTATATTTATCTTTCAATAAAAATCTAAAATTTTATGCCATTAATGTTGTGGCAGTTTTTCCCTATGGTTACAAAAATCTATATTTTTCATGGTATCATACTGATTTTAAAAATTCTAATATCATGACAACAATAGTTGCCAATGTAATTCCCAGGATGTTGCTGTTGCCAGGGTGTTCAGAGTGGTTGTTAGTGCAGATATTTTAGTCCCTAAATATGGCCTGGATATAGAATTTTTCTCTCATCATCTGACAGGTTAAAATCTTTTATTATAATTTAGATTACAGACATGTAATCTGATTACTTTAAAAAGTAATAGCATGATCTGTATCGTTCATGACAGTAGCACAGATGGCAACAGATGATTTACATAGTAAGTTTATTATTTATTTAGTAGGCGATAGGCAAAGTCAACTAAAGTCTGTGGCACTTTAAAAACACTGACATTGTTTGATTTGCATCCCACACTTCAATGTCTGGTTCAATCAATGGTGTGAGTTTGGGGCGGCAGATACAGCAGATGGGAGAATAATTAGGAAACCTGTTCGGAAACACTCATTATTGCATTTTGCAGTTCAGTGGCAGCAAATGACATACTTTTACATAACTTGCATACATTACATCAGTACCCCTGAATGAGTAGAACAAGTTACTTTTTTTAAATTTTAGATTTCTTAAAATTGTCTCTAAATACAGAAGATACTTATGACTATGTAGCATAAATAAGTTTAGCCTTTAACACATATAAATGTAAAACAGATGTTGCACGATGTCATTAACTTATGCACTAGACACCTTGAAAACTGAGAGATACTGCACTGTACATCATTTCCTGAGGCACAGATGTAAACTTGACATGAAAAACCTTTCATAATCTATTCTGCTTTTTTAGTCTAATGCATATGCGAGTGAAACAGGATATTCAATGTGAAAATCTGTATTACTGATGTAATATATAGATAAAATATAGAATGTGATCTTTATATTTATGAGAATAATTTTCGTTTTTTTTTTTTTTTTTTTATTTAGTAATTTTTGATTATTTTAAAAAAATATATATCAATATTTATTTATTTTTGATTATTATGGAAAACTTTTTTATTTTGAAATTCATGCACAATAATACCAGGGATGTGTATTAAAAAAATAAAGCATGGCCTGATTTCAAGTTGCCTTTAAACCCTTTAAGAAAATCATGTAATTACTTACTGAAAAACAGTTACGCTTTAACCTATCAAACACTTTATGTATTCATGCTAGTTATTGCATTAATATTTCAAAAGCCTTGATTTCAGGGCTTGGTGTGAGAAATGGCAATATTTCCTGGACATTAATTCAGCAATCTACAGTAATCATTAACAAAATCCTCTCAGGGTGTTAGGTCTTGCATTTGGTTAAATGTGTCTCAATTATCTATTAAATTATTGATAAGGTGAAGGGTTCAGCTGCCAGAGTCAGTCTGGTCTGGTTCAATTAGTAGGAACACACTGCCACCTGCCGGCCAGATCCGTGATGACAATCATGATGAGGCTGTTGTGTCTCCACTAACAGATGATGGTGCACATAAAACCATACTATGATTCTTATGAAGATATTTTGGATAATGCATTAAATCTAATGTCAAATTTTTAGCCCTATAATATTTAAAATTACTACTTAGGGGTAAAAATGGAGGGGGGCATGTGACCCACTACATTTGCTAAAAAGTGCAGTACACTATACAACTAAAGCACGCTATTACAGCTTTCATAAACTGAGAAACACTCCCTTTACAGACAGTATTTAAAGTATAGTCTAGTGCTGTTTTTTTGCCTAGTTAAAAAAAAAAAAAAGGATTATAGATATTTTTGTTAATCAAAATGAAGCTGTAATTTAATTTAATTATAAATAGTACATTAAAAAATTAAAAACTAAATAAACATTAGAAATGATGCATCTAAGTGAAATAAAATACATTTAAGTATAAGTACCAAAATTATTCAAGTTAAATTACTAAAGTATTTATTCAAATATATTATTATAAAAAATAAAATATGCAATAAATGGGAATAACAGGAATATTCTTAAGAAATAAACTGACAACCAATAATGAATAAATAAATAAATAAATAAATAATACAATTACAAAATAACATTAAAAAAAAATTTAGACAAAAATGTAAAAATATAAAAATACTAAAATTACTATAAATAAATTACTATAATACATTTAGGGCTTTCATTAACGATTATACTGGTAATGCAAAGTGCAATCCAAGATTTTTTTATAACCAAGTACATATATTTTATCGAGGAATTGTGACAGCCCTAAAAAAACATTTAAAAAAGTAAAACAAACATTTAAAAATATAAAAATACTAAAATTACTATAAATAAATAACTATAATAAATTTAGGGCTGTCATTAATGATTATATTGGTAATGCAGGGGAGGATTTTTTATGATCAAGTACTCATTTTATTGAGGAATCGCGACAGCTCTAAATAAATTTATTAAAATGTATTATTATTAAAAAATGTATTGAATAAATAAAATATTTTAAATATAATATTTTTAAAAACAAAAACTAATAAAAATGACAAAAGTTAAAAAAAATTACTAAAACGTTACATTTTAAAAAATTACAATATAAGCTAATTAAAAACAATAAATATTATAATGGTATATAAATAATACTGAAATAACACTGAAGAATTAAAAGCATATCCAGTTTAGAAAGATGCCATCATGGTAAAATCCTGAAGGCAACAAAGACAGCACTTCAGCTGTTAATGGAAAGAATAAAAATGGTTGATTTTTTTTCAGCAGGTAAAGATTCCAATTCAGACTTGCTTGGGTTTACTGTATACTGCATCCCACAATGCACTGCACTCAACTTGAAGTGATATCAACTGTGTAACTCTTTCTTGACTTTCACTGGAGAACTAAATATAAAGTCATTACACAAATTTAATTAGAAATGCAAAATACTGTATTCCTGGACACCACTCACTGAATTAACATGAGGTCATGTGACAACAATGTAGCATCCTACTATTTTAAGTGTTTGCATATTATGCGGTTGCAAATATGCAGTATATATTGTGCAGTATGCAGTACACTAGTGTTACACACTGAAAGTGGCCTTTGTTTGAAATCATTTAACTTGCATAGTTGTGCTAATTAGGATCAAGGGAACTACAATGAAAATCAAAGGCTCATAAAGCTTTTGTTTTGGTCTAAATCAATACACTTGCTAAAAAGACCCGAGGATCCAGATTCAAGACTAGACACCATGTGTTCTGTTTAATAGGAGAAATTAATCTTTATGGGCCATGTCATACAAATAAAGCCTCTGGGCTGCACTATCTAAGACACATTCAATTTTGTTTATTCTGCTGGATTGATACTAATTTGGTTTTAGAGCTACAGTTTGAATGGGCACTTTTTAGCACTTCAAAAATAATGCATTACCGGTAAATCAATAACCACACTGTGATTTCTCACCACTTCTGCCTATTCTAGAAACTGCATTATTTAAGATGTGGAAATGATGATGTGATTACATACCAATTTTTAAAGTTGCACCTTTTTGAGATATTCACATTGACACTAAACGCCCTTTAGAGAACTTTCTGAATAAAACCACTGTCTGATGACATTAAAGGAATCATTCACTCAAAGATGAACATTATGTCATGATTTCCATGTCTGAGTGAACTGCCCAAATACAGCAGGTGATCAGTGTTAGTTCAAATACCTGGTGCACATAACCGAGTCTGTGGACTGAATCGGTGACCATCACTATCTCAGCCAGGTAGAACAGAGCCTGTCCTCCGGGATACGATCACCAAGCTTACTCGGCAACGTCAGCAGATCTCCACCGACACAGCAATCCATGAACAGATACTGCAGAGCAGAAGAGGAGAGACACACATAAACAAGAATGAACAGACCGCACTGTACAGCTGATAAACACAAGATCACTGAATTATGAGTACTGAAACAAAACACACTACAGAACTAAATCATGTGTCAAGCAATCATTCTGAATGAATCTTTTCAACACATCTCACCTGTTTTGAGTTCATCTGCTTCTCCCAATTGCTCTTTTTACATTGACTATCACTCTATACACACTAGTAGTGCAATCAGGTACAACAATAATGCAAAATATACTGATAACTACTGATAAATATAATGATAACTGTAACATTCACTTCAATGGACTGAGGTGACTGGATGCTTTCAACTGATTTCCTATTGAACTGTCAACCAACTGAATTGTAGTGGTCAAACTATTTATAATATACTTTATTAAGCTACAAACTCGATCATTATGCACAATGTTTCCATCTAGCATGTATTTGAGTTGCAGCTCGTCATATTAATTGAGTGTTTTCACTAGTTAGCGGTAAACCAGTTACCTCACCTGAACGGTGTCGATTTGTGTTGGATGTCTTCGACGTGAAAAGCAGTTCGGAATGGAAATATGGATATTTTATTTGTAAACGCTTATTTTAGTTAATCTTACACCAAGCTAAGCTAGAAATAGTACTAACAGCGTCACGTAAACATGGCTGAAGTCACGCGTGCGTCACGCCGGAAACCCTTTGTTTGATTCAAACTCGTGACTTCGGTCGGTTGAAGCTATTCTCTAACAAAAAAAAAAAGAGCCGTTCATTTTTGAATTTCGACATTGTTTGTAATGGTTTTAAAAAGCAGGTAAGTTAGTGATGGACGAAACGGAGCATTTCGAAACACCCAATCAGTTAACCAGTGCGTCTCAAAATGATCAACTGTTTCGAAACTCTCCAAACGGATCGCGAATCGCGAATCATTTGATTCAGATCGGGACTTCAAAAAGCGCGTATCGCGAATCATTAGATCGGAATTTCGCGAATCATTTCAGATCTGGACGCGCCCCGAAGTCCCCATCTAATGGTTCGCGAATCATATTCAGATCGCAAATCATTTGATTTACATTTCAGAGCAGGTTTGTGAATAATTTCGGATCGGGACTTTGGATAGCGTATCGCGAATCATTTGATTTAGGTCGACTTCTGAGCGATTCGCGAATCATTTCAGATCGGGACTTTGGAGCGGGATCGTGAATATTTTATTTAACTATTGTTTTGAAGCGATCGAATAGCGTGTCGCGAATCATTGGATTCAAATCGGAACTTTGGAGCGGGTTCGTGATTCAGATCGGACTTCGAATCACGTATCGCAAATCTCGGAACTCGAAGCCGGTTCGCGAGTCATATTCAGATTGGGACGCGAATAATTTGATTTACATTTCGGAGCGGGTGAATCATTTCAGATCGGGACTTCGGAGCGCGTATCGCGAATCATTTGATTTAGGTCGGAACTTCTGAGCGGTTCGCGACCCAGAAGTTCAGATCGGGACTTTGGAGCGGCTTCGTGAATGGTTTATTTAATAATTGTTTTGAAGCGATGAATCGCGAATCATTGGGTTCAGATCGGGACGCCAGAGCGGATGATTTAGATCGGACTTCGGAGCGGGTTCGCGAATCATTTTAGAACAGGACTTCTAAATCATTAATTTAGATTGGAACTTGATTGAATCACAAACCATTTGATTCAGATCTGGACGCAGTCCCGAGGTCCAGATCTGAATAATGGTTTGAGAATCATTCAGGGCTGTGTTTCCCAAAACCAACTATGGTCGCAAGTTCCGTCGTTACTAATAGAGTTAAATGGACCTAACCACCATAGTTAGCTAACGATGCTTTTGGGAAAGGCACCCTTGATCGGGATTTGGAGCGCGTATCGCGAATCGTTTGATTCAGAGCGGGTTTGCGAATAATTTTGGGAGGTTCAAACATGTAGGTACAATGTCATCTTTTACGAACCACAAATGCTTGCAACAAATCACCAAACACGAATCAATTTGAAATGCATGTATTTAATACGTGTTATTTATACGACTTACAAGTGAGAAATACAGGAAACGATTAATCAAAAATAGGCAACTAAACACATAAACTGCTCGTAATACTAAGTTTCAGACATCGTTCATCTATCAGTCAAATGTTGACGAAAGAGATGAGTTTTCAATGTTGTGGTTTGAAACTGGATGGGAAAGCATCGGTTCTTGTCCTAAGTAGACACTGTTGGATGTGTAGACAGCAAATCTGCGTTTCTAATAGAAATGATTTCATTGTGCATGAAAACTCACTGATGATGCGTACATGGCATAGTAATCAAAAAATTACAGCCCAGCAAATGTAATTATGAATTGCTTCATAAGCCAACAATGTGTTGAGGGAACACTGCCAGGCACAGAAATATACTGTTACAAATGCATTTATTTGCAATTATGTTTTCGGTTCTATGAAACAGGTAGTACAAAAAAAAAACAAAACAACAAAAATAAAAACAAAGCTAGTCCAGCTTACCCAATTATAAGCTAACTAGGTGACCATGTGTTGATGGAACACCTCCTGGCACAGAATATATTGTGTGTTGTAGAAACTGCCAAACAGCAGCAGCAGGCTTGGGATATTCAATGTCCAAAACATAAAATAATTTAAAACATGTATGTATCCCCAGCTTATAAAAGCCTCATCTAACAATTACGAAGGCTTGAGAGCAATTGACTTTGTCAACAAGCTGTCCTCCTCCAAATACTGAATGATGTAACCTTTAAATAGAGTTTTTAAATGGTGTATATGCACACATGGATCAAATAATACCCAAAATGTGTTGTCATAAATGTAACTACAGGTTGCAAATCAACAAATGCTTGTTTTGATTCCTGTTAAGATAGCCTTAAATTTGAAACAACTAAATTAAGGACTTGGAACTGCAGGAAGGAACTGCAAGAACCCTGTATTTAAGCTGATTGGGCAGGGTGGTGATACATTTTGGTAGCCCGACTCGAAGACACAATAGCCCCAGGACGTCAGGCTATTTTGTGAGGCCCTGTATTTAATTACTTTATTTAAAGTGGAACAATGAATAAAACATTACCTACTATTCTCCAAACTTTTCCATTAAAAATGGGACACCAAAATGCAAACCATTTTCCTTCTGTCTTCAAGACATAAATTGTGGCTTTGTTCCACAGAGGACAGAATGGAAACTCATGTGTGCATCCCTATAAAATCTGCTGTATATCCTTATTGTTGAAAAAACAATAGTTTAGAATCAGGAACATAAACCTGAGCAAATGGGGGTTCTTCAAGACCCTTCACAAACTGCAGCAAGAAATGAGCCTGGTGCAAACACTGTGTTTTTGAAAACAGAAAATACTTTATGTCAGTAAGTGGTAGCACAACATCATCTGATTCCTGAATGCCATAGTTTTGCATATGTTTTGGAGGGGTGGAAAATTAACTCCATGCATGACAGGAGAAGCAGCAACAGTTCCTAATGTTTGTTCCCTTTTGGTATTTTGTCTCCAGTAATGATGGGCAAAAACCTTAAGAACCACCACATTTGTCTCATTTGCCCATCAGGGTTCTTAAATTCATGTTGTCCTAGTACAATAGGCTTATCAGGCAAATTAAAACTTGTCAATCTATAGTTTAGTGTTTCTCAACTCACATGCTCTTCAGCCACTGAGGATGCCAAGACAAACTTGACTTAAAGTGGTCCAATTCTCTCAAGAATGTCGTGCATGATGTCCAGGGCTACACTGTCCACAACACTGAAGTACTTCAGCTCATCCAAGACATTTTCATTTCATTTCTGTTTCTGAATGGTTATTGGATGCCAAGTCCTCTGTATAATTTTGAGCACTGCACAACATATCTAGGTTTGAATCCACATATCTTCTTTGTGGACCTTACACCAGTGACAGCAGTGGTTAGCAATTAAACTTTCTAAGTAACCAGGAAGTGAATTCAGCCCTAAGTTGTTACCACAAACTTGTGCCACATTGATCTTTACAGTACCACAAAATTCTGGAGTGTTGATATAGAGTCTCCTTACTTCCAAGTCCATGATGTCGTCAGTTATGCACTGCAGAAAGGAATCTATGCCATATGCTTTAGCATCGTCTGATTTATAGGCAGCTAACAGAAATCATGAAGACAACAGCATGGGGGGCAAACATTTGATCTGGAAGAATATCAGTCCTAATTTGTGCACAGTGGTTTTGGATCCCAGGGGGTTAACAGTTTCACAATCATCATTGTACAAAATAAATGGGATGGAAGTAGGTAATACTCCAGCATCATGCTCTGTGTTCTGAAAGTCAATGATGTTTTTGACTGTTCCAAGTGTTTTAAGAACTTTTTTTCAGAAGTGGACACAATGGAATTTACTGAAATGGATCAGGTGCTTCTGTTTGTTTAACCATGCCGGATGCAGAGTTGTGTCGCTGACAGTAGGAAACCCCTGGAAAATATGCAGCTACAGGTTCGATTAAACACCCTGTTTTTGTGAAGTATTTCACTTGTTTATATTCTGATTCAAAGTCTCTTATAGCTCAGTAGCCCTCTCAAATTGAGCATTCACTGCTTGGTCATCTTGTTGTCAAAATCGTTAAAACAAGGACATGGTCATCCCCTGTAGACCGCCTACTATATCTGGGGGAAAAATTTTTACAGTTTTTGTATTATTATTATAATATTTTTTTTAATGAAAAAGTAGGGTGGCTATAAAACAAGGATCTGTGTCATTAGTCACAGATAAAAAGCGGACAAAAAGCAGTCGACGGGGAAATGTAAACATATTTGTGTTGAAAATTGATATTAATGTTCATCAGCTTGTGTGTGTGTGTGTACTGTACACGCATATAAACAAGCTAAAATAAAAAACCATTATGATCCAAATAGGACTATGATTATAGGATCCAAATAGAATCATTCATTTACATATATAAAAAAAAAAAAAATATTCAATTAGCTAATTTTAAAAAAGCTAAATAAATGGTCTATTTTTAGGGCAAGAACAGGTTAAACTTTATTTTTAAAAAATAGGTATATAAACAAATTAATAAACATATTAGAAGTGAGATTAAAGACAGGTAAATTAAATTAAATAATAAACATACCAAAGGATTTTTTTTTTTTTTAATTCTGTTTTCTCATTGACTCTTTACAAAACATTTCCTTTACAGAACTTTCTGAACCATTGTCTGATGACATTAAAGGTATCATTCACCCAAAGATTAACATTCTGTCATGATTTCCATGTTTAGGTAAACTGATCAGTGTTAGTACAGATACCTGTGCACATAACCAGGTCTATGGACTGAATCAAAGGACATCAACTTCTCAGCCAGGTAGAACTGAGCCTGTCCTCCGGATACAATCACCAAACTTACTCAGCAACGTCAGCAGTGTCAGACCCCTTGGACTGTTTGTGTTGGTTTTGCCCTTTGTCACACCCCCATTGGACTGTTTTGTTGGTTTCTCCCTCTTGTGTCCATATATGGTCTTTCCTGTTCCGTTCCTTGTTAAGTCATTATTGGTTAATCACCCACACCTGTCTTTGTATGGTTAGCACTCCTTTATAAGTTGGATTTCGTTCATTGTTTGTCATCGGACCTTAACATTATGTTGGTGTGTGTGTTCCCCTGCCTTACCTGTCTGGATGTACCCTTTTGTGGAGTTATTAAAGACTTTTTTGTCATATTATGTCTTAGTTCGTCTCATTCCCACACAACCGTGACAGAAGGTCCGACCAAAACAAACAGATTAGAGACAGGATTTCTCCATGTTTTATTTTCGTTTTCACCAGTCTTTTTTTTTTTCTTTTGCCACATGAACCTCGCCTCAATCAACGTTGTCCCAAGGAGGGGTAACACCATTCTGGAAGGTATTACCATCTTCATCTTCCAGAATGGCAGGGACCTGGAGGACTACGTGGAGGAGTTTGTCAGCACCTGCCACCGTGCCAGTTGCGATGACGTCTGCCTGATGGAGGGATTAAGGTGTGGACTGGACGATGACCTCTGCTTCGTCATGCCCCATGGAGATCCCTGCTGGACCCTGCAAAGTTACATCAACTTCGCACTGTGGACGAACGGGTCAACGTTCACATTGGGCGAAGCGGAGGAGGACAGCGCACTCGTTCAGCCACACCTCGCAGACGTCTCGCAGCATGACCCAGAGCCCAGCCCACCACCACCCCGACTCGCGGAGCCTGAGCCCGAGCCCATCGCGGATGGAGAGCCTGAGCCGAGAGCGACAGAGCCATCACCACTGGGAGTGACAGCGTGAGAGATCGCGACGGAGCTGGAGCCTATCGAGTCCGACCAGGTGCGAGAGCCGGCCACAATGCCCATGACAGTGGATGTTCCAGTGGAGCGTGAGGGTGCTGAGGACAGCACCGCCCACTGCACCGCTGAGGGTGAGCGATGTCTGGAACTGGGACTTTCAGAAATTGAACTGGACTTAACTCATTTTTCTGAGGATATACATGTGGAGCTTCCTGCCTACTCTGAACAATATGCCTGCCTGGATTTCCCACCCACCCTCCCTGCGTTATCTCCTCCTGTTGACCCTGCTGCATTAGCCTCACCACCGTTGTCTCCTGACAGCCCCGCTGCTCACCCTCAGCCCACCATCTGTGCGGTGGGTTCGCCGCGGGTCTGCCAGTCTCCATCGGCGTCATGGCTGGAGGATCCCACGTCTCCGCCTCCAGCCTCTGAGTCCTGGACTCTGCCTCGGCCCTTCTACCCAGCGGCTCCACCCCGGCTATCAGCACCCTCATCTCCACCGTCGCTCATCGGTCCACCAGCTCCACCGGGCTCCATCATCCCTCCGGCTCCGCCTTGATCGGTCGTCGTCCTGCCATCGCCTCAGGACTCCACTCCTTTGGCTGCGCCTCGTCGCTCCGTCCCACCAGCTCCGTTGGGCTCCTCCCTCCCTCCAGCTCCGCCTAAGTCCTCTGTCGCTCCGGCTCCGCTGCGGCCCTCCGGATCTCCGCCTCCGCCTCGGTCGCCAGAGCCTTGGGCTCCGCCTTGGCCCTCCGGATCCTCGGTGTCGCCCTGGATCTTCGGCTCTCCGCCTCCACCTGCTCCGCCGCCGTTGGTCGGCACCCTGGAGTCGTCAGCCTTTCTCCACCATGGCTCCTCCCTCCGTCGGCTCCGCCGTGGGCCACCATCGTGGCTGTGGTCTGGGTCTCACCTGGCTCCTCCTGCTCCGGGTCCCTTCTGTCTCCTCCTTGGCTCCACCCTCCGTCAGACCCACCCTGGACACTTCCGTCTCCTCCTTGGCTCCTCCCTCCTTCAGACCCACCCTGGACCCTTCTGTCTCCTCCCTGGCTCCTCCTTCCGTCGTCACCACCCTGGACTTTGTTTGTTGTCCTCCTCCCGGGAGTCCGTCCTCCACCTGAGCCTCCTCCTACACTGAACTTTTTGTTGCCTTCCCACGTCCACTCTTTTGTTTTTGTTTTCCTACAGCGCGAGGTCACGCCTTCCGGGAGGGGGGAGTAGTGTCACACCCCTTGGACTGTTTGTGTTGGTTTTGCCCTTTGTCACACCCCCGTTGGACTGTTTTGTTGGTTTCTCCCTCTTGTGTCCATATATGGTCTTTCCTGTTCCATTCCTTGTTAAGTCATCACCCACACCTGTCTTTGTATCGTTAGCACTCCTTTATAAGTTGGATTTTGTTCATTGTTTGTCATTGGACCTTAACGTTATGTCGGTGTGTGTGTGTGTGTTCCCCTGCCTTACCTGTCTGGATGTACCCTTTTGTGGAGTTAACGACTTTTCGTCATATTACGTCTTAGTTCGTCTCATTCCTACACAACCGTGACAAGCAGATCTCTACCGACACAGCAATCCATGACCAGATACTGCAGAGCAAAACAGAAGAGACACTCATAAACGAGAACACGTTTTCACCTGAATATGTTCAAAGGATGTCTTCGACATGAAAAGCAGGAATGGAAATACTGATATCTTATTTGTAAACATCATACTTTTTCGCTTATTCACGTCATAAAATTAGCAAGCTAAGCCAGTAGTAGTAGTACTGACACTGACGTGTAAACGTGGCTGATGGTACAAAAGACTTCGGACTTCAGAACGCGAATCGCGAATCATTTGATTTAGATCGAAACCTCGGAGGGGGTTTGTGAATCATTTCAGATCGGACTTTAGAGCACGAATCGCGAATTATTCATTTAGATTAGAACTTTGGAGCTTCTATTGTAAATCAGTTAAGTCATATCGAAACTAACTGGATTTGTTAATCTTTTGTTTCAGCTCGGGACTTCGGAGCGGGTTCGCGAATCATTTGATTTAGATTGAAACCTCGGAGAAGGGTCACGAATCATTTCAGATCGGACTTCAGAGCGCGAATCGTGGATCATCGATTTAGATTGGAACTTTGGAGCATGTATTGTGAATTAAGTTATATCGGAACTAAGTGGGTTTGTGAATCTTTTGTTTCAGATTGGGAATCATTTGATTTAGATCGAAACATCAGAGCAGGTTCGTGAATCATTTGAGATAGGGACTTAAGAGTGGGTTCACAAATTATTTAATTTAGATCGAAACTTTGGAGCGGGTTCATGAATCATTTGATTTAGCTCAGGACTTCGAAACATGAATCGCGATCATTTGATTTAGATCGGGATTTCGGAGTGGGTTCATGAATCATTTGATTTAGACTGGGACTTTGCAAATTGGAGCAGGTTTGTGAATAATTTCAGATCAGGACTTCGGAGCGGGTTCACGAATCATTTGATTTAGATCGAAACTTTTTTTTGTTTTAATTAAACAGAGCATATCAAACCATTAAGGCAGTACCGAAAAACAGGGAAAAAAAGTATATACAGATAAACATTTTGTTGCCAGGTTAAAAAAAGTAATAAATGTACAGTTTAAGACAACACAGGATGAATTAGAGATACCGTTTTGACAACTTTAAATAGTTTCCATTATAGGCCCACTTGTCTAAATCAACTGAATACAGAAAAGAGCGATTTAGAACCAGTAAATGTTTGTTTATGTATGTGAAATTTAGCTAACAGCCGGAAACACAAATTAAGTTGTATTTCACAACCACTGTTATTCAGGTAATTTCCATCTTTGTAGCTAATGGTCTCTCTGAGGACTAAGCCTTCCTGAGAATGAAATCCTAGAACCACCCCTGGCATTTTCTGACACACAGCTAGCTTCATCTTATCATGTATCATCATTTCTATAGGCCTCATTATCATTACAGAACATTATATTTGTATTTACATATCGTAATTTATTATGATTTTGCTTAAGTAGCCTAATAATAACTCAAGTCGCTGGCCTAAAATTTTGCAAAAGCTTTTACCTGTGCAAGTTTGTTATTGTAATTTAAGGTACTTAACTCAAACGTTTTAATTATAACTTAATTATATACACAACAACAACAAAAAAACAAACCTGAAGTTAGTCAGTGTTGATGACAGGTTTGCAGTTTGCATCTGGACTCAATCTTTTGAAAATATCAATATCAAACCAATTTGTGTGATTTTCATCAAACAGGAATGGGTGTTTTAGAGTGAAATAAACCAACTAATGACACAAAACAACAAAGAATTAGTCAAATTCATTGCTAATACTTACTCATGTTGGGGCTGTTGTTTTCCCACCAAAATTATGTTACTTCCTGGAAGATAGTGGCTTTTGTATATTAAGAGGACAGAAAAAAAAACCTTAGAAACTAATTATTCATAAATTCCGTATTGGACTACAAATTGTCGTCACGATTTCACCAAGAAACTAGCGGTTTTGGACGTGACCACGTGTGGTCGCTGTCGGGCTTCGTGCGTGAGTCGTGACGTCAGCGCACCACGCACAGCCAGCGCGTGTGGTGATAGAATGATAGAAAAGCTAAAGACGCTTCTGTACGGAGGGAATTATGAAATCAAATCGTATTCCAGCACTTTGTTAAGAAATCCAACCTTCTCTTCTTAAAATATCTTTATGAAATAACCGAGTTAGAGGAAAAGACGCTTGAAATCAACATCGAAAAATAAACAGGCCCAGGACTGAATCAGATCCAGCCCAGCATGGACGGTAATGTAACTTTAATGTCGCTTAAAATCGTTTAAATATGATTCATACAGCCATGTAATGTCTTATTGTGCATTACGTTGCTTTAACGTAACGCTGTTATTCGGGCAGTGTTTAATATTCAGCATTGTTTGCAGATGAGTTCATTTGTGTGTGTTGAATTTGATTTGAACATGCCCTGAATTGCACATGATGTTGAATCAGAAATGCGGTCCCACCTCTGTGTTATGATGCATGCATGTGTAGATCATCAGATGTTTGATGCTGCTGTGGTCAGATGTTTGGCACTGACTGCTGGACACAGACCTGATCAACAGCTCTCCCTCAAATCCATGCAAACCTACTGGATATTTTTGTTTTTCATGAACATTTTAGTGTTTATCTATCGATGTATACTACATAAGTCTCTAGTCCTTCACAAGTGTGGTAGTTCAGGACACATTTGTGGTGGTGGACACAGATAAGGGTTTTTAATGTGGTCTTCGTGTTGGACATACAGTCTGAATTTGTCTTCGGTTCCAGGAGATGGAGACGGCCAGAGCCGCTGGTGTCTGTCCCAGGTCAAAGGAGCCGTAGATGATGATGTAGCCGAAGGTAAGACACATCCCTGCTTTACCATGATAACCTCACTACCATAATTAAGTTAAAGGCTCTTCAATGCTTGTAAAATCTTTCTTTTAGTTGTTTTAGTATCATTTTTGTTAACTGTGCTGATATTATCAAATTTATCAAAGCTTTACTCTTGTTTTGATTTTATTATGTAATAATAATGTTTATGCAATTCATAAATATATATGTGATTAAGGCTACACTACCAGGCAAAAGATTTTGAACAGTAGGATTTTTAAAGAAGTCTCTTCTGCTCACCAATCCTGAATTTATTTGATCCAATGTACAGTGAAAACCGTACATATCTGAAATATTTTTAAAATTAAAGGATTTTTTTCTATTTGAATATATTTTAAAATACAATTTATTATTGTGATTTTAAAGCTGAATTTTTAGCATCGTTACTCCAGTCTTCAGTGTCACATGATCCTTCAGAAATCATTCTAATATTCTGATTTGCTGCTCAAAAAACATTTATTATTGTTAAAAATATTTTTTCATGTTTCTTTGATGAAATAGAAATCTTTTGTAACATTATAAATGTCTTTAACATCACTTTTGATCAATTTAATGCATCCAAAATGTAGCTTTAATCACAGAAATAAATATTAAAATAGAAAACTGTTATTTTAAATAGTACAAAAATGCTTTTGCAGTACGTTTTCAAATAAATGCAGGCTTGGTGAGCAGAAGAGACTTTAAAAAAACATTAAAAATCTTACTGTTCAAAAACTTTTGACTGGTAGTGTACATATAGTAATAAAACTGTTTTTGATTTCTAAAAAAAAAAATACAACTGTAAAACCATGATACATTTCTATAGGATCTTCAAAGCATTTAAAATCCTTCTTTTTGTCACTTTAGTTTCTTTTTTTTTTAATGGTTGATGAGTTTTTTTTATTCATAATTTAAATAATTTAGCTATTTATTTACAAAAAAAAAAAAACACGGTTCCACAATTGAGATCTTCAAAGGTTGTACAATCTTTCTTTTTGTTATTTTAGCATGATTTTTTTGAGAACTGTGCCGGATATTATCCAAGTCAACAAAGTCAACATTACTGCTGTAATGAAGTTATTTATTTACTTATTTATTGGTTGCCGTGTTTTCATAAAAATACACACATGTATCAATTTTGCATTAGTATGTAAGCATGTTTCCATCAGTGATATTTATCACTTACTGTAAAATATTCTGTCAGTACTAATAAAAGTGTCTGTCTGAGAGCTGTATTCATAAAATAATTTATAATTTAATTCTGGTTGATTAGAAATGTCAAGTCCAAAAGGTCTGAGAATGACATATATAATGGTTTTATAATACTTATAAATGATAAGTGGCGTTTCAGTTGTACTTTGGCTCTGACTTGCGACTGTTTGTGTCAAAATATGTTTTATTATATTTATATGAGGTTAAATTGTGCATGTGTTGTAAACATAAAGGATTTGTTCTCCGGCTTGAGTCAGAACATGGCACAGCCCAGCACCACGCTGCCGCCCGTCACAATAATACGACAGACAGAAAGAAAGAGAGAGAGATTGTTATTGTTAGGGAAGACAGTGATGGGGGGGGTTGTTGGACGGTACTGTGTGTGCAGATGCCCGAGATGCTTTTAATGCCAGGCTCCGCATGTTCCCGCCCACACGCCCTCAAACACAAGCAGTCGCTTATCTCCTCAGAAACATTCAGAGAAACAATATGCTCTCATAGTTGCTCTTTTCAAGAAGTCATTATTGTGTGTGTTGCAGCTGACATCATCTCTGCGGTGGAGTTCAATCATTCCGGGGAGCTTTTGGCCACAGGAGATCGAGGTGGAAGAATAGTGATCTTCCAGCAAGAGCAAGAGGTGAGATGGATTACAGTCCATTACACACAACAATTAAAGGGAGGAGCGTAAATGAGCTTTTCAGGCTTGAAATGCAAAAGGTCCACACATGCAAGCTTGGCACCTAAAGACACACCACACATAAGCTATTGGTTCTCACGTGTTTTGTGATCAATTGCCATTGATTATGTCACAGATTTGCCACAGATGCAAATGAGAGCATTTTTAAGTGTTGTGTTTGCCTTTGTGCAATGCTTTTATGTAAAGCGCCTGGAGAAAGTAACTTTTCAAAGGCGTTATACAAAACAAAATAATATAAAATATTATTAATATTGAATTAATAATGGTAAAATTGTATTATTATTATTTTGCATGGGTATACAAACAGACATGCTTCCATCAAGGTTCTTATGGTCATGAAAACATTTAATGTGAAATTGTGATTTATAGCCCTGGAATATTTGTGCAAATCAGTGAAAACTAAAAATATAATGGAATTTTCTATAGTGAAAATACTCATAATAATAATAATAATAATAATAATGACAATAATAATAATAATGATAACAGTAATAATTATTATTAATATTATTGTTGTTGTAGTCATTGGCTTCTCATGACATACTGTTATTAGTTGTCATGTGTCTTTATGATTAATTATGACACGGATTTAAATATGCAAATTTAAGAGTATTTTAGGTAGATCATTCTTTTAATTATACACATTCCAATGCTGTTTTAGTATTATTTATATGCTGTTATGTAATAATGTATACATTTTTCAAATAAGCTTTTTTGTTTTAAGTTCGGACACAATTTATTTTAACATTTAGTCATTTTATTATAAGATTTTGACATTTTTATTAATTTTGAGAAAGTAACTTTTAAAGGTGTTATACATTTCCGCACGTGATGGAGATTTACTGCTAATCACAGCACTGGCTTTACTGACTAGATTCGCATGCAGCCCTAATGTTAGGTATATTCTTTTAATAATACACATTGCAATGCTTTTTTTTAGTATTATTTATGTGCCGTTACGTAATAAAAGCTTATTTGAAAAAAGCATACATTTTATTTTATTAAGACATAATTTATTTAGTCATTTTATTAAAAGCTTTTGTCATTTTTATTTTGTATTTTTTAAATATTTCTGTTTTTTGCTTTATTTTTATTTCAGTTTTAGTTATTTTATTACTTCAACTTATTTCTAACTTATGTACATTTATATTTTGTTTCAGTTAACAAAAACTATTTTCTTATTTTTTTTTTAGTTATTTAGCAATATTGACTCGTTAGCAGCATCATTAAAAGGTCATGTGACTTCTCTCTGTCCTATCAGAGCAAGAGCCTGCCGCAGTGCCGCGCCGAGTATAACGTCTACAGCACGTTCCAGAGTCACGAGCCGGAATTCGACTATCTGAAGAGTCTGGAAATCGAGGAAAAGATCAACAAGATCCGCTGGCTTCCTCAGAAAAATGCTGCACACTTCCTGTTGTCGACAAACGGTGAGCTAAAAGATTTCAGTATTATATGTTATATGTTCAGTATTATCTGCACAGATTTCAGTATTATATGTGTATTATTTATTCATATTTTGAATTTGCTTTCATTTTAATTTTCAAGTTTTAATAATTTTTTGCTTTCTTTATTTTTATTAATCCTTTTTAAAATATTTATACATATATTATTATTATTATTTTTATTTTTTTTTTCGGTTTAAGTACTTAAGCTAAAACATTTAAATTTCTTTACTAAGGCAAAATTTTTCATATAATATTACCAAAATTTATTTGTAGTAGGTTAGTTAATAATAACATCATCACTGGCACAGATGCAGACACATTTATGCATTTATATGTGTAGGTTGCTTTCTTATGGAATATGTAGATTATTCAATGCTCTGTTGTTTTCTTGCATGCAGATAAAACCATCAAGCTCTGGAAAATCAGTGAGCGAGACAAGCGACCAGAGGGGTATAATCTCAAAGAAGAGGATGGCCGCTACAGACATCCGTCATCGCTCACAACACTACGGGTGTGAACACACACACACACTCACATTATGGATTATGTAATGCATTAGCAAGTCCATAGGAATAACAGGCTTTGCTCTGCGCAGGTTCCAGTGTTCCAGCCGATGGATCTGATGGTGGAGGCGAGTCCGCGGCGGGTTTACGCCAACGCTCACACCTACCACATCAACTCCATCTCGGTCAACAGCGACAACGAGACGTATCTGTCCGCCGATGACCTCCGGATCAATCTGTGGCACCTGGACTTCACCGACCGTAGCTTCAGTATCCTGTTTATCAACTTGTTTTTGTTCATTCATACACTACTGTTCAAACGAAGGATTTTGCTCACCAAGGCTGCATTTATTTTATTAAAAATAATATTAATACAATTTAAAATAACTGTTTTCTATTTGAATATATTCTAAAATGTAATTTATTCCTGTGATGCAAAGCTGAATTTTTTAGCCAGTCTTCACCATCACATGATCCTTCAGATATCATTCATATTTTCAGTGAAATAAGTCGCACCTGCTCAAAAATTGCATTGTTGAGAGAAAATGCACAGCTAAGTTGCATCAGACTTCATTACTGCATTCAGAAATTGCATAAAATGCCAGTAAATAAAATGTTATAAATACTATAAACATATATTTTAGTTCCCCTCACTCCACAAATATTTAAATTTAATAGTAACCTTATTAATAATATTTAACAAATATTTAAATAATATTTAATATTAAAAAAATTATTTAATGTTTATTAAAGAAGTCTTTTCTGCTCACCAAGCCTGCATTTACTTGATCCAAAATACAGCAAAAGCAGTAATATTGTGAAATATTTTTATTTTTTTAAAATAACTGCTTTCTATTTGAATATATTTTAAAATGTAATTCATTTCTGTGATCAAAGCTAAATTTTCAGCATCATTACATCAGTCTTCAGTGTCACATGATCCTTCAGAAATCATTCTCGTATGCTGATTTGCTGTTCAAGAAACATTTTATTATTATTATTATTATTATTATTAATATTTAAAACAGTTGAGTACTTTTTTTAGGATTCTTTGATGAATAGAAAGATCCAAAGATCAGCATTTACCTGAAATAAAAAGCTTTTGTAACATTATACACTATACCATTCAAAGCTTCAAAAGGAGTCAGTGTGTGTATATATATTTTTTGGGGGGAAATTATAGAAATTAATACTATTATTTAGCAAGGATGCTTTAAATTGATCAAAAGTGATGATACAGTCATTTATAATGTTACAAAAGATTTCTAGATAAATGCTGTTCTTCTGAACTTTCTATTAATTTCTATTCATATTCTACTGTTTTTTTGAGCAGCAAATCAGAATATTAGAATGATTTCTGAAGGATCATGTGACACTGAAGACTGGAGTGATGATGCTAAAAATTCAGCTTTGAAATCACAGGAATAAATAACATTTTAAAATATATTCAAACAGAAAACAGTTATTTTAAATAGTAAAAATATTTGAAAATTTTAGCGTTTTTGTTGTACTTTGAATCAAATAAATGCAGGCTTGGTTTAAAGAAGAAAAGACTTCTTTAAAAAAACATTAAAAATCTTACTGTCCAAAACTTTGACTGGTAGTGTATAAGTATAAACTAAACATAAATTATATTAACATTCATTATAAACAGCAAGTGTGAATGAATTTATTTCAAGATGATAAAAAAGACAACATAGTAATGAACAGCTGTGCTGCTCTGAAAACCATGACTTCCACGTTGATGAATAGAAGTTCAAAAGAACAGATTTTATTTGAAATGGAAAACTTTGGTAACATTACAAATGTCTTTACTGTCCATTTTGATCAGTTTAATGTATGCATCCATTAATTTTTACTAAAAACAAATACTATCTTAATGACCAGAAACTTTTGTAATTGTTATGTAACGTATGAGTAGTTTCCTTTGAATTGTTTTTCATTCTTTTTCCTCATAATACACACTGTTTTGCATTCCTCATAGCGTTACTAAAGTTCGCCCTTAACTGCTGACTCAGACATTGTTGATATCAAGCCGACCAACATGGAGGAGCTGACGGAGGTGATCACGGCTTCAGAGTTTCACCCGCTCCAGTGCAACACGTTTGTGTACGGCAGCAGCAAGGGCTCCGTGCGCCTGTGTGACATGAGGGCATCCGCGCTGTGTGACCAACACTCGAAATGTACTTTTTTTTTTTTTTCCACTGCTTATTAGACACACATAATGACACATTAGACTATAATTAGAAATACTTTTGTCGTCATAACTCATGTATCATGTGTTTCCATGTAGTGTTTGAGGAACCCGAGGATCCCAGCACACGATCCTTCTTCTCTGAAATCATCTCATCCATCTCCGACGTCAAGTTCAGTCACAGCGGCCGATACATGATGACCAGAGATTACCTGACCCTCAAGATCTGGGACCTGCACATGGAGAGTCGACCGGTGGAAACTTACCAGGTGCGGTTTGTCTCTCTGTTTAAGATTTGCCCTACAGAAAATCGTAATCCATATAGCTTTGGCGTACCAAAGCTAATCGTTGTAAAGGAGTTGTGGTCGTAATTTTCTCAGCCTCATGCTGTTCTAATTTGTGTGACTGACTAGTGTGGGACACAAAAGGAGAAATGCTGAATATTCTGGTTGTTTTATCCATGCAATTACAGTTAATCTGGACTGAGGCTTTTAAGCTTATAAAAAGTGCTTTGAGAGTACCGTAACGTTTCGTAATTAAATAGGTTGATCCAGTCTGAGTTGATTCATTCTCAAATCATGCAGATCTTGTTTTCAGCTTCAGCTTGAGTAACAGCTTGAATATAAGCTATTTTATGAATTAAAGGTGAGAAATGTTATGAAATTATGAATCAGTTTCAGAAGAAGTGCTCTTATGAAACAATGTTTGTAACCTTGAATGCTCTTTATTACTTGTAGTTACATAAACAAAAACATCCAGGAGATTCTTTAAGGTTTCCCTTTTTCCTTAGAAAAAAAGAAAGTCAAAGAGGTTTGGAACACTACGAGGCTTAGAAAATGAGCATTTTCAGTTTATGCAAATTAATACTGTAAACAGAATAATAATTTTGCAACATTGACCACTAGGTGGCGTCATGAATGTATTTCTTGACCATCTTTATATCCACCTTATTTTTCAATGCGGAAGTAAGCTGTTTTCTGGTAATGTGTTAGATGTCTGGTTCATTATCCGCCATAGAGAAATAACGAAAAGAATATCGAAGTGCAGTAAACGGTAAAACAGTTTGCACTACAAACCAGTGTGTTCATAATTAAGCTAATACATTAAAATAATATGGTAAGACACACCAGTTTTCAATATCAAGCAGTAAAACAAGCTTTTTGTGCAGCTAAATATAGCTGAAAGTGGATGAGACCGGAAGCCAGACACAAAAAATGTACAAATGGCCGCACCCACTCTTATGGGAAAAATAAGGTGGATAGGTATTTTGCATTACATGTATGACGTTTATTCGCAAAAACAGATAACTCGTGTTTTTTTTTTGTTTGTTTGTTTGTTTTTGTCGTTTTCAAAAATCATATTTTTTATTGCGTTATGTTTTTATTGTGTTAATTAGCTGTATTTTTTAGTTACTTTTACTTAATCAAAATAACCCAATAAATATTGATTGAGATTTATTGGAATGCACAATAAAAAAAACATGAAGAAAAAAAAAAAAAAAAAAAAATATATATATATATATATATATATGTATGTATGTGTGTGTGTGTGTGTATACAAGTTTAGACTATTTCAGTACAAAAAGCCACCAGGATTTGATTGGATAAAAAAATAGTTGCGTATGATGCAGTGCATTAATAGCATATTGCAATTACAGTGATTATAATTAATTATAAACTTAATTATGTCACTTTTCTCATTTAAATGTAAAAATAATTACGTCAAATGACATAATGTCAAAATTTATGCATGACTAACTTCACTGTTCACTAACATGTTTTTTTTTTTTTTTTGGTCATTTCTGAAATAGTGAATAAAATTAAACTTTATTTTACACACAATCTCCTTGGAATTCTCTAAATGCATGTACACTACCAGTCAAAAGTTTTCGAACTTTTTTTTTTTTTAAGGTTCTCTTCCTAAAGAAATAAAACTCTTCTGCTCACCAAGGCTGCATTTATTTGATCCAAAATACAGCAAAAGCTGTAATGTTGTGAAATATTTTTACTATTTAAAATAACTGCTTTCTATTTGAATATATTTTAAAATATAATTTATTTCTGGGATCAAAGCTAATTTTACAGCATCATTACTCCAGTCTTCAGTGTCACATGATCATTCAAAGATCATTGTAATATGAAATTTTTTTCAGAATTCCTTGATGAATAGAAAGATCCAAAGATCAGCATTTATCTGAAATAAAAAGCTTTTGTAACATTATACCCTGTTCCATTCAAAAGCTTGGAGTCAGTATAAAATAAACTAAAATTACTTTTATTTAGCAAGGATGCTTTCATTTGATCAGAAGTGATGATAATGACAGTTATAATGTTACAAAAGACTTTTACTTTAGATAAATGCTATTCATCAAAGAACCCTGAAAAAATTCTACTCAGCTGTTTTCAACATATAATAATGTTTTTTGAGCAGCAAATCAGCATATCAGAATGATTTCTGAAGGATCATGTGACACTGAATACTGGAGTAATGATGCTGAAAATTCAACTTTGCATCACAGGAGTAAATTCTATTTTAAAATATATTCAAATAGAAAACTATTGTTTTAAATGTAAAAATATTTCTACTTTTCACTGTTTTGCTGTACTTTGGATCAAACATTAAAAATCTTTACACTAAAAACATTTGACTGGTAGTGTGTACATATACAGCATTTTTACTATGAGTGATTGAAATTTAAGCTTCTTGGTCTTAAGAATGCACTGATTAAAGACTGCAAGCGTGTATCCATTAGGAAATGGCAGTATTAATTCCCTTTCCCTGTTGTGCTGTGCTTATATGGATATGCGTGACATTAGCGTGTTTTGTGACTTTGATCTGTCTCTCATCAGGTCCATGGTTTTCTCAGGAGTAAGCTGTGCTCTCTCTATGAGAACGACTGCATCTTTGATAAGTTTGAGTGCTGCTGGAGGGGTGACGACAGGTGAGGAGTTCAAGCATCTTTGAGCACATTTCAGTTTGTGATTAAAAGCAAATACAAAGCAAACTTCAAACAGACATGAGCTGCGTGCACAGCCCCGTATCACTGCGTTCAGGGAGAGTCTATCAGACTAAAGCTTTTATCTCTGACTAACAGAGCGCTTGCATTTACTGACACACTACACTGTTTCAGGAACTTCCTCATTTCCAGTAAATCCAGTAAAATACATGTAACTGCATTATATAGAATATATGAAATATTCATTGTTACTTTGTAGAAATTAATACAATTCTTTTTTTTTTTTTTGATACACTGATCAAAAAAACAATTAAAATGACTGATAGTAATGACATTTAAAATGTCACACTTTCTATTTCAAATAAATTCTGTTCTTTTGAATTTTCTGTTCATCAGTGAATCCTGAAATATAAAGCACCACAACGTTTCCAACACTGATAATAATCAGAAATGTTTCTTGAGCAGCAAATCAGAATATTAGAATGATTTCTGAAGGATCATGTGACTCTGAAGACTGGAGTAATGATGCTGAAAATTCAGTTTTACATCACAGGAATAAATTACATGTAATAATTTTTTTTTTACAATATTACTACGTTTACTGAATTTTTGATCAAATAAATGCAGCCTTGGTGAGCAGAAGAGACTTCTTTCAAAGAAACAAAAAGCAAAAATGTTACCAACCTCAAATGTTTGAAAGGTAGTGTAATAAAATTTACTGTCAGTAATAATTGCTAAATTGGAATGAATAAAATTAAACTTTTTAATTTGCACAACAAAATAATATATTTTGTCTGTTTACTGAAAAGCTATATATATATATAAACAATGGCTTTTTGGCAGAAAAAAGTCAAAGCAAATACATAATATATATCTATATCAATCAGTGTATTTATTGTTATAGTTTTCATTAATATTTTGAATCAATATTTTGAATGTTATTTTTTTTTATGGTTTCTGTTTTCAGTGTAATTTTAAAGTATTAGTAATTCTGTTCTGTTGTGTTGTCATTTTAGTAGCTTTTTTATATGCCTATATAGTTTTATTATATTATTTATTATATTTAGTTTAAAAAAAAATTGTATTTTATTTCAGTTAATGTTTATTTTAAGTAACAATAAGTTTTATGTTTTCATTATTTAATATTTAATATAAAATCAACCCTACATTTATAATTAAAATGAAAAAAATTTAAATATATAAATTATATATATATATATATATATATATATATATATATATATATATATATATATATATATATATATATATATATATATTTAATGTTTATATTAGTTTCAGTTATTTAAAAAAAAAAAAAAAAAAAGTAATATTTTTTTGTAAATAAGTATACTTTTTTTTTTTTTTTTTTTTTTTTTTTTTTTTCATTCATTTGTTCATTTCATTTTATTTAACACATTTTTTTAAATGGTTATGACCCTGGACCATAAAACCAGTCATAAGGGTCAACTGAGGTTTATACATCATCTGAAAGATAAATAAATAAGCTTTCTATTAATGTATGGTTTGTTAGGATATGACAATATTTGCCTGAGACCTGGAATCTGAGAATCTGAGGGTGCAAAATAATCTAAATATTAAGAAAATCGCCTTTAAAATTGACCAAATAAAGTTCTTGGCAATGCATATTACTAATCAAAAATAAAGTTTTATATATATTCACGGTAGGAAATTTACAAAATATCTTCATGGAACATGATCTTTACTTAATATCCTAATGATTTTTGGCATAAAAGGAAAAATAGATCATTTTGACCCATAAAATGTATTGTTGGCTATTGGCTACAGATATACTTGTGCGACTTATGACTGGTTTTGTGGTCCAGGGTCACATATAGTATATATTTGATGTTTGTATATAAAATGTTTGTAATGCGTTCCTTATTTTCTCACAATTTTCCGTCTCCCTGTTCTCAGCGAGGTCATGACGGGCTCCTACAACAACTTCTTCCGGATGTTCAACCGCGACGCCCAGCGCGACGCGACCCTAGAGGCCTCGTGGGAGAACGGCTCCCCCGGCTGCCCGCTCAAGACCTGGCGCGTGTGCGCGGGGAGCCGGCGCAAGAGGAACGAGATCGGCGTCGACTGCCTGGACTTCAGCAGAAAGATCCTGTACACCTCCTGGCATCCTCAGGATAACATCGTCGCACTGGCGACAGTCAATAACCTTTACATATTCCAGGAGAAACCCAATTAGGGATTTCAGACGGCTTCGTCCCCATTCCTAGCTGCAAGAGTCAGACGGGACACACGCTAAGCACAACGTCTCTCCTGAAACTCATAGTCTTAATATTAACCACTGTAGTACACGAAAAACCTTTTGGATTACTCTATTACGTTAATTGAAACACTGTAGGCCGGAAAGAAGGGATTTTTAGTT
Source organism: Cirrhinus mrigala (assembly GCA_036247105.1). Taxonomy (NCBI): domain Eukaryota; kingdom Metazoa; phylum Chordata; class Actinopteri; order Cypriniformes; family Cyprinidae; genus Cirrhinus; species Cirrhinus mrigala. The sequence goes on from CM070014.1 coordinate 34,485,785, forward strand.
TGTATTACTGTATTTGTTCTTTTTTCTTTTATTTTGCACATTGTCCGTTTTAGCTTTAATCAGAAACATCAGTCATTTCTGGGTTATGAACACACAACGAAACTGACTTGCGAGCAACCAGAAGAATCCTGTTTAATAAGTTTGCAGAATCATAACGAATCAATTCGACTCTTCACGCACTGATCGCTCCCTTCTGAACTCAGGCCTGGTGCAACGGGACGTTTCCTTCACCAAACACTCAGTCTAACGCCTGACATTCGTCCACAAGTGCAATTGCCTTGAAGCAGGGTTCCCAAATAGCTCCATTATTCCCTACATTAAGTCCCTAATGGGTACAACTAATCGTGGCATTAATTTTATGCAATATCTTAGTCTTGGAGGAAGGGGAGACTTTTTAATCGGTCTCTTTTAATTGTTTTGTAGAGACACACAAATGTTTCAAGTCTTACGTAAATGTTTGTGCAGATGTGCATGTGTTATGATTTCCGGCATCTTTTGACGTGTGTCGTTTTATTTGCAGCTTTTTAATACAGAATGGTTCCTATGAGGTAAAGAATGCTCTAGATATTTTTATATGAATTTTCGAGAATTGAAATTATGTCAGTATTCGGTGTATTAATGCTGTTGACTGGTGCAGAATGATTCTGTATAATGGAGTGTGTTTACATGGAAATCAGGCCTGCTGTATATGAACAAACCCTGAAGTATGTTCCCTTTATCTTAATAGTTGTACAACCCAAAATGTAAAATTAAACTTAATTTTAAGACCGAAAGCATGGGCTCGTTTTTCCATTCGGAGGTCGGCGAAGGAAAATCCAATTGTGGAGTAATGGCATTGTGTTATATATCAGGTAAGAGAACATTATATGGAGATCTTTTAACATCTGCTCCACATTTAGGTTAGCAGGAACAAATAGGCCAGCCAGAAATGAATCTGTGCCTGAGCTATTTTAGGAGTTGGTGATCTGTGAACCGAAGTAATGGGTTTTTAGGTTGTCGTGATGGCAGTACACGTAAACACTGGATGCTGTCTATTGTTTAAAATAGGAGCAACATCCATAACTCAATATGACCCCTGTGATAATGTTTATATAATGTCTGTAGATAGATATCACTTTACTTTCAAATACACTTCACCCTCTAACACTAGCACTGTCTATTCTATCTCCGTTCTATTTCTGTTTAATCCACTTGGTTTTTTGTTAACACTAACATACTCTATTCTATTTCAATTCTATCTGCTTGTTTTCTTTTTATGTTTTAAAAAATAAAATAACTGATCCTCTAACATTAGCATTCTCTATTCTTTTTCTATTTTATCTATTTTTTTTTTTTTTTTTTTTTTGCTGGATGTAATAATGAACATAGTGGTTGTCATTTACTCCCAACATCTGAGCCGCTGAAGATGCAGTGGATTACGTTTGTTTGTGAAGGGAATGCGCCTCCCGATCTACATATAACCATCTATATTTGGGCAAATCATTCGTGATCCAGCTTCACTTACAGCAGAAGTGAATATAAGAGTTTTTTTATGAATCTTAGCGATCGCCTTTCCTGATAAGGTGCTAGTTTAGCGGCTAAATGCGACTAAAGTAAACAGGCTCGTCACTCCACAGAGAGAAGAGAAAGGTGGGGCGAGCAGTGCTCATTAACATTTAAAGCGACCTCGACTTCCTCGAACAGGTTGACTTTGCAGAGCTCATTTTGACGAGGTAAACAGGGTGTTTTTTTACACTAACATTGAGAATTTTTAACCAAAGTATATTATAGACTTTTCATTAAGACCCTAAAGAATCACATCAACTTGTGGAAAATGGGCATCCGATGACCCCTTTAAAAAAAAAAAAAATAATAATTGACCCTCTAACATTAGCGTTTGCTATTCTTTTTCTATTTTATCTACTTGTTTTCTTTATATTTATTATAGATAATAAAAATAAATGACCCTCTAACATTAGCGTTCTTTATTCTTGTGCCATTTTATGTGCTTGGTTTTTTTTTTTATTTATTAAAAAAATAAAAAAATTGACCCTCTAACACTAGCATTCACTATTCATTTTCTATTTTATCTACTTGTTGTCTTTTTATTTATTCAAAAATAAAATAATTGACCCTCTAACACTAGCGTTCTCTAATCTTTTTCTATTCTACTTGTTTTCTTTTTATATATTAAAAAATGAAATAATTGACCCTCTAACACTAGCGTTCTCTAATCTTTTTCTATTCTACTTGTTTTTTTTTTTTTTAATTTATTATAAAAAATAAAATTACTGACTCTCTAATATTATACAAATAATTGACCTTCTAACACTAGTGTTCTCTGTTCTTTTTCTAATCTGTGTTTTCTTTTCATTTATTAAAAAATAAAATAATGGACCCTCTAACATGAGCATTCTCTATTCTTTTTCTATTCTATCCACTTATTTTGATTTTATTTATTTAAAAAAAATTAAAAATAATTGTCCCTCTAACATCAGCATTCTGTTTTTTCTATTTCATTTACTTAAAAAATAAAACAATTAACACTCTAACATTAGTGTTCTCTATTCTTTTTCTATTCCGTCTGCTTGTTTTCTTTTTAGCTTTCTTTTTATTATTTCTTTTTATATATTAAAAAATAAAATAATTGACCCTCTAACACTAGCATTCTCTGTTCTTTTTCTATTCTACTTGTTTTTTTTTTTAATTTATTATAAAAAATAAAATTACTGACCCTCTAATATTATACAAATAATTGACCTTCTAACACTAGTGTTCTCTGTTCTTTTTCTAATCTATGTGTTTTCTTTTTATTTATTAAAAAATAAAATAACGGACCCTCTAACACCAGCGTTCTTTATTCTTTTTCTATTGTACTTGTTTTCTTTTTATTTATTATAAAAAAAAAAATAATAATTGACCCTCTAACATGAGCATTCTCTATTCTTTTTCTATTCTATCCACTTATTTTGATTTTATTTATTAAAAAAAAAATAAAAAATAATTGTCCCTCTAATATCAGCATTCTGTTTTTTCTATTTCATCTACTTAAAAAATAAAACAATTAACACTCTAACATTAGTGTTCTCTATATTCTTTTTCTATTCCATCTGCTTGTTTTCTTTCTAGTTTTCTTTTTATTATTTATATATATATATATATATATATATATATATATATATATATATATATATATATATATATATATATATATATATATATTGTGTATAGAAACGAGAGCTTATTTTAGAGCTTACTTTTCTGTCTGTCACTCTGTTTCGGTCTATCAGTTTTACACTTTAAAATCATACTTCTGTTTTGCGCATTCTGTGCTGCACCTTTCATTTATTTAGGAGTCATCGCTGAAATTAAAGTTGTGAATGTGATGACGACGCATGTGCGCGTGCACGAGGAGCGGGCGGGAGCGTGCCGTGTTGACGGACGCGAGTGACTGGAGAGGCAACATGTCCACCACAGCCGCCGCGCAGCTGAACAACAATGAAGAACCGGGACTCAACGGTAAACCTTCGTCCGTATTTCTGCAGGGCAAACTCGGGCGGGATCCTAATGTCGCTTTAAAGCTGTTCTTTGTAAGGGTTGTATTTTTCTCTGGAGCTTTAAAACGCTGTTATGCAACATCTATTGTCTCACTTCGCTCAATGGCTGGAATTTCCTCCTCGCTCGTAGGGGAGGGGCGAAAGGGCGGGAGCGTAAGATGGCGTCATGACGCCAGAGCGAATGAGATTAAACGTGAGCGGGAGTCGCTGTGGCGTTGCTCGGCAACGCAGAATGATTGATGGCACATAAGCCAATCGTTATTAATTTAACGCCGTGGAGGCGTGGCTACGCTGATATCAAAACAAGGCGAAGAGGGGCTCTGAGAAAAATGGAGGCGGGGGGCGTGTAAATAAATAAAAAAGCGGAATTCATTGCGATTTAATTTGAGAGGGTTTTACCATCATTTTTTTTTCTGTTTATTGTGTGCACTATTCTGTTTTAGTTATTTAGTAGCAAGGTAATTCCTGTTAAGCAGTATTTTCATGCACCCTTCATCTGATAATATATTGAATACATAAAAAAGAATGAAATTTTATTAAATAGTTTTTTTTTAATCACAATAATAACACAATTAAGTGAACACAAAGAGTATTTTTAAATAATTTAATTACTTTAGTGAATTTTGTCAATGTCCTGTCTTGAAAACAGCCATTTATTAGGAAATTTTCCTCTCTCTCTCTCTCTCTCTCTCTCTCTCTTTTTTTTTAAATTATTTATTTATTTTTATTGTTGGGAACATTTAATTAAGCTTGTCTTTAAAATACAGTTTTTTAAAGGACAAATATAATAAATAAAGAAACTTAATTCATTGCAAATTTGGGTGGGTGTTGCCTTAATATTTGACTGTTTATTGTGAGCCCTATTTTGTTTTAGATGTTTAGTAGCAGGGTTATTGTTGTTAAGCAGTATTTTCATCCCCCCCTGCACATTATAATATACTGAATACATTGAAATAAAAAATCTTTTTTTTTTTTTTTACAATAATACCACATTTAAGCGAACACAGACAGTGTGTTAAAACAATTTCATTACTTAAGTGAATTTTGTCAATGTCCTGTCCTGAAAACAGCAATTTATTAGGAATTTTCCCTTTTTTTCAGCTTTTTTTTTTGTTTGTTTGTTTTTTCATTGTTGGGAACATTTTATTAAGCTTTACTTTAAAAGAGTTTTTAAGGACTGTTGAGGCCTATGTTTGCACAGCTTTGGGAATGTATGGGAGTTTCACACAATTATACTTCAGATTTGTACACTTGCATGCCACAACCTTCATTTATTAAGCAGATACCACTGAATCGCTTTGACTGTGGTGCGAGAACAATGAGCTTGTTAGTGCTTGTGTTTAGTAAGCATTACTGAAACATTTAAACTGTTAAATTGCATTATATAACAGCTCTGCGGAAGCACTAAGCTCGTAAAACTGATCATTTCATACTAGAAAAAAAAAAAAATCTTTTACCGGTCAGATTTCATTTATGAAAAAAATGTATGTACCATAATTTCAAACCACATTTCCTTCTAGAATAACCCTTAAGGTTTGTAGTTGCATAATCTGAATGCATATTCAAATTATCTGAAAATATTTGACATGCAATGGCGTTGTGTAGCAGCTGTAAGTAACAACATTTCCCTGCTGTCTTTGCAGTTCTGGTTGCACTTGTTGTAAAGGGATGTAATAAAGTAATTTAGGTTTATTGTGTAATTTATGACGTCTTTGTAAATCCATCTCAAATCTGTCAAGAAGTCAATATAAGTAATATAAAAATGCTTTTATGTTTTCTTAATACGTTCATGATCTTGTTGTGCAAAATTCACCAATGCACATTATTCTGAAGAATAATAGTTTGTTTTTATGACCTTTCAACTTGCTGACTTCTTATTTTTCAGCCCCTCTTCTCAAATATCTTGTCATATAGAGACACTTTTCACCATACAATCAATTCCTGACAGGTAAAATCAAGTCCTACCCTGCAGTCATTCTTCTTGAATATCCTGTTGTGGTTGGAAATTCGACACATTGCAATAGTTGCAAGTGCTTTTTCTTGTTGACTAGATTAAAGTGTTGTTTGCACATCAGATTTACACAGGCTAAACACAGCCTAGTGTGTTGCCTACCTAGACGGCGTTTAACCTATGATATCCCAAAATGCTGTCTAGATAGGCAGCTCAATAGGTTTTAGGATGCAGTCTGTCTTTCAGAAGGTGCAGACTCACGAAAATGAGTCATCTTGTTTACTAGTTAGTGTTTAGTGAGGGTGAATGGTGGGTTTATGGGCGTCTGTGGCGCACAGACAGATCTGGGTTACAGACACAGCAGGGGGATGGGACAGGGTTTGATGTGCCAGAGATTACATAATCCCTCCCTCCGTCCCGCTCCGGTCCTGCAGTGAATTCTATCAGAGCTGCTCCAGGATCAGTGTGTTTAGTTGTGTAACTAGAGCTGGTGTGTTGTCTCTGCGTTCATTTGAATATTTTACCACACTGATGTAGTTGTTCACCACTTCTTTTGGCCAGTCTGTTTCCACAGTGGGATAAAAAGGTGACTTAAATAGCGACTTTATCCAGCGAGTTTTTTCCAGAATTGTGAGATTAAACTCAGATTTTTCAAAATGTTCTTTAAAATTTTGTCATTTTGTAAGAAATGTAAACAATAAATACCGTTTCGTGGCTCTTTAATGTGTGCCACGACAGATCGCTGTAGAGCCTCAGTTCAAGCGGCATGTGAACCAATCATCTCTTCCTCTACTATAGCATGACATAAACATGAATAAAAATCAGAAAGTGTCTTGTTTCAACCTTGGAAAGACATCAATACACAACATTTTTCAAGTTCAAGTCCACCAACGTTAATATGGAAGCCCTTTCTCGCCACTGAATAAAAAATTAAAAATTGCGACTTTATCTCACAATTCTGACTTTTTATATCAGAATTGCATTATACAAACTTGCAATTCTGACTTCTGAATTCTGACTGAGAAATAAAGTCGCAATTCTGAGAAATAAAGTCAGAATTGCAAAATATAAAGTCAAAATTCTGACTTTTTTCTCTCGCAAATTCGAGTTCAATTAACAGAATTGATAATATAGCGAGTTATAAAGTCCAGTTTTGAGGGAAAAAAGACTGATATGTTCTGACTTTTTTTCTCAGAATTGTGAGATATCAACTCGCAATTGTGTGTTATAAAGTCAGAATTGTAAGATATACTTGCAATTCTGAGAAATAAAGTTGCAATTCTGAGAAATAAAGTCAGAATTGCGAGATACAAAGTCACAATTCAGACTTTTTATTTCTCACAATTGCGAGTTTATTTCTGGCAATTCTGGCCTTTTTTCCCTTGCAATTCTCAGAATTGTGATATAATTTATAATTTAATTGACAGAATTGATATAAACTTGCAATTGCAATAAAGTCCAGTTTTGAGGGAAAAAAAGACTAATATGTTCTCAGAACTGCGAGTTTATATCTCAGAATTCTGAGAAAAAAAGTCAGAATTGCAAGCTTGTGTCATGCAATTCTGAAAAAAAAAAAAATTGGAATTTTGATTTTTAAAAAAAAGTCAGAGTTGTAAGATTAAAAAGTCACAGTTTTTTTTATTTTTTATTTTGTAGCGGAAACTGGCTTCCATACGTTAATCTCCTATCTGGTTAGTTTGTTGGGCAAATGATTGGTCAGATCAGATCGCCTGTCAATCAAACTCCCGGCGAAGGGACGATTCTGACTTCTTTTCTCAGAATTATGAGATATAAACTGGCAATTCTGAGAAATAAAGTCGCAATTTTGAGAAATAAATCAGTCACAATTCTAACTTTTTTTTCTTGCAATTCAAATTTTTTTCCTTGCAATTCTCAGAATTGTGGTATAATTGATATTATAATTGACAAATTATATAAACCTGCAATTGCGAGTTATAAAGTCCAATTTTGAGTAAAAAAGACTGATATGTTCTCAGAATTGTGAGTTTTGTTGGGCAAAATGGCAGATTCAGCGTTATGATTGGTCAGATCGCCTTTCAACTCCCAGCAAAGGGACGATTCTGACTTCTTTTCTCAGAGTTGTGAGATATAAACTCGCAGTTGTGAGATATAAGCAGTGTTGCCAAGTCTGCAGTTGTCCCACAGAATTGGGCTACTTTAACACTGTTGCCGTGGGTTGTTTTTAGCCCCTGGAATGCGAATTTTAAACATGTGTATTTTACACCCCAGAATGCAATTTTTAGTGGAGGACCCCCCTCAAAACATGATTGGGCTAGTTTTGAGAAGCAATTGGGCGGATTTTGTTGTGAAAACTTGGCAACCCTAGTTATAGTCCAATTCTGAAGGGAAAAAAGTGACACTTCTTTTGTGGGTTAATATCTCAAAATTCTGATATTATAAGTCGCAATTGCGAGTATATATATCATGCAATTCTGACTTTTTAACACAATTGTGAGTTTATATCACACAATTCTTGCTTTATAACTCGCAATTTCGAGTTTATAGCATGCAATTCTTATTTTATAACTCGCAATTTCGAGTTTCACCCAATTCTGACTTTAGAACTTGCAGTTCCAATTCCATCTTGCAATTTTGAGAGAGAAAGTCAGAATTGTGAGATAAAAAATCACAATTACCTTTTATATTTTTTTTTATTGCAGTGGCAAAAATGAGCTTCCACACCAAACAAACTAGATTTACATATTTTTTTAAGCATGTGAGTGCCAATGCAAAACCTTGTCAAAAGGTTGTCTAGTGTGTTCTGAGTGGTTACTAGGTGGTAATCTAGTTGGCAGATTTGGCTAGGGTCCCTCTTTCAATGCAAGTTTGAAGTCTTCTCCATTTTGTGTTGTTGTGATGCAGCGAGACAACAAATGCTCACAGATGAAGAGCTGCTGGAATGTATTCTGCCATGGCAACATGCCCATAACTGTGGGCAAATAACAAGAGTTCAGTGTTGTGGGCTGGTGAAGGATTTTGCCATAATAAGATGTGCTGATTTAAACAGGACGCTGGCTTATTAGTGCTGTGTGATTACGACAAATGTTGTTGATTATTTCCCTTGATATTGTATACATTTTAAATGACTTATTTAGTTTGGAGCAGCTGCAGAGACTTCAAGGTGGACTCAACCACCCGGAACACCCTAGCAACCGCATAGCAATGCCCTAGCAACATCCCACCACTCCGTCATGTTATTAAAGCATCATGGGACCTGTCTGTGGATTTTCTGTGTTGCCTAGCAACAGTGAGGGTCAGACGGGACACACGTGTGTCTCATGTTTGCGCCGGGTCAACAGTAGATGTTTGTTCTCACAAGTCATGTTCCCTTTTGAGCAAAATGTGCATTTTTGGCTCTCCTTTGCTTAAAATTCAGGTGCTTTCTAATTGCTTATTCAGTGCTGATGTCAATTCCACAATCCTGCCTAAAGAATAAATTGAAAACGCATCAATTTGGTGGACATGTACGCTAGGCACTCTCATAAAAGCTCATTTACAGTAGATTTAATTGGATTAAAAATAAATAAATAAATAAATAAATTAGCTGATGCTAATGACCATTTGGATCTTTTCAGGGTCCTGGGTGGAGCTGGAGATGAATGGAAACACTCAACAGCAGAACCCCAGCTTGCCCTTGCTGCTGGGGAACGGGAACCAAGGCGAGTCCCAGGCTTCACCGGCCCTGGAGGCCGTGCAGGAGGAAGAGGAGGTCCTAACAGGAGGACTGGAGCACGTGCCTTCCTCCTCCTCTATCCATAATGGAGACATGGAGAAAATCCTACTGGACGCCCAGCACGAGTCCAGCCCCAGCAGCTCGTCCTGCAACAGGTACGAGCAGAGAAACAGGCCACTCACATACCTTTATTCACAGAAACTCCGCCCTTTAAATCGGAACACTCAAAATGATTGACGGGAAGAGAGTGTTTCTGATTGGCTAAACATCAATGGGCTATAAAAACCATTATTGTTGGACCATAAAAACATTCTTGTTACTTGAAATAAAATAAATGTTGATTGAAATAATTATATATATAATTTTTTTTTTTTTTTTTTTTAAAAGAAGATTTGATTCGATTAAAAATACAGAAAAAAACGGTAATATTGTGAAATATTATTGCAATTTAAAATAGTGTTTTTCTATTTTAATATACTTTAAAATAGAATTTATTCCTGTGATGCAAAGCTGAATTTTTAGCATCATTCCTCCAGTTTTCAGTGTCACATGATCCTTCAAAAAACATTCTAATATGCTGATTATCAATGTTGGAAACAGTTGAGCTACTTAATATTTTGTTTTTTTGGAAACTGTGATACTTTTTTAGCATTCTTTGATGAATAAAATATTGAAAAGAACAGCATTTATTTAAAACAGAAATATTTTGTAACAATATACAGTACCGTTCAAAGTTTGGGGTCAGTAATTTTTTTCTTTCTTTCTTTCTTTCTTTGAAAGAAATTAATACTTTTATTTCAGCTAGTTCCAAGGAAACATTTCTCATTTCTATTTAGTTTAGCTTAATGTTCTTAAAGTAACTAAAAGAAAAATTAATAAAAAACTATATAGACTAATTTTAATAAAATGAAAACAACACAGCTAAATTAAAATGAAAAATATAAAATGTAAAACTAATTTAAACTTTAATACTATAATATAAAACTAATACTTTAATACTACAATTTAAAACTATAATAGTGTCTCGGTGATGACAAATTAACACTGCACTGCACACTTCAGTGTTATGTCAGTATTATTTATGTACTATTAAAGTATTAATTAACATTTTTATTTGTCTTCTATTTTCATATTTATTGTTTATATTTTTATTTTAGTAATTTTATTATGTTCTTTAAATCTGTGACTTAATCAGTAAAGTTTTTTTCTATTTATTTTATTTTTTATTCTTATTTAAGCTTTAGTTTTAGTAATTTTAGCACTTCAACATAAACATATTTCAGTTAGCCCTTTTTTTTATCTAATATTTATTTTTTCTAATATTTCAGCTTTATTTTAACTGCTGAAAACAATTTTAATCAGTTTTAGTTAACAATAACAACACAGAAAAGGCCATATTCTACACTTTTCAGCATTTTAATTTTGTCCATGGAGTCCACTTAATTGTATAATATCAGTCAGGATTTCATGCACCAACATTTCATATTTATTTCTAATTTTTAAGACAAGGACAGAAAGGTTTTTTTAGCTCTAATATAAGGAATTAAGAGCTAAAGTTAAAGCTTGATGTATTTACCATTCTTATGACACATCTATGGCATTCATGTACACTCATTTCATAAATAACATTCATTTATTATTACCTGTCTATTGGTCATAATGACTAAGGAAGAGTGAATAATCAGTGTTGGGGAGTAACTAGTTACATGCAATGGAATTACGTAATTTAATTACAAAATAAATGTAACTAATTGTTACAGTTACTGAGAAAAAATGTGTAATTAAGTTACAGCTAATTAAAAAAATGTTAATGATTACAAAGGGCGTTACATCTGAATATATTCACACTCACACACGCATACAAACAAAATTTAATTGATTTCTTTCCAAAATTGCATTGGCTGCTCTAAAATATGAGACACCAGTGTTTCAGGAGTTTAGGACACAGTGTAGGAAACATTTATTTAATAACCGTGTTATTTTCTCTTTGGGTTCGTGTATATGCTTTATTTTTTTAAGATTGACTGTTTTTTCTAAGACATTGTTAGACGTCAGTGTTTCCTGTCATAAATATGCAAAGATTTGATTCCAAAAACAGTATCACAGCTATTAAACTATATCTTATTATAATTTAAATCAGTATTTAACTTCAGAATGATCTCAAAGTAAACAAAAAAGGTGCTAAAGTATGATTTCATCTTGGCTGTGCTTTAAAATTTGTACATTTTAATTCAAGTGATGAAGGATTTTGAAAGTCTGACAGTAATCCGTGTTTGAAAATAGATGTTTGAAAATGATTAACAGTTGAAAACTTAATTTAGAAATTTAGAACTTTAATAAAGTAACATTTTAAATAGAGTAATCTGTAATCTGTAACCTGTTACATTTGCAAAGTAACCTTCCCAACACTGATGATAGTAAATTCACACATGAATATGCAGAAAGAGCTAGTTAGTCCCACAGGAGCCTTTGATTTAGTGGTTCTATTCTTCACATAAAGTGTCTCTCAGTAGTTTATTTCACTCCTTAAATGATTCAGCCATCTGTGGTTCTTGTTTTCTCTAATCGGTATTTTACATTTCTGTGATGTGTTTACAGCCCACCACGACCACACAGTCCTGATCAGGATGAGGGGCAGATCACGTTTGATGTGGAGATGCCCAGTGAGAGAGACTGTCAGGTAAGAGCAGCACAGTTATTACTGAACTACTGTCTAAGAACAATACAGCATGGCGGCATCGTTACATAATAAGCACACTTTAATGAGTGCCGTGCATCACACATGCTGGTCTTTTCTCATCCCCTTCAGTCAGAAGATGACAGTCTGGAGAAGGACAAAGAGGATGACATCCTCATGAATAAAGGGGAGAGCTGGGTAGCAGACTGGTCCAGTCGACCAGAGAACATTCCCCCGAAGTAAGAACGTATAACCATTTTGTGTGAATGTTCATAGTTTCATAACATATTTCCACATGAAAAATGTATTAATTTCTAAACAAATCCAACATAATGAATTCAGTAAAATAACTAATTCTTTGTGAAAATGAAATATAAGATTTTATTTTATTAAAAAATGTTTATTATTAAATTATTTTATTTATTCTATTTTATTTTAATATGAATGTATTTTATTTTCTTTCAAAAAATATTTTATGTATTTATTTTTAAAGGGGACATCAGATCCACAATTTGATATTATTCTTTCTTCATGAAATGTCTGTAACATACTTAAAATTCTTTAGTGATTGTGTAAAACAACACCCTTTTTACCTTGTCAAAAACAGCTCTGTTTACAGTGACTCATTTTGGTGCATGTCTCTTTAAATGATAATGAACTACTGCTCACCCCACCAAGACACAAGACACGTGAATATATCCATATCCAGTCAAACATTTTTGGACAGTAAGATTTTTGATGTTTTTTAAAGAAGTCTCTTCTGCTCACCAAGCCTGTGTTTATTTGATCCAAAGTACAGCAAAAACAGGAAAATTTTGAAATATTTTTACTATTTAAAATAACTGTTTTCTATTTGAATGTATTTTAAAATGTAATTTATTCCTGTGATTTTAAAGCAGATTTTTTAGCATCATTACTCCAGTCACATGATCCTTCAGAAATCATTCTAATAGTCTGATTTGCTGCTCAAAAAACATTTATAATTATTATTCTTATGTTGAAAACAGCTGAGTAGAATTATTTCAAGTTTCTTTGATGATTAGAAAGTTCAGAAGAACAGCAAGATAGAAATCTTTTGTAACATTATAAATGTCTTTATCATCACTTTTGATCAATTTAAAGCATCCTTGCTAAATAAAAATATTAATTTCTATAATTTCTTTCCCCCCAAAACAATTATACTGACTTCAAGCTTTTGAATGAAATGGTGTATAATGTTACAAAAGCTTTTTATTTCAGATAAATGCTGACCTTTGGATGTTTCTATACATCAAAAAATCTTGAAAAACATACTCAACTGTTTTAAATATTGAAAATAATAATAATACATTTTTGAGTAGCAAATCAGCATATTAGAATGATTTCTGAAGGATCGTGTGACACTGACGACTGGAGTAATGATGCTGAAAATTCAGCTTTAATCACAGGAATAAATTACATTTTAAAATATATTCAAATAGGAAACCATTATTTTAAATACTAAAAATATTTTGATCAAATAAATGCAAGCTTGGTGAGCAGAAGAGACTTTTTTAAAAACCATTAAAAATTTTACTGTCTAAAACCTTTTGACTGGAAATGGCTTGGAGGTAGTCTTATTCAAATAGCTAGCTATCTACATAGAAGCCAAATTGAAACAGCTCACTGGATGGTGTGGGTTCAGCTTTTCTGAGCTGGCAGGCACATTAGAAAGTAAATGCAAAAAAAAGCTAAAATACAAACAAAAAAAAATCTGATGTCCCTTTAAAAATAGCATTTATTTAAAATTATTTCTTTTTTAATGAATTTTTTAAATATTGTATTTTGTTATTTTACTTTTTATTTTTTACTTTTTATTTGACTTTTTTTTTTTTTTTTTAACCGCCAGGAAAGTCAGTAACTCACAACAGAAGTTTGATGAGATATAATGTTCCTTTTTGACCATCTGCAGGGAATTCCACTTCCGCCACCCGAAGCGTTCTGGGTCAGTTTCTCTGAGCATGAGAAAGACAGGTGCTATGAAGAAGGGAGGTGTGTTCTCTGCCGAGTTCCTCAAAGTGTTTATGCCCTCGCTGCTGCTCACCCACCTCCTGGCTCTGGGACTGGGGTGAGTGTCAACACACAAACACACACACACACCTATAGCAGCTCTATCAAGAGGCTAATACTTTTTTGATGTGTTAATATTTTAATGCCTACTTTATGTTGAGTTAAAATTGGCTAAATTAATTGTAAATAGTTGTTTTCTTACTGATACTGGCGTTGTTTTTTAACTGGTGGGTTTTCAGTGCAAAAACACTATAAAATGTTATATATATTATTTTTAAGAAAAGCTGCTGCAAATCCAGTTTGGACAAAAATATTCAGAAACAAAATGAATTCATTCAGCATTTAGAGTTGCATTGCCATACACTGTCATTCAAAAGTTTGAGATCAGCAATGTTTTTAAAAGAAGTCTCTTATGCTCATCAAAATTTCACTTATTAGATCAAAAATGCAGAAAAAAAGTAATATTATGAAATATTATTGCAGTTTTCTATTTTAATATACTATAAATGTAATTTATTTCTGTGATTTTATTTCTGAATTTTCATCAGCCATTACGCCAGTCTTCAGTGTCACACAGTCCTTCAGAAATCATTCTAATATACTGATTTATCATCAATGTTAGACACGGTTGTGCTGCTTAAAGGAGAAGTCCACTTCCAGAACAACAATTTACAAATAATTTACTCACCTCCTTGTCATCCATGATGTTCATGTCTTTCTTCCTTCAGTCGTAAAGAAATTATGTTTTTTGAGGAAAACATTTCAGCATTTTTCCCCATATAATGGACTGATATGGTGCCCCGATTTTGAACTTCCAAAATGCAGTTTAAATGCGGCTTCAAACGATCCCAGATGCAGTTGTAAACGATCCCAGCCGAGGAAGAAGGGTCTTGTCTAGTGTAACGATCAGTTATTTTAATAAAAATAATACAATTTATATACTTGTTAATGCCAAACGCTCATCTTGTCTTACTCTGCCTGGACTGTTTTTGTTCCGGTTCATGACAGTTAGGGTATGTCAGAAAACTCCCATCTCATGTTCTCCCTCAATTTCAAAATCATCCTATATCACTGATTTACCGTTTTTGTTAAGGGTGTTTGATCTTCTTTGCATTTTCACTTTGCAAAGACTGGGTCGGTACTTCTGCAGCGATGTAGGATGATTTTGAAATTATTTTTGAAGTTGAGGGAGAAAATACGGTCAGAGTTTTTCGACATACCCTAACTGTCTTGAGCCAGAATAAAAAGAGTTCAGGCAGAGCAAGACAAGATGAGCGTTTGAGATTAAAAAGTATTTCAATTGTATTTTTTTTTAATGTAAATAACCGGTTGTTTTACTAGATAAGACCCTTCTTCCTCGGCTGGGATCATTTACAACCGCATTTGGGATCGTTTGAAGCCGCATTTAAACTGCATTTTGAAAGTTCAAAATCGGGGCACCATGTTTTCCTCAAAAAACATAATTTCTTTACGACTGAAAAAAGAAAGACATGAACATTGTGGATGACAAGGGGGTGAGTAAATTATTTGTAAATTGTTGTTCCAGAAGTGGAGTTCTCCGTTAATATTTTTTTTTGCAACCAGTGTTATTTTTTTCAGGATTCTTTGATGAATAAAAGGTTAAAAAGCATTTATTTAAAATGTAGATCTTTTCTAACGATGTAAATCTTTATTATCACTTTTTATCAATTTAACACATCCTTAAAAGTATTCATATCTTTCAAAGAAAGAAAGAAAAAAAAAATTACTGACCCCAAACTTTGAACGGTAGTGTATATTGTTATAGAAAATGTCCCTCTTTTCTAGATTCCAGCATTGATAATAAATCAGCATATTAGAATGATTTCTGAAGCATCACGTGACACTGAAGACTAGCGTAATTATGCTGAAAATTCAGCTTGCATCACAGGAATAAATTATATTTTAAAGTAAATCTAAATAGAAAACCACTGTTTTAAAGGGGTCATCGGATGCCCATTTTCCACAAGTTGATATAATTCTTTAGGGTCTTAATGAAAAGTCTCTAATATACTTTGATTAAAAATTCTCAATGGTTTTGTAAAACAACACCCTTTTTACCTTGCCAAAATCAGCTCTGCAAAAATCATCTCATTCTAAGGGGTTGTTCCTTTAAATGCAAATGAGCTCTGCTCACCGCCCCTCTCTTCTCTCTGTGGAAAGACGATCTTGTTTACATTAGCCGCATTTAGCCGCTAAACTTCCTAACTACTACGTTATTAGGAAAGGCGATCGCAAAGATTCATAAAGAACCGCTTATACTCACTTCTGCTGTAAGTGAAGCTGGATCATGAATGATTCGCGCGAACATATACGGATATATGTAGATCGGGAGGCGCATTCCCTTCACAAACAAATGTAATCCACTGCATATTCAGATGCAGCTCAGATGTCGGGAGTAAATGACGACCACTATGTTCATTATTATATCCAGCAACACAACACCTCAATCGCTCAATCTGAGATATTCTTGTCTAACTTACATCTCTGCTCTGGCATCAAAACATGGAAAGTTACTGGACTGTGACAGCTGATCTAAGGTAAGAGCTCATGTCAATGAACTATCATGGGAGCGGCCTCTGTCGATTCGAAAAAGGGGATATTATTTTTACAGATTAATTAAAAACCACTGCATGAATTTTTATCATTATAGGGTAGATTTGTACATACACTGACAACACACATTAATGTTCAAACAACATGAAAAAGTGAACTTAGCATCCGATGACCCCTTTAAATTGCAATAATATTTCCCAATATTACAGTATTTTCTGTATTTTTTCAATCAAATAAATGCAGCCTTGATGAGCAGAAAAGTCTTTAAAAATATTAAAAATCTTACAGATCCCAAACTTTTGAACAACAGTGTATATACAAATAAAGATACAGTAATATAACTAAATACACTATTAAATCTATGTCCTTTTTCAGGGTCTACATTGGGAAAAGGTTGACCACACCCTCCACCAGCTCATTTTAAACCTGAACAGACCCCAGTGCCTGGACGCCCCATCATAAGCAGCGGTGGCACAGCAGTGGCCAATCATGTTATGATTCCTCTCTCTCTCTCTTTCTCATTCTCCCCCCTCTCTGACTTTCTCTTTATCATTTCTTTAACCCACAGTCCTGGTTTCCCATCACACCCTCTATTGGGAGACATTCTGCTTGTTGACCTTTGGCTGTGTTGCAGTTTTTTCCACTCTAACGCTGTGGCTTACTGACATGTTTTGGATGTTTTTCTTTGGACAGTAGTGACATTTATTTTTTTATGATACTCTACTATACAAGTTAGAGCCCCACTATAACCACAATCATAATACGCTTATATTTCTGCATGACGCACTTCATATGCAACTAATACAGAGTCTGGATGTGGCCCAGGATATCTTGGAAGTATATTCACTCCTAATAGGAAATCATTTCATGTTACGCAATTGAATTCATTCGCATCCATTCTTATACGACAGCATCAAAAATGAGTCATTTCGATTACGATTATAGGAGGACGACGACTGTTTAAAGACAGACCAAATCATTCTTTGCGTACGCTACGTTGCGTTGGACTGTTACGACAATTATTTAGAGACTTATTTCGCATAGAATGTAAATCTTTAGAGGTTCCACTCGGTTTTGTTTTAGGCCCTTTTCTGTTTGCTCCAATATGACATGCACAAAACTGAAGCATCACTTTATAGCAGCTGTATAGCATTAAAATATATAAGTAAATCACAAATTAACATTAACAATACATGTTTTTCTAATCGAAAGACCTTAAGCTAAAGAGATCAGCATGGACGTACATTTGTTTAAGAGCCAAACTGGTCAGATTAATTGTTTTTTTTAGTTTCTAGGGAAGCGACACACACACAAACTCACACGCTCTGGTTTGCCTTGATGCATATCCTGCTCGCAGCAGTTTCTGACTGTGTTTCTTAGTGCCAAAGGGTTTCCACCGCCAACCCAACATGAGTCGCTTGCACCTCTCATAGACTCGGTCTGGTTTGAGTGGATTATTTATCCTGTCGGTCACACCGTTTTTGACAACCTTACAAAAGCCTTTGGTTTTACTGTGAACACCCTGTTGATATTAGTCATAGTGTTGCTATAGTTGTGTATTATACGCCTTTTGTCAAGGCAACAGATCCGCACTCAGTGTACATATTTATATGCAATGTGGTGTAGTTTTACAGATAAAACTACTGATTTAGAAAACTTTAACAGGTTTACACTCACTGATTTACATATGAAATTTGTCTTGAACATGTCCAGGTCATATTTTATCCCATCTGAGCGAGAATATTTTTATTTATGAAGAATTAAGACATCTGAGGCATTATTTTCATGACAATTAAACATATTTTCCCCATTTTCTCATTACTATAATTAAAAAAATTATTTACATTTTAACATAATAATACATCATGGTTATGTTGTGGTTATGCATTTACAGTTAAAGTCAAAAGTTTACATACACCTTGTAGAATCTGAAAAAATGTATTTATTATACCAAAATAAGAGGGATCATACAAAATGCATGTTATTTTTTATTTAGTAGTGACCAGAATAAGATATTTTACATAAAAGATGTTTACATATAGTCCACAAGAGAACAGTTAAACTGCCTGCTGTTCTTCTGAAAAATCCTTCAGGTCCCACAAATTCTTTGGTGTTTCAGCATTTTTGTGTATTTCAACCCTTTCCAACAATGACTGAATGATTTTGAGATCCATCTTTTCACACTGAGGACAACTGAGGGACTCATATGTAACAATTTCAGAAGGTTTAAATGCTCACTGATGCTTCAGAAAGGCACAGTGCATTAAGACCTGTGGGGTGAAAACTTTTGAACAGAATGAAGATGTGTAATTTCTTCTTATTTTGCCTAAATCTAATTTGTTTTCCATTTAGTACTGCCCTTTTAGAAGCTACAGAAGGTGCTTCTGGGAAGGTGTTTCCCAGAAGACAAAATACATTAAATTTACCCTGTTCTTCAAATTTAAAAAGTCCCACCTGGCTTTTAATGCATCATGTTTCCTTTTGAATATCTTATTCAGGTCAGTGCTAAATAAAAAATAACATGCATTTTGTATGATCCCTCTTATTTTGGTAAAATAATTAACATTTTGCAGATTTTGTAAGGTGTATGTAAACTTTTGACTTTAATTGTATGTGGCTTTTAATGAAAAAATATATATTTATTTAATTTTAATTATCTAATTATATATATATATATATATATATTTTTTTTTTTATTATTATTATTTATGGGTAAAAGATAATCTGGACATTTTCTTGATAAGTTTTATAATTCACTCTCACAGTATCTAGTAACACTTCTACTAAGCAAAGTGTGTTTCATACAAAAAAAGCTAACAATTAAATAGTCCAGTTAAACAGGTCACCCTTTGCATTAAGGCCGTCTACGTCATTGTGCCACACTTTACTTCTTTACTCTGTTTTCATGCTTTTTTTCTCTCTCAGAGGGGGAGTGGAAATACAAGAGGCCAATTTAGTGTCACTTCAACCGTGCCTCGACTTTAGTTTGCACCTTTTCTGAGCCCCATTGCATGCGTGTGTTCAGAGAACCCACATCGGGAACGCGACGGAGGTGAAGTTTTCCCCTGCGTGGGGCGGAATGAGAACTGTGAATGGAATAGCTGTAGCTCATGTCAGATACGATACTAGCCCAACCCGATCTGTGTCGGGTGGGATCACCACACGAGATGTTTTACGCACATTATGATGTTTTCTTTCTCTGTTATATCTCTCTTTTGTTGTTTTGAGTTTTGGCTTTAATCATGAGCGTGGATACTGGAGGGCGGGGCCCTTGTGATTGACAGCTCCACCATGTGTTTCGTTTGAATTCCAATAGCGACTGGAGTGATGAAGCAATGAACGTGTAGTTTCTTGTATTTCACTGGTAATGGAGGAAAAGTGAACTGATATTAAAATATAACCTGACATTCATTTTTTCTTTTGTTGTCATTCCATTGCTAAACATTCCTCATGTGTTTGCTTTTGCCATGTGATAAGTCAGGAAGTTATATGGAATCCAACATTTTTTGTGTGACTTACCTATTATTTTCCCTGTTACTTTTGAAATTATTTCTTCATTATTTAAATATTCTTGCATTAATATGCATGTAGAACTAAGTAAATGTGGTTTAAAGCTATGGTACACATACAGTTGAGGTCAAAAGTTTACATACACTTTGCAGAATCTGCAAAATGTTAATTATTTTACCAAAATAAGAGGGATCATACAAAATGTATGTTATTTTTGACTTAGTACTGACCTGAATAAGATATTTCACATAAAAGATGTTTACACATAGTCTACAAGAGAAATTAATAGTTGAATTTATAAAAATGACCTTGTTTAAAAGTATACATAGACTTAATACTGTGTTGTTACCTGAATGATCCACAGCTGTTTTTTTGTTTAGTGATAGTTGTTCATGAGTCCCTTGTTTGTCCTGAACAGTTAAACTGCCTGCTGTTCTTCAGAAAAATCCCTCAGGTCCCACAAATTCTTTGGATTTTCAGCATGTTTGTGTATTTGAACCCTTTCCAACAATGACCGTATGATTTTGAGATCCATCTTTTCACGCTCAGGGACTAATACAGAAGATTCAAACGCTCACTGATGCTCCAGAAGGAAACATGTAAGTATCTTCTGTAGCTTCTGAAGGGCAGTACTAAATGGAAAAAAATATGAGATTTAGGAAAAATAAGAAAAATATACTATACAATATCTTCATTCTGTTCAAAAGTTTTCACCCCCATCAGTGAGTGTTTGAAACTTCTATAATAGTTGTGTATGAGTCCCTCAGTTGTCCACAGTGTGAAAAGATGGATCTCAAAATCATACAGTCATTGAGGGAAAGGGTTCAAATACACAAAAATGCTGAAAAACCAAAGAATGTGTGGGACCTGAAGGATTTTTCTGAAGCAGGCAGTTTAACTGTTCAGGACAAACAAGGGACTCATGAACAACTATCACTAAACAAAAAACAAAACAAAACAAAACAAACAAAAAAACACAGCTGTGCATCATTCAGGTAACAACACAGTATTAAGAATCAAGTCTATGTAATATTTTGAACAGGGTAATTTTTATAAATGTAACTATTTTTTTCTCTTGTGGACTATATGTAAATGTCTTTTATGTGAAATATCTTATTCAGGTCAGTACTAAATAAAAATTTTTACATGCATTTTGTATGAGCCCTCTTATTTTGGTAAAATAATTAACATTTTGCAGATTCTGCAAGGTATATGTAAACTTTTGACTTCAGCTGTAGTGTGGTGTGTATGGCAAGGATTCCCAAACTTTTGTGTCAGCTGAAGCCCTTTGACCTACAGTAAAAATTTGATTTTAAGTTAATATTTCAATAATTTAACAATGCATTTGCATGTTTACAATTTTTTATGTTGGTAAATGTTCACATGAAATGCAGGTAAACAAAATATTTAATCTTTTTTATTATTTTTTTATAATCTTTTTCTATTTTATTTCTTTTATTTTAACATTAATTATGCATTTTTATGATTTAATAATTATTTATATTTCATCAATTCACAAAGCCCCTGCAGCTTTAGCACAAACCCCAGTTGGGAAAACCCTGCTGTATGGCATAAAATAGAGAGTACTTTAGTTCGACAGTCTCAAAATTATACAAGCTTCATGTAAGTCCAAATCCTAAACCAAATACTCTTTTTAAATTATAGAGAAATGAAGATTCCGGCCTATTTGAAATGCTCCCCTTTTTCCTGGTTTAACCTCTCCAAGGTTTTTTATAGTTTCAAACAGTAGTGCATGAAAAAGTGCTAAAAAAGTGAAGGTCATGGGTTTGTTTCCCAGAGACTTCATGAACTAATAATATGTACACCTTAAATGCAATGTATAAAAGCATCTGCCAAATGCACAAATGTAAATGACCAACAAGTGTCTTTAGCTTAGAAATGAAATTTTACAAACAATATTTTCCCCTCCTTGGTTCAGTGTTCCTGTTGGTTTAATTTCCGCCGAACTCTATTTTCCATGTCTCAGCAGCTTTCAGTTCAGTTTTTGAGAGGATGTTTCTCAAAGCATTTTGTAATGCCAATCCATTTGCATGTAACAGGTCAACAAATTTGACTCCAAACGGAAAATACGGGCTGTATCTTTGCAACACTTTGACGTATTGCCATGAAACTTCCCATAATACTCTGATACTCACAAGATCATTTTGGTGACAATGACACTCTATGCCTTTCCACCAGTTTAATGGATTTTAGCATCTTTTTTTGTTTACTTGCCCCCTAAATTTGTCCAATCCAGGCAGGGCTGCCAGGTTTTCACAACAAAACCCGCCCAACTTGCTACTCAAAAGTAGACCAGTTACATTTTAAGGAGTGTCCCTCTATAAAAATTGCATTCTGGGGGATAAAATGCATGTTTTTTGGCAAGGTTCCCCTGGTAAAATTAGCATTCCAGGGGCTAAATATTGCATTTTTGGGGTCGCTTCAACCCGCGGCAACAGTGTTAAAGTTGCTTAATTCTGCAGGAAAACTGTGGATTTGGCAACACTAAATCTAGGGGTCAACCGATTATCAGCCTGGTCGATTATCGGCTCTGATATTAAAGATTTTTTTGGCTATTGGTATTGGTCATTTTCAAAACCGATTTGCCGATAAAATTATTTAAAAGCATTTCAAGAAAGTTTTGTCAAAGCCCTTGTTATTCTTTGACATTCATTTTCATTTTTACACCAGATATCGGTTCAAAAAAATGGGTAATTGGTCTACTTGATCTGTAATAATCAGTATTGTCCCTGAAAAACACATATTGGTCAGCCTCTAGTCCAATCTATGTCAAAACTGGCTCAAATCATATTCCAATAATGTATGAAAGTCACTAAATTTAATAATACACGTTCAATATGGTTCTCCAAAAACATGTTAACAAAATTGCTGATGAAGCCACCAAATGGCAAATGAGATCAGAAAATGATTTTGTATATTGGTGCAAAACTTTGTGCTATCATTTTATTTTTAACGTAAGATAACTTTTGATATCAGTAACTTCCAGTTGTTTTTCCTGTACAAAACCGGTGCATTATTCTTATTTATATTGATATTGTTATATTATTTTAATTTATTATCATATTTTTAAACACACTGGTTTGGAGCAGAAATAATTTTACTTTTATTTATTTTCCTATAGCACATTCAAAAAACAACTTACTTCCACGTTGCAAATAATGTATAATAATTTCTACAATGCCCTAGTAATTAATTGGGTTACAGTTCATGTCAAATGCTACAGAGATGAAAAATGTACTCTTGGCCTTTGAATACTTTTCCTATTTCCAACACAAGGGGTGCTGCAACCAAAAAATTATAACGGCTGTGCTGTTGATGTTTGTTCCTCTTATTCCATATTATGTATCATGTAATTCTTAATGAATCTATGGCAAAACCATTCTAGCATTTACATTTTTTTTTTCAAGTTCATATTTATCCATATGTGAAGGTAAGATAGTACCACCATCATGCAAGTTCTCGATGTAAAGGAGTGTGTGTTTGATGGAATAACTCTCGTACGGGCAGCGGGTGTGTAAACTGTGAATGCATGTGATTGTTGAGCACTGTGAATGTGGGGTTTAGTGTTTTTTATTTGGTAAAAAGTCTCCACAGACAGGCAAGCATGTGACCTGCGCTCTGATGGTGGTCTCTCCTGTCCTGATGCATGCTACAGGTACAGAAAACCGCATGGTACAGGATACGCTTTTATTCTGTTATGTGCAAACTTTAAATACAGAAAGCTAACAAATGCTTAAGTAACAGATAAAAGCAAAAAGTTGTTTTGTTTAAAGGGAAAGTGCACCCAAAAATGAGAAATCTGCCACTAATCCTTGTGATTTTCAGACCTGTTTCATGAAGCTTGAAACAACAAAACAACAATCATAAAATTGGATTATGGCTTAAATTTGGGTTTGTTCCTCACATAAAGGACTGTATAACTTCAGAGGACTTGGAATATAGTGAAGACGTTGTATGTACTACTTTTGTCCTTAAATGCAATGCATGTTTAAAAGGAATCAATTTATTTGAGACAAAAAAATTATGACCGTTTTTTTCTTAGAATTTTTGTGTGCACTGTCCCTTTAAGAGCTCACTCAAACTGACTGAGTTTGAAGATGATTTGTGATGTTCATATTTCATATCATGATGGAACCAATAGGTACTTCAAGCTGATTTTTGTCTGTGAAACTGTTTCGATCTTATTTTTTATTTTACATTT
Source organism: Cirrhinus mrigala (assembly GCA_036247105.1). Lineage (NCBI taxonomy): Eukaryota > Metazoa > Chordata > Actinopteri > Cypriniformes > Cyprinidae > Cirrhinus > Cirrhinus mrigala. Next base: position 34,509,977 of record CM070014.1, read on the forward strand.
CTGGTCCATTGTTGTCTTATTTTTATGAATCTTTTATCCCACTGCCAAAAGAAAAACCTCTTCCTTTATCTTTCCTTCACTTGCCTTAATTAGTCCATGCTGAACTTTTATTTTGTTTGTTTGGATGGATGGTTGAAACACAACCAGCTTTGGTTCTCATAAGTCACCCACTGTGAATAATTACTTTCACTAAATAGATTTAATAACATTTAGATCACAATGTAAACCTGTACCTTTTGATTTGGTTTACTTTTAAAAAGCTATAAAGTCTTTTTTTTCAGTGATTACAGTGATCTCTTCGTCATGTGGTCTCAACTTCTGTTAAAATCTCGTTCATAGGTGGACATTGAGCTGTTAGCTTTCTTTTGCCAAAGCATTTTTAGCCGGCCTTTGTAGAATTTGAACTGACTGATTCACGACACTTGTGTAAATCATGTCTGGTGTTTTGTTTGCATTAAAAGTAGATAATGATGAAAAATTTTTTTGTTGTTTCTGAATGTTTATATCGCCATATAAATTGCAGTTGAATTGCATTCACTACAAGAGTGTTTTGAGTTTATTTACTAACACTTTTTTGTTTAATATGAATGTTCTTTAGCAAGATACAACTCATCTAACAATACATATTATAGACTATATCAACCTTATTTTTGCCATATGAGTGGGCATAGCCATTTGTACATTTTTTGGGTCTGGCTTCCGGTCTCATCCACGTCCAGCTATTTTCAGCTGTACAAAGCAGCTCGTTTTACTGCTTGATATTGCAAATTGGTGTGTCTTACTATACTATTTTAATGTATTATCTTAATTATGAACAAACTGGTTTGTAGTGCAAACAGGTAATTGTTAATTTTCTAGTTATTTTGCCTATAGCAGAAGTCACGTGCATAGGCCTACTTCTGCGCTGAAGTATAAGGTGGATAGAGCCTAGTAATCAGTAAGTATGCATTAGGATAAAGTTGCTCCAGAACGGGGTTAGCAGCACTTTTGTGTCAAAGGATGCGGTATAAGAATATCACAGCTAGATGGTTAGCAACCGACAGCCAATCGCATACTTTATATTCACATGCTTTGGGCCGTTATGCAAAAACCGTGCATTGTATAGAGTGTTTTCACAACGTCATCAATCATGACCATACTGGCGGCACTGAACATAAACAATGGCACTAAACCAATTGAAACTTGCATGTTTTGTTGATTACTGCCGCTGAAAATGGTAATTATCAGCATGTTTTGGGCACCAAATGCATTTATGGCTTGTGACTGGCCAAATCAGGATTTCCAGAGCAAGAATACTGACAACATTCATATTGGTTCTTAACATTTCCAGTCAAGTAGGTGAAATATTAGGCTAATATCTTAATTAATACTTCTTGTATGTATGTTTACCACCTATTAATTTTAGTTTGTCAAAATATTGTGCCCTTTCCTGCTTACAAAGTCCTTCTCTAAATGATTTAGCAACTTCCAAATGTTTTTTTTTCTGTGGTTTAGACAGCATAAATTAGCTGAACAACGTAATTAGTAGTATATTAACCATGGAATATATGCTGTTGTTTACATCCGAGTATCTCCAATATGGCCGTGCATCCGGGTAACTGACCAAACTGAGATGTACGTGTATAAACTTGAATCTCTATAAACTTACATTTCAGTGTTTTGAGGGGAAAATGTCAAAATGTGACAGAAAACTCATGAATTGGAGTGTAGAAAAGTTTTGTTCTTACCTCTGTAGTCCGAAAGGTCCAAACTTGATAGTATATTTTGCAATAATATGATGCTAGAGCCGTTATGTACACAGCCGTTCGTCCAATCAATGACGCGGACGCCGCAAATATGCAAATTAGAACGTACATACGTGAAAATGAGGCACGCTATTTACAGCGTAAAAGGTTGGTCTATGAGTACCCAAGATTAATTGTTAACATTGGGTAAATTATGAGTAGTGAGAAGAAACGTAAAGCAAAACATCCCAGGAATCTGTTCATCAGGGGTTCAAAATGACTGGAGGTTAACGGTTTCAAGTCAAAAGCCTTGTTGTCACGTGACCTTTCCACAAAATAATAATTTAAATAATTCCGTTTTAGAAAATGAAGTTATTTTATATTTCTAATCATAAAACAAATCAATAGGGGAAAAAAGTAAAAATTTACAATGATTCTATGAAATATTTCTGTATATAATATATTTCTAACTGATTTTCAAATTAGAGTTGCATACTTAAACCATACCAGAAGTGTACATAGTATCCACCTTATTTATTTTTCAATGCGGAGGTAAACTGTTTTCTGGTAATGTGTTAGACGACCGGTTTATAATCCACCATAGGGAAATAACGAGAAGAATATCGAAGTGCAGTAAACGGTAAAACAGTTTGCACTACAAACCAGTGTGTTCATAATTAAGATAATACACCAAAATAATATGGTAAGACACACCAGTTTGCAATATCAAGCAGCGAAACGAGCTTTTTGTGCAGCTAAAAATAGCAGGAAGTGGATAAGACCGGAAGCCAGACACAAAAAAGTTACAAATGGTTGCACCCACTGTTATGGGAAAAATAAGGTGGATACATTTCGCAGGGATTGTATAGGGCATATAGTCAGTGATAATTAGCACATTACTGCCTCCTAATGGCTAAAAAGCCAAATTGACGTTAAACATGAAACCCTGAAGTGGCAGTAAAACAAACATCCATCAAGAGCTATGGATGAACATTGTGATTTCAGATCTTAGCAGCACTGGGAAGATCAAATGGAGGGTGTATTCTTTTAATTGCAGTGAAAACTAGCTGCAGTTTGTTTAGTTGGATGCTGGAGCTGGTTTCAGCTTCTAAAGAAGCTCATTGGTTGCTCCTTTTCACAATCACATTGTCTTTGTTTTACCATTCAATGTGAGATGCTTCCAAATAGTTTGTACACTCATTTTTCTTTTGTGCAGCAAATTGCTCACATTAATAAAGAACAATTAGCCTTGCAGTGAGAACCGGACCATGAAATACCAAATTATCTCACACAAGAGCGGGATCCATTGTGTTGCCGGTGGTCTTCATTTATGGGAGACAGGCGTAGGGGACCAGCCTACCCAGTAACCCACAGCAACCATAGAAACTCAGTGGGAGGAGCCTGTGGGCTTCCATTCACGTGATTGGCTGCTGGCAGGTGTTCTGAGGTTGCATATGCTGAAGTGGAGGGGTTGTGTGTGGATTTGCATGTCTGTGCACAAGAACATAGGAGAAATGTGATGCTTAATTGGTTATTTGTAAAAATATTTCCATTATATTATAATTTTCCCCATAATATTTAAGTATAAAAATCTCTGCATCCTTAATGATAAGGCCTTACACATTTTAAGGACACTAAAATGTCACACAATTTATTTATTTACATGCTTAAGTTATATGTAAACATTAATAAAAGCACAATAAACTATATAATCTTTATCAGTAATATAAATAAATTGTATTATTGGTCCTAAATTAATATTTTACATTGTTGTATTGTTTCAGTAAGGTTTTCTGGAAACATCAGCCACTTCATAAAAAATGAATGAATGAATGAATGAATGAATAAATAAATAAATAAATAAGTAAATAAGTAAATAAAAGCAGCTGGTCTAACCATAATGAATAATGAAAAACAATAAATGAATACAATACAGTTATTATAAGCTGTGATTTTATTTTAAGATATAATTATTAAGGATAGATTAATAAATTACTAAAGATTTTATTTTATTTCATTTTATTATGTATAAACCAGGCCAGATGGCATTTCTAAGTTTGTGGAAATGTTGGAAATAAATCTATATGAAGGTCTAACCATAAAGAGTAATGAAAAACAATAAGTAAACACAACACAGTTCCTATAAGCTGTGATTTTATTTTAAGATATAAAATAATTATTAATGATAGATTAATAAATTAATAAGGATTTAATTTAATTTAATTTAATTTTAGTTTATTTTTGTTTAGTTTATTAGGGAAAAACCAGGCCAGGAGGCATTTCTAAGTTTGTGGAAATGTTGAGATTTGAGATTTGATTTAATTTTTAATTTAAATGAAATAAACAAATAATCCATCTCTGATGGTCTAACCATAATGAATAAAGTAGAAAAAAACAACAACTTTTATTTCTGATTTAATTAAAATGAATTGTTTACCTCGAACAGCAAAAATATTTCTAGATTATACAAAATGTATATTATTCAAAACAGAGACATCAGAATACGATCAACATATTCTATAAATATTAGTGCTGTCAAATCGATTAATTACAGTTAATCGCATCCAAAATAAAAGTTTGTGTTTACATAATATGTGTGTATACTGTGTATATTTATATGTGTATATATAAATACACACAAATACATGTATACATGTAGGAAATATATGCAATATATATATTTCTATTTATATATAATATTAATCATAAGTATATCTATATCTATATTTCTTAAATATATACATGTATGTATGTGTATTTATATATACATAAGTATACATAGAACACACACACATTATTTATTTTTGTTCCGATTAATCGCGTTTAATCGATTTGACAGTCCTAAATCAGTCATATATTTGTCATTTCGTATTATACAGAAAATGTAACTTTACAAAATCAAAATCAAAACAATCAACGTAATTATTATTTAAAATAAATTTGTAATATTATAAAAAAAAAAACATAGAAAATAGAAATATATAAAAATAGAATTGTCTGCCCAACATTTTATCTAATGAAACTTGTCCTGCATGTATGAAGATGTGTGCGTGCGCGCGCGCGTGTGTGTGGATCAGGGTGGGGTGTTGCGCATGCACGGTGGCTTTGGCCGTGTAAATCTCCATCAGTGTCTGTCTGGAGCGTCCTGCCGCTGCGCCGGAACAAGAGAGAAGAGCCCGTCACCTGAAACACAGGGGAAATTTCACCATTCACCTTCAGAATCTCCGCAGGATTGTCTGGAAACCTTTCTCCATCGCGTCCGGGTTGTTTTGTGCCGACGGCGGCGGGTGTCATTGAGCTGCGGGGCGTCGCTTCTCCAAACGCGCATCGGGAACCATTACAGCCATCAGCGCAGAGATGTCCGGATACCAGGGCAAGAAGAACATCCCTCGCATCACTGTGAGTACAAATCAGCATGAAAGATGGGCTACAAAAAGGCGCGCTATTGAAATGACACCGACTTCAGAGATTCCTGTAATGGCATTTCAACGCTGAAATTATCAGTATGCAGTTAGGTTTTGTGGTTTTATAGTGGTCCAGTTATGTCAACACCATTCCATCAGATGCTGGATTACTGTCATCTCTGGTTTCTATATATGATGTGCTCAGGCCCACTTTCAAATGTGTTCTTTGTGGGTCACCCATTGGAGCTCTATAGGTCACACTGGATTCATTTGTTACCTTGTGGAAAGCTATCAAGCATGCATGCATGCATTATAAAACAGGCATCATTTAAACAGAATATTGTGCATTATTCTTAGCCATAATCATAACCTGCCACTTTGCTATTTTAATAGCAATTTTATAATTTATTGCATTCAAATCTAATGCATATTTGTCATTGGTTGTTTGCATGTACTTGCTTTTTCTTTCATTTAAAAACAGCTGTATGGAAAGCTGTTAAACCTGCATGCATTGTTTTAAAATCCTAGGATACCCTTAAATGAAATAAACATCATTCTTAGCCATGCTTATCTTATCTCCAGTAAATATGAAGCAATGCATCTTTGCAGTTCCTCGGAAATCTTGGTGAATTATGGTTTTGCATGCACTGGAAACATTCACTTTAAGTTATGCTTCAGTTTCAGTTAACAGAAAGCTGTTAAACATGCATGCATTATGTTAAGATCCTAGGAATATACCGTAAAAAATCCTATCCATTTTTGGATATCATACTTCTAGTGAATATGAAGCAATGCATCATTCCAGTTCCTTGGAAATCTTTGTGAAGGTGGTTTTGCATGCAATGAAACACTCACCATCATAAGTATGCTTAATTTTATTTAAAAACAAGCTGTGAAGCATGCATGCATTATTTTAAGATCCTAGGAATGTACCATAATGTATAGCCTCAAATAAAGTAAACATATTTTTTAGCTATTCTTACAAGATGTGTGTCTTATTTCCAGTGAATAAAAAGCAATGCATCATTGCAGTTCTTTGTGAATGATGTTTTTGCATGCACTGAAAATACTTTCAAAATGTCATTTTATTAAAAGGCATGCATGCATTCTTAATAAAATGGGATCAAATCAAACCAAACATTATTCGCTATTCCAACCAAACTTATTTCAGATTTAGTAGCAGGAATGTATTTTACAAAATAATGATGGTTGTGCATGCATCAACAACATTCACCTTTAAAAGTGCATTTCATTAATGTAAAAAGCAGCTTCAGTTTAGCTGCCAGTACAATGGCCTCCGCACCCACCCCCACTGTGAGCCAGAGCTGCTTTGATAGCCATGCTAAATGCAGAGAACCGTCTCCAGAGGAAATGAATGAAAATCCTCTTTCAAAAAGTAGGTCAGTGAATGTAAAGTGTGTGTCATGGTATGTGGTGATACATGCCTGTAAAACGTCTTCAGTCCACCGATGACATTTATAGTCCAAAGACAGCGTGCACTGCATCCATATTCACTGGAATTGTTTTAGAAGCACCGCTGATCGGTTAGCGGAGGCCTGTAGGAACGGGCAGATCTGGGACAGGAGCGAGAAAGATGAAAACGGCCTTTGCCGTTAGATCTTGCCTTTAGCTCTTGAACGTCAGCTAAGCTTCAGCCATCTTAAGGGATGGTGATAAGACTGCCAGTGGGTGGCAAACACCGATACTGTACTGCACACTCGAAGACTTAAAGGAATAGTTCACGTTATGTCATTGTTCTAAACCAGCATGCAGGGAAAAACAAAAGAGTTCATGCTGCGTGACATTTCTTTGTGACATTGTCTGTCAAGCTCCAAAAAGAACAAAAAGCACCATAATATATCATGTAACTAGTACATAGGACTTATCTACTATATATCTGAAGTCACATGACAGTTTATATGTGGAACAGACCCAAATCTAATTTTTGCAAATCTTTAAAATCTCATTTTGCATCCATGTTTGGAGGTTGTCATGAGCAGCTGTGCATTAAAAGCGAATGTGGCGCCAGTTAAAATATGTGACCCTGGACCACAAAACCAGTCATAAGGGTCACCTAAAAGCTGAATAAATAAGTTTTCCATTGATGTATGGTTTGTTAGGACAATATTTGCCTGAGATACAACTATTTAAAAATCTGGAATCTGAGGGTGCAAAAAAATCTAAATATTGTGAAAATTGCCTTTAAAGTTGTCCAAATGAAGTTCTTAGCAATGCATATTACATATCAAAAATTTTGATATATTTACGCCAGGAAATTTACAAAATATTTTAATGGAGCATGATCTTTACTTAATATCCTAATGATTTTTGGCATAAAAGAAAAATCGATCATTTTGACCCATACAAATAGACCCGTGCTACTTACGACTGTTTTTGTGGTCTAGGGTCACATAAGTGGAAATGTGAATGAGATTGTATGGAAAAGAGCTGCATGAAAGAAATGCAAATGTGAAAATGCATGTTAAATAAGAGAAGGGTTATTTTTACGGATGAACAGATTTAAAGTTAACAATGAAATAGCATTTGCAGCCTATTGCACATTCACAGCTTGGTATATGAAAAACAAAATGTCTCTCTTTGTGATGTACATTATTTTTTTTTGTTTTTATTTCAATAATAATGTGCACTGATGTATAGCTTGAAATGTGAAATATTAGCTGGAAAAAAATAGTTTAAAATGGAACAGCTTATTAAAACTTTAAATTTTTTTAAAAATGTAAAAAAGTTTTTTGTTGATATATCAAGCTTTTATGGCTCATATTGTATGATATAGTGAGAATATGTACCTCATAATTGAGAAAAAAACACCTAAATTTTATTCAGAGGCCCAAGCTGAGCAAAAATATGCTATTTGGTGCAGATGCTGATATTTATATGGACAAAAAGTAAGATAAAATTCTGTAAATCAATGAGATCTTTATAACAGTATAGCAGATACTTAAAATAACATAACAACAGATTACATAAAATGCATCTAAATATCAGTTGTCACTATATAACTCCCAATAATATATCTTAATAACATGATATTTAAATGTGACCCCAGACCACAAAACCAGTCGTAAGTAGCACGGGTATATTTGTAGCAGTAGCCAACAATACATTGTATGGGTCAAAATGATCGATTTTTCTTTTATGCCAAAAATCATTAGGATATTAAGTGAAGATCATGTTCCATGAAGATATTCTGTACATTTCCTACCGTAAATATATCAAAACTAAATTTTTGATTAGTAATATGCATTGCTAAGAACTTCATTTGGAAATTTAAAGGTGATTTTCTCAATATTTCGATTTTTCTGCACCCTCAGATTCCAGATTTTCAAATAGTTGTATCTCGGACAAATGTTGTCCTATCCTAACAAACCATACATCAATGGAAAATATACCCTTTATGACTGGTTTTGTGGTCCAGGGTCACAGATGCATGTGATCAAAGCTCCGTACTTTCAGAACATATTATGCAATGCAGTGATGATTGAGAGATGTATAAATAAACCATGTTCAAAAAATGATCATATTTGATTTGAACATGATTTTTCTAAAAAATGATGTATGGATAATCAAGTAAAGCTAAGTTTTCTCAGTCCAATAAGTGTTTATCTTGAAATATTACTAAGAAAATAACAGTTTTTCATATATTCACTTAAAAATCAGTAAAGATTTCACAGCAAAAAGATACAAGAACCACAAGCTGAAGGAGGATGTTTTTACAATTATAAAAGACCATTTAATAAGCTATCAATCACACGACAGAAAGCATGTAGTAGATTGTGTAAAACAGCTTTTTCAGCAAAGTTTCATCATTTTGATCATTCAGAGGCCTTAGAAATTCATTTATAATATATGATACAGTAGGCATTATAGGGTTAAGGAAGTAACTAAATGTTGATGCAGCATTGGATTTAAGTAGAAATGTGATTTTTCTTTTTAATGCCTGAGCATTAGCCTGTCTGTCTCTTTCTTTCTCACTCTAGTATTGTCTGACAGTGTCACAACGCCACCACCCGTGACAGACATGGCCTGAGCACTCGATCCTTTCTCTCTGAAACACACACATACACCCCCATGGCCCACTTTCTAGCCATGTTTTCTGCTGCAATCACATTCCCCCAGCTCAGACAATGTTCTGCTTCGCCTGACTTCATCGTCCGCAGCGTATCGAATGGCTGAGAGGTCTGCCGGTTTTATGTCGTTCACTCAGGCTCTCATTGATTTGATAGAAGTGCAGCCCTTCATTCCCTTTGGCCCCCTTTGTGAATTAGTGACAACAGTGAAACTCACCTTAAACAACTGAGATGTGAGTCAGTAAGCCATCACGATCGATGCTGTGAAACTTTTATTGCTCGCTCACGGCTCAGAAATTCTCAGATATTTTTCATTTATGTATCAACTTGTTCTCTCTTGCACTTGAAAAATGATTTTCTTTAAGTATTTTTGTGTTGTTTTCCATTAAAATTATCTAAACATTCTTAAATCAAGATACATTTACTTGAGGAACAAAATTACTAAATATCTTTAGTCCTGTGTTCTAAAAAAATGTGTGAAAGTCCTAAAATAAGAAAAAAAAAATTCTTCCAATGGGGTAATTAAAATAACCTTGTTTTCTCTTTGAGTTATGGTTATTTTTCTTACCCCATTGGCAGATTTTTTTTATTATTATTATTGTTTAAAGCAAAAACAAAACAAAACAAAAAAAAATTTGATTGCATTTCAATTAAATGTATCTTGATTCAAGATTGTTTAGATATTTGTACTAGAAAACAAGACAAAAAATGCGAAGTAAGAAAGCAAGACTCTAATGACAGATATTTTTCTTGTTTTAATCATAAACTCACTTAATTTTGATTATTCTTTCAGACAACAAGACTTGAGAAGCCATTTTGCTTCTCGAGTAAATCTTGATTTAAGAATGTTTAGTTGTTTGTACTGGGAAACACACAAAAATACTGAGAAAATAATTTTTTGCAGTGTATAATTCCTTAAGAAGACAATAAATAAAAAAGAGTCCATTGTAAAGTTGTTTATTTGGACTTTCAAGGATTTGATTAAGCATGTTTGGGTTTATATTGAGATCTTTGGTTTTTGATTGCTGACATCTTGTTGAATCCAAGCAAAGTCTGAGACATTAAGGAGAAACCCAAGAACAAATGTGAGATTTTCTCCAAAAATGGAAACTTTAAGTTCGCTCTTCATTGATTCTCATAACCATCTACACTGTAAAAAAATTTTAAGTTCAGTCAACTCAAAAAAAGTTTAGTCAACTTGAAATGTTAAGTTGTACTAAGTGATAACTTAGATATTTGAGTTGATTCAACTTAAAATTTTAAGGCAGGTGGGTTACTTTACCCAGCTTTTAAGTTTAACAAACCAAATTGTTTAAGTCAACTGAAATATCTAAGTTGTCACTTAGTACATCTTAACATTTCAAGTTGACAAAACTTATTTGAGTTGACTGAACTTTTGAAAATTTTAAGTCAGCAGGGTAACAACTTATTTTAAGCTCACTCAACAAATAGGTTTTTTTACAGTGTTTTTACAGTGTAGAAAAGCATGAGAAATAGAAATCTCCTTTGTGATATATATATATTTTTTTGTGATTGTAAATTACAAAAAAATAAAATAAAATGCGGTAATTTACAGGGTTTATATAAAGTGCTTAAAGTGCTTGAAGCTTGAATTTGACTTTTTGAAATTTAAGGCCTGGAATACCCTTGTAAACAGCAGTATTCTTAAAGAGGTGCTTGGAAAGTGATTGAATTATTGAAGTGCTTAATTTTTTTTTCATTTATTTATCTTTTCAAGCAATTAAAGAAACTACTTTATTTTTTATTTTTTTTTACTATTTCAGTTAGTGTCATAAAACTTGTGTGCTAAGTCAGTAGCAGTACTGACAGTGTCGTGTCAACATGGCTGAAGATCCAAAAAGAGGAACAGATGAAGCAAATCAACTGAGTGAGTCATTTATGCTGGAAATGCTCTGATTGATTCAAACTCATGATTTCTTTCCATTTCAAAAACCAAATCAAATAAAAAGAGCAATTTTCGAATTTTAACATCGCTTGTAATGGTTTTAAAAACCATTGCGTCATAACGTGATCCACTGCTCCGATCAGATCGCGTATCGCAAATCATTTAACTTAGATCGGAACTTTGTGTATTGCGAATCATTTGATTTGGATTGGAGCATCAAGTCGCATATCGTGAGTCATTTGATTTAGATCAGCATTTCAGAGCAGGTTCTTGAATCATTAAGCGAATTGAATGATTCACGATCCGCACTCCAAGTCCTGAACTGAAATGGTTTCATTTCGAATCATTTGAATCAGATCAGGACTTCAGAGGAGTTTCACAAATCTTTTTGTCTGATTTTTTTTTTAAACAGTAGAGAACATCAAACCATAAGTGAGATCTCTGATTGAAGTCCTTGAAAATGAAAAAAGTAGTGCTTGAAAAGCACTACTTTTTTTTTTACAGTATTTGTATGAAGCCTGAATTTATCACATGTAAGCAGTGCAGTTGACGTGTGGTTAGAAAAATCACTGAAGGAAATTGCAGAGTAATAGCATGTAATGATGTCTTCCTGAAAACAAAGTCCGTGCCAGTAAACTTAGTTTCGACACCTAATGTGTTTTTGATTGTTGGCAGGTGTCGATAAACTGCTCGCTGTAATTTGAGATCTATTTTGTTAAAACTGCAACATTCATACGGCCTCAGTTGTCACTACGAAGATAATCTTTCATGTTTGACAGAGCATTGACCCTGTAGATTACACTGATTGTCATCCTGATTTGAAGCTGAACTCACGATTAACCCTCTGGCGCAGAAAGACTCAACAAAGACTCAACATTTCCAGCTAGTGCAGAGCAGTTGAGCTCATGTTCAGCAATAGAGCGAACTCAGATGTTTTAAAGGTGACTTTTTCATCTTGAAGTGCTATAATCGGGTCCTCAGTGCATCTGGAAAACGTGAAAAAGGACAACCCAGTAACTTTGTTTTGGTAAGCCTTTGTCAGCAAGCATGTGAAAAAATGAGTCTGTCAGATTTTGCTACCCCCTTGACATGGTAAAGGGATCTTTTTATAATATTATCGCCCCTTAATCTGCAGGTTTCCACCCACAGCGCCGTCATTTTGTTTTCGCAAGTGACAACGGTGTACCAGTTCTAATGCCAAGGCAAAAGTTTGAGCAAAGCATGCTATCTGTTCTGTTGTTGGCTGCACAGATGAGCGCAGAACACTATTTAGGGTATGAGCCTCAGAGGATGCAAGAGAGCAGTGCATTTATTGATTTATTTACTGTATATTGCACTATATGCACTATATGTTGTGGCCTAACCACACATAACATAACACATAAACTTGTGTGTTTTCGACAGTTTAAGCACAATAAGACACGAAAGAGAATTTAGTTTAGTACTCACATGCTGTGTGACAGCCGCTTTCTCTGTGTGCGTTCTTCGGATGTGTGCACTCAGAAAACCCTATATCAGCAGTTTCAACTGATATGGTTTTAAAATGCATAATTTCGTGCAATAGACATGGAAATCAATAGGTTCTGGGTTTTTTTGTTTATTTAATGTACACCTTGTCACATAGCAGCTTTTAGACATTGTTCTGTTTTTTTGTTTTAAGTCAGAAATGACAGAAAGGCAGCTTTCCGCAATACAAAGTAAATGGAGAGCGTTGGATTGTGGGCGTGGCCTAAATGCACTCTGTCGAAAAGGGGGCGGGGAGCAGCATTTAAAGAGATGTGCACGGAACAGCGTGTTTCTGCTTCCACTCAAAATGATATAATAAATGATATCTGGGGTATTTTGAGCTGAAACTTCACAGACACATTTTGGGGACCGTGGGACCCTGGGGACACCTGAGACTTATATTGCATATTGTAAAAAGGGGTATAACAGGTCTCCTATTATGTGCAACTGTTACACACAATTTCATAAATAATTACAAAGAAACAGCAAGTAACACATTTAATTAAAAGTGAAATTTTGAAGTATACTAGTACTACTAATCGTTATATAATTTACAATTTGGATCATTTGGATCCTCAGCAGTGAATAGGTACCGTCAGAATGCGTGTCCAAACAGCTAATAAAAACATCACAAAAATCCACAAGAAATCCACACCACTCCAGTTCATCATTTAACATCTTGTGAAGTGAAAAGCTGTGTGTTTGTAAAAAAACAAATCCATTATTATGGCGTTTTTTACCTTTAAACCATCTCTTCTGACTGAAATACTCTGAAAAAGTCCATAATCTATAATAATGCTTCCTTCAGTGAGAAGGTCCATCCTCTGTTGTCCTCTCAAATCAAAATCCACCAACATATTTGTTAAGAACTGGACTTTTGGACTTTTTCTTTTTCAACTTTTTCACTGGAGAAACCAATATTATGGAATATGGACTCAGCCAGAAGCAATGGTTTAAAATGACATAATAATGGGCTTATTTCTTTCAAACACACAGCTTTTCAGAAGATGTTAACTGATGGACTGGAGTGGCGTGGATTACTTGTGGATTATTGTGATGTTTTAATCAGCTGTTTGGACTCTCATTCTGACGGCACCCATTCCCCTGCAGAGGATCTATTGATTAGCAAGTGACGTAATGCTACATTTCTCCGATTTTGATGAAGAAACAAACTCATCTACATCTACATTGGATGACCTGAGAGTGAGGAAATTTTCAGCAGAATGTCATTTTTGGGAGGATTATTCCTTATTATTCCTTACCTAATGTGAATTATTCCTTACCTATATTGTTATGAATTGCACACTTGAGTATTTCAAACATAGTGACTATGTTGCTAGAAGTATAATTCTTACCATTCAAAATGCTGTATATCAGATGAGGCACAGGGAGTATAAAATAAATTTAACAAAACACTATAAATTCTAGACCTAGCTGGATTTGCTGTTCAAGCCCAAAATAAACACAAATGTGGACAGAGAAAATTAAATTGGTGAACCGGCTTTGACCTGGTTAAATCATTTGTCTGTGGACATTTGTATAGCATGACTAAGAGATCTGTACAATGTCTACAGTCTCTGTTTTAATTTTTTTGAAAGCCGCAGCAAAATAGTGTGTGCAGTCATGTGATTGCACATGCATTTTTGTGTTTGGATTGCATTCTGACATGCATTTACATGCATGCACGCATTTCACGTGAAGAAGTAAAACAAGCCTGGTCAGCCACAGAAACACTTCCACTAACTGCTAGAAGTGACTGTACCTTCAAGAATCTGAGCCTGTTTGACCCACTTACTCGACCACAGACCTCTTAGTTCTCATTGTGCATTACTTTCAGAAAGGCGTTTTTTCCCGTGCACTCCGGATGGGATGGGAGTGCACTCCCTCCAAGGGCCATTATCACTGTCAATTGGAGTAGCTTGAGTTAGTGTGTTTGTCTTTAGGATAAAAGTATGCACCAGATTCGCTGTAAGTGGGTCACAGGGATTTGTTCTGGTATGGATGGACTCTCTGGAGAACATCATTAGCAGCCCCTCACGCTGGCTGAGCTACACACTACATGTGCAGCTGAGGAAAAGTCAATTATTACGTACTGCATTTGTCTCTGTAATCCAAACAGAGCCGCACTAGGCGCTCTTAGCTGTCGGAAATACGTTTAAACCATAACAAACGTTTAGTTAGTACAAACACTGTAACGCTTGATCTAGAGGAGGGACTTTTTGCCGTTACGTAATGACCCATTAAACCCATTCACAGGCTTTACAATGGATTAAAGGAATATTCCGGGTTCAATATGGGTTCAGCTCTAACAACAGCATTTGTCAAATATTGTTTGTTAAAGCGCTTACATCTATTCTTCCATACAAACGTGTGTAATTTAAGCTTTTTTAAAGTTGTCTAAATCAAATTTTTGCTGAGACTGCTTTTCCAGATGGGTGTCAGAATATTTGTTTTCTGGTTGTTTTTTGTCATCAAACGTCATGAATATGCAGATGCCAGGAAGTTTGCGTTGCTTTGTCGATTCAAGACAGCCTGGCAAACTACCAGCTCGGCTCCACATAAACAACAGAGTTGTGTCACTTTTCTTTTTGGTATGCTTAAGCAGACCTCATGCAAAATGAACAGTTGAAATCAAAAGTTTACATACACCTTGCAGAATCTGCAAACTGTTAATTATTTAGCCAAAATAAGAGGGACCATACAAAATGCATGTTACGTTTTATATAGTACTGGCCTGAATAAGATACTACACATAAAGACGTTTACATTAAGTCCACAAGAGAAAATAATAGTTGAATTCATAAAAATGACCCTGTTTTAAAGTTTACATATGCTTGATTCTTAATACTGTGTTCTTACCTGAATGATCCACAGCTGTGCTTTTTTTTGTTTGAACAGTTAAACTCCCCGCTGTTCTTCAGAAAATCCTTCAGGTCCCACAGATTCTGTGGTTTTTCAGCATTTTTGTGTATCTGAACCATCATGAGATCCATCTTTTCACACTGAGGAAAACTGAGGGACTCATATGCAACTATTACAGAAGGTTCAAACGCTCACTGATGCTCCAGAAAGAAACGCAACGCATTCAGAGCTGGGGGGGGGGGTGAAAACTTATGAACAGAATGAAAATGTGTGCATTTTTCTTATTTTGCCTAAATATCATATTTGTTACATTTAGTACTGCCCTTCAGAAGCTACAGAAGATGCTTATATGTTTCCCAGAAGACAAAATAAGTTAAATTTACCCTGATCTTCAACTTCAAAACGTTTTCACCCCCTAACTCTTAATGCATTGTGTTTCCTTCTGAAGCATCAGTGAGTGTTTGAACCTTCTGTAATAATTGTATATGAGTCCCTCAGTTGTCTTCAGTGTTAAAAGATGGATCTCACAATCATACAGTCATTGTTGGAAAGGGTTCAAATACACAAAAATTCTGAAAAACCAAAGAATTTGTGGGTTCTGTAGGATTTTTAAAAGAACTGTTCAGGACAAACAAGGGACTCATGAACAACTATCACTAAAAAAAAAAATAATAATAATAAAGCAGCTGTGGATCATTCAGGTAACAATAGTATTAAGAATAAAGTGTATGTAAACTTTTGAACAGGGTCATTTTTATAAATTCTACTATTATTATTTATAATAGTAATATAAACTATTATTTTCTCTTGTGGACTATATGTATGCACCTTTTTATGTCAAGTATCTTATTCAGGTCAGTACTAAATAAAAAATGACATGCATTTTGTATGATCTCTCTTATTTTCATAAAATAATTAACATTTTGCAGATTCTGCAAGGTGTATGTAAATGTCTGACTTCACCTGTAAATAATCTATTTATTAATACAGTATCTATATCTGTCCACTATTTGATAATAGTATACCTTGAAAAAAAAGGCCGTAATATTGGTGAAAAAGTATGTTTACAGGTATTGCTTTGCATATTTGCATATATAATTATGCATATGTTTCCTTCATATGTATTTATGCCATTAATTTACTCAATTATTTCTAAAATTGTGCCACAAATATGGTCAGAAGAGCTTAAATATCTACCATTTGTGTGGTTGAAAGATGACAGTAAAGACCCTGCTGAAAAAGGCTGGTTTTAGCTGTTTTTTTCAGCTGGGGAATCAACCAATTTATATACTTAACTAAATGTCTGCTTGTACCTAAATGATCTTCTTTACTAATTAAAAGCAAATAACTTCAAATTTCACCTGGACAAAGCTTTGATTCTTTCTAGGAAAGCTGCAGTCAGAATTTAGAGGCAGCCATGTGTAATTTGTTATATTTTGGACACAGTGCTTATGCAGATCAGAATTGGGGTCATAATTAGCATCTAAGACCGTAATTATCTGTTTTATAAGATTTGAGAAGTGGCCTACCTTCTTTAATCCTCTAATTGGTCTGTATTCCCGAATATGCATTAAGACATTAAAGAACTGCTGCATAAGCCAAAAGCTCAGCAGTAAAGCAGATGTAAAGGTCTGTTTTAATGAGCCTTTGGGCCGTAATGCCAGCCGTAGAATGAGCCAGCGTTTGTCTGGACTCAGCGTTAGTCATGCATTTGTGTAGAGGACTAAACAACCGACAACAATACAGAGCACATGTCCGTCACGGCTTAATAAAAAGAGTTCATCTTGATCTCTGCCATCAATATCAAACTCACAAATAACCCACGTGATCGCTTGAGCTGGAGAGCTGCAGTCTTTCCACTGTGACTAACACAGTTAAGATGGTTTGGATGTTTGCGAGATGTTTTTCAGCTAACAGCATAAGTGAGCGCTGGCTGTGATGATGATAAATGTGGTCTGGTAGCTACTGTGTGTATAGTAAGGCAGTGAACAGAAAGACTTTGTCTCAGAGATAAATGAGGCCTAATTTCCGTTCGAATGTTTACTGTTTGTTTTCCATGCCGTATATAGTCCTTTAAGAGTTTTTATCTATATAGATTATGTTCGCTAGCTGAAGTGGATATTTTGAATGTGTGTTTAGGGGATTGTGGCCTGAACAAAAGCATTTTTCTCTCTTTTTTACAAAGTCATCTTTAGTCATTTTTAGTGATACGAGTTGGACAGTATACCCATAGTCACAATAAACCAGTAGAGATTTTTCAGCTGGTTGATATTTTGGATAGACCAGAAAAATGTATTTCATCTATATCTGATGTATTACTTTTATGGTAACACTTTACAATAAGGTGTCATTTGTTAACATTAGTTAATCTATGAACTAACATGAGTGAACAATGAACAATACATTTCTTATACTAGTTATTAATCTTTGTTAATGTTAGTTAATAAAAATACAGTTGTGCATTATTTGTTCATGTTAGTTCACAGTGCATTAACTAATGTTAAACATAACTTGTGATTTTAATAATGCATTAATAAATGCTTTAGAAGTATACATTTATTTCATGCTAAGTATACTACAAATACATTTACATATTATGTGCTTAATAAAAATGGAATTGTACTATTAGTATACTAAACCGGTATATTTAAAGTCTGCTAAATTGGAACAACTAATTTTGTACTTTAATTATGCAGAAGTAGTGCTGAAGTCACACTAAAGATATAACTAAGTATATTTGATTGTGCTAAAGTGGAACTATTGCAAGTATACTTTGGGTCCACTTTAAATATTTTGGATTTAAAGACTTTTTATTTAAAGGTCATACAGTCCTCATCAATAGTGACATTAAAACATATAAAACACATTTATTTGTGCACAAGTAGTTCTCCAAAATAAAGCTTAATAAAGCAATAAGCCCTAAGAACCCGTGGTTTACAGTGAATTTATAACAGCGTTATATAAGGGGCATTATAAAGTCACTGTAATCCACGGCTTCTCAGGGCTTATTGCTTTTATTAACCGTTTATTCCATATACGTAGTAAGTACGTACGTAGTAAGCAAATAAAGTGTAATGATATTAATAAAAACATTATTCTTCCGCCAAACAATGTAGTTCCTCAGAAACTGTTCTAGTTACAACAAAGTGGTTGCCAAGCAACACACAAATGTAAACAAAGGTGTATGTTTGTAGAGTAATTTACAAAAGCTTAGAACGCGGCTCAACCAATCAGAATCAGGGACCAGAACTATGTGTTTTATAATTACAATTTTTTTTATATATATATATATATATATATATATATATATATATATATATATTATATATATATATATATATATATATATATATATATATATATATATATTTTATATATATATATATATATATGTATATAATTTTTAAGTCTCGAGCGATATGTCAGTAAATATGTTAATAGACGTGAACTATACATAGTATAAAATATATGCATTTTAAATCTATTACTTTTTTACTAGGGAATGTTAACTAATGTTAACCTTATTGTAAAGTGTTACCATATTTATTTGTCCTATTGCTTGTAATTGATGTTATTTTAGTATCATTATGATACTATTATATTTTTTATTAATAGTTTGAATTATTTTTTTATATTTTTCATTTTAGTTAAATTTTTTGTAATTGTGTTAATAATTCGTTGGTGTTTTTTTTCACTTACTAATTTTAGTTTATTCTAGTACATCAAGTTAAACTAAATGTAAATGAAAATATTATTACCAGTAACAAAGTGTGTGTGTGTGTTTTTATGATTTAAGTTAACTATAACAAATCTGTTTGTAATTAGATTAGTAACAATTACTATCTACTAGTCTTCAATAAATCTGGGGACTTTTATTTAGATTAATTAGGCTAGTTTTAATTTTCTCATGTGATAATTGAAATTGGTGTCTAGAGTTGTTAAATTTTAGTGGTATGAAAATTTAGTAAAAACGTATTGCACTTAAAAAAAATATTATTCAAAGTGTTTAACAAAACAGTCATCATTAGAGTCAGTTTTACAAGAAAGTATTATTTCAGTCTTTGAAATAAAAAATTATTTGTGAAATTTGCTAGCAGTTTCTTTATGCACTATTTTTTTCAGTGTGTGCAAAAAAGGTGTGTAAAACCTTTACTTTAAGCAAAAACACACTGTTATCATAAAATGAAACTCATATTGTGATAAAAGATCTTGGTCATATTGACCAGTTCAAATAATGGCATTGCGGTTCCATTCATGTGTGCTTGTTTTGTAAAATATGATTCATTCAGATTTGATCATAAAGCATCTTGAACTTTAGTCTTAATTCATGGTATTTCATCTGTAGTTCGCAAGTTTGCAACAGCAGTCTTGTTCTCCACAGCACTCTTTTCATGGCTACTCATTAGCAGACAAACAGCTACAGAATAGGACTTTCATGACAATTATCCCATCAGGTCCTTAATTACAGAGCACAAGGCAACTGAGATCTTATTAAACCCCCCAGCATTCCCATCATGCCCTTGGATATGTCGTCCACGCCACTATCATCTTAGGGTTAAACTGTCAATACTACGGCTTTAAATCAGATTCTTTTTCATTGCAGTGATGTGAAATTGAACATGCACCATATTTTTGTGCACTTCTGTGCGCTGCGTGTCTGAACAGGAGTGAAGCATGCGGGCTGCAGTCGATGGCGACATCCTGAAATGACGTTTGGGCTCATGATGGCGTGTCAGAATCGATTTAGCGTGATAAGAATCACTGTGTTTCTCTGATGTGCCTCAGCGATCTTTATGCTTCAGCTCTGATTGAACTTGATGTCCAGTGCTTGCCGGTCATGTTTTAGTGTGCTGTGTAGTTTATAACAGGATTGTGACTGTGCAGCATGTCCCGAATCTACAGTTGCATCTCATTTGGTTGTTTACTACACTGACCTTGTCATGCAAAGATGTTTATCAAATCAGATCACTTTGATGTCAACAACAGTGGTGACTTTTTATGTCAACACACACATTGCAAGGTTTTTGGTATAAATATGTGGCCTTTAAAAAACACCAGTGAAAGAAATGTTACTGTGAAACATGCACATGCATTTTTTGTTTTATTGTTCATACTGTGCAAAACAAAGTGTTTCTATGCTTAAAACTGATACCATGTGATATCTATTGAGCTGCAGTCAAATTACGGTATAAATAGATGCATGCAGGCACTGGGAATAAATGCATTTTTGTATGACTCTCTTGTCTCTTTCTCTCACAGAGTGACCGACTTCTTATCAAAGGGGCGAAGATAGTGAACGATGATCAGTCTTTCCATGCTGACATCTATATGGAGGATGGAGTCATCAAGCAAGTGTTATTTTTTTGATTGTTTGATGTCATTATTTTTCTAGTCCGTCTCATTTTCACAAGTAACGACTGACAGTAGAGATGATCTCTGTTGACCTTTGTGACTTTCTTTCTTTGTCTCCAGGCAAATTGGTGAAAACCTTATAGTTCCTGGTGGTGTGAAGACCATCGACGCTCATGGCAGGATGCTGATACCCGGTGGCATCGACGTTCACACCCGCTTCCAGATGCCCGACCGGGGAATGACAGCGGCTGATGATTTCTACCAGGGCACGCGAGCTGCTCTCGCTGGCGGCACCACCATGATCAGTACGTCAGAAATCTGTTTATTTAGTTATTTATTTATTTATAAATATGATATTTATATAAATAAATATGTTTATTTATTTATTTATTTACATTCTATTTATAATTCGTTTTATCATCTGTTTGTTCATTCTATCTATCTATCGTTCGTTCGTTCACTCGTTTTGTTGTTCTATCCATCGTTCATTCTTTATATCTATCTGCCGTTCATTTTATCATTCGTTCTGTTGTTCTATCTTTCGTTCATTCATTCTATCTCTGTCGTTCATCTGTTCGTTCATTTGTTCATTCTAACTGTCTTTCTCTGTATCTATCTATCTATCTATAGTTCATTCTATCTATCTATAGTTTTTATTCTATCCATTATTCGTTGTTCTATCTATCTATTGTTTGTTCATTCTATCTCTCGTTCGTTGTTCTGTCATTCTCTCATTCTATCTGTTCTATCTATCATTAATTCATTCATCCATTCGTTTGTTCATTCTATCTCTATCTATATATCTATCTGTCATTCTATCTTTCGTTCATTTATTCAATCTCTGTTGTTCTGTTGTTCTATCTATAATTCGTTTGATCATCTGTTTGTTCATTCTATCAATCTATCTATCTATCTATCTATCTATCTATCTATCTATCGTTCGTTCACTCGTTTTGTTGTTCTATCTATCGTTCGTTCGTTCTATCTATCTGCCGTTCAATTTATCATTCGTTCTGTTGTTCTATCTTCCGTTCATTCATTCTGTCTCTGTCGTTCATCTGTTCGTTCATTTGTTCATTCTATGTCTATCTCTGTATCTATCGATATATCTATCTATAGTTCATTCTATCTATCTGTAGTTTTTGTTCTATCCATCATTCATTGTTCTATCTATCTATCTATTGTTTGTTTATTCTACCCATCGTTTATCTGTCATTCTCTCGTTCTGTCTGTTGTTCTATCTATCATTAATTCGTTCATCCATTCGTTTGTTCATTCTATCTCTATCTATCTATATATCTATCTGTCATTTTATCTTTCATTCATTTATTCAATTTCTGTTGTTCTGGTGTTCTATCTATAATTCGTTTGATCGTCTGTTTGTTCATTCTATCTATCTATCTATCATTCGTTCATTCGTTCATTCGCTCGTTTTGTTGTTCTATCGATCGTTCATTCGTTCTATCTATCTGCCGTTCAATTTATCATTCATTCTGTCGTTCTGTTGTTCTATCTTCCGTTCATTCATTCTGTCTCTGTCGTTCATCTGTTCGTTCATCTGTTCATTCTATCTATCTCTGTATCTATCTATATATCTATCTATAGTTCATTCTATCTATATACAGTATCTATAGTTTTTGTTCTATCCATCATTCGATGTTCTATCTATCTATCTATCTATCTATCTATCTATCTATCTATCTATCGTTCGTTCGTTCGTTCGATTGTTCGTTTGTTTGTTAATTCTATAGTTTGTTTAGTCGTTCTCAGGTTGTTCTATCTATTGTTTGTTGTTCTATCTATCTGTCATTCTCTCATTCCATCTTTTGTTCATTCATTCATTCTATCTGCCGTTCTATCGATCATTCATTTGTTCACTTGTTCGTTCATTCTATCTCTGTATCTCTGTAATATATTTATATTCATTCTGTTGTTCTATTGTTCTCTTTCATTCATTCGTTAGTCTATCTGTCTATCTATCTATCTATTGATCTACCTGTCTGTCTGTCTGTCTCTCTATCTATCTATCTATTTATAGTTTGTTCATTCTATCCATCATTCGTTGTTCTATCTGTCATTCTCTTGTTCTATCTATCGTTCTATCTTTCACTTGTTGTTCGTTCTATATGCTGTTCTATGTATTGTTCGGTCTTCTATCTATAGTTTGTTCTTCTATCTATCGTTTGTTGTTCTATTTATCTGTTATTCTCTCATTCTATCTTTCGTTTGTTCTGTCTGTCGGTCTATCTGTCATTCGTTCGGTCATCCGTTCGGTCATCCGTTCGTTCGTTCATTCTATCTATCTATCTATCTATCTATCTATCTGTCTGTCTGTCTGTCTGTCTATCTATCTATCCATCGTTTGTTTTTCATTCTTTCTAATTTGCTTCTAAAAAATATTTTTAGTTTCAGAATGTTGTACATGATGTTTAAGGCATTCAGTTCCTTTCTTAAGGAAAGAGCATAATATTACATTTTAAATACGTTTTAATCCTTTAACTGTCACTCCCATTTTTGAACACAGACATAAAAATGCACTATCCAGACTTAAATTTTTATAATTCATGAATGAAAACATCTTGTAATATGATTTTGATGTACATTTTCCATGGTAATGCAATGTCTGATTTTAAAATGCCTTTCAAAGGATGAATTTTAAGATTTTAAGTTTTGAACTGATATATAATTTCTTATGATTTCTAAAGCGTGAAAGGGAAAAAGGAAATGAAGAACGTCTTTTGTGTCAAAGGTCAGAACTCATGTTATGATGTAGATTTTTTAAGTTGCACTCTTGACATATATTAATCTGTTACTTTTCCTACATAATTTGTAACACAAAAATATGGTAAAATATCTATTTAGGAGTCTTAGACCTTTCCAACGATGTATAGTTTGTCATGATTAGATTAGGATTTATTTGTAATATGGTGAAGTAAACGTCCCACAGAGTGGACGGTGACAGTTAAAGGGTTAATGATAGTCAAATTGAAAAGCACATAACAGACTTACTGAAACTTTAACTAAAATTGATGAATTGCTTGTTGTTTTTCTCAACTGTAAGTCAGCTTGAATAAGAGCACCTGCCAAATGAATTAATGTAAACGTAAAATTAAAATGAAAACTGCAAATCTAAAAATAAAAATTCCAAATATTAATACATTTTGTAATAGTATAAATATCTAATACTAAAATAACACTGACCCCAAGACATTCTCTGTGATAGTTTAGCTTAAAAACTGTGGGACAAGTTACATGTTTAATATATTTACATTTCCTCAACGTAAGTATATAGTCTCACTATATATTGATTTGTATGTGTGTTTCAGTCGATCATGTGGTCCCAGAGCCAGGCGTTAGTCTGATCGCTGCCTTTAACCAATGGAGGGAGTGGGCTGACCACAAGTCCTGCTGCGATTACTCTCTGCATGTGGATATCACAGAGTGGCACAAGGGCATGCAGGAGGAGCTTGAGGCGCTGGTCAAAGATCACGGTAAATGCTTAATACTCACAAAATGCACACAATGCAGCAGTCACATCAATGGAGTTTATGCACCTAGAACAGTATTCCATCATAAAAAAAATCTAATTACATACATTTTCTAGGGAAGAATCATTGCAAGAACTTTAACAAGTAAACAGTCTGCACATTTCTGCTTTTAAGCTCTCAAACGCCATGAACTCATTACTTCAGCCTTCCAGCAGTTCCTGCTGTCTGTATGCACGTCCGTTTCTGATGTCTTACATCCTGGTCTTTTTTTTTCCCAGGCGTCAACTCTTTCCTGGTCTACTTGGCCTACAAGGACATTTTCCAGCTAAATGACTCCCAGGTATGCATGATTACTCATGCATATTCAGTTAATTATCCTGATAAAGATGGATTAGGCACTAAATCAGGAGTGCTAGTGTTTTTGTGCATTGAGAGTACAGTAATGATGAGTTCTCCATGTTTTGAATGTGCAGGGCTGATGGTCACAGGGGAACAGTCTCGTTCATTCTGATGTTCACCACATTTCCTGTAGCTGTAGATCCAGAGCAGATGATAAAACAAACTGCATTGCATAAACACAGAACACACACCCAATGTTGTGTTTCTTCGATCTGTTGTAGATGTATGAGGTGTTCAGTGTGATCAGGGACTTGGGAGCCATTGCCCAGGTGCATGCGGAGAATGGGGACATCATTGCTGAGGTGAGCTCACCTTTTTTTTTCCTTTATACGACTTTTTCATTACAAATGTGAAATGACAATGAAAGAAATCTTCTTTGAGGTGAGCTGCAGTGGTACAAAAGCATACTGTGGGAAACATACCAGGGTTATTATAGTTCAGTAAAACTAAAATCTTATTTTAAAAAAAACTTGAAATTTATTGATTTTATTAAGTCAAAAATATTTTTCATTTTAATTTTTTCAAACTAGATGTACTAAAATAACAAACTACAACTCAAATAAGCTTTTTTCCAGATGACTTTCATGTTCATTTATAAATCAATAAATAATTATATTATTTTATATTATATTATATTATATTATATTATATTATATTATATTATATTATATTATATTATATTTAAAATAAATGCAATATTATACATATAATATTAATAAAAGTTAATATTATTAATTAATCATATTTTCATAATTGATTCAATAAATGAATATAAAATAATAAAAATTTACTACTGTTTTTTTATTGTTTTTAAAACATCTGTTTTTGCTCACCAACGTTGCATTTATTTGATCAAAAATACAGTAAAAACAGCAATATTGTGAATTATATTTTTACAATTTAGAACAAATGTTTTCTATTTTTTATATATTTTGAAATTATTTAATTGTATTATTTATTTAATTTATTTAAAAATAAATAATATATTATATTATATTATAATTAAAATAAATGTTATATTATACATATAATATTAATACAAGTTAATATTATGAATTAATAATATATTTATAATTGATTAAATTGATTTAAATTATTATAGAAATAAAAAAATTCTACTGTTTGTTTAATGTTTTTAAAAGATATCTCTTTTTGCTCACCAACATCACATTTATTTGATCAAGAACACAGTAAAAACAGCAATATTGTGAAATATTATTACAGTTTAAAACAACTGTTTTCTATTTTAATATATTTTGTAATTATTTATTTCTACTATTTATTTGCTTTCTTTCTTTCATAAATCACTCTAATTTAAAAATAAATAATATATTATAATTAGAATAAATGTAATATACATATAATATTAATAAAAGTTAATATTATGAATTAATAATATATTAATAATTGATTAAATAAATCAATATAAATAATTGAATATAGAAATAAAAAAATTTGACTGTTTAATGTTTTTAAAAGATATCTCTTTTTGCTCACCAGCATTGCATTTATTTAAAAACAGCAATATTGTGAAATATTATTACAGTTTAAACTGTTTTCTATTTTGATTTTGAAATTATTTATTTCTATTATTTATTTTCTTTCTTTCTTTCATAAATCATTTCTAATTTTAATTTTTCTTTATTTTTGAAAAAAAAATGCAAGCACAAGACTTCTTTTAAAAACATTTGAAAAAATATTAAAGTGCCCCTATTATGCCATTTTAAAGGTTGATAATATTGTTTTAATAGACTCCCAAAACAGGTTTACATGTATGCAAGGTCAAAAAACACTTCAGTTTTCTCCAAAAATAGATTTAATTTTACCCCATTTCTAAATGATTCCTAAACGACTCGTGCGAAGCAGTTCCAAGTATCAGTCTCTCTAAACCCCTCCTTTCCGTGAGCCCTCACTGCTGTGATTGGTCAGATGGCGCAGTCCTTTATGATTGGTCTACCGCGTACAGCGTGTCGGAGAACGAAACGCCCATTGCCATAACTGATTGACAGCCCTGGATACTTGTCAATACATAAAAAGATGGCATCGATTTTGCCATACCAATTCGAGCCAGAGTCTGATGATGAAACGACTGAAGTGGCTGATCGACAAGTTAACACGGTCTACCTTGGAAAGTGTTCGCAATTTGCTTATGTATGCGAATCGGGCACACCTCTATGCTGTAAACTTAAACATTCTGTAATGCATCAAGGCGGCTTTCACACCGAACGCGGAAAGCGCTGGTCAATCACAAATTGTCAGACTACAGTGGGTCCACAGCTGAACAACAGAACTACAAAAGCGTGATTTAACCGGTTAGCAAGACATGTGCAGGGTTGTTACACAACCTAACATACACAACTACGTATTTTGAACGATCGCCAGAAAATACAGTCTTTGTAGATTCATCTTTTGGAAGTGAATATAAAACAGTTTTACTCACAGCGTATGATACAGCGTCTTCTGCATAATGTACATGTAAATTTCCATGTGACGTAAACCACATGGAAATTTTACTGTGTTTGTGGGCGGGCAAGTTGTTCGCGACGTAGAACGTAGGCGGCATTAAGCAAATGTGTTACTTCATGACGTGTGGCCGTAACAGAAAAAGATTCGAATTCCTGACAACTCGTTTAGGCAAATGTGAGCCGACTCTTTTTTTTGATAGACAATAACTTTATTTATTGTGCACTGTCGGCTTCACAACTTTGCAGATAGTTTATGTTCACATACAGCTACATGACACACTGCATGAAAGGACATATTTGAAAAGGCATAATAGGGGCACTTTAATATTTAATACATTATACTACATAATAACTTTTACAATAGCTACATAATGGACAGTGTATGTGGAAAAAGTA
This sequence comes from Cirrhinus mrigala, assembly GCA_036247105.1. NCBI lineage: Eukaryota > Metazoa > Chordata > Actinopteri > Cypriniformes > Cyprinidae > Cirrhinus > Cirrhinus mrigala. The sequence goes on from CM070014.1 coordinate 34,537,567, forward strand.
TGCATTATATGAAAAATAAGATTTTTTGCATTGTTATCTTTTTCATGACAATTAAATTATTGCCTCTTCCACGGTTCCCATTATACAAAAATATATGTTTTGCATTGCAGATGAAAATAAATTAAATAATATTACATTTAGTATTTATTGTGCTGCTTTTAATAACTTAAAAAAAAATCATAAAAAATTTAACTGATAATAATCTCATGAAAATGACCTTTGAGAACTAATGGAAAATATGAAATAAGTAAAATGTCTGCATTACTTTTATGATCATTTGGGGTCAAATCTGCTTAACTTTCATGACAATACATTTCACAGTACAAAAAATATATACTTAGTTTGCAGTGAAATACATATAAACCTCTTTTGCTCTCTTTTGTTTATAGGAGCAGAAGAGGATTCTGGGATTGGGCATTACTGGTCCAGAAGGACACGTTCTGAGCCGCCCAGAAGAGGTAAAACACTTGCACACCAAACTACACCAAATACACCTTCACAACACATTCACACTGCAAAATAACAGCTGTGCACCACATGGAAGGAGTTTTTAGCACGCCATCGTACATCGAGACCCGAGAACGCTTCCAAAATAACTTTCAAACATGCTGCACTAAAACACATTTACGGTTTATTTCCCTTCAGGGATCAGGGGATTTCAGACTTTCCACTTTCCCACTGTTTTTCCTGCCAGACTCATTGATCATTGGTATCACAGGCACATCAACCTTCCAGAAACTTTTAGCCCGGGACCGTTGGCGCACATAAAGTGCAGTCAGCGTTCAGGAGATGCTGAGCAGTACTTTACAGCATCCGTGTCTGTAATTTCAGCTGAAGGTCAGTGAGTGTCGGGCGATTGTTTTATAGGTGGAGGCCGAGGCTGTGAACCGGGCTGTGACCGTCGCCAATCAGACCAACTGCCCGCTCTACATCACCAAAGTGATGAGCAAGAGCGCTGCTGATGTCATCGCACAGGCCAGGAAAAAAGGTACAGCAGATGTTTGATATAAAAAAAAGTCCAACCAGTCAACATAAATCACCCAATAAATCACCCAGAAGTGCGTGGAAAATCACATGGGTTTTATTTTTGAAATTATCAACACACTCCTAACTAAAGGACATGTGACACTGACTGCACTGCAAAAAATTATATTTTTGTCTTGATTTCCAGTACTAAATATCAAATGCATTTACTTAAGAAGCAAAATGGCTTATATTAAGTCTTGTTTTTCAAGGAAAAAAAAAATAATAATAATTGAGTTTATGTTCAAAACAAGAAAAAGAAATCTGTCAGTGGGGTTAAAAACTATATATGTTTTTTTTGCAGTGTATGCTACAAAATACAACTGAACTGACTGAGGAAGCACCATTAAAGGGGTCATCGGATGCCCATTTTCCACAAGTTGAAATGATTCATTAGGGTCTTAATGAAAATACACTTTGGAAAAAAAAATTCTCAATGGTTATGTAAAACAACACCCTTTTTACCTTGTCAAAATGAGTTCTGCAAAAATCAACCCATTCTGATGGATTGTTCCTTTAAATGCAAATGAGCTCTGCTCACCCCGCCCCTCTCTTCTCTTCTCAAGAATCGATTCCTCACTGTCGTTTTCAATTCTTGCTTTTTATAGAGTGGAGAAACCTAATTTCGCCATGACTGTAGGATATAAAGGTCTTAGAAAGTAGCCTAATCATAATATGAAGCTTTATTTTTAAAAATTGATACATTTATGTATTTAAATAGTAATTGTCTCCATTGCTCATGAAATTAGTCATATCTCACAACACAGCAGAGCACAGTTCAGCTGAATGATGTGTACTTCAATGGTATGCTTTGCGAAAAATTAACACACTGTACACTGAAACAAAATAACCAGAACAACAGCACTGATATAAGAGCTCGTGGTTTATTATCTGTCAAATCAGATGCGCTCTCGGCCACTGATCTGTGCTCTAGACATTTTCTTTAAGAATTATCATTGGCTGATAGAAAGGTTAAAAATAGCATTTTATTTAAGATGGAAATAGAATTAAGACCATCGATCATGTCATGATCTATTCTGTCGTGCAGCACTCAAAACTGTGGGCAATATGAGGCCGTTTCACCGTAAAAAATAACTTTTGAATAATTTTTTAACTGGTTTATTAAAACGATCTATCTGAAAGAACCTTTTCGTGGAAACGAATCAGACTTCTAATCACTATTAGCAAGCAAGGCTGCATCCTCAAACTCAGATGTGCTCAGTACCGACTGTTTTTATTCAGTTTATTTTCGTGAATCGATGTTCAGTGGCGTTTGATGACAACAGCCGAGATATGCAGCCTTCGTATGATGCAGCCTTTCGTTTGAGAGGCGCCTATAGATTTGCTGAACTGAAAACGGCTATGAATGGAGAGTCGATTCCCCTTGATGGGATCAAGTCCAAACTTTGGAATCGACTCTCGATTCCCAACGCCTCGGAATCGAGGAATCGATTCTTTTTGGAATCGACTCCCAGCCCTAGTGACAAGCCTGTTTACTTTAGCCGGATTTAGCGTGTTTAGCCACAAAACTTGCTAACTAGCACATTATTAGGTAAGGTGATTGCAGAGATTTATATATAAAAAAAAACATTATACTCACTTCTGCTGGATCACAAATGATTCGCGCGAACATAGATGCATTTATGTAGATCGGGAGGTGCATTCCCTTCACAAACAAATGTAATCCACTGCATCTTCAGCGGCTCAGATGTCGGGAGTAAATGATGACCACTACGTTCATTATTACATCCAGCAACACAACTCCTCAATCACTCAGTCAGAGGTATTCTTGTCTAACTTACATCCCTGCTCCGGCATCGAAACAATGGACCCTTTTCACAAGCCTGTGATGACACATTTCAACGGTCATCATCATCATAAATACTTTTTTGCTCATTTGAGTTTGAGGATGCAGCCTTGCTCGTTAATAGTGATTAGAAGTCTGATTCGTTTCCACGAAAAGGTTCTTTCGGATAGATCGTTTTAATGAACCAGTTAAACCAGCAATGCAGACAAAATTTCAATTTACATACAGAAATGTATCATAATTTTACAAAATAAAGCTTAATATTATGATAATGCTACTTTCTAAGACCTTTATGTCGTAGTCATGGCGAAATCAGGTTCCGCCACTCTAAAGAAATCGAAAACAACAGTAAGGAATCGATTCTTGGAATCGAATTTCATCGATTCCAGAACCAGGAATCGGAATCCAAAATTTTTGGAATCGAACAGCCCTAGTTTCTAATGCCGCATCTATGGTTCTCTCTTCTGACTGCCGATATCAGTTTCTCTCAATTTTTTTCCTTTGAGTGAAAGTTGTGAAAACACTATCGTGTAGTTTTTATTTTGCTATTTGAGCAAATGGGAATGCCAAAAATATATTTGTGGTACTGTCCCATTCACTGCTCTCGGATTTTACCCAACCATGACCACTTCCGCTGTGAGAAACCCGAAAATGTGGGAAAGGTCCATGGTTGTGGCTAGAAGGGATACAGCTCCGACCTGAAACTAACAATGAAATGAATTGTTCTACCTATTGGATTGTGTTTTTTTAACGTCTACACCTACCCCAACCCTAAACTTAGCCCTTACTATAATACAAAAAGTTTTATTGTTGTACAATGTGACAAAAATAACATTAGATTGATGTGAGCATGCCCAGTAGATAGAGCTGTATTCCTTCTAACCTTAACCATGGAGGTCGGACTGTTACAGCTGATTTAGGGCGTGTCTGAGGTGAGACGCTCATGTCAATCAACTATCGTGGGAGTGGCCTCACACCAACAGGCAACAGAATGGCTTGATTTGAAAAAGGGGATATTATTTTTACAGATTAATTAAAAACCACTGCATGGATTTTTATCATTATAGGATAGATGTGTACATACAATTCCAACACACATTAATGTTCAAACAACATATAAAGTGAACTTTGCATCCGATGACCCCTTTAAATATCCTTTTTGCACTAGCAAGACAAAACACACTTGTATTCAAGATCTTTATAAGACAAAATAAGACAAAAAAGCTCATTAAAAAGTAGTATTTTGGTGGTTTGGCAGTGACACTACTGAAAAAAAACCAAGCTAAAATCAGCTCAAGCTAAGCTAGTCTTTCAGTCTGGTCATACCTGATTCAGTGGGCTGGTTTTAAAGTGGTCTTGACTGCATCGTTAGCTAGTTAAGCTGGTTTTAGAAGATGTTATACAGCAAAACATCTCTCTATGGTTTGAAACAGAGCATCATCTGCTTATAAGCACAAGGCATTTAAGTATGAAGTACAAAGTAGCTCTCAAATCTCCATTATAGTGACCCTGACCCAGTGCTTTCCCTCTGCAGGTACCGTGGTGTACGGGGAACCCATCTCAGCCAGCCTGGGGACAGACGGCACTCACTACTGGAGCAAGAACTGGGCCAAAGCTGCGGCCTACATCACATCTCCACCCCTCAGCCCCGACCCCACCACCCCGGACTATCTCAACTCCCTGCTGGCCTGGTGTGTGTCCACAGCTGCTCTAGTGCATTATGGGATATAGACTACAGGGGGGTTATTTGGAGCACAGTGAGTGTGTGCAGAGCAGGGTTTAGCTATGAGGCACCTACTGTATGTCATTCGTTACTGATTGCAAAGGGAAGAACATTTATGGGTGATCACTAGAGGGCGCCACTACTCAAAAAAGAGCCATTCTCTATACTTATTTTTGTGTTTTCTGTGCAGTGGTGATCTGCAGGTGACTGGCAGTGCTCACTGCACCTTCAACACTTCCCAGAGGGCCGTCGGCAAGGATAATTTCACCCTCATCCCAGAGGGAACTAACGGTACCGAGGAGAGAATGTCCATCATCTGGGACAAGTGTGTGGTGAGAGATGATTTATCTGCTTTGTCTGTTCATTAATATTATTACAGATCCAGGTTATAGAGACATGAGGAGTTTATTCATTCGTAAGTTTTATTTTATTTGACTTTTTATATTTTATTGGTTTATTGTAGCCAAAATTATTATTTATTATTCAGTAGTTTTTTGTTTTTTTTTAACAATGAATTTATTATATCTTATATCTATATTGTATTTATATCTGTTTAGATATAAAATGTATCAAAATATAACAATGTAATACAGCGATACTGTAGTTACATCTTTTCATATGAAAAAAAAAAAGTAATAAAATTTTTTTTAAAAAGGCACAGGTTATTTTATTATTTTAAATAGTAACACAGGTTATTCCAGATAGTCCAGAAGTTGAAAATACAAAACATGCATAGAACGCATACACCAAATCATTATTCTCTTATTTAGTAGTCTAATGTAAAATCTGATTAGATGATCTACTATGCACTATTTTGATAATTATTAATTATTTTTTGCAAACAATAAATATTTTTTATTATTATTATAAGGAACATTTAAAAAAATATTAAAGCAATTTGTTTAAAGACATGTTATTTATCAAATTAATAGTTTCATATGAGGCATCATGAGATTATTATCATAATTATTTATTATATGTGTGTGTATATATAATTCATTTATTTATTGAAGTAATATTCTTTTTTATCAATATTCTGTTATTTATCAATTCAGATCATCTCTAAAATCTGTCTGGATGAGCCATGTTGCATTATTTTGATTATTAGAATTATTTATATAAATAACTGATTACTATTAAGATTATTACTATTATTAAATAAATTAAATAAAATATATAATAAATAAATAATAAATTTTTAAAATAAATAATAAATACATTTTCAAAACCAGAAATAAATATGGTAAAAAAAAAAAAGTTTATGTTATACAAACTAGTGAAACGACTACTGAAGCACCATTGTACTATGGTAATAAAATTGTAGCCTTATTTTTAAATATATTCAGCATATACAAAAACTGACCAAAAAATATATTTGCTAAAATATGTTTCTCGCGTAAATGTATATATTTTCTACCAATATATTTTTGTCCATATGTGTGTGTGTTTTTTAAAATCAATTTGAAAAATATAAATATATTTTTAAAAGCATTTAAAAATAAATATTTTATATTTCAATCCAAGAAAATACATTCACATATATCACAAACTTTTCAAAATTTATATTTACTTGGGAAGCAAAATAACTATCAAAATTAAGTGAGTTTATGCTTAAAATAAGAAAAATATATTACAAATATATTTTAGAAAGGAAAAAAAAATAATCATCACTTTTCACTTTCTTTTTTTTTTGTTTTAATTTATTTTGATGCATTTTTCTGAAAATAACCCTGGTTAAAAAAAGTAATAGATTTAAAATGCATTTATTTTATTCTAAGTATACTTTAAGTCTGTTAACATATTTACATATCACTCAAGACTGATATAAAAAACTGTAATTAAACTTTATTTGGAGTACTACGTGTGCACAATGCACATTAATTCCACTTAATATTAAGCCTAAAATACGTTTTAATGTCACTATTGATGAGGATTGTATGATCTTTAAATAATATTGGTCTTTCAACGCTAAATATTGTAAAGTGTACCTAAAGTATACTTACAAAAGTTTCGCTTTAGCACAATCGAATATACATGAGTATATGTTTAATTGGACTTCAGCACTTCTTCTGCACAATTAATGTGCGTTAAGTACAAAATTAGTTGTTCCAGTTTAGCAATTTAGACTTTAAATATACCAGTTTAGAATACTAAGAGGAATACTACAGCTGCAGGGTATTGTCATTAAGTACATAATATGTAAATGTATTTGTAGTATACTTAGCAAAAAATGCAATTACAATTTAATTTAAATACATTTTAGTATATTTATTTTTCACTAAGGAAGACATTGCAATCAAGTGCATCTTGATTTAATGTATCTTTAAATATGTAACTGTAATAGAAAACAAGACAAAAATACAAAGAAAAAATTATTTTTTTGTTGCATTGCATGACGTTGCATTATTTTGATACTTATAATTATTTATATAAATGATTGCTATTATTATCATTATCATTATTAATTTACTTTTTTACTAAAATGAATAATAAATAAATAATACATTTTTTAAATAAATAATAAATAATCTTAAAAATAATAATTAAAATAAAGATTTTAATTTAAAATAAATAATTTTGTTATTATTATTAATATTGCTGGAAAGTACATTTTTATTGCATATTTTACTGAAGTACTTTCATGACGTGCATAACACACTGACTGTGGTAAAAATCATCACTCTCATCACTTTATCATTCCTGCTAAAAGTTTCTGACCTTCTTGTTAAGATGAATGTGCTGCTTCACAGGTGACGGGAAAGATGGATGAAAACCAGTTTGTAGCCGTGACGAGCACAAACGCCGCCAAGATCTTTAACCTGTACCCAAGGAAGGGCCGTATCGCTGTGGGCTCCGATGCCGACCTGGTGCTCTGGGACCCCGACTCCACCAAAATCATCTCTGCTAAGAGCCACCACCTGGTGCGAAGTGTTTGTTTACAACTAAATCACTTGTTAGACTGTTTGTCGACTGAGAAGGAAGCTCTCCAGTGTGTCACAGGCTGCTTGTGTAACTGAATGCACTTTAAATGAACCGTAATGTGAGTGACACCATTAGGTCTGGACCAGCTCTGACTCCCATGATCTTCAGCCCTGAGCTGTTTTAGTATTCTGCTGACTCACTCGCTCTGTCGGCTCCTGTTTGTCAATGAGGCTGATGCTGCGATCTGTGCTGATTTAATTTGACAGGAATGAGACGCTGAGGAGGTCAAATATAGAAAGAGTGAATTATCTGAGCTAGGGTTGGGCGATAATTATCTAGATATAATTTTCCTTGATAATACGATAATATGAGTTTGATAAATGTTCGATATACGAAACCGTGCTACTCATTTGAACCGCACCATGAGCCTGCACTGCAAACTGTGCAGAAGATAGACACTTTTAAGCAAATTAGTTGTTAAAGATAAGAGCTTTTCCCTCATTCTGTCTTGCTCAGGCGGTGGAGTACAACATCTTTGAGGGCATTGAAGTGCGTGGAGCTCCTCTGGTGGTGATCAGCCAGGGCAAGATCGTCCTGGAGGACGGGAACCTCCACACCACTGAGGGTTCTGGACGCTACATCACCCGTAAACCCTTCCCAGACTACGTCTACAAGAGGATAAAGGCTCGCAGCAGGGTATATACACATTATACATACATGCATATAGACCAATTATAAGTTTGCAAACATTCGGGATGCGCACGCATCATGGTTGCAGGAAACCTCGGGGAGACTGGAGAATTACACTGATATGGTACAAAATAGTTAAATTTAAATAGATTATAGATTATATTGATTAGATGTCATTTTTAAAATGTTCTCCGCATATTACAAAAGCTTGTCACACAGCGATAAGCATTGTTATTCAATGAAATTGAAGTTAGATAGTAGGTTGGTCTTACAGATCTGAAACAGGAATGACGTTTTTTTGTGGGCGGAGCCTATCTGGTGACAGAAAATGATGGCTTTCTAGTGGCAGTCTATGGAGCCATGGAATAAAAGAATAAAAAAAGGTTAATTTGATTTTATATTTCAAAATTCTGACTTTATTCTTGCAATTCTGAGATTATATCTCATAATTCTAATAAGAATAAAATTAAATATCTCATAATTCTAATAAAAACGACTCATCATTCTCTCTTTTCCCCTCAGCTCAGAATAGTTTATATCCCACACACAAACTCACTATGTTTGAGTTAAATCGAGTTATAAAGGCCAAATTAAGAGATATAAACTTGCATTTGTGAGGAAAAAAGTCAGAATTGTGAGATAAAATAAATAAATGTTATGTAAAAATGTTAATATTAAATAAAATTTATAAATATAAATATAAATAATATTTCATTCTGTAACTGTAGGGCTAATACAATACTTCCCCTGTGAACAGCATATGTGAGTATTGTTTAAATCAAATTTATGCTTTAAAAGTAGAGTAATCATTGCAGTTTTCATCCATAGCATGTACGTTTAAACGTCTGTGTTTAGCTTCAAATGTCGTCTTTGACGACAGTATTCTATAAAAATGATTTGTATTCTGATTTTGACATCAAAAGGCTCAAAAATTGTTTTTTTTTTCTCTTATTCCATGGATTTTACCCATTTACAGTACTGTGCAAAAGTCTTAGGCCACTAGTATTTTCATCAGCTTAAAAATGGTTTAAAGTCAGTTAAAGTCAGTCTTTTGCTGTAGTGTATCAGTAGGAAATATCAGTTTACATTTCTAAACATTCATTTTGCCATTAATTATAATAATCCAGTGGGATTTTTGTATGGAGCACAGGCTGTTGTCAGACTCCCTTGTGTAAACAGAGATCTGATCTCTCCATCATTCAATCCAGTCTGTCTTAAGAAACAGAAAAAACAGAGACAGACTAAATCCAGAAGAACTGTGGCAACATCTCCAAGATGCTTTAAGAGTCGTATACCTACAAAGCTACGGTACTGTTAAAATTTTTAGGCAGTTATGCACATAAAATGAGGATGCTGTCAAAAACAATATCATAAACAGATTTTCTTTATCAATGAACTTCTATTAACTAAAATAAATAAGCATTTGATGTGACTATCCTTTGCGTTTAAAGTAGCTTTTGCCCTGTGTGCACTTGTGCTTAGTTTTTCAGGTAGCTTTGCAGGTAGGTTACTTGAAACATCTTGGAGATGTTGCCACAGTTCTTCTGGATTTAGTCTGTCTCAGTTTTTCTGTTTCTTCATGTCATTCCAGACAGACTGGATGATGGTCAGATCAGATCTCAGTGTGGAGCACTGGCTGTTGTCAGACTCCTTGTGCAAACAAAAATCTCACTAGATTATTACAATTAATGGCAAACAGAATGTTTGGAAATGTTAACCGATATTTTTTACTGACACACTACAGCAAAGGATAGAAATAACTTACTTTAAACCATTTTTAGCTGGTGAAAATACTAGTGGCCTAAGACTTTTGCACAGTACTGTACCTCCACTTGTTACCAGTGTTTTTCTGCAAGCACTATGCGCGCGTAGCTGCAAGTGACGTCACTGTGACGTCTGCTCCAAATTGGTCTATACAAACATAAGACACCCAGTTTAATTAGAGTCATGACTGATTAGAAATTTCTCACATTTATGGCATCTGTCATCACAGCTTGCTGAGCTGCGTGGAGTCCCACGAGGTCTATATGACGGCCCGGTGTGTGAGGTCACTGTGACACCAAAGGTCATGACCCCTGTTACCTCTGGTAAGACTTCTCCAGTCAAACAGGCTCCTCAACCAGTTCGTAACCTGCATCAGTCTGGATTCAGCCTGTCTGGTGAGTATACAACTAAATCTCCTATACAAATTTTTGAAAGATATTTATATAATTTGCTACCATAGGATTTTTTAGAATGGCATACTACCATACTACTATATGCAGTTGAGGTCAAAAGTTTACATACACCTTGCAGAATCTTCAAAATGTTAATTATTTTACCAAAATAAGAGGGATTATACGAAATGCATGTTAATTTTTACTTAGTACTGACCTGGATAAGATATTTCACAGATGTTTACATTTAGTCCACAAGAGTAAATAATAGTTGAATTTATAAAAATGACGCTGTTCATAAGTTTACATACACTTGATTGTTAATACTGTGTTGTTACCTGAATGATCCACAGCTCTATTTTTTTTGCTTAGTGATCGTTGTCCTGAACAGTTAAACTGCCCGCTGTTCTTCAGCATTTTTGTGTATTTGAACCCTTTCCAGCAATGACTGTATGATGTTGAGATCCATCTTTTCACACTGAGGACAACTGAGGGACTCATATGCAACTATTACAGAAGGTTCAAACACTCACTGATGCTTTCAGAAGAAAGCACAATGCATTAAGGGGGGTGAAAACTTTTGGAATTTGAAGATGAGGGTAAATTTAATTTATTTTGTCTTCTGGGAAACAAGTAAGTATCTTCTGTAGCTACTGAAGGGCAGTATTAAATGAAAAAAATATATGATATTTATGCAAAATAAGAAAAATGCACACATCTTCATTATGTTTGCAAATTTTCATACTAAGCTCTTAATGCATTGTTTTTCTTTCTGGAGCGTCAGTGAACGTTTGAACCTTCTGTAATAGTTGCATATGAATCCCTCAGTTGTCCTGACAAACAAGGGACTCATGAACAACTATCACTAAACAAAAAAACAGCTGTGGATCATTCAGGTAACAACACAGTATTAAGTCTATGTATACTTTTAAACAAGGTCATTTTTAGAAATTCAACTATTAATTTCTCTTGTAGACTATGTGTAAACATCTTTTATGTGAAATATCTTATTCAGGTCAGTACTAAATCAAAAATAACATACATTTTGTATGATCCCTCTTATTTTGGCTAAATAATTAACATTTTGCAGATTCTGGAAGGTGTATGTAAACTTTTGACCTCAACTGTAGTATGTGCCATGCACAGTATTCAGATTTTCAGTAATGTGCAATAGTCTAGTCATTTTATATATTTATATAGCTATTTATACAATGCTGTGGCAATCAACAGAATCAGTGATGCAAATTTCATCAAATACGAGACAGATTCTGCTGTAAAGCAGCTCTTAAAAGACAATAGTGCCATCCGTCAGTTCAAGTCAGTTTAGTGTCAGTTCAATAACACTGTCAATATTGCAAAATTATATGCAATATAGAGTACAACCACAGCACACTGTATCCCAAAATGCATTGTTTTCAACTTGACCTTCCATTTTAAGTGTTTTGGCTCATTGTTTGATCATACTGCCAAAGATCTTGACCTTTTTTTCATAAAATTAGATTCAAATTGTTATTTTACAATATTGCAAATCTTTGCTACATGATTCATAATATTAACGCAAAATGTAACTATTATCGGCCAGCTCTGAATATAAAGTTAGAAAATAAACGTCCAACTTTTTCTGCATGACTACGGTATACTCGCATATGGTGATATATAGTATATAGCAAATCTTGTTTATAGCAGTTTTTTGTTGTTGCATACTGTATTTACATTTACAAAGAAGTTTTAGGATATATAGCCCAAATGTTTGCTCTGTTCTTGCCATCTGACTCATTTTCTTCTTCCATCATTTCACAGGGGCTCAAATTGACGACAACGTCCCTCGTCGTACCACTCAGCGTATTGTGGCACCCCCAGGTGGCAGGGCCAACATTACCAGCCTGGGATAAAACCATTTACTCACTACAGAGAGAAAAGGATGGGGTGGGATGGGGGTTAAAAAACTTGGGCTTTTCCTCTGGGATCGGTCCAACCGTCTGGACTGCGTCCCAACAAGCACACCTCTACTTCCTCCCACACTTCAGTCCATTCATCCACCCCTAACACCCATCCTTTTAACTCTAGTGACCTGTTTTTTGAGTGCGTCTTTCTTAGATGAATAAGTTTCAGGATTACTTGGCATAGAACTGGGATAGGTACTGGACCATTTGATTAAACAGCATACTAGCATTCTACTAATTCTTCAGTATGTGCGTAGTGTGAGTTTTCTGAATGCATGGAACAACCTACTGTACTGTGCAGTATGCATTGCACTGCGTGCTGTATCCCATAATGCAATGCAACCTTCCATATTTCATGAGACGAATGAACTGGAAATAATATCTGTTTTCTTTTTGTTATTTGGTCTGTCTAAATTAGATTTTTTACATGCAGTGAGATTAAAATGGTAAATAACTATTTATTTCCGCCTTGATAAATGCGACGTAAACATGCATCGCATGCTTTGAAAAACAAAATGTTGCTTTTGGCCAAGTGTTCCTGAAATTTATCCGGCTAAGCTAGTAATCGACATTCAAAGGACAGGAACTACCCAGCTAACAAAAATATGTTCTTAGGACGTTTTGCTAACATTTCCAATGCGTTAAACGGTCAAAGCATCCAGTTTTATCTTGGTTATGCGAACGTTAGAGAAAACATTAAGGGAACATTCCATTTTATCGTTTTGCAAATGTTACTTTTGAATGTTCTAAACATTCTAAAAGTAGTAGTAACAGTTAAAAATGTGAAAAACGTTCCATGGATGATGTATAAATAATGTTTTTGTGCAAACTTTTGAGAGAATCTTGAGAAACGTTCTAATAACATTTTGTTAGCTAGGTAGTACTATCCGTCATTTGCCGCCATATTTTAATGTTTTTATTTGTTTGCATTCTGGAAATGAACAGCACAAAACTTCCGCCTGTATCGTTAAGTATTAAACGTGCTGTCGCCATTTTGATTTGTTATTTTCCTTGTAGGAAGAGTCGATGAGTTATTTATTGTTTAGGATTCAAACCACATTTGTATTTTACATTTTGCAAAAGTGTCAACTCTTCCACAGACGCCTGATTTATTACAAGTTTTTAGAATGTTGTTTTATAATGAACTTAATAGTTTGATTCTTTTTTATTTCTATGTATGTAATGATTTCGGTTTCAGGTCAGTGTTTCACCGCTCCCTGAAATCTCTTCACGTTTGTCTTCCTCACATTTTTGCACTTGGTTATTTTCTCTCAGTATTATTTAACTGCAGTTTTGGAGATGTTTAGAGCAACAAAAAAAGAGACTAACAGTGGTGTTTTTGGCCGTGGTGCGCAGTCCTGTGGGGTTTTGGTGTGATTTGAATTCACTCATTTTTCGCTGTAAATGTCAAACTGTCCGTTCCTACTTTGTCCAACAGTTGCACGAAGGGGGTACATTTGGGAAAATAAAGGAAAGCTCTCTGGGCGAATAGCAGATCGAGAGGGAGCTGCTCTTTTCACCCTTTCATTTCGGTTTAGGAGGATGTCGGTTACTATAGCAACTGTCCCGATCACTCGGTGCGGATGCTGATTAGTTACGACAGCCGTGCCGTGCTGGAGCGTTGCCCCGGTAACCTCTTCACACCGGGGGATTTATTCATGCGGTGGATCTCGGCACGAGTTCAACCGTTTCCCTGTGACGTCACAGTCGCTCCACGGGCAGCTACACACCCCCTCCCGTTTCCGTCCCGCAACAGAACCGACCTTTACCGTGAGGACATTTTGAAGGTTGCAGTGACTCTGTCTGTCAAACGGATCGTCCGGCATGTGTAAGGTTGATCAGTGTTATTCTAAATGAAACGTTAGGTCACAATGCTTTTCTTACGTTGCAGTTCTGCTTTGTTTTTATAAATTGACTTGCCTGCCTATTCACCAAGTGTTACAGTTCTTGATTAATGTCTGTGAGTGTTGTTATGACAAGCTGAACATTTCTCATGGAAGATATGTACACAATTCATCATTCTTCATGTCTTTGATTGTTACAATAAAATGCAGTTGTGAACAAAAGCCTGTACAGCTTGTCCAGTGTCAAAACACATTTTTCCCATTCGTTCTTCATTGAAGGTGGTAATACGATGATATTGTGATTTATATAGTGATCTCATTTGTATTTAGACACTTTAATGGATAGTTCACCCAAAAATGTTGGGACCCCACAAACTTCCATAGAATGAAAATATATATATATATATACTGTGGAAGTCATTGGGGACTAGCATCTGTTTAGTTGCCAACATTCTTCAAAATATCTTCCTTTGTGTTCAACAGATGAAAAAAACATACAGATTACAATTTGAGAGTAAATAAAGGTCAAAATATTATTTTTTGTGGTGAGGTAGTGTTTTTTTTTTGGCATTGTTGGAGACAGAGCGGCAGACAACAGACATTTAATTGTTTGATGAAATTATTGCTAGGGACAATTTAGCAGCTGCTGGATTGGTAAGGCCATTTTTTATGTTTATAATCTTATTTTGTAGGTGACTTTTCTATTTTAAAGATGTTTTCTTTGGATTGTTTGAGTACTCAAAGGAGAATAGGAAAAAGTAACTTAATTTGTGTTTTCTGCTAGCCAAATTTCACATATATACATGGTACAAAGTTTTGCTACACTAACCATAGTTTAACCATGGCAGTTAAAAAAAAAGGTTCATAGCTTATACACTTTTACTATAATAAAATAGAGGTTAATTTGTAACCAGAAATGGATTTGTACCATGAACAAATACATGGTACAAAACAAAACCATGAATTTGTATTTGTGTATTCTCTCTTTCATTTTTTTTTAAACTGTAGGCCTATTGCCTTAATGGTTTGATGTTTTGTACTGTTTAATTTAAAAAAAAAAAGAAAAGAAAAAAAAAAAAAGATTCGTGAGCTCACTCCGTCCCGTTTTGAATAAGGATTCGAGAACCATCACTTCAGATCGGGACTCCGGAAATGAGTGACTGTCTGCGAATCATTATTCAGACTACTGAGCACGGTTTGCGAATCGTTCGATTTAGATCGGAATTCGGAGTGTGTTCGCAAAAGATTCACGAACCTGTTCCGAAGTTCCGATCTAAATGATTCGCGATTCGCCCTCCGTAGTTCCATTCTGAATGATTCGCGAACCATCATTTTAGATCCTGCCTGCGTTCCAATGTGCATACTATCCACCATATCTGCTCTAAATAGTACTGAAGTATACTAGTATCACATAGAATTTAGGGTGGATAGTATGCACATTGGGAGGCAGGGCGTGATTTCGGAGCGCAAATCGCGAATTTCGCGAAATGATTCGCGAACACACTCCGAATTCCGATCTAAATCGAATGATTCGCGATCCATGCTCAGTAGTCTGAATAATTATTCGCGAACAGTCATTTCAGATCGGGACCTTGGATGGCGGTTTGCGAAAAATTAAATTAGCGAAATGATTCGCGAATCAGATCGGAAATTCGAAGCGGGTTTCGCGAATCATTAATTTATATCAGAACTTCGATGTATCGCGAATCATATGATTCAGATCGGGAGTATTTGGAGCGCGGAGCGCGAATCATTTGATCGGAACTTCAGAGCGGGTTCGTGAATCTTTTGATTCAGATGGGAACTTAAAATGATTCGCGATACGCGATCCGAGAGCTTCGAAACAGTGAATCATTTTGCAACGCAATGGTTTAACTGATTCGGAGTTTCGAAAAGCTTCGTTTCACCCATCACCACGCATTAAAAGCCATGTCGAAATTCGAATATGTATGGTTCCGTTTTCCTTTTTTTAAATAGTGAATCGCATGAAGTGAAATAGTCACGACTTTGAATCAATTGATTTGGATAAATGACTCATTAATTTGATCCGGTTTGTCTGTTTTACCGGTTTTCGCGTCTTTAGCCATGTTTACACGACGCTGCCAGTACTACTACTGGCTTAGCTTGCTAGTTTTATGACATTAACCGAAAAAAGCGAAATAAGTATGATGTTTACAAATAAAATAACAATATTCCCATTTCCAAGACAATATTCAACACAAATCTACGAAGATATTCAGGTGAGGTAACGTTAACCGGTTTACTGCTAACTAATGAAAACACTCCATTAATATGACGAGCTGCACCTCAGAATACATGTTAGCTGGACACATCATGCATTATGATCGAGTTTGTAGCTTAATTCACTATATTTGAAATAGTTTGACCAATGCAGTTTAGTTGGTGACAGTTTAATAGAAAATCAGTTAAAAGCATTCAGTCATCTCATACCACTGAAGTGGGTGTTCACTTCTGCTTTTTTCCCCTCTCTCTCTCAAAATAACAGTAATCCTTGACTTACCTTTTATAATTGACCAAAGACCATGGTTTGGATTCAGTCTTCTGTACTGTTCCAGTGCTGGATGGCCAGAGGGTGAGTAAATAAACAGCGTTTTTTAAAATTATTATTATTAGCTAGCCTTTTAAAGTGCTTGTATTACATCTAAATCGTTGTTTTGAGATGAGACTTATTTTATATATATACTGATTTTTATGTATTATCATGTGTGTGAAGTTTTAATAATGTAAACAGTCACTTTCTGATACTATTGTGCGTATGGTGTGAAAGTCCCTTTAATTCTATATGTGTATGTATTCTATAGTCTTTGGTGAAAGTGGTTTACAGGGCCATGACAGGAGTTTTATACTAGCTAATCTGTCTGTGTAAAGTAATTTTTTGTCTTCAGAAATCACTTAAAATAAATGTTTTGCTCTGTAGCGCATGTTATACTATGAAGAACATATATACTGCAAAAATAGAATAGTATGCTATTTTCAACAGCCAAAACTCTGTGTTGTACTCACATTAGAACAGTAGGAGGTGTTGTAGGTCAAAAAAAGGCCTTCACATCTGGACCTGTGGATCATTATTTTATATGAAGAAGGTATTTGAAGAAATATACACGAAAAAACATCCAATTATGAGTGGATCGACAATCAGGGTTGTGCAGTATCGTAGTACTCAATGATAACCATATCCAAAATCATGGCTACTTCAAAAATACCTTGGTACCATCAATGTACATTTATAAAAACCGTGTTATATGTCCAAAAAGCCATGACTTTCTCATTGTACATGCCCAAAATACATGCTATCACCAAGTCACCTTGTCTTAAAAATCGTGGTAATGAGTACTTTTGGTGCTTTTTGCTCATGTGTGCTCATTTGGTACTTTATAAAGGGAGAGTGAAGGGGTGCAGGGTGATTTCAGCCTCCCACATGAGAGGGCATCTACAGAAGTAATGCAGATGCACATGAGCCCCCATTTAAAGTTCCTGTCGGATGATGTTGAGCAGCCTCTGTCTTCCCCCGCAGCACCAGGACTACAACACTAATGACCCTGACAGGTTTTTAAATTCTCCTCCGCTGTCTTGCGGCAAGAGCCCGTTATAGATCATTACATGACTAACTATTGTCTGATCCTCTGCATACATAATTCATTTTTTTAGCAGTGGAGGTGGGTGTACAGCGTGGTTAGAAACCAACTTCAAATAAAGGGCCGTTTTTGCCCCCGGAACTGATTTTAAAGAGTCGTTTTTACCTTTAATGAGCACAAGCTTTGCTCCTGAATCATTCAAAAAACACAGCATGTTCTCGAGCATATACTGAACTGCAGTTAACTGAAGTAAATTCTGAATCTGAACCACATTGGATGTTAATTATGAAATCAAATCAACATGAAATACAAAAGTAGCTCTAAATAATTAATAATATTCAGTATATGTGTTATTCAAGTATCACTGAGATATTGTTATTATTTTGAATTAGTTTTTACTTATTTTTAGTGATTTTTTTTTTTTGTTGTTGTTTTGTTTTGTTTTTTATTTTATTGTTATTTTTTGTTGTTGAATTTATTTGTTTTATTTATTTTTTTGATGCATTTTATTTATTTATTTATTTATTTATTTATTGTCTATATTTAGGGCTCTATGAAATGCATTTTAACTTTTCTGGATTCGTTTTTTTTTTTCTGGACTCCACTGAAATAGTTAAATCAAATTTTAGTAATATAAAACATGTCTGATTAATTGAAATCAGGACACTTAACAATTTAACAACAATTTATAAAAGTTAAAAAAAAAAAAAAAATTCTCAAATTGATTTTTTTTTTTTTTTTAAACAAGTTCTGTGTTTTCTGTTTTAATATTTCTGGATTCCATTTTAATGGTTTTAATTACATCTTAAGAACCAAAGTCATGTCTAATTAACTGAATTTATTTAAAAAACAAAAAAACTTTTTTTACAATAAAATAAATAATTTCTGTGTTGTGCATTTACATTTTTCTGATAACCAAATGAAGACATAAAACATTAAAGGCAAACAAAGTGCTGCAAAAAACAGAGATTTAATGTTAAAAATTAAAACAGAATTGTGTGATTATTCCTTAAAAATATATACAGCATTATACAGTAAATTCCATTTTTATAACTAGATTCTGTGATTCTGTCTGTGTTTTCTCTAAACATTATAATGTTAATCTAAATGGAAATGAGAAATATTGCAACTAGCTGAACTAAAATAAGTAAAATTTTTTTAAAAATATGTTTTATTTTAAATGTATATACAATTTTATATAACTATATTTTATATATTTTTAATATTTTATATTAATAAAATTTATATTTTATATTATTTAATTAGCAGTTTATTTCAATATAAATAGGTTTATATTTTTATTTGTGAGGCTCAAAATTGTTCAGCATTTATTATTTATCTCTTTAGACCAAAAATCTGCAGAGAGAGTGATGCTAATCTAGATTTAATTTCCACATGTTTCCATAAGAAATCTTTGAACGATTTCTGCCCCTGCCGTACAGTAACTACCTCATGTGTGGCCGAATAGTAATTTACAAAGATCAGTCTTTGATTGCAAACATTTCCATGTGAATGTGCATGGAGGTATGGAGTGTAGATGTGTTGAGATCGATTTTTACAAACACATATTTTGTATGCATAAAACGCTCCATTTTCTGAGCCCATGATCATAAGCATGGATGTAAATGTTGCTCTAGGGTCTAAACACACGATCCCTCGAGCGAGGGCTGGAATTTTAAGCAGACATTGTCATGTTGCCATGTTTCTGTGGGCGATGGCTTTCTCATGTGCACTATGTTTGGAGCAGCTCTCACGCAGGCCTGAATGAAGCCTATCTCAGTCTCGTGAGAACACTGTGTTACTCAGACCCAGGAAATGTGCAACCTTGGTGTGTCAGGCCAATGACAAATTCAAGACAGACTTGTATGAAAAAAACTATATGTTTTCCCTTCAGATATGCAGACGAATTTATATCGGACTGTGTTTTCTTGAGCCCCAACTTGGGCAAAAAATTTAAGGAACAGTTTAGATAAAAATAAATACTTAATCTTTCATTTATTAAATGCAAAATACATAGATTATAATTTCATTTCATTTTCACGTCAACATATACAACATTGCTCTTTCATGAACTAATGCATGAGGTGTCTTGAAAGGAAGATTATAAAAAGGTAAGCAAAAAATTTATTTTTCATTTTTGTTCAACATAAGGCCGATATTTTGCTTATCTATAACCTGTTCCTGTCTTACTGTGCACGATTCATCCCTGCACATCATTTTCCATAGAAAAGCTAGCTTTTTCTTTTCACTATATGTCAGAAATACATTGTTATGAAATTAAAGTCTCAAACGGCATTTATTGCCTCTGTCGGATTTTATCGACTACAAAGAAATGATTGGAAATCCTACGAAACATCTCCTTCACAGAGGAAAGGAAGTCATTTGGCCTTGAATAACATAAAGTCCTCAATGATTTATTTTTGTCTAAACTATTCCTTTAAGACACCAAGAGGTATTACGTCAACATTAGCTGAACATTTTGTCTGATAAACCTGCTCTCAGATTTAATTCTGAGTTCCACGGTGATGTATTGTGATTGTGTAATATTAGTTATTAGTAGCGTCCTGCTGCATTTGACCTTCTGTGCCTTTGTAATATATTAGATTGCATGAAACCAAATTTACATTTGGAAGTAAAATGTTGGCCTGGAGCCACATAGCGACACGGGGATAAAGAGGGAGACGGTGAATATGACACTTGTGCAATAAATGTCTGCTTGAGAATAAGTGATGTTGAAACACCCTCAATGGTACAAGACGCCACTTTTTATGGAATTATGGTACGTGGACGGCGCCAAAAGTCTTTAAACGGAACGCATTAAATTTGACCATGTTAGTACACAATGTTTGTCAGCATTTCTTTTGTATATGCAGATATGCACATTCTACCCACATATTAATTCTTTCTTTACTTTATTGTGTAATTAATTCATGTTACAATGTAAATAAGGACTTTTCTACCTGAGAAAGAACATTGAATTATGCAACTAGAAAGGACATGACAGATATACATAATGTACACATATTGTACCGATGCATAATCCCTCATGAACAAAAATAACATCTGCTTGCATATGCGAATACCACTGTACCATTACGACATCATTCATGAATAAGCATGACATGTGATGCTTATATACATATATGGGCCATTCCACAGAAATGGTCCAGACTGCTGTCTCTAAACCAAAAAAAACACATTTAAAAAGCTTTTAAGTATTCAAATCTTACATCTTTACTAAGATCCTTCTATTATCTATTAAAACCCACAACAATATTAAAAATATTAGTAAACTTAATATATATGAAATCCTCATTTATTGGGTACTTTCAGCTGGGAGGTGGCTGTCCCGAACCCTAACCCCTACGTTTCAACTTATGAAAATGAAATTGAAATAATTTAAAAAAACAAAAAATCTTTTTAAATTCCGAAAATTTATGTTAATTAATTTTTTTTTTTTATTAATTAAATTAAATTAATTAATTAAAAAAAAATGCATCCCACATTTTCATGTCACTACTGAAACAGAGTATGTTTTAGCCCATTGGCTGAGGCTGATTTTAACTACACCCCTACATTTATGATCAGGAAATATTCCTGTGTCCTGCTCTCTCATAGCTACAAGGTGTGAGTAGATAGACCCGTAGTAGATAGGATTCTGTAAGCTTTACAGACTCTAAATCATGCCTTCAAGGAATGGACACATAATCCTCGTATTTGGGGGAAGTAAACTAAATTGCAGTACAGTTATGCAAATTGTCTTTGTATTTTAGTATGTTTTAGTATTGTTTTAGTATGCAAGTTAAAATTTCGTAACGTGATGTTACCAAAGCATTACTGTCACTAACGAAAATGTGCTGTCACGACCAAAACATGGGATGTTTTGCCAAAAATAAAGTATACTAAATTATCAGCTAAGATATTATGATATTTTTTGGTTCAGTATATACAAACTGCTGAATCCTTGAGTCTGAAATCAGTATGATCAACTTTTTGCCTTTTACATAGAAAAATTGGATTCAAAATACTACAAATCTCATAAATTACACTTGAAATATTGTTAAAAATGTAATTGTTATTAATTTACCTCTGAGAAAAATGTAATAAAATAACAAAACAATATATTTACAATGTAGATGCATACAAAATCTTAATAAAGCAATAAGCCCCAAGAAACCGTAGTTTACACTGAATTTATAACAGCTAAGGGGCATTGTTAGCTTTTATTTTAATTCACTGTAAACCACAGCTTCTCAGGGCTTATTGCTTTTATAAAACGGTAATTCCATATAGAGCAGAGCAAATAAAGTGTAATGATATTAATAAAAACTTTATTCTTCCGCCAAACAATGCAGTTCCTCAGAAACAGTCGTGGTTGCAACAAAGTGGCCGAGCAACACACAGATGTAAACAAAGTTGTATGTTTGTAGAGTAATTTACAACAGCTTCGAATGAGGCTTGACCAATCAGAATCGAGGACCAGAACTATCCGTTTTATAATAGGTCAATATAACCCTTCTAATTAAATTATATATTACTGTGTTTCAGTATTGACACATTTGGCGACAGGACAAATACAGTACTGTGCAAAAGTCTTAGGCCACAAGTATTTTCACCAACAAAAAAAAATGGTTTTAAGTCAGTTATTTCTAGCTTTTGCTGTAGTGTGTCAGTAGGAAATATCAGTTTACATTTCTAAACATTCATTTTGCCATTAATTGTAATAATCCAGTGAGATTTTTGTTTGCACAAGGAGTCTGACAACAGCCAGTGCTCCACACAGAGATCTGATCTGACCATCATCCAGTCTGTCTGGAATGACATGAAGAAACAGAACAAACTGAGACAGACTAAATCCAGAAGAACTGTGGCAACATCTCCAAGTTGCTTTAAGAAACCTACCTGCAAAGTACTGTTAAATGTTTTAGGCACTTGTGTAAAAATGCTGTAAAATGAGGATGCTGTCAAAAATAATGCCATAAATAGATTTTATCAGTTAAATTCTATTAACTAAATTAAATCAACATTTGGTAAACCATATTTGCATTTAAAACAGCTTTTGCCCTAGGTACATTTGCGCATACGTTTTCAGGTAGCTTTGCATGTAGGTTTCTTAAAGCAACTTGGAGATGTTGCCACAGTTCTTCTGGGTTTAGTCTGTCTCAGTTTGTTCTGCTTCTTCATGTCATTCCAGACAGACTGGATGTTGGTCAGATCAGATCTCTGTGTGGAGCACTGGCTGTTGTCAGACTCCTTGTGCAAACAAAAATCTCACTGGATTATTACAATTAATGGCAAAATGAATGTTTAGAAATGTAAAGTGATATTTCCTACTGACACACTACAGCAAACGTTAGAAATAACTGACTTAAAACCATTTTTTATTGGTGAAAATACTAGTGGCCTAAGACTTTTGCACAGTACTGTATTTGTCCTGTCGCCAAATACTGTAATAGACATTGAGTTGCAAATTAATTCCTAATAAGACTTTTTTGTTAGTGTTATTGATCTCATGAGTGTTCACTGGGCAGGAGAATCATCGTTGTATTTGAATTGTGTGTAATCATTTAAGAACACCTGTGATAACTAGATTGAAACGTTTGAAAGACAAATTTATGCTGGCTTGTCTTAAGACTTGTTTAAAAACATAAATAGTTTGGTCAATTACATGTTCTAGATGTTTGCTAAAGTGTTGCTAGTTGGTTGCTAGGATATTCTGGGTGGTTGCTAGGCTCTTGCTTTGCAGTTGCTGGGGTGTTGCTAGATTTTATGGTTGATTGTGTGTTATGAGTGATTACAGACATTCCCACCTCTGGTAATAAGAGAAAATCAAACATTGTTTCCAAAACTGATCCAATTTCAGTGCTTTGATATTATAATATTTCTTTCTAATGTTAGGAAATTAACATTAAATCATCGACATTAACATCTTAAACTTGCACTAAAATGTGATTTATACCATCTAAGTAGTAATTTAATAGAATTGCATGTCTTCTTTAGTGATACAAGCTCAGAAACATTTACTGTATAACCTGTTGAAGTTTTTTTTTTATTTATTTTTTTATATATATATATTGTTTATTGACTTGTTGCCATGATGGACATTGAAATGTTGTTATTTATTTTTTATTTTAAACAGTATAGATGATTACTTAATGGTAATGCAATACTTGTGAACACAACTGTGTATGTCAGACTATAAATCCACAAAAACTACGCATGGGGGCTTTCTTTGGTGTTGCCACCCCTTTGCCACCCTAAAAATTATTTTCTAGATCCGCCTCTGCAATGTACCATTGTCCACATACTCAAATATAGTCTTAAAAACAGTATTTTTATTGCCTGCTGACTAGGGATGTGACGTGATCTCGTGACGATATCCTTGTAAAACATTTTGCAGTGTTTACATTAGAGCTGCACGATTAATGCTTAAAATATCGATTCAAACACCCACACGATCTTATTCCTGAATGACAACGATTTAGCTATGTCTATTATGATTCTTTCACATTGCGAGTGTCAGTGGAGCCTGAGAAGCACGTTTTGTTGCTGTCCATGTTAATAAATCAGAGGGTCGGGGTAAATGATAAGAAAAGTTTAAAAATCTCGTCTCGTCTCTTTCTCGTGAACCCAGTCTCGTGTCTCGTCTCGTGGGATAAGTGTCTCGTCACACCCCTACTGCTGACAAATGCGGACAAACAGTGCATGTTGCCATGGTCAAATTTCACGCATTCTGTTTAAAGGCTGTTGGCCCCGTCCACCTTCCATAACTCTTAAGCGATCTGAGATGCTCTCGGAAACGCTGTGAACGGTGCTGATAAGATGTTGAAGATATAGGGGAAGGGTTTTGGACTAGTCTCAACTAGTGCTCCTGTGAAAATAACCTTCCCCCAGATGATTCGGTTTATGCTTCTGTAAACAGTCTTTTTCTGACCACGGCCGTAAATCAAAAACAGCCATTCTGAGATGCCACAACTGACCACAGTGTGTTTATAATATTAGTGTTAGAGCAAGCATAATGATTTCTGTTGGTCAAAATCAGGGGTGTGGGTTTAAATAGTCCCTCGAGCTACAGTATTAACTCCAGTGAGTAAGTCGCCCTGCATCCTTTGTGAATGACACCTCAAGTGGTGCAGATTGTTGAGAAGTATCTTACATTTCTAGGCTTACTTGTCATTTTCAGACAATAAAGCAGGCTAACAATAAAATAAAACAGCAGGGACATATCTACTGACCGCAGTATCAAAGAGCGTACGGATGGACTCTTTTGACTAAATAATCACCTAGCAACCACCCAGAAGATCCTAGCAACCACAAGACTCATTAGCAAACTCATATTGCCCCTTTGGGGCAATGCATTCTAGGATCGTCTTTCTAAAAATGGTCACAAAACACTAAATGACAGCTGTTTTTGGTGCATCAATCTTTGTGATCAGCTAAAGACAAAAAAGGGGAAAATTCTTCTTCCTCAAAATAATATCACTATACAGTGTATATATATATATATATATATGTGTGTGTGTGTGTGCATGTATGTGTGTGTGTGTGTGTGTGTGTGTGTGTGTTTTTTTTAATTATATATATATATATACACTACAAGTCAAAATTTTTGAACAGTTTTTAAAAGAATTCTCTTCTGCTTACCAAATTTGCTTCAGAACAAATTTGGACTTCAGAAAAAACATCTCAACTTGCAAAAATAAATCAATAAAAATTCAAAAGTACAGTCATAACTGTAACTCCTAGTAGTGTCTCACAGGATGAAGGTTTGACCCCAGACTGCGCTGATTCCCGAACATCCCCATGTTCTCATTTCTTGTCTGCTTTCACTGGCACACAGAACCCTTAAAACTTTAAAAGTAAACACACTTCTTATTCCATTTCTCATCACATTTCTCAGACTTGATCGATACAGCATGACACATTTCCATTAAACTGTGAATAGCTTATCAGTTCTAAGGGAACGTGTCCACTGCTGAAATGTCATAGAAACCATGATAACGTTCTCATGGTGAGTCAGAACAATTCCCAAAACACTTGTGATGCAGTATGTTTTATTGGATATTACCATTTTGGAATCACATGATTTTCTTTCATTTGAGAAACAATCACAATAACAGAAGTGCCACTTGTTATAAGGCATTTAAGCAACATAAGTTGATCATTTTGAGGTCATCATCACATATTCATTGTTATGGTCAAGTATCAATATCACATGGAAATTTGTGCATTTCCCAGATCATAGTAATGGGAACACAAATTATGGGAAGAGTGACAGTTGGTCCCACGGTGAATGAAAGCTGTATTTAATGCTCATGGGGAATCTTTTTTTCTTCACACAGAAAATAAGAAGACCATGCAAGGAATATAAGAAAGACACTATCAGTTCCCAGTTCAATACGGTTTCTGTGCGTCACGATTAACCATCAGGTGAAATGGGTTTCTGAATCACACTCGATGCAAACAACCCATGCCCATTAACTGTAGTGCAATTTCTAAGGATTAAATAAACAAGATATGAACTGGAGATCAAACAGTCAAAAATATAATATTCTTTTCTTTTTTTATATATATATATATATATATATAGATATATATATATATATATATATATATATATATATATAGAAACACTCATTAGACGTGTTAAAATAAAACTGCTGTCAATTAAAAAAAAACAATAATTGCTGGTATTTATTATCACAGATCCATGCAGAATGATGTCCATCACAACGTCCTTCTTTTAAAGGAGTAGTTCATTTTAAAAATTATGTTTCTGTCATTATTTGTTCACACTCGTGTCATTCCAAACCTAAAAACATTAAATAATAAGTTCATAGCAGTTGTGTTTGTCAGGCTCAAACAAATACAATAAAAGCAGCATAAAAAAGTCTATACGAATTGTGCGTTATATATTCAACATCTTCTGAAGAGCATGATAGATTTGTGTGGGGAATATACTGTGTTTAACCCTACAAAGCCTACAGTATCATATTTCGTCTTTAAATGACAAACATGATAAAAACTTTGCTAAAAAACCTGTTGCATGTCTTTGTCATCTGATAGTTTTGCTTGCTTTTTCAGCAAGTAAAAGTCTTTTAGTATAATTATACAAACATCCATCTTCAGTTGGTGCTTTACTTGATTATCCATACATAATTTTCTAGAAAATTATGAGGATCATAAATGATTATCAGGCTTTTGAGGAACATTTATTTGTTCATCTCTCAATCATTGCATTGCATGTTTAGAAACTACAGAGCTTTGATCATAAAGCTAAACATTTAAAGGGATAGTTCACCCAAAAATGAAAACTAACCCGTGATTTGCCCTGGGTGTATATGACTTTATTCTTTTAGACAAATGCAGTCAGAGAATATTAAAAAATGTTCTGGCTCTTCCAAGCTTTATAATGGCAGTGAATGGGTGTTGAGATTTTGAAGTCCAATAAAGTGGATCCATCCATCATAAAAAGTACTCCACATGGCTCCGGGGGTTAATAAATGCCTTCTGAAGCGAATCAGTGCATTTGTGTAAGAAAAATATATATATTTAAAACTTTATAAACTGTCATCTCTACCGTCCGCTAACTGTTGTACGTGCATTCATGAGAGAGTGGCGATTCAGCGGATGATGTAGGATGTGTGAGAATATGCTAGTCTCGCAAGAAACAAGTTTTATTTACAGCAAAGGAAATCAAGTCTCCTCTTGGCTTATATGAGCCCTGCTGTACTGTGTCAGTGTTGCCAGATCTTCATAGAAGAAAGAACAACAACAAACAAGGACAAGCACAAAAAAACACTCAAATGCTTTGTTTTATAATGCCATAAAATCATATATCTCATATTCGCAACAGACCACTTTATTAACTCCAGAAAGTGCCTAGCTTTATGAGCTAAGACCAAACAACATGCCTAAAAGCTCTTGTAAAGTGAGGGCATGGCAACACTGCAAGACAGCACTCTCTAAAGCAGCCTCTCGATGGACAAAAAGAGTCTTTGGCCAAAAAATAGCAGATACCCAACGGCTATATTCTTATTCACTCCCACAAGACTGCAAAATGTTGCTATGGTTATAAATGTGTGAGTGACTGCTGTTCAGTACAGACATGGAACAGTAATTTACAGGACTCGCTCCCACATTTAAAAAGTTTCACCCTTGACACTTGCAGCGTGTACGTGGCCTTTATTGGACTTCAAAATCTCAGCAGCCATTCACTGCCACTATAAAGCTTGAAAGAGCCAGGACATTTTTTTTTTAATATAACTCTGACAGTACTCATCTGAAAGAAGAAAGTCATATGGCTTAAGGGTGAGTAAATCATAGAGATTAATTTTGGGCAAACTATCCCTTTAAATATCATCTTACTAAGACTGTTATAAAAATAGCTGCAAGCAGTGATTACCAGGGTTCATGTGTTGTAAGGCATTTAAGCAAATATGGAAAAAGTCATATTGTTTAGCAAGCCTGTAACCACCTAAATCAATGATTGGGGAAAAAAAAAAAAAAGCATTTTTGGCAAATCCAGGTAATTTAACATAGAAATATCATGTTTTTTAATGTTTATGACTGTTATAACACCAGCTGTCATCCGATCCCCTTAAAACTTTTCATGCTATTAGAATCACCTGTTGCATGTGCTAAGCAGGTTTCGTGAAGTTTTGAGTTTTCGTTTAGGGTTTATTTAGGGTAAATTTGGACAGGCCCCTATTCTAAACGACCCCTTTATAGCTTCCCAAAGGGTAAATTTCAACATTTTTTTGATAATTATTAGCCTAGAGAGTCTAGATAATTGTACTGCAGAGTTGTCCAGAATGAGGAGTTCTATCATATGATACGAATATCGTGCATATGTGTGAAAAATCGTGCAATGTGCAATTGTTTACACCCTTGTGATATTGCCCTCTCAGTGGCCAATTTCTTTCAAATCTCTTTCAGACCTTTGGGGCCGTGAGTCAAACAGGCCCACTGAGTTTTGTTCTGATCAATTTTTCCAAGTTTTTTTCAAGTTTTTATTTTTCCTATAACCTCAGATTGAGCTCTTACATAAGTTTTCTGAGTTTGGCAGAGATATCTCGTTCTGTTCAGGAGTTATAGGCATTTTACTAAAAGTGGCCCTGCCCTTTTCAAAAATTTTGGCACCCCTTTACTACAGTGAGTCAAAAGTTAAACTTTTTTTTGATAATTATTGATATTCACTCTCCAAAGAATCTTTCTGCACTGGTTTGGTTCCAATCGGGTGATTAACCTAGGACTAGTTCGCAAAAGTATGTTTTTTACATCTTCTCAGTTATTTAACAATTTAATTGACAGCAGTGGTTCTAGAGGCAAAGTTATCCGGAATGAGAAGTTCTATTGTATGATACGAATATTGTGCATATGTATGAAAAACCATGCAAAGTACAATTGTTTACGCCTTTGAAAAATGGCATATCGCCCCCCAGTGGCCGATTTCTTTTACATTTTTTTCTTAGACCTTTGGGGCAGTGAGCCGAACAGGCCCACCGAGTTTTGTTCAGATCAGCTTCAGTTTACCTTGTCTAACAGGTGCTCAAACTTATTGTGTGTCGGCCAAAGTATTGTGTGTATGTGTGAAAACCGTGCAACGCCTTTGAAAAATGCAATTTAGACCCCAGTGGCTGATTTCTTTAAAAATTTCTCTCAGACCTTTGTCGGATTTAAGTCTGACACAGGATTTACATTACAAACATCTTTTCATCTTTTTGGTCATATAAGAATCAGTATATCAAGTATGAGCTCTACATTTTCCTATATCATACTATGTGGGTATGTTCACACTTGTCATGTTTGGTTAAAACAAACCCTGGTGCGATTGCTCTATTAGTGTGGTTCGTTTGAGTAAGTGTGAATGCTGCCATCCGAACCCTGATGTGCACCAAACAAGCAAACTGAGACTGCTAAAAAGATGGGTCTCGGTCTGCTTCCAAACAAACTCTGGTGTGGTTCGAATGATATATGAATGCAACACGGACCAAATACTTCTAAACGAACCAAAAACAAGAAGTAATGACAAGACACAACGCTAATGAGCAGAGGGCAAACATGGAGCAACAAGGAGGTAAAGTGCATTTTACGAGCTTTTTGTGAGTTTGCAGGTGACGAAAAATAAAATCAGATACCCACAACAATGAACACACTTAGTCTAGCAGACGGCATTGCGTGTGTTCAACTTAAAGCGGCACTGAGCAGACCGATCAGTAAATGGGTACTTTGATGTCATACACCCGCAGCATGGGTGTTGAACACACCTTTTCCTTTTGTTTGGAGTGTTTGGTGAGTTCTGGCACAAAATATACGTCATTAAACCTGACCAATCAGGTTGTGAACGTATCACTATGCCTTTAGGTTCGCTGTCAAAAATGCCATTGTGAACACAAAACGGACCAGGACCAAATGTATCATTTTCCTTTTTGGTCCGGACCAAATAAACCAAACAAACCAAACTACAAGTGGGAACACATCCTATAAGACATAAAAACCTGATGCATCAAATATGACACCCAACAAAAAACAAAACAAAACAAAAACAAACTTACTTTATGGGCCCTATTTTAACGTTCTAAGTGCATTGTCTGAAGCGCACTGCGCAGATGCACTAAAACCACTTTTGTTAGTTTAACGACGGAAAAATTGGTCGGTGTGCCGGTTGCAAGATCCAGAAGGTTGTACTTATTCTCTTAATGAGTAATGGGTGTGTTTTGGGTGTAACATGTAATAAACCAATCAGAGTCTCATCTGCAATTCCCTTTAAAAGCCAGTTGCACTTGCACAATTCATAATTTGTAATAGGCACTAAATTCGCTATTTACATGGCGGAATTTGCAAGGGCAAAAAAATTTCTCTAGAGAGAAAATGCATCTGCTTGTGCGCAAGGTTAAAGTGTACACAATAATAATCTTTTACACTGCAATCATTGATTTTTAATATTTGGCATGTACATGCGTTGTGCACCCACTCATAGGCACATATGTGACCCTGGACCGCTAAACCAGTCATAAGTAGCACAGGTATATTTATAGTAATAGCCAAAAATACATTTTATGGGTCAAAATGATCAAATTTTCTTTTATGCCAAAAATCATTAGGATATTAAATAAAGATCATGTTCCATGAAGATATTTTGCAAATTTCCTTATGTAAATATATCAAAACTTAATTTTTGATTAGTCATATGCATTGCTAAGAACTTCATTTGGACAACTTTAAAGGGTATTTTCTAAATATTTTGATTTTTGTGCACCCTCAGATTCCAAATTTTCACATAGTTGTATCTCAGCCAAATATTGTCCTATCATAACAAACCATACATCAATGGAAAGCTTATTTATTCAGAAAAAGTATAAATTTCAATCTATAAATCTTAATTTTGAAAAACTGACACTTATGACTGGTTTTGTGGTCCAGGGTCACATATTACTAACGCACCCTTTTAATAGATTTAATTATGCACCATTGACGTTAGACGAGGTTTTAGTTGGTTTGTTGCAATGCACCACCAATGCACCTGAACACACCTTGTTTTCAGACCAGCACACCCATGGGTGAACAGATGGGCGCAAATGCATTTGCTATTCAAACAACATGATGTTAAATGTGAAAATGATAACTCTTGCATTGTCACTTTGTCTAAAGGTTCAACCTGCTCCATTTAAAAAAAAAAAAAAAATTGATTTTTCTGATTATTATTTCCTGTCTCTCGGCTTTACAGGATTAAAGTTAATGCACTTCCCTTCGTTGAAGCTGCAAAATCTTATTTGCATTTCAGTTCACTGACTGTCGTTCCACAGGTTTGGAAAGACATGAGAGTGAGTAAATAAAGACAGAGTTTTCATGTAATGCTGAACTGTGCCTGCATTAAGCATCAACCGTGTCGCAGCAGCTCTCAATGTTCCCATCGCTGATGGTTTCAATCAAACTCTCGCTTTTCTTCATCAGTTTGCGTTCTCGAGTCTGAGGCTCTGTCAAGTGGCAAAGTGGCATCGCATCTAGCGTGAGTCGAGTGATTTCCCCAGTGTGCTCATTCACACCGCATCACCGTCCTCACACAGCGAGAGCTGATGGATTTTGATGACGGGAAGCGAGTTGTGCGCGGGCGGCTCGGGCTGTGGCGAATCCATTCTCACGCAGCAGCACGTCCTCAGAAGGTTCTTACCGCACATTCCCGCCACTTTGGCTCCCACGCTCACCCCCGCGCTGACCCCGGTCGTTCCCGCCGACGACGTCCGGGAAGGGGCCTGCCATTCCCGGCCGTCCCGGGAGGACGGGCTGCGGGACAGAGCGATGGAAGAGGACGGGCTCAGGCGGGACGGGTTGTCGCGGCTCGATAGGCCGAGAATTTGAGACTGGCCGTGCCGAGGACTGTGGCTCTGGTAGAGCGCGTGGGAAGGCGTGGATCTCTTGCGGAGGCAGTGGGCACCCAACACGCTCAGGAAGGCTTTCTTAAACTCCTGACTGGAGCAGGGGTAGATGATGGGGTTGATGCAGCTGTTGAAATAACCCAGCCAAAACGTGATCTTGAAGACCGTGTCCGAGGGTCTGTACGTTGGGAAGATGGAACCTAGACATAGGAAAAGACAGGAAATGAGTACATTATTTACAAGGTTTTAAAAATTCGTTAAGGAATTCACTTTGGGGGATTTAACTAGACCGGCATCATAAAATTGCTTCATAATTTCCTGGATCAAAAAACAATAATTCTGAATTATTCAAAAGTTCTTCATAATGCATATATGCATGCATATATTTGTAATTGGACACATTTTAAATAAAAATTTAGAGCACATTTTAAGTTAATTTGTATATATATTCATTTAGAAATACATATTCACGATTTACATTTATATATTCAGACTTTTAAATATATTGAGATTTCTATCTATATATTTGCGATTTACATTTATTTATTCAGACTCATAACGATATATACACTGATGTACATCTATATATTCATAATTTACATGTATATATTCTATATATAGATTTATATATGTATATTCTACTTACATATATTCTGAATTACAATTATGTATTCAAATATATATTCAGATTTGTATCTATAAATTCAGATTTACAACTATATATTCTGAATTACATTTATATATTCAGATTTATAAATATATATATTCAGATTTGTATCTATATATTCAGACTTACAACTCTATATTCTAAATTACAACTGTATATTCAGATTTATAAATATATATATTCAGATTTGTATCTATATATTCAGACTTACAACTCTATATTCTGAATTACAACTGTATATTCAGATTTATAAATATATATATTCAGATTTGTATCTATATATTCGGACTTACAAGTATATATTCTGAATTACAACTCTGTATTCAGATTTATAAATATATATTCAGATTTGTATCTATATATTTAGACAACGATACATTCTGAATAACAACTCTATCTTCTAAATTACATTTAAATACATAGATTTATAAGTATATGTTCAGATTTGTATGTGTATATTCAGACTTACAACTATATATTCTGAATTACATTTGTATATTCAGATTTATAAATAAATATTCAGATTTGTATCTAAATATCTGGACTTAAAACTATTCTGAATAACATTTGTATAATCAGATTTAGAAATATATTTTCAGATTTGTATCTGTATATTCAGACTTACAACTATATATTCTGAATAGCATTTGTATATTCAGATTTATAAATACATTTTCAGATTTGTCTCTATATATTCGGACTTACGACTACATATTCTGAATTACATTTATATATTCAGATTTATAAATATATTTTCAGATTTGTATCTATATATTCAGATTTACAACTATATTTTCTGAATTGCATTTGTATATTCAGATTTATAAATAAATATTCTGATTTGTATCTATATATTAGGACTTAAAACTACATATTCTGAATTACATTTATATATTCAGATTTATAAATATATTCTGATGTACTTCTATATATTCAGACGTATAACTATATATTCAGATTTGCTTCTATATATTCACAATTTATATTTATATATTCAGATTTTATATAATTATTTCCTGTTTGGCGCTTCCTAACATCTATGACATTCATATCACCACATTTAACATAGAGCATAATTATATGTGGAATTTATTATATGTATATGTGTGTAAAGATAATGACAATTTTTTTAATTTATAAATTATATTAAATTATATTATTATATTATGTATGCAATATTTACAAAATTTAACAAAAAAAGGTTACTAATTTTTTACATTTTTGTAAATATTTATATGAACTTTATATTGAAATATTTATATATAAAATTATTTAGAAGACAGTTTTCAGTAAAACGGTGTAAAAATTACATAAAAATCTAAATCTAAAAATATGTATATAAAAATAGTACTTTTTTTATTTTTTATTTTATTTTTAAAATAATTATATAAAGCATTGGTTTTTTTACTAAATATATTGGTTGAGCACTTCACCAATATGTTCTTTTATACTACATGCATATACAATAAAGCTAATAAATAATACATTTTAAAGTCAGTAAGATCACATTTGCAACCTACTTTTATTTCTAAAAATCAGTTAGTAAAACTGAATATTAACTGAATGTTCATCAATCAGATGGTGAAAAGTATGTGAATAATGTGCACTGAAAAATAATTCACAATAAAATTAGTAATGAGTATAAAAGCAAATACGATCGGTATCAATCTCAAATCAATAAACTACAATAGCAAAAATCTTTTTACGTGATTATTGATTATTTTATCCTGCAGTGCTGACATCAAACGTAAACTGACACGCACACAAAGAATAAATTCACAAAAATAAAAAGATGAGTTTTAGAAAGGATTTAGGAAAGGATTTAGGTGTTTATATGACTCTAGACATCGTGTGCTTATTAAGATGTGTATAAAAATATGCATGTGATCACACTGAAAGTGCTGTAAAAAACCTCTGGATTTGGATATTAATGAGTTCTCAATCAACATGTGAATATCAGGCTTTGGGAATTACAAAGACAGTTAAAAAGACGTTTTTCAGCCATTTCATTCCCTCTATGAAAAAGATTGAAGATTCATCTGCGTCATGCATTGGGAATGATTAATGGGACCTGAAATTAACAGATAAGGTGCAGAAAATGAAAAAGGTTATGTCTGTGAAAGAGAAAAACGTGTGAATGCTTTTGAAAGCATCGTTCTCCTCACCGCCGTCCCTGCCTGGATGGATAACTACGTCATGCATCACAATGCCGGCCAAGTCTTTTTATAGCATCTGATCTGATCTCACGCTGGAACGTTCCTCCGTTAATCAAGGTTAATAGTTTTATTCAAATTGCCGTCATAAATCCGGCTCAGTATGATCAGAGGACCTTTTGGAGGAGGGGAATTGTTCTGCGTTATAAAGGACCACATCGATATATTTAACCGTTCACACACCCACTGGATTTTTCTAATACTACGCTGGTCGTACCATTAACAGAATTAAAGTGTCTAGCAAAACCACCTGGCCTTAAGACGCAGCATCTGTCTTAAGAGCTGAAAGCTGGAGTCGCCTCGTAGCACACTTTAAGAGCGAGTCTAGAGGGGCTTTTACGCACACAAGATGAAGGAGAGCCAGAGACTGACAGACAGGGCTGTGGGAATAGTCTCTAAACGACACACTTTAATCATTAGTTTCTTCAGGCTATCCAGAGGAGGAGGGTAGACTGAGCTTTAGCCTTCTATGGTTACTGTCCACCGGGTCACATATTTAAGCCTGAAATTAAAAGATTTATTTTGCATTAAAAAATAAAGCTCTTTTTTTAGGACCATTAACATTTTTTTTTTTTTTTTTCACATTTTTAAGCACAAATTGTCTTCGTAGTACTCTATTATGACTATAATACAAAACAAATATATTTTCACATGTATTAGTATGTACATTTTATTAATTCATTCAGTCATTCATTTATTCAAAAAATCCCAATTAAACGCATTTTAACCTCAAATTGCCATCATAGTAACACGTGACTGTAATACAAACTATTATTAATGTTTAATTATTTGCATGTACAATGTATTTTCTGATTAATTGATTTAATATTTATTATCAAATAATGTATTTATTCATTAATTCATTTAAAAAAAATCACTTTCTTCATTTTGATCTTGGTGTGAAATATAACCTAGAAACACTTTTTTTTTTTTTTTTTATAGGCAACTACAAATATTTTAAAATCTAATTTTGAAGTGAAATAAAACCTGGAAATACTTTATTTTGAAAATATTTTCATGGCAATTACACATATTTTAGCCACAAATTGTCACCATAGTAATGCGTAATAACTAATACAAAATATTTATTAAAATTTGTCTGTAAAATTTATTTGTAATTTATTTAAAAATAAATATAAATATTAAAGTATTATATATATATATATATATATATATATATATATATATATATATATATATATAATATATAAAAATTATAAAAATTATAAAAATATTATATTAAAGTATAAAAATTTACTTATTTTGATTTTGGAATTAAATCTAACCTGGAAATACATTATTTGGACTTTTTTTTCATTACAGTTAAACACATTTTAACCACAAATTGTAATAATAGTAATTCATTTTAAAATAAATCATAAAAAACAAATAAATAAATAAAAATGTACTTATTTTGATTTTGGAGTGAAACCTGGAAATATTTTATTTAAAAAATATTTTCATTGCAATTACACTTATTTTAGTAATGTCATTGTCATAGTAATGTACAATAATAATGTATTTGTAATTTATTTTAAAATGAATAAATATTTATTTAAAAACTATTTATTTTGAATTTAGAGTGAAATACAACCCGGAAATATTTAATTTTGACAATTTACATGACAGTTGAACACATTTTTAACCACAAATTGTAATCATAGTAATGTATTTTAAAATAAATATAAACATTACAAAATAAAAAATTACTTATTTTGATTTTGGAGTGAAATATAATCTGGAAATACTATATTTTGAATTTTGAAAGATTTTAGCCACATTGTTGTCATAGTAATACATTAAAACTATAATACAAAATATTTATTACAAATTTTAATTTTCTGTAAAATTTATTTATAATTTATTTAAAAATAAATATAAACGTATTTATTAAAAAACCTGACATTATATTTTTTCATATTTTTTCACAACATTTAAACAGATTTTTAATCATAAATTGCAATCATAGTAATCCATCAGGACAATTAAATAAATAAATTTAAAACATGTATATGAATGTACCACTTATTTATTTGTTTGTTTGTATCAATTTCTTTACTTTGATTTTGGAGTAAAATATACCGTAGTAATTCTTTATTATGACATTATTTTCATGACAATTAAACATGTTTATATAATACAAATAAAAAAAAGTTAATGGTTCTAAATGAAGTTCTATTTTCTATATTAACAGAAAAACATACAATAATTTTAGAGAACTATAACCTGGTTATGTTCTTGACTAGTCTTGTGAGATTGATCCAGCTGGTGATGGTAACGACTCATCCTCCAAACTGTTTTTATCAAAATTCACAACATGTTTTAATGTATAAAGAGAGAGAACAAAATAAAAATGGAAACAATAAATGACTGATGTTCCACTCTATCCCGAGCGATAAGTGCAGAAATATAAATAGAGGATCCGACTAAATGACGCGTTAAATTGAAAGAAATCAAAATGAGAAAACAAAAACAATTTCGTCCGAGCCCATAATGATAATGACTGAACCTCAGAGGCGTTTTCTACTAGGAAAGCGTGTCTGCTCGAGTCAAACCCTGAGTCTTTCTGCGCGTCTGTGGCAAACGGCACCCGTAAAAAGGCTAAGCAATGAAAGTGAGTGTTTATCAGGTCAGATTCCATTAAAGGTTATGTCCCCGGCGCAGTGAGGTGTGGTTTAAAGCCCGTTTACGAGGCTTAGAGGACGGAAATAAACAACCATACGTCTGATGCTAAATCAAGCAAGCAGGTCCTGCCAAAGCATCACATTGCATATGTATAACAGCGTCCTTGACTGCCGGATCTTCTGTTAGTCATCATTAGAAAGGGCCGCTGAGTGCCGTCTAGTGTCATCGTAAATTTCTGTAAACACACAAAGACCTCTGACACGGTCGTGCGTTACGGACAGTACAGAAAGTGACCAGGATGTTCTCAGCAAACTGTGACTTTTGTGTCTGGAAATTTCTGCTTTTCCCCAGTAATTTTCATTTGAAAAGCTGGGCTTAAGTCATCAGGCCCAAAGGACCACCACAGACACTGGGAACCACAAAAGAGGGAACTAATATTCATATTAGCAGCCAACAAAAATAGGTTTTCAATGGCCAATTTTTAAACCATTACCGTTTAATACTAAATATCTAAATATGTGATTAACAGAGCTGGGTAGTAACTGATCACATGTACTCTGGGTTATTTAATCAGATTACAAAAATCAAGGACGTAATTTGAGTATATTACATTTTAAAATGATCATATACTCATAATCGAATTACAGTTGTTTTTTTATGAATTACATGATTACACATTATGATTCTCCCTTATTCACTGCCTTTCAAAAGTTTTGGGATCAGTCCGATTTATGTTGTTTAAATAAGTTTCTTATGCTCATCAAAGTTCCATTTATTTGATCAAAAATACAGAAAAAAATGTAATTTTGTGAAATATTATTGCCATTTAAAAGAACTATTTTCTACTTTAATATACTATAAAATATAATTTATTTCTGTGATGCAAAGCTGAATTTTCATCAGCTGTTAAACCAGTGTTTAAGGTTACATGATGCTTCAGAAATCATTCTAATATGCTGATTTATGCATAATTGTGCTGTTTAATATATATATAATTATATAGAATATATATGTATTAATTTTAATTATTAAAAAGTCAAAAGAACAGCATTTATTCAAAATATGAATCTTTTCTAACATTATAAGTCTTTACTATCACTTTTTATCCATTTAACACATCCTTGCTGCATAAAAGTATTAATTTCTTAAAGGTGAAGTCCACTTCTAGAACAAACATTTACAGATAATGGGCTCACCCCGTTGTCATCCAAGATGTTCATGTCTTTCTTTCTTCAGTCGTAAAGAAATTGTTTTTTGAGGAAAACATTTTACCAGTTTTCTCCATATAATGGACTGATATGGTGCCCCGAGTTTGAACTTCCAAAAGGCAGTTTCAATGCGGCTTCAAACGATCCCAAATGCGGTTGTAAACGATCCCAGCCGAGGAACAAGGATCTTATCTAGCAAAACGATCGGTTATTTTCATAAAAATAATACAATTTATATACTTTTTAATGTCAATTTATATACTTTTTAATGTCACTTTTTAATGCCTGAACTCTGTTTTTTTCCGGTTCATGACAGTTAGGGTATGTCGAAAAACTCCCATCTCATGTTCTCCCTCAGCTTCAAAATTGTCATATATCGCTGTTTTTTTTTTTTTTTGTTATGGCTGTTTGATCTTCTTTGCATGTTCACTTTGCAAAGACAGGGTCGGTACTTCTGTAGCGATGTAGGATGATTTTGAAATGATTTTTCAAAGTTTAGGGAGAATATACGATTGGAGTTTTTCAACATACCATGACTGTCTTGAGCCAGAATACACAGAGTTCAAGCAGAGCAAGACAAGATGAGCATTTTGCTAGATTCTTCCTTGGCTGGGATTGTTTATAACCACATTTGGGATCGTTTGAAGCCGCATTTAAACTGCATTTTGGAAGTTCAAACTCGGAGCACCGTATCAGTCCATTTCCTCAAAAACACAATTTCTTTATGATTGAAGAAAGAAAGACATGAACATCTTGGATGACAAGGGGGTGAGTACATTATCTGTAAATTTTTGGGGTGAAAATGTCTCATTTTTGCTAAGTTTAAGTACTTAAACTTAAGCAAAAAACTAAAATTTTAAAATATATAGACAAAAACAAAAAGTAATAAAAATGACAAGAACACTCAACAAAATTACTAAAAAATTACTTTACAAATTAAAATGAAAAAAGGTTTTAGATAATGATAATGATTATCAGCAATAAAATAAAGGTGAAAAAAAAATGCATTTTAATAATAGCAAAAAATAAATAAATAAATAAACAAGAACATGCAAAGGGCTGATATTCCTGTAACACTCAACAAAAATGTAAAAACAATTGTATTATTTTACAAATTCACAACTTTCACATTACTGAAGTTAAATCTGTCAAATAATGTGACTTATATTAGCAGCCTGTTCATTATCTCAGTGTAAGTCATGGGGACACAAGTGTCTTTGTCTGAGAATGACTCAACTGCTCTCAAAACCTTGTAGACATAAAAACGTTTGTGTGTGCTTTTCTTAATGTCAAGCCCGCTGCTCTTTAATATTAGCTCTAATGTAATATTAACCACCGCAGATACTGAAACCCATTATTTATTAAAGCCACACGGATCCCTACTGCATTTTACTCTATTTACGCATCCAGTCTGCAAATGCTTCCAAAAATACAGGATGACTGAGCTTCTTTTCAATTTCATTTCTTTCAGCCTGAGCAGTCTGGTACCTCCCGCCTCATTTCCCGTGGTTCCTTGTCTGAGTGGATGATCAGAGAAAAGAGAGCGTTTATGCCACGTGAGAATTTCAGACATGAATTCAATGTTAAAGATTCGCAGAGGGCTCATGCATATGTCACGCTACGACAGTGTTCTCCCTCAAATACATGCAGGGGTTTGGTCATGCAATTCATGCCTGTCTGACGCAGGTTTGCCTGAAAATAGATGACACACGGAGCTCACGACTTATGAAATATAAGAGAACGTGTTCACATACTAACAGACTCGGATACAGGTGACAACAAACGTCCTGAACGGCAACTGACTCACCATACTAATGCGTGCAAGACACTAACTTAACTAAATGTACAGTAAGAACAGTTTCTGCCAGAATACCATTGCAGCAGTTCACATCCCCCTTTTTTTTTTGACTGTAGTAACTAGATTTTTTACACTGTAGAAAATTATTTTTTGAAGTGTGTTAAAGTATGCTATATATTAAAAAAAAAAAATACTATTTTAATGTTTCTACTTCAAAATGTCTTTTTTAATTCTATACTTGTCATTTCTTTGTAATTTATTGTAAAATTTCTGGGTGAAAATTGTGTCTACACTTTTTTTTCAGTGCTTCAGAATATTTATTTATTTATTTAAATTGAACTCTTAACACTCTAAAAACTGATTTTTCAAAGTTAAGTAAAAGATTAAGTAGTACATTTTACAAGAAAATACTATTTTTACTTTAAAATTTCATGTTTAATTTTTTTTTATTAATTATTGTTTTTGTCTATTTTTTGTTTTTATGTTTTATTTCTAAGTTTCTAAGTTATTTCGTAGTTTATTTTAGAACTTAAACTTAACCAAAATTAGGTATTTTCAGCATTTTTTTTTTTTTTTTAATATTTCATTTCAGTTAATGGTAATTTTATTTCAAGTAATGAAAATGCTTTTTATGGATTTGCGGAACTGGAGTTTTTACACTATAAAAATGATTTTTCAAAGTTAAATAAAATAATTAGAGTACCTTTTACAAGAAAATGCTATATCAAAATTTCATGTTTAATTCTTTGTGTCTGTTTTTATGTTTTATTTTTAAGTTTTAGACTTTCGTTTTAGCATTTTTTTTCTATTTCATTTCAGTTAATGTAAATTTTATTTCAAGTAATGAAAATGCTTGTTACCGATTTACGGTAAAATTTTTAACTTTGATTTTATTGTACATAGAATAGAAAATATAATAGTAATGTTGTTGAGTGTTTGTCAATTTTATAAAAAAAAATGCATGTCTGTTTTTGTTTTATTTTGAAGTTTTTTTTCTTAATTTCGTGTTCAATTCTATGTTACTTGCCATTTCTTTGTAATTTATTGTAAAAATTGGCTAGCAATATATGAGTGTAAATTGTTTTAACACCAGACTTTTTCAGTGATACATAGATTCTACAATTATGGCTACAATTATGACAAAATTCTACACTATTTTGTCAAAATAATTTAAAATTAAAAGTAAAATAAACTTAATTTAAATATTGCTTTAAATGCTGCAAGTGAATTTAGGTATCAAAACATAATGTGCAGTATAAAAAATATTTTGTTTTTAAAGAAGATGGATCGCCTGAAAGTGTAAAAATAGAGGAAGCAATTAAAAAAATATATTTTTAAATAATATATTAATCATGATTTTATTTATATATAGATAGATAGATATAGATATAATTGTATACCGATATATAGATATATAGCAATATATACTTAACCAGTAAATAATTCAATATAAGAATTTAACATTTTCTGAATTAAATGTGAGTATTGCTATGTGGTTGCACTTTTGCTTGCTTACTGACTTTCATAAAGTAGAACTCCACTTCCAGAACAACAATGTACAAATAATTTACTCACCCCCTTGTCATCCAAGATGTTCATGTCTTTCTGTCTTCAGTCGTAAAGAAATTTTAGGTTTTTGAGGAAAGCATTTCAGGATTTTTCTCCATATAATGGACTTCACTGGTGCCCCGATTTTGAACTTCCAAAATGTAGTTTAAATGCAGCTTCAAAGGGCTCTAAACGATCCCAACCGAGGAAGAAGGGTCTTACCTAGCTAAACGACCTGTCATTTTTTTTTGAAAAAGAAAAATTTGTAAACTTTTTAAGCACAAAAGCTTGTGTAGCACAGGCTCTGGGATGTGCATCCACGATGCTACGAATTAGTGATGGGTCGTTTGAACGAATCTTTAATGTGACTCTGGAGGAACAAGTCGTCTCGGGGAGTGATTTGTTCAGTCGCGAATGTGCAACATCCTATTAGGTTCTGTACTGGAATTAGTTCACCTGTTTCAAGTCTTCGGGTTTTTCGATTCGTTTGTTCATCTTATGGGGCTGTCAATGATGAACGAACGACTCAAGCCTGAAAACTTGTCAGATGTGAGGTGAGGTGAGCTAATCATAGACTAAAGACCCAGGTAAACAATGAATTAATCTTTTCTGTTTCTTATAGCATTATAGTTTTGTCTTGTTTGTAGTGTGATCAACGTTTGTGTAAGCAGTAGATGTGTTAGGGAAGTAACACGTAACAATTTAATTATATTTTGCTAAAATAAACAAAATGACTCGAAAAAAAGATTTGTTCATTTTGCTGAATGAGACTCAAAGGTCCGAGTCGGTAAAATGATCCAAACTTCCCATCACTACGAATCACGTCTAAGTTCATCGTCTGTGTACTCCGGCTCAAAAAAGTAGAGTAATGCGAAAAACTCCATCTCATTTTCTCCTAGAACTTTAGAATTGTCCGACATTACTGTACCTTTTTGTTTGTAAACAGCGTTTGACTTACTTGCACTTTCTTAGTCTTTGCACGTTCGCTTTGTAAACACTGGGTCTGTAGTTCCGCCTACGTTCCGCGTGACCTTTCGACGTGATTCAATAGTAAGTAGCGTCGCGAATGCACATACCAGAGCCTGTGCTACACAAGCTTTTGTGCTTAAAAAGCATACACATTTTTATTTTCCAAAAAAAATGACCGATCGTTTCGCTAGATAAGACCCTTCTTCCTCGGCTGGGATCGTTTAAAGCCCTTTGAAGCTGCATTTAAACTACATTTTGGAAGTTCAAATTCGGGGCACCAATGAAGTCCATTATATGAAGAAAAATCCTCAAATGCTTTCCTCAATAAACTATTTCTTCACGACCGAAAAACAGAAGGAAATGAACATCTTGGATGACAACGGGGTGAGTAAATTATTTGTGAATTGTTGTTCTGGTAGTGGAGTTCTCCTTTAAGTCTTCAGAACGATCCCTAACTCTTAAGTATGCACAATAATAATAATTTAACTGTTTACCATGGTTATTTTTTGTACGGATTGTGCTGTTTTCTTTGGCTACAAATGGCTATGTTCTGTGCATCTTTAGGTAAGCCGGTGTGTTTATGCAGTATTATGATACTGACTTTAATGCAGAGGATGTTCCTAAGAATCAACCAAGCATTAAAGTGATTCTCTCTTCTCTGCTGCTACTGTACTGGAAGCATTGAGGGAAGATTTACAAGGAAGAATGTCTGTCCGAAGGGCAAATTCTTCATCCTAATACCCACATTTGTCAGCAAAATCCCCTCGATATTATACCACACAGCATCTATATGAAGGATTTTGACTTCAGGCGTCCAGTGGTTTATGTGATGAAAATAGCATGTAATTATTTCACTGGGAAAACAATTAACCTGTTGTTTTTTTTAATTAGCATAAATTAAACAGCGGCTTCATTATGAGCAAAAACATCTCAATAAGATGTCATACATGCAAAAATAGATTAGCATTGACCGGCGTAACCTTAAACGAACAACTTTCCTATTGAATGCAGTGTTTTAGATTTCACTGTTACTAAACG
The DNA here is from genome assembly GCA_036247105.1 of Cirrhinus mrigala. Classification (NCBI taxonomy): domain Eukaryota; kingdom Metazoa; phylum Chordata; class Actinopteri; order Cypriniformes; family Cyprinidae; genus Cirrhinus; species Cirrhinus mrigala. The sequence goes on from CM070014.1 coordinate 34,581,715, forward strand.
CGGAGCGAGCGTGTGCTGTGTTTTGTCTCAGACTGAGTCATACTGATAAGGTCATTGAATCCCCTGAGCTTTATTAAACACTCTTATTATATGCAATTTAATGCCAGTTAATTAGCAGGCGATTCAATATTGTGCAAATCGTGTTTCTTATAAATCTCCATGCAGATTCCTAATCATCCTTTTGAGAAAACATTCTCCCACATTCACCGCAGATTCATCAGACAGTGCTATTTGTTTGCGTTGGCTTTCCAATAATACAGTTTACTGAATTCTTTCTCTTTTTTGAGACCGAATAGACTCCATTATGTGGTTTAACTCTGACTAACCTTGAACCGAAAGGTCTCGCTGGAGCCCTGTTGCAGGGGTGGGAAATATAATAACAGCTAAAATTCATATCTGGGGAACCCGAGAAGCTCCGCTGTGCATTAAGGGAATTACAGATGGTTCTGGCTCTCTGTGAAACTCATTTCAGAGGCCAAACATATTGCGCAAACACCCGTGACCCTGATGTCTGAGAGAATGATCTAAATGAAGTTTTCAAACAAACATCCTTTAAACCATTGGCACAACAAACACTTCTGCTGCACTACAAGATTTACAGAGTTGATTTTTTTCGACCTGTTTACATGCTCAGATCGCTAAAATACTAACAGCTGAGTCCTACGTGGACTACGTGGATGTTTTACCAATGTTCTCGATTCTCCACATGGCGGCATTTGACCCACTTGAGGTAATTATTTTCCCATTTTCTAGCACTTGGAAAAATCTCTAAGCATCAGACAGGAAGCCTAAAAAATGTCCATGTCACTATTTCTCTCAAGGAAAAGCCTGAAAATCACATACAGATTTTTCACAAACTGCAAAGAGAATGGCTTTTTCTCTTCTAATGATTTTTACTCTTAACCACATTGTCCACTGACAAAGTCCTTTTTGAGGTAAACTGGTTCACTTGGTGTCCATCCTGAAAATGCAGTACTCAGTACAATTCCTATTGATCTGAATGGGGAACAGTCAACATCTCCTTAACTTTGCCAAGTTTACACTTCAGTATCACGTGGAAAATTACCAGTGCAGTCACACTAAATCAATAAATGTTCTAGATCAAAAAACAAACAAACAAACATACCAGTCAATGCTTTTGCCAAACAGGTGAATGGCTCATCTGAGAGTCATATGCAAAATATGGTGACAGACATTAACAAATAATGAAGAAAAACTCCATATAAAAAGCCTCATTCTACCTAACATGTAAACTGATTTTGTATTGTTTTGCACATAAAAAAACAAAACCAAAACCAAGCAGAATATATAGTAGAGCTGTTTAACAATTAATCATGATTAATCGCATCCAAAATAAAAGTTTTAGTTTACATAATATGTGTGTCTATATAAATACACACACATGCATGTATATTTTTAAGAAAAATATGTTATATTTGTATATTAAAAATATTTATATATAATACCAGTTAAATGAATATAATTATATACATGTAAATACATGTAAATATTTTCAAAAAATATTCTGTATGTGTGTTTATTTATATATACATATTAAATATACACAGTATACACACATATATTATGTAAACCAAATTTTTTTGTTTGGATGCGATTAATCGTTATTATTATTATTTGTATTATTATAATATATATATATATATATATATATATATATATATATATATATATATGTATATATATATATATATAATTTGTAATTTAGTGTCAATTTTATAGCAGATATTAAAATTCTACACTATTTTGTCAAAATAATTTACAATCTAAGTAAGTAAAAAAATGCTACAAGTAAATTTAGGCATCAAAACATTATAATATGCAGTATAAAAATAATATTTATTTAGATTTTATTTAGTTTTAATTTAAATGCATTTTATTTAGCTAAAGATTGCATTTAACTGTTGTTATTATATATATATATATTTATTAACATAAATATAAATTTATAAATGTATTTAAAACTTTTTTTATAAAATTATATAAAAACACATTAAAATATTATATATTAACATATGAATAATTCAATTGTCTTTGGTGTTACCAATGTTGAAGGATTCGTTTACTGATAATTTACTCACCCCCATGTCATCCAAGATATCCATGTCTTTCTTTCTTTAGTCGAAAATTAAGGATTTTAAGGAAAACATTTCAGGACTTTTCTCCATATAGTGGACTTCAATGGGGATCAATGGTTTAAAGGTCCAAATTGCAGTTTCAGTGCAGTTTCAAAGAGCTCTATGTGATCCTAGCTGGGGAATAAGGGTCTTATCTAGTGAAATGATCAGTCATTTTCTAAAAAACAAAAACAAATTTATATACTTTTTAACCACAAATGTTCCTGTTGCACTAGCTCTGTGTGCGCATCTACGGCTTCATGCATTACGCAATCACAATAGAAAGGTCATGCACGGTTAGTTCTTCATCTGTGTACTTCGGTTCAAAAAGGTAGGGTAGGACAAAAAACTCCATCTCATTTTTACCTTTTTTGTTTTTTTTATAAAGGGCATTTGACTTAATTCTTTGCACATTTCCTTTGTGAACACCGGGTCGGTACTTCCATCTACGTCATGTGCGACCTTTCCAATGTGATTACCTAATGTGTGAAGTTGAGCTAGTGCTAGACAAGCATTTGTGGTTAACAAGTGTATAAATGTTTATTTTTCTTTAGAAAGCGTCCAGTCGTTTAGCTAGATAAGACCCTTATTCCTCAGCTGGGATCATGTAGAGCCCTTTGAAGCTGCATTAAAACTGCAATTTGGACCTTCAACCCGTTGATCCCCATTGAAGTCCACTATATGGAGGAAAAAAAATCCTGGAATGTTTTCTTCAAAAAACTTAATTTCTTTTTGACTAAAGAAAGAAAGAAAGACATGGACATCTTGGATGACACAGGGGTGAGGAAATTATGAGGAAATTATAATTCTGGAGTACACTAATCCTTTAAAGGAAAATAAGTTTTTTTGCAGTTTGTAACGTCACTATTGTTCAATGTAAACAGTCTGCAAAGCTGTCAAAAAAGTACATTATACATAAAAATATTGTCTCTCAAAAGAAAGAGTCGACTCAAAGCCGCCTTAACGGGTCGTCTTATTTTCAAATCTTCTGCTTGTTTACTGATCTATGTCACTACGTAACATATTTACATAATCTCTGACAGTCTGACCTGCCCACAAACACTTCCGCTAGTTAGTGTTTTTACATCATGTCAAGAAGCTGATTTCTGCGCTGTCAAAGCAAGTTTATTTTATTTTCATTGCGGAAAGATTATAATGTGAAGATTCAGTGGTTAAAAGATTCAGTGTTTCATCAGTTAGTCATGTTAGCACTCAGCTAACATATCCACCATTATTGTTTTGTTATGTGTTTACAGTTTAACAGCTAAACTTTAGCTGAGGGTACGATTTGCTTGCATAAGTGTTAAACAAAATGTTTTATGTCATTATTTTAAGAATGGATTGGATCACTTTATTATCATTTTATGTAAATGTGCATGCAGCTCAGGGTTGCCAGGTTTTTACAACAAAACCCACCCAATTGCTACTCAAAACTAGGGGTCCCCCAGTTAAAAACCACATTCAGGGGTGTAAAATACACGCTTTTTAGGGTTCCCCTGGTAAACTTGCATTCCAGGGACTAAATATGATGTTACTGAGGTCGCTCTGACCCGCGACGTTAAAAGCAACCTAGGACTTGGCAACGCAGATGGTAGCGCACACTAACTTGCTCAAGTACTCCTTTCTGTGCCAGTCACAAAAGGCTTGGCCAGATGACAAATCAGAGCAGAGCAGATTTATGGAAGGGAGGGGTTTGCAGACATTATGCTTAGAACTGATTCGAACAAACCGTTTTGAAATCATTGACAAATTACAATGTTTTCTGATCTTAGATGCATTTAAACCTGTTGTAGGGGACTCCAACACAATATTAGGACACTTTAAAAAATAATGTGACCTGCTTTTTAAAAAATTAAAAAATCTGGGGAAAACTAAAGTGGGAGGAAGAAGAGGCTTTTCAAATTGTGCACATGGTGACCATTCCAAAAAAAAAAAAAGATTCAGATTTCCATCAGACTAATATATCTTCACTTTAAAATCTGGTATTTGCTTGAAATCAAATGTAAAAAATCAGACACTTACCAATCGGAAGAACCAGGAAAAACGGAAGCCAACAAAGGACGAAGCATCCAACTACGATTCCCAGAGTCTTAGCGGCCTTTTTCTCCCGGGAGAACTTGAGCAGACGCAGTGCGAAGTGTGTCCGGTTGCGCAAGGCCTCGTCCTCAGACACCGCCGTGTTCCCGCGATGTATCCGCAAAGTTACTGCCTCTGCGGCGTGATCTGACTTTTCCGTTTTCTGTCCGCTAATCAGTCCTCGGGTCTCCCTCCTCGCGACCACGTACACGCGGCAGTACATTGACAGAATCACCACTAGTGGGAGGTAGAAGGAGCCTAACGCGGAGAAAATGGCATAACCGGGTTCCTCGGTTATCTTGCATATGGATTCGTCCTCCGGCGCCGGTTCCTTCCATCCAAAAAGAGGCCCGATTGAGATGGTAATGGATAGAGCCCACAAAACAACGAGTGCGAGCAACGCTCGCCGCTCTGTTACGATAGACGGGTACTGCAGAGGATAGCTAACGCCGATATATCGGTCCACCGAAATCACGCACAAGCTCATAATAGACGCCGTACAGCACAAGACGTCCATTGCCGCCCAAACGTCGCAAAACAGCCGTCCGAAGATCCAACGACCCGACATCTCAAATACGGTAGAAAACGGAAGAACCGTAGAGCTCAGCAAAAGATCCGCGACTGCTAAGTTCACAATGAAGTAATGCGTAACTGTGTGAAGATTACGATGGCAAACCACTGAAAGAATAACAAGGATGTTGCCCAGAACGCCAAAAATGATGAAGATGGCCAACACCATTCCTAGAACGACAGCCTTCATGACGTTCAGCTCCGGGTTGAGAACCTGGCTGCAGTTGCTACAGTTTTCAGGGAACGACTCCGGGGTCATGTTGTCTTTGAGGGGGATCATTTGTTCAAGATGTCCAGGCATTTAATAAAAGTCTGATTTTGGGCATCCAGTGACGGCATCAATTCGCTTTGCACCTTAATATCGGATCCCCTCCAAGAAAGCGTTAAAAAAGTCACTACTGCATTGGCCGCGGTACAAGAACATTGGGGCATTTCCAGCATTGCAATGAGGGAACGTGATGAAATTTAACCTGTTTTGTCTCATTTCTCCTTTCTCCTGATGGGCTTTTAATGATGTATGTTCGTGGAAAATAGCAATGGGTGAAGGAATAAACAAGAGGAACTAAACATATTATGCTGCGGAGAACGTTAGATTCTTTTGTCATAAAGTCATAAATTCAAGGGTTGTTTTGACATGTTCATAACCATGTGCAGCTGCAACATCATACAGAACAATGAGAACAGCACAATCACCGTTGTTGCAATCTGTGTGATCTATTAAGGTACAAAAGAGGTTTGTCTGTAGTTTCCAGGCATTAGGTTTGATGCATGAGCGATCCGTCTTAGATATGCATCAATGCATCGACGTGCAAAGAAGTCGAAGCGTTCTGCAAACCTCCATCTCTCTTTGCACATTCTTAATGTTAAAACAAGAGCTTCTCGTCTTTTTGTGCACATCTGCAGCACTTGGAAGTGGTTCACGTGGTGCCGAGGGTCACTCCAGAACCGGATTCACATTGAAAGTCTGCATGGCGTTGGCTGATGTCACTGAGGTTGCAAAGCGGATAACAAGGACAAAGCTAAAAGCACTTTGGCGTACGCTGAGGAGATATTTTTGGCTGAAGAGCGGTTCTCAGTGCGTCACTCAAATTTTAAGCGAACGGCTTCAATCAGGAGAGATTTGGTCCGGAAGCCACCATGCTGGTTTGGTTTGAAGACTGATGAACCCTAAAAAACAGACAGAGAAAATGGAGCTTTATCAGTGAAGTGGATTCATTTATCAGACAGGCAACTTTTAAACCACCGCTCGTGCATTATAATGAAGTGTGCAATCGTTCAGCATAAAATTATGAGCCGGTTCCAGTGTATAATGATATATAGATTCATTAATTCAGATTTCTCCAATAAAGGGCTTACAAATGGATTTCTCTCCATGAGGGATCCTCAACAACAAGAAAGCTTTTATTTATACGTTTCTCCTGAAGTGATTTATTCACCATGTCAAAGACAAAATCAAATGAGGCAAAACAAAAATGAACAGTTGCTGTCTAATACACACAACTAAAGTTTACTTTTTTTCTGAAGAGATATTTAAGTATTAGTTCACTTCCAGAATACAGATTTCCTGATAATTTACTCGCCCCCATGTCATCCATGATGTTCAGAGGTCTTTCTTTCTTCAGTCAGAAAGAAATTAAGGTTTTTGAGGGAAAACATACCAGGATTTTTCTCCATATAGTGGACTTCAATGGGGATCAACAGGTTGAATGTCCAAAAGGGGGTCTTGTGTAGTGAAACAATCAGTAATTTTCTAAAAAAAAATAAAAATGTACATACTTCTTAACCACAAATGCACATCTTGCACTAGGTCTGCGATGTGCATGTCCATTAAGTAATCACAATGAAAAAGTCACGTGCAGTTAGTTCTTCATCTGTGTTCAAAAAAAAAAATCATCTCATTTTCTTCTCCAACTTCAAAATCATCTGACATCATTGTTTTACCCTTTTTTTGTAAAGGGCATTTGACTTTTTTTTGCACGTTCGCTTTGTAAACACTGGGTTGGTACTTCTGCCTACTTCAAGCGTACGTAATTATGTATGCATGAGGTCATGCTAGTGCAAGACAATTTGTGGTTAAAAAGTGTATACATTTTTTTTTTTAGTAAATGTCCAATCATTTCGCTAGATAAGACCCTTATTATTTCTCAACTGGGATCATGTAAAGCCTTTTGAAGCTGCACTGAAACTGCAGTTTGGACCTTCAACCCACTGATCCCCATTGAAAATCATTATATGGAGAAAAATCCTAGAATGTTTTTCTCAAAAACCTTAATTTGTTTTCGACTGAAGAAAGAAAGACATAAACATCTTGGATGACATTGGGAGGTGAAATAATCCTTTAAAATTATACATTCCATCTATTCTAAGACATTGAAATATTGAAAAACTGGTTTAAATTATTAACAGAGCTGGGTAGATTACTTACAAATTGTAGTCCATTACTGATTCCAAATCCATTACATTACACATTTGAGGTAATCAGACTACTTTTAGATTACTTTTGACCTAACTCGTTTATCACACCAATTTAAATAGTATAAACTTGTACCATACTGATATAAAAATACAAAGATTAAGAAAATATATTCCATTCATTGATATTAACAACATGAAGTGCATTAAACATTATGTTACGTCAAGATTTCCCAAACTAGGGTTTGTGAAGAAACTGCGGGGGGTTTATGAGTGCAATGAAAGCTCATAATTAATTAAATCATAAAAATGTAAAATTAAAATAAGTCATTATAAAATCAATCAAAATAAAACACTTACTTAAAAAATAAAGTATTTTATTTGTTTACCTGCATGTCATGTGACCATAACCAACATCAGAGATCCATGAACATGCAAATGTGATACTTAATTATTAAAATATTTATTTTAAAATCTCAGGGGTACTTCAAGTACATATATTAAGTGAAAGAGGATCAAATGGAAAAAAAAAAAGTTTGTGAATTCATGAATTTGTGCATTTTATTGTGTTTGAAAAACAAAAGCTTTATGAAGACATAGTAATACATGGTTAAATAACAGAGTGATAATTCGAATTAAAATGAATGTGTTCATCAGTAGTTAATGCAATATTGAAACACTTCTTAAACGTGATTTTTGTAAATCATTGATCAAATGCTGTTTCGCAACCAGACTAAAGACTGGTCCTTATGTGAATTTCCACAAAACTGGAAAACTGGAAGTGTATATAAGCAGTAGGCTATTTTAGAAAGGAACATTTAAAAGATGAAAAAGAGGAATTACACTCTTAAAAATAAAGGTGCTTCATGATGCCATTTTTTGTCTAAATGGTTCCATAAAGAACCTTTAACATCTGAAAAACCTTTGTTTTACGAAAGGCTCTTTTTGGCAAAAGAAGGTTCTTCAGATTACAAAAAGGTAAGAAAGAGATGGTTCTTTAAAGAACCTTTGACTGAATGGTTCTTTGTGGAACCAAAAATGGTTCTTCTATGGCATCGCTTGAAGAACCTTTTGAAGCACCTTTATTTTTAAGAGTGTAGGGAGAATGAATAAATTATTAATAATAATGTGTAAATAAAATGTAATCATTTAATCCATAAAAAGTAACTGTAGTCTGATTACGAGTATTTTAAAATGTAATTTAATCTAATCACAAGTACTTAATTTTTGGAATCTTGATTACGTAGTCCAGATAACACATAATCAGTTACTACTCAATTCTGATTATTAAGATACAAAAAAATGATTTCGTAGCCATACTCTAACATTCACAAGCCTTTACTGAAGCTGCAAAGACAGCTTGTTCAAAATAACTTGTAAACAATAAGCTCATTAACATATGGCTGCCCAAATTTACATGTTTAATATTCACTGGCTTGGCCCGCCAGAACAACAAAAGTGTGAACTACATCAATATAATCATGACAGAAGTAATTTTCATATAGAAGTCTTAAAGGTTCAGTAACCAAAACCTGGGTGGTGAAAATAATGATGAAAATAATCATTAAATTTTTGTAGGCCAACCCGGAAGTTGATCAAGTTTCCCACAACATTTGTTTTTGATTACTGCTGAAAATATGTGATCATGTGTTTATGATTTTTACACATCTTACTCATTAAGATCATCTTCAGTTTCACTTTTTTCAAGACTAACAAGCAAATCACGAGTTGGCTATTCAAAATGACTTATTAATAATGAGCTCATTACCATATGACCACCCATATTTACATATTAACTCCTGTTTAATATCCAATGACTTGGCCTGCCAGAACAACAAAAGTGTGAAATGAAACTACATCAAAACAGTGATAACAGAGGTAATTTTTTAAATAGAAGTCCTAAAAGTTCAGTAACCAAAACCTCAGAGGTGAAAATAATGGTGAAAATAATCATTAAAAAACCTATATTATAAAGACGCATTTTTGTAGAGCAACCCGGAAGTTTATCAAGGTTCCTGCAACATTTATTTTTGATTACTGCAGAAAATAAGCTCTGTGATCATGTGTTTATGATTCTTAGACATTAAGATCATCTTCAGTTTCACTTTTTCAAGACTAACAAGTAAATCATGAGTTGGCTATTCAAAATAACTTGTAAATAATGAGCTCATTAACATATGACCGCCCATATTTACATATTAACTCCTGTTTAATATTCAATGACTTGGCCTGCCAGAACAACAAAAGTGTGAAGTGAAACTACATCAAAACAATCATAACAGAGGTAATTTTCAAACAGAAGTCTTAAAGGTTTAATAACCCAAACATGGAAGGTGAAAATAATAATAAAAAATCCTATATTATAAAGATGCATTTTTGTAAGGCAACCTGGAAGTTTCTCAAGATTCCCTAAACATTTATTTTTGATTACTGCAGAAAATAAGCTCTGTGATAATGTGTTTATGATTCTTAGACATCTTACTCATTAAAATCATCTTCAATTTCACTTTTTCAAGACTAACAAGCAAATCACGAGTTGGCTATTACCGATGTATTTTATTTTGTAGAATAAACGGTGAAAAAATCATGAGCTTGGGTTTTTTAGAGACCTTATTTCTGGCATTTACCCAAAAATGCACTGGAAAAAAAAACACGCTGACTTAATCGAAAGCCAAACATTAACAGCAACTCAAGAACCGGATAGATGAAGTGCCATATCACAGATTATTCTAAAAACATCTGACAAATTGATGCATAAATAGACAGTGAAATGCGAACAGGTACAATATTTATGCTATATATACTATAATATAAATACGATTGCACATACTTTTAAAACCGTTTGTGCACATTATTTTCATTTGCTGATATAAAAACCTCACAGATGCACATTGCATGAAAAACAGTAAAAACAACCCAAAATACCCTAGCAACCACACAGAAGCACCTTAGCAACTGGGAAGCAGCATCCAGCGTAGTAACGCTCTGTCAGCCACTCTCATTTTCTTCAGAACATGTAAAGCCCGAGTTTCAGATTGTTTCTGAGCAAAGGAAACCACAAATGCAGAAAACGACCTTTCACAGGGGTTTTAACGAGATTGTGTCCTGTGAGACTCTGGCCAGTTCTGAACAGAGCGAAACAGCAACAGATTTTTTTTTTTGTACCTCACAGTTGTGAAAAACACACCCACTGGGCAAAAACACAAGCCTGCCTCAACAAAAAAAATCAGAGAATGTTTTTATTTTTGTCATTTTCATGCTCTCTAATTCCCACTTTAATCAAGCCAATTCTTGCGCTTGCCACAAGACACAGAAAAAAAGCTGAGTAAGTTAAGAAAACATATTTAATGACATTCAAATATCGCATGATTTCAGGCAAATCCCTCTGTTGCACAACAAAATCCCCCTTTTTTTTCGACGCCTGTCGACAAAGACGTATTGGTTTGTTTCTTTTGTGAGATTTCTGGCTTCCTGACCTTTCGAAATTAAAATCTTCTGTTCAGTTCTGACATTTTTCTACCTTAACCAATGTTCTGCCAAACAGATCAGACGGACAGGAAAATTAATCTTTTTTGCTGTCTGTTTCTTCTCTATTTATAGTGATGTCAGGATTGATTCAACTGTGCAAGGCTGTGACAGTCGAGTCTGCACACATACGGAAAACCACTCGATCATAAATCATCCACACGCTTCATTTTCAACTGAAAAACGATGATCTTTTTCATTACTCTGCTATTATTTTCCAGATTGACACTAATTACTTCTAATGAGATCGCCTACCATCCGTTTGTGACTCTATCAATTAACTTTGAGGGGAGAAATGCACGCAAGCTTAACACTCCTACTCAGACGCTCTCACGTTTCCGACATTAGTAGGAATATTGATCTGATTTCCAGCTTAATGAGGCACAGAGGTGACTCTCGCTGCTGGCTGGACACTACGGAGGTGTTAGGACACAAAATTACTCCTGCTTCACTCAGCCGGCAACTGTGCTTTAGAAAATACGAGCTGTTAGGCTGCTGCTGACACACACTCACAAAAATAAAGGTTTACAACCGTAGAAGAACCACTTCGGGTTCCTTAAAGAACTGTTCAGTGATCAGTTCTTAAAGGAACCATTTTTTTTTCTCTTATATTTGCAACCCTGAACCACAAAACCAGTCTTAAGCAGCACGGGTATATTTGTGGCAATAGCCAACAATACGTTATATGGGTCAAAATTCATTTTTCTTTTATGCCAAAAATCATTAGGATATTAAGTAAAGATCATGTTCCATGAAGATATTTTGTAAATTTCTTACTGTAAAAATATATAAAAACTAAAAATATGCATTGCTAAGAACTTCATTTGGACAACTTTAAAGGTGATTTTCTCAATATTTTGATTTTTTTGCACCCTCAGATTCCAGATTTTCAAATAGTTGTACAGTATCTCAACCAGTATATATGTCATATCCTAACAAACCATACATCAGCGGGAAGCTTATTTATTCAGCTTTCAGGTGATGTATAAATCTGAATGTAATAAAATCGACCATCATGACTGGTTTTGTGGTCACATTTTAACAATCTAAAGAACCTTTTGTTCAACCAAAAGTTCCATGGATGTTAAAAGTTCTTCATGGTTCTTCATCAGTGTCAAAAACCTTTATTTTTAAGAAAGACATGCATGGACTTTATTAATACAAAGTATTGGTATTCCCGAAATTCACTTCAAACAAACCCATTAAACATTCTCTTTCTTCTCTAAGACATAATTATGCCTTATAAAAATGTATAAGCCACAACAAATGTGATGTTTGGTGAACTAATTAATTCCCCTGATTGGACATTATTTTATCAATTAGAAAATAACCAGCATTAAAGTTAACAAAAAATTGCATTTATATTTACATTAACACCATCGTTCAAAAGTTTGGGTCAATGCATTTTTTTTTAAAATAAAATTAATATTTAATTAAATTAATTAAAATAAATTAAAGGAGAAGTCCACTTCCAGAACAAAATTTGACAGATAATGTACTCACCCCCTTGTCATCCCAGATGTTCATGTCTTTCTTCAGGCGTAAAGAAATTATTTTTTTGAGGAAAACATTTCAGCTTTTTTCTCCGTATAATGGACTGATATGGTGCCCCAATACTGTACTTCCAAAATGCAGTTTAAATGCGGTTGTAAACGATCCCAGCCGAGAAAGAAGGGTCTTATCTAGCGAAATGATCGGTTATTTTTATAAAAAAAAAAAAAATACAATTTATATACTTTAGAATGTCAAACGCTCGTCTTTTCTTGCTCTCCCTGAACTCTGTGTATTCTGGCTCAAGATAGTTAGGGTATGTCGAAAAACTCTGACCGTATTTTCTCCCTCAACTTCAAAATCGTCTTGTATCACTGTTTTACCTTTTTTGTTAAGGGTGTTTGATCTTCTTTGCATGTTCACTTTGCAAAGACTGGATCTGAACTTCTGCAGCGATGTAGGGTGATTTTGAAATGATTTTTGAAGTTTTTTGACATACCATAACTGTCTTGAGCCAAAATACAGGAAGAGCGAGACAAGGCGAGAATTTGAGATTAAAAAGTATTTAAATTGTATTATTTTTTCTTCTTCCTCAGCTGGGATCGTTTACAACCGCATTTGGGATCGTTTGAAGCTGCATTTAAACTGCATTTTGGAAGTTCAGAATCGGGGCACCATATCAGAAAAATCTTTGTTTAACTCAAAAAGCATAATTTCTTTATGGCTGAAAAAAAAAAAATAAGACATGAACATCTTGGATGACAAGGCGGTGAGTACATTATCTGTAAATTTTTGATCAAAAGGGACAATTTATGTTATAAATAGATTTCTATTTTAAATAAATTCTGTTCTTTTGAACTTTGTATTTGTCAGAGAATCCTGACAAAAATGATCACTGTTTCCACAAAAATATTAATCAGCACAGCTCTTTCCATCAATGACAGCAAATCAGCATATTAGAATGATTCCTGAAGGATCATGTGACACTGAAGACTGATGAACATTCAGCTTTGCATCACAGAAATAAATTCCATTTTAAATTGTATTAGAACAGAAAACCATTATCTTAAATTGTAATGATATTTCACAATATTACTGTTTTTGCTGTATTTTTGATCAAATAAATGCAGCCTTGGTGAGCAAAAGAAACATTAAAAACTTACTGATCCTAAACTTTTGAATGGTAGTATATATATATTTTTTTTAAATCCTGAAGATATGAAATGTGAAGCAGCACAATTGTTTTCAAATTTGAAATGTTTCTTGAGCAGTAAATCAGCATATTATAATGATTTCTAAAGAATCATGTGACACTGAAGACTGGAGTAATGATGTTGAAAATTCAGCTTTGCATCACAGGAATACGTTTAATTTTAAAATATATTACAATAGAAAACAGTTATTTGAAACTGTAATAATATTTCACAATATTACTGTTTTTACTGCATGTTTTCAATGGTAGTGTATAAAATGCTGATTCATGGTTAATATTACTTCTGGTCCACTTTGGCACATCTAGACATTCAGAAAAGTCATATGCTATGTATTAAGATCAGGATTTCACTTGTCTGTGGATGTCAGGCTGAGAGATGAATGATTAATATTTTTTTCCCCCACCCACCTGGAAAAACAAAAGAAAAACTTTTCACAGTCGGAGAAAGTTATTGCATTTTGATGAAAGACTATTCAAACAAATAAATAATGTGTACTGATGAATCATGCACAACCGGGACTGGTCAATTTTGCCTTCAAAAAATAGTTTTTTAGCACAAATCCCCTGTCACATTATCTCCCTTCCGCTGTTTTGTGAGTGTCAGCATTCATTTCCTTCGCTCTCCTGTCTAAACGCAACTGCCATTGTATTTATACACACAGGCGATAGAAACTGAATCGTGTCCAGGGTTCGCCGAGCTCAGCGTGATAATAATAGTGCAAGGATGGTAGATAGTAGAGTTCGGTGTGCATTCAGCGGTCTCTCTGTCTCTGATCTCCCCATCACGACATCAACCGGCATCTGACCTTTGGGCCTCACCGGCGTGTCGACTGGAACTCCATGCTGATACGCCAGCTGTTCAGAGCCTCAGCTGGCTCGCTTTGAGCTGCCATGCTGCATTGCACACCAGCCCTCCTGCCTGCGCTACACCGTCCGACCCTGTGCCGCTCTCTCCTGAGCTGCTATTAACGCTCATCATCTTCAGTTGAGTTATGCATAGGAATAGTTCACACAAAAATGACAATTTGCTAAAAATGTACTCACCCTCAGACCATCTGAGATGTAGATGAGTTTGTTTCCTCATCAGATTTAGAGAAATGTAGCATTACATCACTTGCTTAATAATGCATCCTCTGCAGTGAATGGGTGCCGTCAGAATGAGAGTCCAAACAGCTGATAAAAACATTACAGTAATCCACACCACTCAGTCCATCAATTATCGTCTTGTAAAGTGTGTGTAAGAAACAAATTCATGTTTTTAACATTAAAGCATTGTTTCTGGTAAGTCCATAATTCATAATATAGCTTTCTCCAGTGAAAAAATCATCTGGTCTGAATCAGGAGAGAAATATGCAGATCAAGCACTGTTTACAAACGAAAACAGTCCAAAGTAGTTAATAAATAGGTGGGTGGGTTTTGATTTGAGAGGGCAACAGAAGTTGGACTTTTTCACTGAAGAAGTGTTGTTATGGTTTATTGAGTAGCCAAAAGCGACAGTTTAAACGTTAATTAAAACACCTTGATGCATTTGTTTTTTGCAAACATGCAGCTTTTAGCTTTGCTAGAGGTTAATTGATGGACTGGAGTGGTTTGGATTACTTGTGGATTACTGTGATGTTTTTATCAGCTGTTTGGACTCTCATTCTGATGGCACCCATTCACTACTGAGGATCCATTGGTGAGCAAGTGATGTAATGCTGCATTTCAGGAAATTTTCATTTGAGCAGTGCTCAATCTGATCAACAATACTCTTAGATTTCACCTGTGGTGAGGGACACAACTGAAGCATTTGTGATTTCAGTCCTCAAGCAAACACTAAATTAAACTGACAGCCAGACGATTCTCACTAACATCAGTAAGAGACCCTGAGCTTTGCCAGACTGGCACCCATATGGCCATGAACATGAAACAACTGAACAAAACAGCTCATCACCTCAGGCAAGCAAATAAGTGTCTAGTCTTGTGAGAGATATATCTTACATTTAATATTAGATATTTATATTTAACCATATATAATATTCTCAAACCAATCGGTCCCCCAAAAATGAAAATTATGTAATTTACTATTATAATTTAGTACTGCAATGTAAAGTGGTAACCTGTAGTTGTTACCTTAAAGAGATATTTTTATATGATTTAGCCCATAATTTATTTATTTTTTATTTTTTTGGTATAAAATAATGCATTTAAGTTTATTCACTGATGCTAAATATTTTTTTTTATTTTCATATATGTATATATATATATATATATTGTTATTTTTAAATAGTAAAAATATTTCAAATTGTTACTGTTTGGCTGTACTTTTTCTATTTTTTTTTGTAAAAAATTATTATTAAAAAAATATATTTATTTTATTAGATGTCCATGCAACTGGACCTTTTTCATCTTTAAACACACAAAATATGTCTTTCTACTTTAAAATTTAATGCAAATGATGTAATTTACTACTATAATTTACTACTGCAATGTAAAATATTTTATGTATTATTTTATTTTATTATTCTTATTTTATTACAAAATATTTATTTTATTATATTTTGAAAATTTTAGCCGTTTTTGTCCATGCAATGGGACCTTTTTCAACTTTAAACACAAAAAATATTGCAGTATGTTTACAAAAAAAATATTTTGGTCTTTCTACTTCAAAATTTAACGTTTAACTCTGTGTATTTGTTGTTTCTTAATTATTTGTGAAATTTACTAGCAATTTCTGAGTGACAACTGTTTCAAAATTTCACCAGTTTTTTCAGTGCACATCAAATATCACATTCAAACCTCATTGGTCCTCGGCCAGTCACATGACCTAACGACATACGTTTTAGGCTATCCACCTTATTTTTCCTGTAAGAGCGGACACTGCCATTTGTAAATTGAATGTGTCTGGCTTCCAGTCTCATCCGCGTCCAGCTATTTTTAGCTGTACAAAGCAGCGTTTTGCTGCTTGTCTTACCATATTATTTTAATATGTTATCTTAATTATAAACACAGTGGTCTGTAGTGCAAACAGTTTTACTGTTTACTGCACTTTTTTGAATTCTTCTTCTTGTTATTTGTCTATGGCGGCATATGATCCGGAAATCTAACGCATTTTTGGAACGGCATGAGGATTAATCAATGTTTATTTTAGACTGATCAATTCCTTAAGGACTTCAGAGGAGTTTCTATTATTCATTAACAGATTGTGAAGAAATCAGGGTGGCCTGCGGACGGCCCGACAGTCTCGCTCATCACAGAAACAGTGGGTTTCAGCTCGGTGGTCCCTCCACAACCTGTAGGCTGCACTCACTCGGACTGAGATTAAATCACAATTATTGGTCTTCTTTGCCTAGTACTTATCACAGCCCTGCAGGGGCACGCAATAACCAGAGCCACAGCGCTCCCTCTGTAATCGCCGAAGCCTCCAGTGAAATTAATGGATACGCTTGCCTGCTTTTACATAAGGAGAGGTAAATATTTAGGCTTCACCGCTGAAAGGTAATTCAAGTCAAAGCTTCCTAATGTACAGGCTTCAAAAAGACGGAAATGCGTTCCGTCACTGGCTGCTGTTCGTTGTGACTCAGTGTTTATGTAGCATCAAAGCTTAGACTTCAGCAGAGGGTGAAGAGGGCATGCAGACATTGCAGTATCTCTCCTGATTGAAAGCTCAGGTCTTTCTAGAACATTCCTCTTCAGGAACAAGAGAAAAAATGCATGCTGAGAGACTTGCATTATTCTTTCATCTGTCATGAGCGATAAAAGTGGAGTAATTGAATCTGAAGGTGGTCACAGTCTATGGAACAAAGAAACAATTTGATCTAATTACAATAGCAAAGTATTAGAAGTATCTTATTATCACCATTTTAAACACCTTTTCTGCTTCACTCACTCATTCAGATTGAGTATGTGTGTGTGTGTATATATATTCAAAACAATAATATATATACATTTTATCACATATAATATTTTTTAATAGCAGTAGTTCACTCACAGTTGAAAATCCTGTAATTACTATAATTTACTACTGCAATTTAAAGCGGTAACCTGCAGTTGTTACCTTAAAGAGGTAATTTTGCCTGATTTAGCTTATAAAAAATTGTTTTTGGTATAAATTAATGAATTTAAGTAGATTCATTGATGCTAAATATTTTTTTATTTTCATGAAAAAAAACTAGTTAATTTTAGTGTAGTATACTTTTTTTTATTATTTACAAATCACAACATTTTTAATTAATTGTAAAAAATATTTTATGTATTATTTTAGTATGCTATCATTCTTATTTTATTTTTTAGCAGTTTTTATCCATGCAATGGAACATTTTTCAGAACATGTAGTATGTTTTACAAAAATGTAATGTTTAATTAAATGTTTATACACACATGGGCCTCTTAATATGCATTCTAATTCAAAAAATATTCTTAATATGCACAATATATTTAAATAAAAAACATTTTTAAATATATGCAATTGACATGAAATATTAAACATATTAAACACTTAATATATATTACATATAGTAAACATTAGGACATTTTTTTTTAAGTACAATGTGCGTATTAATAAAGAGAGATGGAATATTTATACTTTTACAAATATACTGTTACACCAAATGGCCATTTTAAATGAGTGAAGGCTAAAAGCTAATTTAAAAAACTGGGAAATTAAAAAAAAAAAAGAGCAGCACCTTAAATATTTTAATATTTATGTAAATATTATATATAAGGATATTATATCTTATATAATAAGATTTGTTTGCTACTAAAGTCAGAAACTCATTACAACAACATACAATTTTAATTAGCCTAACCATTTCCCCAATTACTAAATATAAGATTCATAAATGAATGATTCCTACTGTCATAAATGAAAAACAACAGTATTATCCTCATGCATATAGCTATATGTGTGTATGTCCTTCTTGCCAGAATATGCACACCACTATAGTTCCCATTTTCTGATTCAACAGTTTGTTTTTGAGCAGACAGAGTCAAGAAAATTTCTCCATTATAATCAAACTATTTTTGCTCCAGTCAATACAAGACAACAAGAGTAACCTTTTCATGTTGCCCATCATGCATAAATCATTGTGACAGCTGGGAGAGGACGCAGAAATCTCTGCAACACACAACTGATCAATCCATTACATCAGTATGCACCAACACAACGGCTAAACACGCGAACACACTCTATCCCTCATTTTAAAGACCGTAGACAGAACGCAAAAAAGCACGTATGTGAAGTTATAAGAAGCAACCTGTAGACTCACTCCAGCGCACATCACACCAAGTTTGTGAACGAAAAAAGAATATTTCCTAATGCCTGCATGCTCTGTGTAGTCTAGCACTTGTACGACTGACTGAACACTCACCTCAGCAGCGTGTCAGTGAACGCAAGAACTCGATCCGGAGGTGTTTGGGTAGATGGACGCGCAGCGCGTCTCCGGTTGATCGCTTCAATCTCTCCTGTCATCGCTGTGGAAACAGCAGAGCTCAAGTTCAGCGAGTCAAGTGCAGTTCTGTGTTTCCACACGCACATTTGAGCGGAAGGGTCCTCGGGACATCAGTATTTCTCTGAGGAGGTGACAGTGAGTGAGTCATGGCGCCCCGCGCCGCGCCGCCTCCTTTACGCACAAACTTTGGTGCCGCTGAGCTCTGGGCTCGTGGATGTGGACGTGGCTATTGGCCAGCGATGGTACATCACCTCAAAGAAGAGTGAATCAGCTGCTGACGCGATTTATGGTTAAAATAGTCTGCGACGTCTGGTAAGTGGAAATAGACATGAGAAGGGTGGTTACCCAACTTCCGCGAGGTGAACTCAACTGGTTTGAAATGTGCATAAAGGAGTAGATCCCAAAAAAAATGAAAACGTCTCACCCTCAGGCCATCCAAGATGTAGATGAGTTTGGTGAAATGTATTTGGAGAAATGTAGCATTACATCACTTGCTCACCAATGGATGCTCCGCAGTGAATGGGTGCCGTCAGAATGAGAGTACAAACAGCTGATAAAAACATCTCAGTAATCCACACCACTCGAGTCCATCAATTAATATCTAATAAAGCGAAAAGCAGCAAAAAAGCAAATCCGTCATTTAGATGTTTTATACTTAAAACCGTTGCTCTTAGCTAAAATACACATCCATAGCCACCTTATTTTTCCCCATAAGAGTGGGTGCAACCATTTGTAATTTTTTTTGTGTCTGGCTTCCGGTCTCATCTACTTCCAGCTATTTTTAGCTGCACAAAAAGCTTGTTTTGCTGTTTGATATTGCAAACTGGTGTGTCTTACCATGTTATTTTAATATGTTATCTTAATTATGAACACACTGGTTTGTAGTGCAAACTGTTTTACCATTTACTGCCCTTCGATATTCTTCTCGTTATTTCCCTGTGGCGGATTATGAACTGGACATCTAACACATTACCAGAAAACAGCTTACTTCCGCATTGAAAAATAAGGTGGATACAGTTGGGGTAAGAATCTGCAAAATGTTAATTATTTTACCAAAATAAGTGGGATCATACAAAATGCATGTTGTTTTTTTATTTAGTACTGACCTGAATAAGATATTTCACATAAAAGATGTTTACATATAGTCCACAAGAGAAAATAATAGTTGAATTTATAAAAATGACCCTGTTTAAAAGTTTACATACACTTGATTCTTAATACTGTGTTGTTACCTGAATGATCCACAGCTGTTGTTTTCTTTTTCTTTTTTAGTGATAGTTGTTCATGAGTCCCTTGTTTGTCCTGAACAGTTAAACTGCCTGGTGTTCTTCAGAAAAATCCTTTAGGTCCTACAAATTCTTTGGTTTTTCAGCATTTTTGTGTATTTGAACCCTTTCCAACAATGAAGGATTTTAGAATTTGAAGATCAGGGTAAGTTGAACGTATTTTGTCTTCTGGGAAATATGTAAGTATATTCTGAAGGGTTCTGAAGGGCAGTACTAAATAAAAAAATATGTGATATTTAGGCAAAATAAGAAAAATATACACATCTTCATTCTGTTCAAAAGTTTTCACCCCCGGCTCTTAACGCATTGTTTTTCCTTCTGAAGCTTCAGAGAACGTTTGAACCTTCTGTAATAGTTCTATATGAGTCCCTCTGTTGTTCTCAGTGTGAAAAGATGGATCTCAAAATCATGCAGTCATTGTTGGAAAGGGTTCAAATATACAAAAATGCATTTTAAAAATCCCTCTTATTTTGGTAAAATAATAAACATTTTGCAGATTCTCCAAGGTGCATGTAAACTTTTGACCTCAACTGTAATGCTTCCTCCAGTGAAAAACTCACCAGTTGTCTTTCAAAACAAAATGCACCCACACTTTTATTTAGCATAAATTTTGGCTTGTAACCGGTGCTTGACCTGTGCAGATTTCTCTCCTGATTCAGACAAGATGACATTTCATTGGAAAAAGAAATGTTATGGATTATGGACTTTAAATGCTCCTTAAAATAGGCTTTTCTATATGTAAAATATAGAGTGAATTATAACCAAGACATGTTTTTGTGAGATTCGCCCATCATTTCAAACTGTATGACTTTGTTTCTTCTGTGGAGCATAAAAGGACACATTTTATAGAGTGTCCCGCTCCGATCCATAAAACAGATGCTGATTCATGCTGCCAATCTAATCTAAAAATATACCATAAAAATTTCAAAACTGGTCTGTATGACTGAAAAATTGATTCCCCTCTATAATAGACCCCCCCCCCCCCTTCCTATACATAGTATACGTCACTGTTGTGCACCGTAACATCAGGTTACTAGAGAAAGCTGATTATAAACAGAAGACAGTAGATTAAAACCTTGAAAAATCTATCAGGAAAACATGAAATCTGATAATAAAACCATACAAATTGCATTTTAATTTGGTTCAGTTCACCTTTTAAGAGTCTGATGCTGTATGCTGTATTTCAGACCATCTGTTTTGAAGGTGATGCAATCGTGAAATGCAATTAAATTACTAATTAGAGTGCACAAAACATACAAACGTCCAACTAAACTCACCTGTGAGAGAATTGAATTCATAGTTATGTGGAGCTTTTCACAGAACAAATCGCTTCACATCAGCTTGACAAAGACTAGTGCCTTACAAAAGCCCAGCGAGAAAACCAAAGGCTTTTATGCGCAGATGTTTAGAAATGATGAAGATTAGAAAGAAACCAGCACAAAGTGCCTGCGTGACTGGCATATTCAAACAAACATAGAAAACAAACATTTTACATCTATATATCAATCTTCTGATGTATGTGTACTGTTCTCTTACTGTAGCAGCTGTGAGGTGTCACGCTGTATTTGAAGTAAACTTTTCTAAATCGGCCTACAAAGTTTTATTGTATTGAGCGTCACCTTTTGGATCAATATTTCAAGGAAGGCATTCTGAAATCATAAATAAATTATGTCTACAAAAATTATGTCTGTTAAATAATTCATATGTCATCTAAGTAAACTGTTAACTATAATAGTATTCCTGGCACAAAGCTTGTGGTTATCATTTTAGTAATTTTGTTGTGTTTTTTTATTTTTACATTAGATTTTTTAAATGGGTCTATGTAATATTATTGTTTATGTATTAGTTTTAGTTTATTTCATCTTAATTAGTTTAATACTTAAACCTAATAAAAATGAGAAATGTTGAAGTAGCTGAAATAAAATGCTTATTTAAAAAATTATTAGTGAAAATAATTAGACTTTATTAATTGTGTTTTTAGTTTAATCAACCCTGGTCTATTGTATTTGTTTGGTCTATTTAATGTCTGTAAGAGTAATGTAGCAATACTTAGTGAAGCTTTCCTTAGGAGACACACCTAATAATAGCATACGTCACCAGACCTATTTGTGTACAGGTGTAGGAATCACTGTATGCGTGACCAGGCAGTCATTCTGAAATGTCTCATCGCTGTAGAGAGAAGGGGTGGTTGTGTACCTGAGCCATACAGATGCTGATAGCGTCAGTGATTAGTTATCCACCCACTCCATCAGTCACTAAAGCTCTGCTCCAAAAACAAGTGAGCTGTCTATCTAGACACGCATCGCAGGTGCGCTCTTGACACAAAAACTCTTCCCATTTTAGACATATTCTGTGAAAACACTGCATATATCCTTCACTGAAAAGGGGATCCCAATGCATTGCGATTAATTAAATCCATTTGAAAAATGTATCAGACTAAACTATTTTTACAAAATGATGGGACTTGTGCCGTTTCCATGGCAAACACTGCATCTTGTTTTCTATTGGCTGTATGCATGTTCCAAAAAGAAATATTGTTACTTTAGAAAAAATGGAATGTTTGAAACATGATACAATGTTTCCTCCAATTCTTGTGTAAATATATTTCTGCTGCAAAACTCCAGGAGCTTGTAAGTGATTGCATGCAAGCTGTTTTAGCGGATAAACAGCAAAATGTAACACTTGCAATGTAAAAAAGAAAAAAAAAGTAACAAGTCACAACACTGATTAAGTTGGCAACATGAGAAATCAAGAGAATTCTTAATTGAATACTGAAAAATGATTAATATGTATTTGCCAGAACTTGTGTTACTTTAAAGTAGCAAGTGTTGCCGTCATTTGTGATTGCCATCACAAATAGTGCATCTTGTGTTTTACTTTCTGCATGACACTTCCAAAGGCAGGGGGAAAAAAAGAAATTATGATACAGTATTTTCTGCAGTTGTGATTCACATTTGTGACCATGGACTACAAAACCAGTCATTAGGGTCAATTTTTGGAAATTGAGATTCATACATCAGCTGAAAGCTGAATAAATAAGCTTTCCATTAATGTATAAATTGTTAGGATATGACAACTATTTTAAAGTCTGGAATCTGAGGGTGCAAAAAAATCAAAATACTGAGAAAATCATCTTTAAAGTTGTCCAAATGAAGTTCATAGCAATGCATATTACTAATCAAGAATTAAGTTTTGATATATTTGCAGTAGGAAATTTACAAAATATCTTCATGGAACATGATCCTTACTTAATATCCTAATGATTTTTGGCATAAAAGAAAAATCGATAATTTTGACCCATACAATGTATTTTTGGCTTTTGCTACAAATATACCCATGCTACTTAAGACTAGTTTGTAATCCAGGATCACATTTAGTCCAGCAGCATGCCAAGTCAATGCATGCAAACTGTGTTTGCGTCAGGGCTATTTTAGTGTCATTAATATACTGTACTATTATAGTTTTTGTTAATATTTTAAATTGGGTTTTAGTTTTAGAGTTTTGGTAATTTTGTTGCATGTTTTTGTTATTTTATTCGCCCCGCCCCTCCATTTATGTTAGGTGGCCTTAACTACTTTGTACTTACATTTAAATTAATCACTTAGATACGGTACATTTATTGTGTACATACATGTTTTTACTAGGGCTGTCAAACGATTAATCGCATACAAAATAAAGGTTTGAGTTTGCCTAATATATGTGTGTGTGTACTGTGTGTAATTATTATGTATATATAAATACACACAAATTAATGTATATATTTAAGAGAAATGTTATTTATGTGCTAAATATTTTCATTTATAGATAATATAAATTATATAAAAAATTATAATAAATACATAAACTTCTAAATATTTCTTAAATATATACATGAATGTGTTTGTATTTATATATACATAATAATTACATACAGCATACACACATATATTAGGCAAACTCAAACTTTTATTTTGTATGCGATTAATCGCGATTAATCATTTGACAGCCCTTGTTTTTACATTGTATATATATTTTGTAACTAAAATATCTGTAATTAATTTCTGTAGTTACGTTTATAATTACGCCATTGACCCATCCCTTACACTTTAACCCACCCTTAAACCTACCAATACCACCAAACCTGTCCTTAACCTTACCCATATCCTTTCTCAATAGCCATAAAAGTGTTTTGAAATACAAAATGAACACAATAAGTACACTGTACTAATTTTTTGACACAAGTACTTAATGGTTAATGCCACCTGATATAAAGTGGGACCTTTTTTTATTTCTATATACTGTTGTTTTAGTTCTTATTTGTGACCCTGGACCACAAATCCAGTCATAAGAGTCAATTTTTTTTGAAATTGAGATGTATACAACATCTTAAAGCTGAATAAATAAGATTTCCGTTGATGTGTGGTTCAGTACATCATACCGAGATACAGCTATTTGAATCTGAGGGTGCAAAAAATCATGTTTTTGATAAGTTAAGTTTTGATATGTTTACAGTAGGACATTTAAAAAATATCTTCATGGAACATGATCTTTACTTAATATCCTAATGATTTTTGCCATAAAAGAAAAATCGATAATTTTGACCCATACAATGTATTTTTGGCTATTACTACAAATATAGCCGTTCTTAAGACTGGTTTTGTGGTCCAGGGTCACATTTGTAGTTTTAGTTAATGACCCTACTTTGGATGCAGTGACAAACATGGGGTAAAATACATATACAATATTTAAAAATAAATCTGAGAGCGAGAGAACATGGTGAGAAAAAGTAATGCAAAGTTAACTTTGGACACTACTTTCTAAAGTAAAGCAATAAGTAACAAAGCAAATAAGTATTCCCTTTGACCTCAGGGCAGCTTGGTAGGTTTGGAACAGACGTTCTATGTGTTTTCTATTCTTTCATATCATTTCTCCTTCCTCCTTTATCACAGTCAGTCCCGGGAGAGCCGAGTCAGTCTTCCTAAAGCTCAGGTCAGGCTATGATTGGATTGACAGGCTCGTGTTCAGCAGTCTATTGGGTTTGGCTTTTGCAGGGTTTGGTTCAGGGCTATATTTGTCTGCCTTTCTCCTTGTTTTTTTATCGACTGTCCTTGAGACGATTTACATTAGATGATAGTGAATCTTTGAAGATGTTTGTTTACGTATAAATCAAAAGAGCAAAAGAGCATCTCAGGTGTCATTTGATGAGGTCAGATTGCCCTATTATCATGGACAGTGCACTCAAAATGCATTCAGATCAACAAATGTGACACTAAAGGTGATGGGACTTATTCAAAAGCACTTGATTAGGCAGCATCTGTTTATCCAAGCCGAAGTCTCTCTCGTCTTTGCATCAAGTCGTTTCCGCTGTCCTTTTCACAACCCATCGAGCCGCACACACAAACCCATTCTCACTCCATGGTCTACAGCTCTAATGTGCTATCACTATTTGTCTAGCGCTTTCGTTTTAGAGGGAAGCACAAACTAATCAAGTGGGTTTCTACACATTATCATGCCCTCCAGCAGCGGTATTCCGTGTTGTCTTTCTCTCTTTCTCGAGCTCGGTGTCTCTCATCCTCCTCTTTGTCTTTGTTTCACCCTCCTCCGCCTCTGGAAAGCACCGTCTTATCCCCACCTCCCGAGTCTAAATCACCATGACAACTCTTAGGTTGTATTTATCTCCTAAATCACTGTTCAGGAATAGCTTTAGATATGAGAGGAGAGAGAGGGCGGCATGCATCTTAGGAAAATGATTGCAGTCGGGGGCCGCAATCGTACAATCGATGCCCCCACCCACACGTCCCAAACCGCATGGATATCCATCAAGGGTGGTGCTTGATTCATTCCGCAGTCGAGCAAAAGATGGCAAGAAGCAAACGTATCGCTTCGGCGTGGAGTGATTTGAATAAACAAATGTCACGGGTCTGGGTTTTGAAAGACACGGACCGGTATCATCAGCTGGCATGGAAATACGGTTTCAAATGGGGTTTGCAGAGAATATTATAGGAATATTTTAGGCAAAAAATAATAATTGAAAAGTCTTCTCGCCCTCAGGTCATTCCAAACAAACAAAAATAGTCAATACAGCTTGTGCAAAATATATTCCAAATCTTTATGTGAAAAACAGATGAATTAATTATGATTTTGAATAAATAAAGCTTTATTTATTCTGCTAAATTAGAATAATTGAATTAAGTTGTTATAATAGGCACCTTCTGTTTAAAATAACCCAACTGGTTGGGTTAAATGTTTTTACCAAACAAGCTGGGTTATTTTATTTAAGCCAACTATTGTTTAAAATTATTATATTGCTGGATTAAAATGGACTGGAACTTATAAAAACACACAAAGAATTACTAGAGGCAACAGCAATCAAAAGATGAGCATTTATTATTAAGCAAGAACACATGGACAAAATACAAGACAAACTAAATTTATTTGGGTAAAATGTACAATATTACATACATTTAACCTTGTTTAACAATCATTTTAGACATAAAAAAGTTAACATTTAAAAGCAGAATTTAAATTTTAAAAACTCTAAAAAAAAAATAAAATAAATAAAATAACTCAACTTGGGTTATTTGGCAACCCAGTGCTGGGTAAATATTGCACAGAACACATGCTGGGTTATTTTGACCCAACTGGTTGGGTTAAAAGTTTTTAACAAACATGCAGGGTCACACATTTAAACTCGTTTAACAAGCATTTTTGACATAAAAAATATTTTACATTTAAAAGCACAGTTTTAATTTTAGTGTAGTCAACTGTTCAACCAGACTAAACTCTTTTTACAAAATGACAGAACTTGTGTTCCTAAGAGCAGCAGGTGTTGCCGTTTCCATGGCAAACACTGGATCTTGTTTTCTGTTGGCTGCATGCGTGTTCCAAAAAGAAATATTGTTACTTTTTAAAAAAATTGAATGTTTGAATACGATACAATGTTTCCTCCAATTCTTGTGCAAATATATTTCTGCTGCAAAACTCCAGGAGCTTGTAAGTCATTGCATGCAAGCTGGTTTAGCGGATAAACAAGCAAAATGTAACACTTACAATGTGAAAAAAACAAAATAAGTAATAGTTTACAACACTGATTAAGATGGAAACTGGAAAATTGATTACTGAAAAATTATGTATTTACCAAAACCTGTGCTACTTTAAAGCACCAGATGTTGCCATCATTTGTGATTGCCATCACAAATGGTGTATCTTGTGTTTTACTAAAAAAAAAAAAAAAGATGAAATTATGATACAATTTTTTGTGCAATTGTGATTCACATTTGTGACCCTGGAACACAAAACCAGTCATAATGGTCAATTTTTTGAAATTGAGATTTATACATCAACTGAAAGCTGAATAAATAAGCTTTCCATTAATGTATAACTTGGTAGGATAGGTTAGGGCAACTATTTTAAAATGTGGAATCTGAAGGTGCAAAAATCAAAACACTGAGAAAATCACCTTTAAAGTGCTCCTATTATGCCTTTTCAAATATGACCTTTCATGCAGTGTGTCATGTGGCTGTATGTGAACATAAACTATCTGCAAAGTTGTGAAGCCGACAGTGCACGATAAATAAAGTTATTGTCTATCAAAAAAAGAGAGCCTGAACGAGTCGTCAGGAATTGGAATCTTATTCTGTTACGGCCACACGTCACGAAGTAACACATTTGCATAATGTCCCCCCACGGTCTACATTCCGAACAACTTGCCTGCCCACAAACAGTAAAATTTCCATGTGGTTTACGTCACATCGAAATTTACACGTAAAGTTACATTATACAGAAGACGCTGTATCCTACGCTGTGAGTAAAACTGTTTTATATTCACTTCTAAAAGATGAATCTACAAAGACTGTATTTTCTAGTGATCGTTCAAAATACATAGTTGTGTATGTTATGTTGTGTAACAACCCTGCACATCTTGCTAACCGGCTAAATCAGGCTTCTGTAGTTCTGTTCTTCAGCTGTGGACCCACTGTAGTCTGACAATTTGTGATTGATGCAGCTTGACTGTCTGTCTGTCATAAGTTGGAGTAATGATAAAGGATGGCACACGAAGCGGCTTTCACACCAAATGTGGAAAGTGCTGTGCTATGAAACCCATTCGTTTCAATTGCTTCTGCCGCACAAGGACGGCTTGTTTCTGCCTCGACCAAAGCGGACAAAGTTCAAATGAGTTGTTCAAATGAACTTTTGCCGCTGTGCTCTGAAGGGCTGCACTGAACCCAGCGGTCAGCGCAGCGCGTTCGGTGTGAAAGCCGCCTTAATGCATTATACAGTGTTGAAGTTTGCAACATAGAGGTGTGCCTGGTTCACTTACAAAAGCAAATTGCGAGCACTTTCCACGGTAGTCCGTGCTAAATTGTCGATCAGCCACTCCAGCCGTTTCATCTTCAGACCCTGGCTCGAATTGGTATGGTAAAATCGATGCCATCTTTTCTATGTACTTACAAGTTTCCAGGGCTGTCAATCAGTTATGGCAATGGGCGTTTCGTTCTCCGACACGCTGTATGGGGTAGACCAATCATAAAGGACTGCGCCATCTGACCAATCACAGCAGTGAGGGCTCACGGAAAGGAGGGGTTTAGAGAGACTGATTCCTCGAACTGCTTCGCACAAGTCGTTTACGAGTCATTTAGAAATGGGATAAAATTAAATCTATTTTTGGAGAAAACTAAAGTGTTTTTTGACCTTGCATACATGTAAACCTGTTTTGGGTGTCTATTAAAACAATATTAGCAACCTTTAAAATGGCATAATAGGAGCACTTTAAAGTCGTCCAAATGAAGTTCTTAGCAATGCGTATTACTAATCAAAAAATAAGTTTTGATATATTTACAGTAGAAAATGTACAAAATATCTTCATGAAACATGATCATTACTTAATATCCTAATGATTTTTGGCATAAAAGAAAAATTGATTTGAAAAATGAATTTTGACCCATAGAATATATTTTTGGCTGTTGCTACAAATATACCCGTGCTACTTAAAACGAGTTTGTAATTGCTTTTAATCGAAATAGCTCTACTTCTCATGACAGTGTGTCACCGAAATCTGAGCTGGTAAAGGGCTGCTGTTCGCCAGGGTTAACTGTGAACTTAAGACCGTGGCCTTTCGTTTCACTCATAGCTGAAAGGTGCCATGACTGACTCCAAAACCTGCCCATAAACAAGCAGTAATGACATTAGAGAACATATTTTAAGATTAAACTCAGTACAATAATGAATAAAATCCATTTATTTTATGCAAGGCAAAAGGTATTTTCATCCTGCAAAACAACCGCTGCTGCTGACATCTCGTCCTTATGTCACATTGCATAAAATAATTCAATTTACAGCACAGTAAAGACTTTATAAATGAAATAAACTGTATCCAAACCTTTATTTCACTGAAGAAGTGCAAATTGGCAGTGCTGAGAACCGGTCTCTCCTGTAGAGCATTAAAAATGACCCAGCAACTAGTTACAGAAAAACTACCCAGCACCTGGGTAAAAAATATTAAAAATAACCAATAAAATGCCCCTATGGGCTGAACACAGCATTTTGTGTAAGTACTTAATGTATTTATAGGACTTTTTCAAGAAAATAGAAAATTCTGTCATAGAAAGTCATGTAGAATTGAAACAAAATCAGTAAATGATGATAAAATGTTTTATTTAGAGAAAAAAATTTCCTTTAAAATATATTATAGGGTATTTAATGGCTTATAAGCCACTGAACAATGATGTCAAACTATTATGAAATGCATTTACATTTTATGAAACATCAAAAATGTAAGTGGGAATATAAATATAAATGGGAAAAAATACCAAAACTTCACTCAAATTAATTTGTTCACCATGCAAACTGTTAAATGAACATCTGCTAATTTGGTGTAGGAACCATTTCCACTCAGAAACTACCAGTAACTTCCACAATAACAATCAGAGAAACAGCAAGTAACACCTTAAATGAAGCATGACATTTTAAAGCAGAAAAAACAAAATACTATTTTCTTGTAAAAGGAGCTTCAGTAATCCTAAAATACAGTGTATTGGTTTATTATTTTATTGTACCTATAAGCATGCTTTTGTTAAATGGTAAAAAGCAGTATGAGCGTTTATAATTTATCCTTTTGTGTTGTTTCAAGGCAGAAAGAAAGTCATATTAGTTTGGAATGGCATGACTGAATTTTCATTTCTGAGGAGGATTTCTCCTCCACTGCATTGCCATACTATAAAAACTAGTGGCATTTTCTCAAAACGTGGTGAAATAGCATGGTTCACTGGGATGAGCCATAATGGGACCTTTACTTTTCCTACGGTGTTGTAATGAAACTGTGTCCTGACTGTGACCTCCACAGATTGAGGGCTGTTCTTTTGGGGGCGTCTCCGGCTCAGTATTGTTTAGTTTACGAGGCCCTGCAGAATAACTTCATCTTGCCAAGTGAGAAAAATCAACAAGATGTGTCCCCAGCAGCTTTCATTTAGTTGATGGAGAATGCGGGCAGAAAGGCAACAGGCAGGAGTTGTTGAGTGTGCATGTGCATAAATACAACCACACCGTCTCCAGGAATATCCGCTCCTGAGATGTGTGTCAGATGAGCAATTATTTGAGGTTGAGGGGTCTTGATTGTTCCTTCAGAATGGCTTATCAGCCATTAAACAATTACATAAAACAATTATGAAGTACATTTTATGAAACAGAAAACCCAAGTCTTGAACGTTGGGGGAGACATTTGTAAAAATAAAAAAATAAATCTAGGTCTAATTCTAGCTGGTAAATGATCCTTTTAAAATATTTGCATTTAGTATTTTAAAATATGCACACATTCACTCTTATTTGCATGCATAATATGTGGAAAACACAAAACATTTTCACATGTAATTAGGTCTTACAAGAATCACATTTACCATATTTTTTATTCAAAACAGTGAGGAAAAAAAATTAGTAGTTGGATATTACTGTCAGCCGTTTAACATTTCTGTCATGAAACTGTTAAATATTAAATATTTCACTACGTCAATCTTACCTTGTTCTCTCATGTTAAACTGGTGCTTTGTGCTGAAATTTGCACTCTGCATCTGTGAACCATAAACCCTGCCTACTTTATATTGATTGGCCATCTAATCATTTTGATATTGTTTTATAAAGTATAAAGAAACAAAACAGTGAAGGAAATTCTAGGTCTAAATCTAGCTGGGAAATGATCCTTTTAAACTATTTGCAAATAGTATTTTAAAATGTGCACACATTCATTCTTATTTGCATGCATTATATATTCGAAAATGCAAAATATTTCTCATCTCATCACAGTCAGGAATTACAAGAGTCGTGTAAATTATATCATGTTTCTTATTCAAAACAGTGAAATTTGAGGAAAAAAAAGAATAGTTTGCGTAACTGGATATTACTGTCAGCCGTTTAACATTTCTGTTATAAAAGTCAAATATTAAATGTTTCACTACGTCAATCTTACCTTGTTCTCTAACGTTAAACTGGTGCTTTGCGCTGAAATTTGCATTATGATTCTATGAACTGTAAACCCTACCTATTTTAATTTGATTGGCCATCTTTTGACATTGTTTTATAAAGTATACAGAAACAAAAAAAGTGAAGGAAATTCTAGGTCTAATTGTTTTTTTTTAAACAGTATTTTAGTATTTTATTAGTATTTTAAAACATAGACATTTGCTCTTATTTGCATGCATAATATATCCAAAACGCAAAACATTTCTTGTCTTATCACAGTTAGGAATTACAAAAATCATGTAAATTATACCTTTTTTTATTAAAAACAGAGAAATTTGAGGAATAAGCAGAGTGGTTTGCATTACTGGGTATTACTGTCAGCCATTTAATATTGCTGTCATAAAACAGTCAAATTTTAAATTTCAAAATTTTTAAACATTTTGATTTTTTGTTTTATAAAGTATAAAGAAATAAAACAGTGAAGGAAATTCTAGGTCTAATTCTAGTTTGGAAATAATTTGAACTATTTGCAAACAGTATTATAAAATATGCACACCTTCACTCTTATTTGGATGCATAATATATCCAAAACCCAAAACATTTCTTGTCTCATCACATTCAGTTAGGAATTACAAAAATCATGTAAATTATACCACATTTTTGATTCAAAAAAGTGAAATTTGAGGGAAAAAGTTGAGTAGTTTGCATAACTAGATATTACTGTTAGCCGTTTTACATTTTCTTTCATAAAAATGTTAAATATTAAATGTTTTGCTGCGTCAATCTTACCTTCTTCTCTAAAATTAAACTGGTGCTTTCTGCTAAAATTTGCACTCTGCTTCTGTGAACTGCAAACCCCGCCTACTTTAATTTGATTGGCCACCTTTTGACATTGTCTTGTAAAGTATAAAGAAATAAAAGAGTAAAAGAAATTCTAGGTCTAATTCTAGTTTTGGAAGTAATCATTTTTAACTATTGGAAATAGTATTTTAAAATATGCAGACATTCACTCTTATTTGCATGCCTAATATATTTAAAAATGCAAAATACTTCTTGTCTCATCACATTCAGTTAGGAATTACAAGGATCACGTAAATTATACCATATTTTTTGTTTAAAAAAGTGACATTTTGAGGAAAAGACTTGAGTAGTTTGCATCACTGGATATTACTGTCAGCTGTTTAACATTTGTAATAAAACGGTCAAATATTAAATTATTATTTGTTACATCAATCTTGTTCTCTAATGTTAAACTGGCACTTTGCACTAAAATTTGCACTCTGATTCTGTGAACTGTAAACCGCGCCTACTTTGATTTGATTGGCCACCTTTTGACATTGTTTTATAAAGCATAAAGAAATAAAACAGTGAAGGAAATTCTACATCTAATTCTAGTTGGAAAATAATCATTTTGAACTTGCAAATAATATTTAAAATATGCACACATTCACTTTTATGTGCATGTATAATATATCCAAAACGCAAAACATTTCTTGTCTCATCACATTCAGTTAGGAATTACAAGAATCACGTAAATTATACCTCATTTTTGATTAAAAAAGTGAAATTTAAGGAAAAAATTTAAGTAGTTTGCATCACTGGATATTACTATCAACCGTTTAACATTTCTGTCTTAAAACTGTTAAATATTAAATGTTCCTCTAAGTCAATCTTACCTTGTTCTCTAATGTCAAACTGGTGCTTTGCGCTAAAATTTACATTCTGCTTCTGTGAACTGTAAACCCCGCCTACTTTAATTTGATTGGCCATCTTTTGACATTGTTTTACAAAGTATAAAGAAAGAAAACAGTGAAGGAAATTCAAGGTCTAAGCTGGGAAATAATCATTTTAAACTATTGCAAATGGTATTTTAAAATATGCACACATTCACTCTTATTTGCATGCATAATATATCCAAAATGTGAAACATTTCTTGTCACATCACATCGAGTTATGATTTACAAAAATTATGTAAATTATACTATATTTTTGATTAAAAAACAGAAAAAATTTTCTGTCATAAAAATGTTAAATATTAAATGTTTCGCTACATTAATCTTACCTTGTTCTCTAGCATTAAAGTGGTACTTTGCACTAAAATTTGCATCCTGATTCTGTGAACCATAAACCCCGCCTACTTTAATTGGCCACCTTCTGACATTACTTTATGAAGTATAAAGAAATAAAAGAGTGAAGGAAATTCTAGGTCTAATTCTACTCATTTTAAACTACTGCAAATGGTATTTTAAAATATACACACATACTCTCTTATTTGCATGCATAATATATTGAAAATTTAAAATATTTCTTCTCTCGTCACATTTAATTAGGGATTACAAGAATAAAATATTTTTGATTCAAAACAGAGAAATTTGAGGAATAAAGTTGAGTAGTTTGCCTAACGTTTTTTTTGTCATAAATCAGTCATATTAAATGTTTTACTACTTCAATCTTACCTTGTTCTTTAATGTTAAACTAATGTTTTACTCTGAAATTTGTGCTTTGCTTCTGTGAACTGCCAACCCTGCCTACTTTAATTTGATTGTCCATCTTTTGACATTGTTTTATAAAGAAACAGAATAGTGAAGGAAATTCCAGATCTAACTGCAGTTGGCAAATAATATTTTAAAATATGCACACATTCACTCTTATTTGCATGCATAATATTGAAAAACAAAAACTTTTTTTCTCATCACATTCAGAATTACATGTATCATGTAAATGATAACACATTTTCCATTCAAAACAGCAAAATTTAAGGAAAAAAGTCTTAGTTTGCCTCAGTGGATATTACTGTTAGCCATTTCTATCATAAAATAGTTGAATATTAAATGTTCTGCTACTTAAATCTTAGCTTGTTCTCTAACATGCTGAAATTTGCACTCTGCTTCTGTGAACTGTAAACCCCGCCTACTTTAATTTGATTGGCCATCTAATCATTTGACATTGAGCGTGGTTAGACAGCTGAGGCAGACAAGCCTAAAAATGTAACTTTTAAACCTTTTTGTCATCCTAACAATAGCGCTGGGTGATGGGAAGCAATGCTAGAGGGTCAATTTGGCCATTTCTAATTACTGAGGGGCTTGTCCATGGTGGTTACAGCCCTGATTAAAAATGTAAAGTAAGAAAAATTAGTAAGATAGATCCGCAGCAGCTAGCACCTCCTATATATTTCAGAGTTAATTTAGTTGGTGGAGATGCGGGCAGGAAGGCAACAGGCAGGAGATGTTGAGTGTGCATGTGCATGAATACATGCTCTCCTTGTCTCCAGGAATATCCACTCCTGAGATGCTTGTCGGATGAGCAATTATCTGAGGTTGAGGTGTCCTCTCGCAAGTACCGGCAAAGGCGGAAACTTCAAAAGGTTTCTGAGAGAAATGAAAATCAATTTCAGGGTCATTTGACTGTTAAAAGTTAATGAATGGAAAAGCATGCAAAGTCAATGGCGTCCTGCAAATGCTGCCTAGCAAATTAATGAATTCTCCTCTCTCGTGGAGACGTTTCCCACAGTGCCCCTTAACATGCAGACAAAACATTCTGACTCAGAGTTACACTCACAAATTAGCCCTTTTCAACAGTCTACTGTCTGGATAAACATACATTTAATATTATTTTCAACAGATCTGCCATCTTGCATCAAATGCAAATCGGAAACCATGATAATAGTGGAGACCAGGGCTAATCACGGTTTTTACAAGTAAAAACAAACTGTCTTCACTACAAAATAAAGCTATATTGAACATTTCCACTGTTCCACATAGGGAGAAAAAAAGAGTTCACTCAATAATTGTTAATCTGATAGTGTTGCCCAACCACATTGGGTAAGCTGTTACAGAAGCCTACTGTCTTTAGTTCACCCAAAAAATTAAATGAATAAAATTCAACAATATATACAGTAGAAGTCAAGAGTTTACATACATTGCAGAATCTACAAAATGTTAATTAATTTACCAAAATAAGAGGGATCATACATATTTGAGGAAATAACTTAGCACTGACCTGAGTAAGATATTTCACATAAAAGATGTTTCCATATAGTCCACAAGAGAAAATAATAGTTGAATTTTTAAAAATTACCCTGTTCAAGAGTTTACATACACTTGATTCTTAATACTGTGTCCTGAACAGTTAAACTGCCTGCTGTTCTTCAGAAAAATCCTACAGGTCCTACAAATTATTTGTTTTTTCAGCATTTTTGTGTATTTAACCCCTTTCCAACAATGACTGTATGATTTTGAGATCCATCTTTTACACACTGAGGACAACTGAGGGACTCATATGCAACTATTACAGAAGGTTCAAACACTCACTGATGCTCCAGAAGAAAAAAACGATGCATTAAGGGGGTCATCGGATGCCCGTTTTCCACAAGTTGAAATGATTCTTTAGGATCTTAATGAAAAGTCTATAATATACTTTGGTTAAAAATTCTCAATGGTAGTGTAAAGCAACACCTTTTTTACCTTGTCAAAATGAGCTCTGCAAAAATCATGCCATTTTGAGGGATTGTTCCTTTAAATGCAAATGAGCTCTGCTCACCCCGCCCCTCTCTTCTCTCTGCTGCTCGGAGAGATTGTTTACTTTAGCCGCATTTAGTGCGTTTAGCTGCGAAACTTGCTAACTAGCACGTTATTAGGAAAGGTGATTGCAGAGATTCATAAAAAAAAAAAAAAGTATACTCACTTCTGCTGTAGGTGAAGATGTGGGGAGTAAATGACGACCACTATGTTCATTATTACATCCAGCAACACAACACCTCAATCGTTCAGTCTGAGATATTCTTGTCTAACTTACATCCCTGCTCCGGCATCTGAGGTAAGATGCTCGTGTCAATCAACTATCGTGGGAGCGGCCTCTGACGGTGTGATGCCACGCGACAGGCATCTGAGAATGGACAGATTAATTAAAAACCACTGCATGGATTTTTATCATTATAGGGTAGATTTGTACATACACTGTCAGCACTTATTAATGTTCAAACAACATGTAAAAGTGAAGTTTGCATCCGTTAACCCCTTTCAAATTGTATTATTTGAATGAAAATAACCGATTGTTTCGCTAGATAAGACCCTTCTTTCTTCGGCTGGGATCGTTTAAAACCGCATTTGGGATCGTCTGAAGCCACATTTAAACTGCATTTTGGAAGTTCAAACTTGGGGCACCATATCAGTCCATTATATGGAGAAAAATGCTGAAATGTTTTCCTCAAAAAACATAATTTCTTTACGACTGAAGAAAGAAAGACATGACATTTTTGTAAATTCAACTACTGTTTTCTCTTGTGGACTATATGTAAAGATCTTTTATGTGAAATATCTTATCCAGGTCAGCACTAAATAAAAAATAACATGCATTTTGTATGATCCCTCTTATTTTGGTAAAATAATTAACATTTTGCAGATTCTGCAAGGTAAACGTTTGACTTCAACTGTATGTGTGTGTGTTTGCGTAATACTATTTTTTTATATACTAATCTGCATTTATTGTCTTCAGATATTACAAAAAGTATGTTTGTGATGAAGTGATTCTCAGGTGTTCGTTTATTGATGTCTCCTCGGAGGGCAACACATCAGATTAAACATTACGATGTTTGAGAGAGTCCTAGCTGAGTAAATTACATCGTGTGTAATGTCCAGAAATGTTGTCTGTAGCTCAGAGAGCCAATTACAGCTCTCATCAGCGGAACAACACACAAACACACCTTTGACCGATGTCACTGTCGACATCCTCAAAATAGATCTGTATTCCTCAAATGATCGATAAAGCACTCTCACAGATGAAAACAGAAACTTTGAACTTTGAGTTATCTGAGAAAGTTGAGGTCGTTTTTAAACTGCAAACTGCTCTTTTTTGTTCCAGTACCAATTAAATAAGCTTTCGCTATACAGTTGACTTGCACAATGCATGAGATGTTGTATAATACCATCTGATGGCTAGCACACATTGTAATGATCACCTCTATGTTTTTCCTTCCACTCTCTCCCTGTCCACCAATGGACAAGCAAACACACAGTCCCACCCCAACTTTACCTTTATTTGTACCAGAAGTCAGCATGTCGGGCTGCTCAAACAACAGATCAATGTTTTGAAAGCATCACAGAGTCACTCTTCACAAGGTCAAAGTACCAGTGACTTTGTCTCTACTTGTTAAACTGACAAAAAAAGTAAGTATTTTAATGCGAAAAATACTCACAGCAGATTTGAACTTGATTCAAAATGATACCAGTGAACCCAGTAAATGAAAGCAGCAGGAACATGAGCCAGTGTGATGAGCTCTGAAAAATACATGTGACCTGCAGGGCAGCGGTTTGAAGAGAGAGAAAGAGAATTGAAGTCCAGAGTCACAGCTGTGTAAACTTATATACCACACACACACACACACACTGCTGCAGCTATCAAAATGAGGACATACAACAAGTTTTTGTTTCTTTAAACCCTAAAATCCAGTGTTTTGCATTATTTTCTATATATATAGATCTAACTATAGCAAAGCAAACATGCACACATGCACACATTAAATCCCATACATAGCAACACTGACAGGTGGTTTGATGTCATTAATGCACCTATTCATAGAAATAACAACATGTATTCTAACTAAAGTTAACGGAAATGAATCACTTCTGTTTCTATAAGAGGCAGTAGTTAATAATACAGTGATGTAATGTTGTTTAACTTTTTCTCAGATGTTCTCAGAGGTAAAAACTGTTTGCATATAGATAAGAACAAATTTATACATTGAATGTGGATGGAACAGATCAAATAATCTTTGAATTTGAATTTTTGACTTTGAATTTGAATTTGCCAAAAACAAAAACAAAAACTGTAAGAGTTCATATTGAGATCTTGGAATTTTGAATGCAGAGTGGAATCTTGTCCATTCTAAGGACGATTTGAGACATATTTGAGATGATTTGAAAGAAAAGATGTGAAATTAACAAGACTTCCTCTACTGAAGTAAGATATTTAGGTTGCAAAAACATTGTGGGAACAGTGCTTAGAAATGTTTCTTAAACATTTGATTATAATGTTATTTAAAGGTTACAAAAACATTTTTACAGCTTTCTACTAACTCTATTTTCACCCAAAATATAACATTATTTGAATGTTATTTCTAATATTCTTGTCATGATTATAACATTATCTAAAAGTTACAAAGACATTTCTTACAGTGTTCTACTAACTTTATTTTCACTCAAAATATAACATTATGAATATTATTTTTAATATTCTAAGAACACTGAAATGCCCGTTTTTTTTTTTGTTGTTGTTTTTGTTTTTTTTTTTGTTGCTGTTGTGATTATAACATTTAAAGGTTACAAAAACATTTCTTATAGCATTCAACTAACTATTTTCACCCAAAATATAACATTATTTTTAATATTCTAAGAATGTTAAAATGTTACGTTTTCTTTTTGTAATTAAAAGAGCATTTAAAGGTTAAAAAAACATGGACATATTAAGCAGTCCCGCCCCCTTTTTTAAATAGCCCAATAGCATTTTGTTTATATCACGGCTTGAGCCAGAGCCATTAAGCTGGTTAAAGCTGCATTTGACAGTGTCTGACAGTCACAATCTCATCCATATCGCTATAAAGTAAAGCATTTTGTGTAGCATTCAAATGTGTCCAATACGTTTGTGGTCTGCGCCGTCTCGCACATATGATCCACTCTGTGTTATTGCGTCTCTGGACCAGAGCAGAATGTGTGTGTGCTGCGGCGGTTAGTGTGACACAATGTGAAACCAGACTTCATTCGCCCCATCGGAATGCATATTTGCACTGTCTAAATCATCCCCTATATAGTGCACTATGTGCCATTTACCGTACAGAAAATACAAATTCTGTGAACAAGTGACCGATTTTAGTCGATTTTCAGCATCTATTTTGTAGTGTAGGGGGCGGGACGATGTCATCAAAATCGTTGATTCATATTGGTGAATGTTAGAGACTAGATTTTGAATGCTTATATTTTCTAAATGCAAATTTTGTCATTGTTTTGAAGCACACTATACCTTACAGATAACCTTAACATATTCATACTAAAAGCCGAAAAACTTCCATTTTGATTAATGGGGTCTTCAGTAGAACATTCTAGTACAAATAACATAAGGACATTCAGAAATGTTGCTCAAAGATCGTTGTCTGTCAACAATCTCGTATGAGAATGTGTATAAATTTATAAAATTAAGAACATTCCATAAACTTTACTCTAAGAATGTTTTAATGTTCTTGTCCTAACATTTTAAAAAAAACATTGTGAGAATGTTCCCTGTTAGCTGGGTAAGAAGCAGGAGACGTTAGCAGAAGTCTGAGACAAACGACTGAGAAACTCTTTGTTTTTGTATATTCCCATGGGAGTCTTTAATTACATAGTTTTGAGTGTCACAAATCAATCAGAAGAGGGTTTACATCTAACAGCTCGCCTGAGGACCTTTCCAGTCCATTCCCTTCATTTTTATTTCTCGCTGCAGCCATCTCTTTGCTGTTTCTCAATGAACTCAGTCTTAATTACTGAACCCTGGATGGCTCTCACAGCCCCACGACTCACCGTTGAGCCTCCTGTGGGAATGTGCGTGTGTGTTTATATTCATTTATTTCTCTTATGTAAAATATCAAAGTACTCTGCCAGTCGACCGTCCGCTGCTTTTAAACTGTGTTCTCCCTAATGACCACAATTACTTCAGATAAATCCATCAGGCTACAAATCAAATCAAAGCAGCCCATCAATTATGAAATACTTTACAAAAACAACAATCTGCTCTCCCGTACCTGCGTTTGTTTCTGAATCACTTTTATCAGCAAGACGTCATCTCGGAAGCAAGACAGCAAACAATGACGCTGCCTCATTAGAACGCAGTATGATAACAAGAGCGCTCATGTGAGGAGAGTCTGTCACCCACCACACCGCTGAAGAAGGAAATCAGGTTTTAAAGCCATCTTAAACCACGTCTTTTACAACCTCTGAAGGATTCGCACTCAAGCTATTTGCATTTGCTCTAACAACCAATTAAATTCATAAAATTGGTGTGGGTTCCCTGCTGATGTGGGCCGTATATGCACTTAGATTACAGACTAAAAATATCACCACCACTCAAAACCTTGACATCAATTACTGCACAACACTTTTACATTTTTCTAAGAAAAGGTGAATGGTGTTTGTTCATGCAACCTGTTGCTGTGATGTTAAAGTGTTGTGGGTGCTTTGTAGGGCATTTCTATTGAACTTTCTTTTCATCAAAACATCCTGGAAAAAAAAATGTATCATGGCGCAATTGTTTTCAACATCTCTTCAACATTTCTTGAGTAGCAAATCAAAATATTAAAATGATTTCTGAAGGATCATGTGACACTGAAGACTGGAGTAATGATGCTGAAAATTCAGCTTTCCATGACAGGAATAAATGACATTTTACAATATATTCAAATGGAAAACTGATATTTTAAATTGTAATAATATTTTACATTTTTACAGTATTTTTGATCAAATAAATGCAGCCTTGTGAGCACAAGTCCACAGTCCTGATCTGAATCAAATGATTCGCGAAACGTGCTCCAAAGTACCTGATTCAAATCAAATGATTCGCGACCCCGAACTGAAATCTCGATCTGAGTCAAATGATTCACATTTCGAAGTTCCGATCTGAATCAAAAGATTTGCGAACCCGGTCTGAAGTTCCGATATAAATCAAATGATTCGCTATCCACGTTCCGATGATTCACAAACCCAAACTGAAATCCCCATCTCAGTCAAATGACTCACTCTCCATGCTCCAAAGTTCAGATCTGAATAAAATGATTCACAAACCCGAACTGAAATCCCAGTCTGAGTCAAATGATTCGCTATGCGTGCTCTGAAGTCCCAATCTGAATAATGATTCACAAACCATCATTTTAGATCAGGACTCAGAGCATGGATCACGGATCTTTTAAACTTGCAAAATGATTCGTGAACGTGCTTTATAAAATGATTTGTGAACTGTGCTCCGAAGTCCTGATTCAAAGCCAAATTGAAATTCAAATCTCAGTCAAATGATTCACGATCCACGCTCCAAAGTTCCGAACTGAATCAAAAGATTCGTGACCCTGCTCGGAAGTTCCGATGTATATTAAATGATTCTCGATCCCCGCTCTGAAGTACCAATCTGAATAATGATTTGTGAACCATCATTTCAGATCAGGACTCGGAGCACGGATCACGAATCTTTTAAACTCGTCAAATGATTTGCAAACCCGCTCCAAAGTTCCGATCTGAATAAAGTGATTTGTAAACCTCACTCTGAAGTCCTGATTCGAAGCAAATGATTTGCAAACCTGAACTAAAACCGTGATTGGAGTCAAATGATTTGTGATCCGCGCTCCGAAGTTCTGATCTGAATCAAAAGATTTGCAAACCCGCTTTGAAGTTCTGATCTAAATCAAGTAATTCTCAAACCACATTTTGAAGTCTCGATCTAAATAATGATTCTCGAACCATCATTTCAGATCAGGACTTGGAGTACGAATCGCAAATCTTTTAAATTTGCGAAATGATTTGTGAACCTGCTCCAAAGTTCTGATCTGAATAAATTGATTTGCGATCCACGCTCCAAAGTTCCAATCTAAATCAAAAGATTGGCAAACCTGTTCCAAAGTTTCGATCTAAATCAGATGATCCTCAATCCACGCTCTGAAGTCCTGATCTGAATAATGATTCACAAACCAATCAGATCTGGACTTGGAGCACGGATCACAAATCTTTTAAACTCTGGAAATGATTTGTGAATCCAGTCCAAAGTCCCGATCTGAATAAAATGATTTCCAAACCGTGCTCCAAATTCCTGATTCGAATCAAATGATTCGCAAACACAAGGTGCAATCTCGATCTGAGTCAAATGATTTACGATCTGTGCTGTGAAGTTCCAATCTGAATCAAAAGATTCACAAACCCGCTCCAAAGTTCTGATCTAAATCAAATGATTCACACTCTGAAGTCCCAATCCGAATAATGATTCCTGAACCATCATTTCAGATCAGGACTCGGTGCGCGGATCGCAAATCTTTTAAACTCGCGAAATGATTCATGAACCCCCTCCAAAGTTGTGATGTGATTTAAAATGATTTGTGAACCACGCTCCAAAGTCCTGATTTGAAGCAAATGATTTTTAAA
The DNA here is from genome assembly GCA_036247105.1 of Cirrhinus mrigala. Lineage (NCBI taxonomy): Eukaryota > Metazoa > Chordata > Actinopteri > Cypriniformes > Cyprinidae > Cirrhinus > Cirrhinus mrigala. The sequence continues at coordinate 34,624,429 of CM070014.1, forward strand.
ACCCAAACTAAAATTCCGATCTGAGTCAAATGATTCGTTCTCCGAAGTTCCGACCTGAATCAAAAGATTCGCGATCCATCCTCCGAAGTCCCAATCTGAATAATGATTCACAAGCCATTATTTCAGATCAGGAGCACGGCTCTTTTTAACTTGTGAAATGATTTGCGAGCCCACTCCAAAGTTCCGATCTGAATTAAATGTTTTGCAATACTAGCTCCAAAGTTCCAATCTGAATCAAATGATTCAAATGATTTTTGATACAATAAATGCAGCCTTGGTAAGCACAAGAGATATCTTCCAAAAACTAACATTAAAAAAAATTTTTTTAGAGGTATTAATAGTTTAAGTTCAATATTTCTTTATTTCTATAATGATCCAGTCAACTATTTCTAATGGAGTTTAGATGTGGAGTTTAGTCCACATCTTTGTCCACATGACCAGCACACATTGTCCGGCGGTCTCAGTGATGTAGTGGGTCTATGGGACTCTGACAGTTTCTCTTTATCAGCTCAGGTGCATCAATTATTCAACAACAGGAAGTTGTGGACCTCGAGATTAACTTTGCTGTTGTTTTTATTGCTTTTTACCTACCTACCAAGAGCTCAAGACACTTTCAGGTTATAGCAGAGCACACATTCATTCACTCCCACAAATACGCAAACACACTCTTTTACACACTCATACAAATACAAGTCATAACCTGGCTGGAGAAACAGAGAAAGGCTGATGAGATAGGTGCAGTGTTTACCTTTCTAGAGTAATAAAGTATGTTGGATGGATGGAGGCTAAACGGATTACTGTTTTTAACATTCACTTAAACTATACAAGGGCCCAAAAATGTATTTGCACACAAGAGCTTAGGTTCGATGATGGCAGATAACAGTCATTTTTTTATTAAAAATATGTCTAGGGACAATTTAGTAGTGGCTGGATATTGGTAGGGACATGTCATAGTGTCTCTACTAAATTATACGCCCATGAAAATCATAACAAGCGATGTCCGACTCTGGAAACCAATCCAAATTTCTTTCATATACATTTTCCAAGTATATGGAAACCACGGTTAATTTCCTTAAGGGATTTGTATTTGTCTATAGTTTTTTTCTTTCTTTTTCTTTTTTTTTTTTAATAATTTTACTGCCCTAATGGTTTGATGTTTTCTACTGTTTAATAAAAAAGAAATCAGAAAAAACTTTTTGCGAACCGCTCTTAAGTACTGATCTGATATGCACTCCTAACTCCCAATCTAAATCAAATGATTCGCGATCTGAATAATGATGCAGGAGTCATCATTTCAGATTAGGACTCGGACCGCGGATCGCGAAGCATACAACTCGCGAAATGATTCGCGAACCCACCGAAATCCTAGTCTCAGCCTCAGACGTCACGCCCACGGAAAGTTGGCTAAACGTCTGATGCATATGGTACACTTAACTGGAAACACTTCAGGAATGTCGAAGTCGTCATCTGATTGGTTGAATTTTATCGGATTTCCGGGGGACGCGAGTGTCGCGTTTATTTTCGGTCCGCCGGGAAACAAAGCGCAGACGTGTGATTGCAGAAGAAAAACTGTCGTGTTTACATGAGTGACAATGAGCATTTATCAAGATCAGCTAAACGTAGGATTCTCAAAAGTATGCGAGGTTCACGGCATAGTCTCTTTAAGAGATGTCCAGGAGTTTTGTTTGAGGCACTTAGTGGAGACAAAAAGAGATATTTTAGCCTGTTTGCCGACGGGATCGCCAAACTTGTGTCATAAAGAACGCCAACAAACTCCTCCAGCACAATAGTAAATTCAGCTTTGTCTTTAGAGTCGTGTCCACGAAATAATCTGTGTTTGTTAGTTTTAGATGCTTTGAAGGTCTCTGAACAAAGTCTGCATACGTTTCCTACTGATTTACTCGGTGTTTTGATCAGATGTGGTAATGCAGACGCCATTGTTGTTATACGTGCACGAACAGATCAATGACTTACTGCTTGTTTTCTTCTCCTTATTTGATTTTCTATGCTGACTGACTTGTTGCACGCCGGTCTGTTGTTGTGGGGACATTTCCACGCCCCGAAACGTGACGCTGAACGAAACGAACTGTGATTGGTTGTTTGACATGTCGGTCAAACGGCCTTATGGGCGGGCCTTGGCCAAAGAAAGCTGCTATGAATTCCAGACCTTCAGCCGTCAGTCTGAAGGTCTGGCTACGCGAGACTACCGAAATCCCGATCTAAATAAAATGATTCGCGATACGCGCTCTTAAGTCGCGATCTGAATCAATTGATTCGTGAACCCGCACCCAAAGTCCCGATCTGGAGTCAAATGATTTGCGATCCACCCTCCGACATCCCGATCTGAATAATGATTCGCGAACCCTCTTTTCGGATCATCACTCGGAGCGCGGATCGTTCCGAAGTTCCGATCTAAACCAAATGATTCTGATTGTGTTCAAGTTCTGATTTAAGTCAAATGGTCCGTGAAGCCGCTTCGAGGTCCCGATCCAAAGCAAATGATTCGAGATACACAGTTTGATTGGATCGCTTCGAAACAGTGAATCATTTTGCGACTCGATGGTTTAACTGATTCGGAGTTTCCAAAAGCTCAGTTTTTGATCGTTATTTATTTATTTATTTATTCATTTATTCATTCATTCATTCATTCTAGTGAATCGCCTGAACTGAATGACTGACGTAACGAGTTTGAATCAATCGGAGCGGTTCCAGCGTAAATGACTCACTCAAGTGACTCGGTTTGTCGGTTCATCTTTTCGCGTCTTCAGCCATGTTTACACGACACTGTCAGTACTAGCTACCACTGGCTTAGCTCGCTAGTTTTAGGACATTAACTGAATTAAGCGAAAAAGTATTATGTTTACAAATATCCATATTTCCATTCCAAAGACAACATCCAACACAAATCTACGAAGTTACTCAGGTGAAGTAACCGGTTTACTGCTCTCCATTAGCCTAATTTGACAAGCTGCACCTCAGATGGAAACATTGTCCATTATGATCGATCTTAATTCACTATATTTTAATTCAGTGCAATGCAATTCAGTTAGTGACAGTTCAGTAGAAAGAAGTTGAAACCATCCAGTCATCTCATACCATTTAAGTGAATGTTAAAATTATAAGTATATATATTGTAATAAATATCTGAAAAATTATTGTTGTATCTGATTGTATTACAACCTTGTTTGGACACATAAGTCACACTGACATCTGAATGTCATCACATTGGATAGTAAACTACATGAAAGCAAGTATCTGTATCTGCTCAAATGCTGCAGAACTTTACACATTACCAAAAACAAACCTACAGTCACAAAATACTTTTCACAAAATACTACTGTTTCTTTACAATAAATGACACTTGCTCTACTATTTTGTTATTTAATGCAATGACATTCTGACATGTCTATGCGTGGCACAAGTGTCTAAATACTTTTGGGTGAGTCAGTATAATGCTTTGTTTTTAAACAATGTTTACAGAGTACCAGCCATCTTTCTAAGCACGTATCTATGCAGATATTTTCTAAATTATGACACAATCTCTTTAAAATTAAATCAGCTTTTCATATATTAAGTCGTGCTCTCAACCCTGCAGCCAAGAACCTGAGAAAATATGATCTACACTTTACAGAATGCAGCCAAATACTCATTACTTACTCTGAATGCTATTCTCATTCCCATTTGGTGTGCACATTAAATGGATCAGACTGTGTTCAGTAAGATAATATAATCTGACTATATATATATAAATCAATACATAAAAACAATAATGAATACCATTATTTTGGCTGCATGAAACACACACACACACACACACACATACAAGCAAAAACTTAAATATATGTCACAAATCTTGACATGCTTCTAACTCATTCTACAATGCAAGGAAGTATTTTGTCTTGCATTGAGACATTATTTATTATGACAATATAAAATAGAACCACTATAAAAATAATATATTAAATATAATATAAAATAAAAAAAATAGAACCTTTAGAATTCTTATTACTTATTAAACATTACTATAATGAAAGAAAAGTATATAATATTATTTAAATTGTATCATTGTCATTTTTGACACTGCTTTTAATTTTTGCTGATTTAAATTAAAAATGTAATTAAACTAATGAGAATCACCACTTAGAATAAAAAAATAAAATATAATTATATAATGTAATTTAAAAAAGAAATATAATTACTTTTGTTCTTTTGAACAAAACTTTGTGAGATTCACTCCTAAACCATGTAAGACTAAAACTATTAAAAAATTTTGTTAATTGAAAAAAGCTCAAATAAAATAAAGTATAAATATAAGATTAAAAAAAAAACTGTATATAAAATAAACTAAAACTAAACTAAAACTGAAATAAAAATAAATTATACCTATAACCTAAAAAAAAATAAAATAAAATAAAATAAAAATAAAGATAATAATACAAATGACAAAAGCACATTAAAAAAGTACTAAAATTTAACTAAAATGAAAAGAAAGTATAAAAATTCAAAATATTATTAAAAACTATAATAGATATTATAAATAATACTAAAATAACACTGCAACCAAGAGACAAACACTAGTGAAATATCACTGTAACAATGTTTTTGGACCATGTGAACGTGACAGCAGCGATGTTCATCACAGCTGATGTGAGCAGCAGAGAGGAATCATTTTGTCAGCCCTGTGCTTTCAATCGACCTCTTGGATAATTAAGCGATGCTTATCACAGGAGCTGTAATCATGAGGGCCTAAAGCCGGAGACCGCAGTAAAACCACAGCTTTTCTCTGACCTCCAGCATGATTTTATGCATGAAAATTGCATTTTTAAGCAATAAGGCACGAGAGGTCAGCTATACTGATAATATTGCCATCACTAAACGGTGTTATTAGGCATGCATGAATATATTAGTATTATGAGTGCCTTAATGATTTTAAAATGGGTTTACTCCACTGTTAAAAAGGCATGCATGACTATATTAGTATTATAAGTGCCTTATTGATTTTAAAATGGATTACTATACTGTAAAAAAAAAAAAAAAAAAAAAAATAAATATATATATATATATATATATATATATATATATATACATAATAATCTGTGCTTTATTTATCTTTGCTTTATATATATAAAGCAAAGATAAATAAAGCACAGATTATTATGAAAACCCATTTTTATCTCACAATTTAGAGTTTTTTTCCTTGCATTTTTGTCATTTTTTCTGTAATAATAATAATTTATTTTTATTTCAGACAAAAAAAAAGTATAATCTCGCACATATGTGACCCTGGACCAGGAAGTAGCACGGATATATTTGTAGCAATAGCCAACAACACATTGTATGGGTCATAATTATCAATTTTTCTTTTATGCCAAAAATCATTAGGATATTATTACGTAAAGATCATGTTCCATGAAGATTTTTTGTACATTTCCTATTGTAAATATGTCAAAACTTAATTTTTGATTAATTATATGCATTGCTAAGAGCTTAATTTGGACAACTTTAAAGGCGATTTTCTCAAATTCCCTCAAATTCCAGATTTTCAAATAGTTGTATCTTGGATAAATATTGTCCTATCCTAATAAATCATAACATCAATGTAAATTGAAAATGTTATTTATTCAGTATTTATTAAGTAATGACTGGTTTTGTGGTCTGGGGTCACATGTCTTTTTTTCTCTGAATTTACATGAGTTTACATGTCGAAGTTCAGCGTTGTTTGTGTCTGCACTGAAATTTTTATCTGACAATTCAATTTTTTCAGGGAATTGCAAGTTTATATTTCACAAATCTAACTTTTTCTCAGAATTTATGTTTCAGAAAAATGCCAGTTTATTTATTTTTGATGCTATAAATAAAGCAAAGATTATTATTAAAGCCTATTTTTATCTCACAATTTAGAGGGTTTTTTCCCCCTTTTTTGTATTTTTTTCCTATAGTAATAATAATAATAATTAATTTTTATTTCAGACAAAAAAAAATTAAAAAATACCAAAATTGAGAAGTCTGAATTATAAGGTAAAACTTTTTTTTTTAAGCTTCCTTAAATTAGAGTGCATTTTACCAGAAAATACTATTTCAGTCTTTCTACTCCAAAATTTTACATGTAATTCAATGTGTTACTTTCCATTTCTTTGTAATTAATTGTGAAATTTACTAATACTTTACACCACATTTTTGACATGGTACAAAAAACGGCAATATCATTCTGCTAGAAGGTACAGTTCCTGACACAGCAAGACGACCTTTCACTAAATAGTATCCTAGCATGACTGGAATCCAGGACCAAAAATAGCTGTTTCATAATAAGGTTTAATTACTCTAGTGCTTTAGATTCCATTCCTAGCTTGCAGGCTTCGTCTGATCAATGTTAATTCAACACAACCCCGGCTCGAAGCGTTAAGCAAATACTCGCTGGTCCGTTAAACACGGTCAAGACAATAGACTTGACAGCAAAGCCCAGACCACAGACAGCGCCCACAGTGAAAGATGTGATGGATCAGTGGTCCAGCGTCTGAATCGATCCCCGTCTCCCAGACTTTAAATAAGACCACCATCCCCATCGCAATCCATATATTGACTCGTGTTGTGAAAGTGAACCTTTTTTTATTTATTTATTTATTTTTTTTAATATACCCTTCTGCTGTTTCATGGTGCAGTGGAGCGTTTCAGGGTGATGGTGGGGTGAAGCCAGCGGCTAGATGGCGTAATTAATGCTGAGTGGGGCCATTACTAAACTCATTGCTGATGTTGTGTGTTATGAAATGGTCTGTCTAAGAGCAGCCGTACGTCTCTGTCCTGGAATGAATCCGCTTAATCCATCTAAAAGAGAGCAAAACAAGGTGAATGGAGGCAGTAAATGTGTCGGATCAAGCTTTATCCTTCAGTGTCTAGACTCATGGTTCTCAACTGGTTTTGCTTCAGGACCTGCTTTTTATACTGTATATCAACAGGGCGCTGCAATGTTAAAATTCAATTCCGACTGTTTCATGCTCTTGGCAGCTATTGAATCACAGCACAGAACACACTGTGGTCGACACAAACCAAGTTTGTGCTCGTTGCAGGTGAAGTTGAATTTAATTCAGTGCAGTTTGCGAGGACCTTTTCATAATTTGACTAGATTCTGCCTAGCAATTACTGCCGAGTAACATCTATTGACGTCAGCAACAAAACATACAGTATGAAATGCATTTCCTCTGTACATCTTAAATGCATTTGAATTGTAGAGTTTTTTTGCACTCTATTATGTGCATTTATAATTATTTTTGATAAAATAATAAACAGACTTGCAACTTGCACTCTTTTATGTGCATTTATAATTATTTTTGATAAAATAATGAACAGACTTGTAACCCACCAGTCAAGAATCACTGTAGTATAACATGAGTTGTTAATCTTTAATAATCATCTTATAATAATCATATCTTATTTAAATCAAATTTATCACTGATTTTTAAAGTTATTTATTATTATTATTATTAACATTTTTATGCAGTTTTCCTCTAAACTTTTCTTTTTGAAATCATAACTTTGCATAATTAGAGTAGTTTTTTTTGCACTCTATTATGTGCATTTATAATTATTTTAAGATAATAAACAGACTTGCAACAGTTAAGAATCACTGTTCTAGAACAGTTGTCATTTTTTAATAATCATCTTAGAATAATTATATCTTATTTATTTAAATAACATTATTTTATTACTGATTGTTTGTTTTATTTTTATTAGTATTATTGTTATTATTATTAATGTATACATTGTTACAGTTTTTCTTTAAACTTTTCTTTTTGTAATTATAATTATGCGTGAGTTAGAGCACAGTTATGTGCATTTATCATTATTTTTAATAAAATAATGATCAGACTTGCAACCCACAAGTTAAAAACTACTGTTATAATAATACTGTATAATATAATACTGTTTTCAGTTATTACTGATTTAATTTTTCATAATTTGTAATATGTAAACTTATTTTTATTATTATTTATTTTTACATTTTTACATACTTTTCTCTACACTTTTATTTTTGCTATCATGCATAATTGCAGAATTTGTTACATTTTATATGCATTTATCATTTTTATTAAATAAAATATGAATTAATTTTTCCACGCTCTATAGTACTGCACTGTATTACTGTTTTTTATTTATTTAAATGGATTATTTTATCACTGATTTTATTTATTTATTTAGTTTAATCTTATTTCTTTTATGTTTTTACATTTTTATGCCGTTTTTCTCTAAATTTTTCTTTTTGCAATCATAACTCTGCATGATTATAGAGTTTATTGCACTTCATTATGTGCATTTATAATTATTTTTGATAAAATAATGAACTTGCAAACCACCAGTTAAGAATCTCAAAACAGTCTCCAAGTCTAAACATGCAATGCCGCTGATACTTTACATTCATAAGGGATCTAATTATTTCAAAATTGCTAATTAGCTGAGCTTGTTAGATGGAGGGCGGTCACTATTTTTTAGTTTTTTTTCCCGTAGGCTGTACGTCATGAGATTATGTTGGGTGTTCAAACTGACCTCAACATGACTCATTTCTCTGCTTTCCACTCAATGTCACTTTTTAACCTTCAACGCAGATGAGCAAACCTCTGGGAACAGGAGCAGTAGACACATCTGCCTTTGTATAATTTCTTTAAAGCCAACAACTCTGATCATTATCCAGTGATGACATGCAGTGTGTTTCTATAGTCATTTGACAGCATTCAGAAACAGAGACAGATATTCAAAGGCATATTCATCTCTGTCTGTATGAAAAAGTGTGACCTTGCATACTAGTTTCAGGAGTTAAATTAACTTTCTAGAAAGCTCCTTAGAAAAACATCACACCTGGGCCCACATCCTGTAGCTTTTTATTTTTTTATTTTTTTATTCCCCCATCAACTAGTCATTCAAATTCAAATGACTAGTTGTAAACGGATTTACTGGATTTTGCAATATTTATGAAAAATATTATTTTGATGAATGTACTTAAACTGAATATTATATTTTATATTTATTTTGTAATATTTATGAAAATATGTGACCCTAGACCACAAAACCAGTCACAAGTAGCACGGGTATATTTGTAGCAATAGCCAACAATACGGGTCAAAATTCTAGATTTTTTCTTTTTGCCAAAAATCATTAGTATATTAAGTAAAAGATCATGTTCCAAGACGATATTTTGTAAATATATCAAAATCTTACTTTTGATTAGTAATATGCATTGCTAAGAACTTCTTAATATTTTCTCAATATTTTGAATTTTTTTTTTTTCTTTTTTTTTTCTTGCACCCTCAGATTTCAGATTTTCAAATAGTTGTATCTCAGGCAAATATCCTATCCTAACAAATCATACATCAATGGAACGGTTATTTATTTAGCTTTCAGATTATATGTACTGTATGTCTCAGCTGAAAAAAAAAAAGACCCTCATGACTGTTTTTTTGCTTCAGGGTCATGTTAGTTTCAAGATTTATCTTGAATTAATTTAAACTTGAAAAAATAATAATCATATTAATTTTAATAATTAAAAAGGTATTCGCTGCGTTCTGCAACATTTATAGTATTACAGACAGATATTATTTGATGTGCTGGTCGTAATGATTTCTTATTTTTCATCTATGATGAAAGACGCTATATTTCTTTTTACGTTTTAAGCCTCATCTTCTGATTTCTTTTTCGTCTTAGTTCTACTAAATAATCTTTGAAATTCTTTAATTAAATCCACTATTTATATTTTATAAAACTTACTTACGAAAGACAGGTGGTAATCGAGAAATACATGTTTTTCAATAATAGAGCTCCCTCGTGTGGTTTTGTATTGTAAACGTATTTAATACGCATGCGCAGTTTGAGGTTACCACGGAAGCCAGCAGCAGAGGGCGCATGCGTGTTTTTAATATCCGGAAGTATTAGCTTTATAAACAATAATCTCATGTGCGACTGTCACAAGCTGACATATAATGACGTTTTAAATAAATACTATCTTAAAATGACTTAATTTTGTTGAAAACAGAAACCTAAATCATTTTTATTGTGACTAGCAACGTTACTCAGGGAAATCGTCTGCAGACGACTGAGACTGCATAATCAAGTTCAAGGTAAGTTAATAGCAAGAAAAACAAGTTAAACATGTTTACATTGACAATTAGACAGTTAAATATTTCTTCTACATGTGAATGTTCGACCTGTCTTGATTCAATATATATACCTGATTGTTTTATTCGTGTGTTTATGATAAAGTATTAATTAAATGTGTTTTGAATCATAGTGAATAAAGTCAAGAGAAGATGCCAGCTCGAAACACTATAAACAGTGGAGTTAGATACTCCAAACTAGCCAGTGATGATGATGGATACATTGATCTCCAGGTGAGGTGAATATTTAAATTGATAAACACAACACACATCTATCTATCTATCTATCTGTATGTTATAATGTTATATTAAATATCACGCATCATTCAGACAACACAATGTAATGCATAAATCAATGCAGAAATTCAACTTTCCATGTTTTACAGTGAATAAACCTACCCGTTTACTGCTTTTTGACTGAGATTCTGCATTTATGTGTTGTTAAATTAAGCAATGTTCTCTCGCTTCTCAGTTTAAGAAAAGTCCACCAAAAGTCCCTTATAAAGCGATCGCCCTGGCAACAGTTCTCTTCCTCATCGGCTCCATTCTGATCATCATCGGATCCCTCCTGTTAGCAGGATACTTTGAAGTTAATGATGTGAGTGCCGTAGCACATTATTACAGCTCCTTGCTTTGCTTTCATGTTCTGCCTTTCCAGACGGTGCCATTATTAGCTTCTCAATCAGATTTCTAGACACGTTCCCCATGCATTTGTTAGTGTGCATTAATTTGGTTTCTTTGGTCTGTTGTTTCATGTTTATGATTTACATAATCCTAACAGTCTCATAGTCGTCAGAGATATCGCATAAATGCATTCCTCATATGCAATGTTTTCGGCATTCTGTAAAACTGTCAGCTGCAGTTTTATGCTTTATAGAAGGTTAAAAGCACAACAGAGAAAAACACCACAAGGTTTCCCACAGCCTTATTGTGTTTTCCAACCAGTGTTATTATAGTATTATATCTATACTTTATATACTACTATTATAGTGTTTATTAATATTTTTAAATAGCTTTTATTTTTATAGTTTTAGCTTTCATTTTAATTTAACTTAATGTTCTTGTCATTTCACCAGTACTTGTTTTATTTAATTTTTCTTTTTGGTTTAGTAATTTTCAGAGTTGTATGTTTACATACATACACACACACACACACACACACACACACTACTGTAACTATTACTATAAAAATGACAAAAACCCAAAACAAAGTTGCTAAAACTTTTAAGTAATATTAAAATAAAACTTAATGTTCTTGTCATTTCACCTGTATTTGTTTTATTTGAATTTTTTTTTTAGTTATTTTCAGAGTTGTAATAGTTAACTAAAATATAAAATGCCCATAACTTTTTTTTTTTTTTTTTTTTTTTTAATTACAAAAACCCATAACAAAGTTGCTAAAACTTTTAAGTAAAATTAAAATGAAAACATACATTTAAAAATAATTCAAAATATGATTAAACAAACTAGAATCTTGTAGCACTGGTGACAACGCTGGTAATGTTAATATTTTTTAAGTTTACAGAAAATTTTTAATAGTTTTTTTAGTTTTTTGTCGACAACAACACTAAATTTACAATTTATGCTATTGCTATATTATTGTTCTGTTGTGATGTGCTCACAGCCCATATTGTGGTCTTGGGTAAGTTAATTTTAATAAAATAAAACAGTCAAACCAATTCAGAAAATGGCTTGATCCAAAACTCTTTTAATAAAATTTTTAGTCAGTAATCACAAATTATTTAAAAAGACTTAATGAAATTAATCTGTCAGGTTGTGAGAAGCACAGTTCCTCTAGTCTCTGAATGCATTACCATCATATTCAGTCAGTCAGGTATTCAGTCAGTTTATCATCCTACACTGAAGTTGTGGAAGTGTTTTAGTGAGTGGGAGAATGTGATGAGATTACTGTACGTACCTGATGTGCAGGTTAATCCTCCAGCACGATGTTCAGATGTAGTAACAACGCTCGTCTGCGGCTGGCCCTATTTCTTCACTTATGAACTAATGGAGCTTGATCAGTGCACTAGATCACAGAAATCCAGACTAGAGCTTCTTGTTCAAAAAGCAAGAACTGCAGACCAAATCTAGCAAACATTTTTAAACATTTTTTTTCTACTGTGTTCACACTGTGGTAGAATGTGCATCAAAATTGCCACAAGTTTGTCATAATTGTGCACTATAAAAAATTATTAAAATTAATAAAGTGACACATTAAAATACAAAATAATTTAAATGGTCACTTAAACAAAAATCCATATATATTTTAGCATAAGATGAGAATACAAAAACCTTTTTAAACTCCAATCTGGGCCACTTTTATATTTGGAAATAACCCCAATATGTATTTAATTTTTGTAGTCACTTTTTTTGAACAGATGGAAATTACATGATTTTTGTCTTGACTTTGGCATAATTGTGTGCTATACAGAATCTATCAAAAGTCTGAATAAATTGATGCATTAAAATGTAAAAATTGGCCACATTTAAAAAAAAAAATTACATATAAATATAATAGATTGATCAGTCTTTTTTTTTTAATTCCTCATGATTATATTCCTTATAATTCTGCACTACAAATCTATTAAAAATAAGAAGTTAATGCAGAATTTTCAGAAATTGGCCATTTCACATTTAAAGGCTCACTGGAGAAAAAAAAGAAAAAAAAAAAAAAAAAAAAAAAAAAAAAATATATATATATATATATATATATATATATATATATATATATATATATAAAAATTTTTTCTTTTCTTTTTTTTTACATAATACGTAACACCTTTGGCCTAACAGGTTGATCTGTAGATGACAGACTTTGATTTTATTTGGACAATTGACTATGATTATATCCCTCATAACTGTGCACTGTAAATCTATTAAAAATAATAAATTAATGCAAAATATTCTAAAATTGGCCACATTTAAAGGGTCACTTGAAAAACAAAAACAAATATATATGTGTGTGTGTATTTATTTATTTATTTTCTTTTATTATTATTATTATTTTTTACAGAAAATAAGGATGCAAAATACCTTTTGCCTTATAAATTGATTAGTAGATGACAGACTGATTTTATTATTTTGTACGATTGAATATGATTATATTCCTCGTAATTGTGCACTATAAATCTATTAAAAATAATAAATTAATACAAAATATTCTAAAATTGGCCACATTTAAAGGGTTACTTAAAAAAACATACATATATATATATATATATATTTTTTTTTAAGTAATACATTGTTTAACATTTTTTTTTTTAAATAATAAATTGATGCAAAATACTCATTTATAGCGTCACTTGAACAAAATAAAAAAATTTTTTTATGTATTTAAACAGTTTATAAAGTCAGAATTTGTGATTTTTAACAGCATTCATCATAATTGTGAACTTTAAAACTTTAAAATCTTTTGATGCATTAAAATACAAAATACTGTGAAATGGCCCATATTTAAACAGTCACTTACAGAAAACCTATTTAAATTTCAATCTTGCTACTTTTTTATATTTATATGGGCTACTTTTTTATATTTGGAAATAACCCTGATATTGTATTTTTGTAGTTTAAATTTTTTTTCTTTTAAATTTGGATTTTTTTTTTTTGTGCAGTACAAAAAAACAATTAAAATTAATAATTTGATGCATTAAAATGCTCTGAAATGTGCAACTTTTAAAGGGTAACTTGAACAAAAAGACTATACATTTGAGCACAAAATGAGAATAAAAATACCCTTTGCACTATAGATTGATCTGTGCATGACAGACTTTGAGGTCCTCAGAAAACACTTATTTTTGACAGTAATTAATGACCTTTTTCACACATTTGACCCGGCGAGCTCTTGAAGTCAACATATCTGTCTTTCTGTCACTCACAGCACCGTGATCGCACCCTCCCAGTCCTGATTATTGGAATCCTGGTCTTTCTTCCTGGGTTTTACCACCTGCGCATCGCCTATTACGCCTCCAAGGGTTACCGCGGTTATTCCTACGATGACATCCCTGACTTTGATGACTGAGCGGCAGGGACGGGCTGTCAGCCGGCTGATCTAACAGAGCTTTGTACCTGGTTTTCCCGCAGCGAGACAGAACTGCACCACCGCTGATGTCTGCCACATCAAAACGACTTGACAGGCTCATTTTTTAACATTTTCATCGACTCAAAAGGTGGTTTAAATTCATGAACTAGTGTGATAACTTAAGTTTCATATAATGAATTTAATGCAGTTATTTGTGGTGCAAACAGGTCTCATTTCAGTTGTTATATTAGGATGCTGTATTGAGTTACAGGTTGTTGCAACAAGCAAAGCCTGAGGCAAGAAAAACTACTCAAAACATGCCACATGCTCTTTTATATTTTGCAGGTTTTTTTGATAGATTGCACTAGAGTTCAAATCTGTCATGGATGATGTGGTTTTTTGATATTTTTTGAGGAAACACATGAACATGGTTGGAAATAAAAACAAAAGGGTTTCATTTTTAAATTTAAATACATTTGAATATGATGATGAATAAAGCACCACTGCAAAGTTTCCATCTTTGATGTTTAAAGTCATGACACTGGATATAATTTATTTTCATTTATGTGATTTTATTGACATTACAGAGAATGTTTATGAATAAATAACATGTTTTAAAATGAACACTGACTGTTATCATGATTGCACTTAAAAAACCTCTCAGGTCATTGCTAGTTTTTAGGAAAGAAGGTGAACCCTGACAACAAAATTACATTTGCTGTTGTTGTTTTTGATGGTCAACTTGCGCCCCCGTGTGGATCATAAACGAACTTAGTATACACTGTATAGTCAAAAGTTTTTGAACAGATTTTTTTTTTTTTAAAACAAGTCTCTGCTGCTCACCAAGCCTGCATTTATTTGATCCGAAGTGCAGCAAAAACAGTAAAAATTTGTCAATTATTTTTACTATTTAAAATCAGTGTTTTCTATTTGAATACATTTTAAAATGTAATTTTTTCCTGTGATTTCAAAGCTGAATTTTTAGCATCATTACTCCAGTCACATGATCCTTCAGAAATCATTCCAATATTCTGATTTGCTGCTCAAAAAACATTTATTATCATTATGTTGAAAACAGCTAAGTAGAATTCTTTCAGGTTTCTTTCATGAGTAGAAAGTTCAGAAGAACAGCATTTATC
Organism: Cirrhinus mrigala; assembly: GCA_036247105.1. Lineage (NCBI taxonomy): Eukaryota > Metazoa > Chordata > Actinopteri > Cypriniformes > Cyprinidae > Cirrhinus > Cirrhinus mrigala. Next base: position 34,639,725 of record CM070014.1, read on the forward strand.
TAAAAAATCTATTGTAACATTATAAATGTCTTTAGCATCACTTCTGATCAATTTAAAGCATCCTTGCTAAATTGTATTATTTTAAACAAACAAATACAATACTGACTTCAAGCTTTTGAATGGCATAGTTTTAGAAAAGGAAACAATGTTAGAAAACAACATATCTGCACATTTTAAATTCTGAAATTCTTTTTTTGAAGTCTAATGATTGTGTCCAATATGCACAAATAACAATTAAAATAATTTCTTACAAAATATGTATTGTAATGGAAAAATGTTTCCTTACAATATTACAAAAAATATTTTAATTTATAATAATGGAAAAAAAATTCATTACAATATTACAAAAATATTGTAATTTATAATAATGGAAAAATATGTAAAAACAAAATAAAACATTTTTAATGTTAAATATTTTTAATGTATGCTATATTAAATTATAATATATCAGTTATCAGGCATGAATATCTATCTAGCTGAACAAAAATATATATTTATTATGAATATTTTATATATATATATATATATATATATATATATATATATATATATATATATATATAATAAAAAATAAATTTTTTTAATGATCATTTATTGGTAAAAATCAGCTATACGTCGGTTATCAGGCATGAATATCTGTTTCTATCTATCTGAACAAAAAATAAATATTTATTATAATATATATATATATATATATATATATATATATATATATATATATATATATATTAAATACAAATATATTTATATAATTATTATAATCATTAAAAATATTTTATTACAATATTACAAAAATATTTCATTACAATGTTACAAAAATATTTTTGTTCTTTTCAATGATAATTCATTGGTAAAAATCAACTATATATTGGTTATCAGGCATGAATATCTATGTTTCTATCTGTCTAGCTAAACAAAAATATATATTTCCTAGAAATATTTATTATATTTATTAGAAATAGATATATTAATTATAAAAAATTAAATATTTATTTATATAATTATTATAATAAATCAAAATATTTCATTACAACACTACAAAAATATTTTAATTTATAATAATGGGAAAATATTTCATTACAATATTACAAAAAATAGTTTTTTTTAATGATAATTTATTGGTAAAAATCAACTATAATATAACTATAATCGGTTATCAGGCATGAAAATCTGTAAAAATAAAAAATAAAAAATATATTTATTATAAATATTTATTATATATAATTATTATAACAATTAAAATATTTCATTACAATAAATAATTATAATACAGCTTATAATAAAAAATCTTTTAATTATTTTTGTCGTGTTCCAAAACTATAATGACAAATGGCCAAAACTTTTTTCCTCTTACAATGAGGAGAGAGAGAGAGAGAGAGAGAGAGAGAGAGAGAGAGAGAGAGAGAGAGAGAGAGAGAGAGAGAGAGAGAGAGGTGTGTTTGAGCAGCAGCAGCGCTACAATGTTTCAGCGTGTTTCACACTGTCCGCGCTTGTAACGCGAAACAATCATGTGAGTTACCACACAAACTTCACTGCACTGAAACAGAGAGACGCACATGAAGAGGATATTTACTTCAGTTTGGAGGAGAAGCTGAATGGACGCCAAACAACAACACAATTTAACGCAGACGACAGGTTTAACGTGCGAACAAACCCATGGAACTTGCGTTTTCCGCGCTGGAATCAAACCTGCTTTCCTGACCATCAAAGTACGTGAAGTTTTAAAGACCCTCTGGATTCACAGTAACGTTGACGACACTCGGGCTCTGGTTATAATATTAAGCCTTTTCAAGCGATTTCTAAAGTACTTTTAAGAATATTTTAAGTGTTTTTGCGGAATATCTGTCAACTTTCAAGTGGAGGAAAAACGCTTAAAGCATCGATGGAGTGACGCCTTCATTTAATCACCAGTCAAGTGCCTCAAAAAGGTAAAAGACACACACGTACACATGCATATGTAAGTAGACAGATTGCAATCGTTTGCGCCAGCAGATGTTATTGTCAACATACATAATTCATATATCAGAGCGGCCGTTCATATGTTTGCGCCTTCATTTTGAATTATGATGCTTGTGTCTTGCATGCAACATCTGAAGATGCTGTTTGTTTGCATGAAGAGCTTGATTTCTGTTTAAAAAGTGTGTTTTCTTTGGTGCATGTGAGGTCCAGTGTTTCTCATGAGAACAATGACCAGCACACAGTCTGTCTGACCAGAGCTGGACATGCTGGATATCCTGGAGTCCTGTCCAATACTGACACCTCAATTAGAGTAGTTAATTAAACAGTAAAGTTTGCTTAAAACCTGCTTAAAAAATCACTTGCATTAGATGAATGCTTCCTTGTTTATTTTATAGTAGGCTATTGTTAGTAATACTGTTATGTTTAAAGGGGCACTTTAACTATTCAAGTAGCTTTCCATAAATGTAGAATATTATAAATATTTATGGAAGTAAAATAAAGAGAAACTATTAGGTAATAAGTAATTCAAATATCTAAAAATGTAATTATATAGAGATTAATAAAATTTATTTATTTATTTAATTATTGGTTTTACATGGTTGTCAACGTCTAAAACATTTACATTATATTGTATATTTATATTTAATGGAAATATAAATCAAAATATATATTATCTTATGTATGCATGTATATATAATATTATTATTATCATTATTATATTTTTTTGGATATCTAAACATATATTTACTTATTTATGCATTTATTTTTTTTATTTATGCATTTGTTTATTTATTTACGTATTAAACTCTTGGTTTGACATGGTTGTCAACAAATAAAAACATTTTCACTATATTCTTTTACACTATATCTGAGTTTACATGTCATAATTATACATAAATATATATTAAATAACTAACAATATTTAGTTATTTTAATTTAATTTAATGTTTTTAATTCTTGGTTTCACATGGGTGTCAAGATCTGAAAAACACAAATTTTTAAATTAAAGTTAATCGTTTTTACTACAATTAATATAGTTTGGGTATGTGTGTACATTATTATTATTATTATTTTTATTATATTACACTTTTTCCATTTTATAGTAGGCTATTATTAGTAATACTATTATATTTAAAGGGGCATTTTGGCTATTTAAGTGGCATTCCATAAATATAGAATATTGTTTAAATATTTATAGAAGTAAAATAAGGAGAATTTACTAAGTAATAGGTTATTCAAATATATGTTTTTTTGTTTATATTTATTTATTTATTTAACTCTTGGTTTCACATGGTTGTCAGCATCTAAAAACATTTACACTATATTGTATATTTATATTTAATATAAACATAAATATAAATATACATTTAATATCTAAAAAAGTTTTATTTTTACTTGTCTAAATATTTATTTATTTATTTTAGTCAAACTCTTAAAAACAAATAAAAACATTTACACTATATTATTTTACTGTAGTTTATATTTAATATAAATATACATATATATTTAATATCTAAAAATATTTAATTATTTTAATTAAATTCTTGGTTTCACTTGGGTGTCAACATCTGAAAAACACAAATCTCTGAATTAAGGTTGCTTTTTTAATGCCTTGTTTTATTTTAACCCTACTTGTTTATTATTTGGAGCATATTGTGACGTTCAGTGAGATTTTGTTGTGTCACTTAGGATTTATTATACATCATTACCTTATATGACCTATATCAGCTGTGTGTCCATCTAGTGTAGTTCCCGATTGGATATATTTGATCGTAAATGGCTTGATATGAAATTTTATCATGTAATGTTGTAGTTTCCATATATATGTCAAGAGATAAGAGAGCTGTATTTCAGAGACAGAATGGGTGCTGCACTATGTGAATATAAATATCTTTACAATTATTGTTTGCCACACACATACTTGCAGAAGCTGACTAAAGCTGTTTAACCAGTTGCACTTGGATTAGTTTGTGGTATACTTTGGTCACTGGGTCATGCCTAACAATGTCAAAATGAATGGCTTAACCTGGACTAGAGTGAGCGGTGAGGGTCAAACGTCAATGCGCTTTACTGACTCACCTTCTGTTGTGTTCATGCTCTTATACGCTGTTGAATCAGATATGATTGACCCACATTAGACAGTGTTGTGATGATACACACAGCTGCTGTAAGAGCAAAGGTCGAAAGAATAACAAATGCCATCATTGTTATCTTGGTACCTTTAAGTATTTTATTGTTCTCTTTCTGTTTGTTCTTCTCAAAGCAATAACTAGAGGTGTTTCTTGTTCCGGTAGTATTTTTCCCGTAGAAAAATATGAACATTTGCTGAAACTGTTGCTTCCAGCTAAAATATGAGTCCATAATTCATAACACTTTCTCTAGGAAAAAAAAAAAGTCACATATTTGTTATATATCTAAACATACTTGTTTAGAACCGACTTGGACTGTTTTGGCTTGTAAACAGTGTACATATTTCTCTCCTCATTCAGACAAGATGGCTTTTTCAATGGAGAAAGCAATATTATGAATAGAGTATTCAGGTTTTAGCTTGTTAACAACATCTTTCATCATTTTTTTTGTGCTATTGTTCATACCTGGATATTTGGGCCAGCAACCAAGAATCAGGGCTAAACACCTCTAGTATATGATTACATTCTTTACCATTTTCTTTTTTAGGTTTTCTTGCTTTAATCATGGTTTGACTTTTGACAAAAATGTTTATTAGATTAAAATTAAGTAAATATTTTTTTTATTTTCACTCAGAATAATTCAGTTCTTTCTCTCTCTCTCTTTTTTTTTTGGTTCAACATTTTTTTAAGCCCATTTCTGCCATTTGTCTCACAATTTTGGTTTTCTTGCATTTGCGAATTATCTCAGTTCTGATTTTTTTTTTTTTTTCCTGCATCTGCAACTTTATATTTCACAATTTTGACTTTTTGTTGCTTTAACAATTTTTATCTCACAATTCTGCCTTTTTTCTCACAATTCTGAGTTTCTCACAATTTAGACTTTTTCTTGTGTTTACGACTTTTTATCTCACAGTTAAAAAAATTTTCTTGCATTTGTGACTTTTTCTTGCAATTCAGACTTTTTTTCTCACATTAGTGGCTTTCCTTCACAACTCAGAGTTTGTCTCACAATTTAGATTTTTTTTTCTTGCATTTGCCACTTTTTATCTCACAGTTCTGATTTTTTTTTTGCATTTGGAACTTTATATCTCACAATTTTCACTTTTCTGGCTTTTACAACTTTTTAACTCACAATTCTGCCTTTTTAATTGCATTTGTGATGTTTTATCTCACATTTCTGGCTTTCCTTCACAACTCAGAGTTTGTCTCACAATTTAGATTTTTTTTTCTTGCATTTGCCACTTTTTATCTCACAGTTCTGATTTTTATTTTTTTTTTGCATTTGCATTTGCAACTTTATATCTCACAATTTTCACTTCTTGCTTTTATGACTTTTTAACTCTCAATTCTGCCTTTTTAATTGCATTTGTGATGTTTTATCTCACATTTCTGGCTTTCCTTCACAACTCAGAGTTTGTCTCACAATTTAGATTTTTTTTCTTGCATTTGCCACTTTTTATCTCACAGTTCTGATTTTTATTTTTTTTTTGCATTTGCATTTGCAACTTTATATCTCACAATTTTCACTTCTTGCTTTTATGACTTTTTAACTCTCAATTCTGCCTTTTTTATTGCATTTGTGATGTTTTATCTCACATTTCTGGCTTTCCTTCACAACTCAGAGTTTGTCTCACAATTTAGATTTTTTTTTCTTGCATTTGCCACTTTTTATCTCACAGTTCTGATTTTTTTTTGTTGCATTTGCAACTTTATATCTCACAATTTTCACTTCTTGCTTTTACGACTTTTTAACCCACAATTCTGCCTTTTTAATTGCATTTGTGATGTTTTATCTCACAATTCTGGCTTTCTTTCACAACTTGGAGTTTGTCTCACAATTTTGATTTTTTTTTTTTTCCTCTTGCATTTGCCACTTTTTATATCACAGTTCTTTTTTTTTGTTGCTTTTGGAACTTTATATCTCAATTTTCACTTTTCTGGCTTTTACAACTTTATAACTCACAATCCTGCCTTTTTAATTGCATTTGTGATTTTATTTATTTATTTATTTTTATATCTCACAATTCCGGCTTTCTTTCACAACTCAGAGTTTGTCTCACAATTTTGACTTTTTTTCTTGCATTTGCGACTTTTTACTTCACAATTTTCACTTTTTTCTTGCTTTTACACTTTTTATCTCACAAGTCTGCCTTTTTTCTTGCTTTTGCGACTTTTTCTTGCAATTGACTTTTTTCTCACAATTCTGAGTTTACTGTATCTCAACTTTTTTGCATTTTTGACTTTTTTCACACAATTCTGACTTTTTCTTGCAATTCTGACTTTGCCTCCCAATTTTGTCTTTTTTCTTGCATTTGTAACTTTTTTCTCACGTTTTTTTTTTCTTGTAATAGAGTTTGTATTCTGATCTTTCTCTGAATTGTGAGATATAAACTTGCCATTGCAAGTTTTAAAATCCAGTTCTTTAGAAAAAGAAGTCAGCTTGCAATTTTTACATTTTCTGAGAAAAGTATGAATTGCAAGATATAAACTTGCAATTCTTCCAAGAAAAAAGCAAGAATTGTAGAATAAAAAGTCATAATTACCTATTAATTTTGTTTTCATTGCCAGAAACAAGCTTCCATTTTTCTTTCATATTTTCATCAACAGTATGTTGTATAAACTTGCATGTTGCATGCTTTACCCCATCACTTCTTCATTACAGCTGACCTTCGTTAAGTAGTTTTCTTTTAGTTCAGACTTTATCAGACCAGGCTTTTGTAGAAAAGAATGAATTTGAAGGAGATTACGTTTGTTAGTGCTTCTGCAATCTGTAAATGGAGCTATTGTGTGCGGACTCAGGGTAAAACAAATCATGTCTTGTTCATGCATGGCAAAGTCACAAGACCAGGTTTGAGGGTTTTACCTCACAGATCTACCTAGGTGGTGGTAGTTTCATTGGATTTGAGAGTCAAAATATCTCCACTAGAGAGAAATCAAAGCCACTTGAGCTGTATTTGGCAGCGGGGCTCCCTTGGGTGTTTAATGGACATATCATGTCATCAAGTTATATTTCCGGGCTTGTTTTGCGCCAGGTTCTTGCCAAGATGCTACTTGAGATTTCCTGCGATCCCAGATGTTGTGCTTCACTGCCACTGGCTGGTCTGCACGTCAACATCATCATTACCATTCGGTCTGGTTTTTGTTAGTCATGATTACCGTCATAAGTGGTATACGAGTAGGTACAGATCGGGATAAACCTTCCCTGAGGGCTGCTAATGCGAGAAAGGTGGTACAAATGGAAAAAAAAATTTAATGAGTCATTATTAACTGCTTACCTAGACAAGAAGTTGGTGTTTATCCACAGAATGATGTTTCACTGTGCAAAGCTTTATGAAAGCAGGAGTCTCAGATATTGTGGCCTGAAGGAAGTAATAGTATTCGAGGGAAACTCCTGTTTTTGCCATTTCGAAATTATCAGCGGCATTGCAAAATCTACTTTTTATATTCTGTTGATGCATGCAATATTGGCCAAACTGCTCTCTGGCTTCATCTACTGAAAAACGCACATTGATCAATCTCTAGTTTCATTTATTGTTGATTTTATGAAATGAAACATGCTTAATTGTTAAATGCAATGGCACAGATTCAGTTTCTTAGCTTATTGGCATGATATCTCCACTGTTAATGTTCATCCAGCCCTAGAAATGGCATCATAATGCCAGAGCAAGATTGCTGGCTTACTGTTCTTCCTCTGACCGGGTCATTCTGCTTGGCCCGTGATGGAGTCCTGTGGCAGCCTGGATCATCCAGGATTAGCTGCAGCATAATACAGCTGCTAATCAGGCCGTGCCTGCGACTCACTGTCCACACTGTTCACTCCAGCAAAGAGCAGGTGTACAGTGATTTACCTTTCATCTGCCTGTATTTCAGAGCTCACAGGAGCTGCTCTCACATGATGGGCCTCAGTGATGTTTGCATGATTCCCATGCAGAAGCTTTCAGAAAGAGTTTTCTTTCTTTCTTTTTAACCTCTTTTTAATATACACAAAAGAGTTATGTTTATGAGACACTTGCATAAGAGAATAAAGGGGAAAAAATACAACAATGTATAAACAATTAGAAAATAAATAAGTAAGTAAATACAATCATACATGACAGCTGTGTAACATTATTGTAACATTATTAGACAGACAGTTTAGAAAGAATGTAAATGAACAAAACAAAATTAAGGTGCAGTTAGACTTAAAGGATTACACTATATACTGTTACTTTATCTCAGAAAATCTTGTGCAGTTCTGCTTTTGGTTGAGTGCGTATTTTTAATTTTTTTTGCGAGCGTTTTTTTTGTAAAAAATTAAGTTTTAATCTGTTATAGTCATTTTTATCACGTTTTTGTTTGTATATATTTTAATTATCATTTTATTTTTTATAATTTTAATTTATTTAATTTTTTTATTAATCTTGTTAATAAATTAATTGTTTTACATATTTGTCCTTTTTTTGTAATCATTTTATAATTATTAATTATTGATTGTATAATTATTTTTATACTATTACTTTTTATTTTTATATATTTTGATTATTTTATCATTTTATTTAAATTTCTTGTCATTTTTATTAATTTTGTTATATTATTTATTTTATATTATGTTATTTGTTTTTTGAAAATATTTCTAAATAGTTTTGATTTATTTGATTTAAAATTAAGTTTTCAGTTACTTATTTTAATGCTTCAAACTTTAGCCTATTTCAGTTAGTTGGAAAGGAAACATTTAAACATTTTCATTTAGTTTTTTTATATTTGCTTTTGATGGTGCATATTTTTCATTTTTTGTAAACATTTTTGTATATATTTTTTTTTATTTAGATTTTTTATTATTATTTTTTATATTGTGTTATTTTTGTTTTAAAATATTTCTAAATTGTTTTGATTTATTTTTATTTCAATTTTAGTTTTATTTCAATTACTTATTTTAGCGATTCAAACTTCAACCTATTTCAGTTACGTGGAAACATTTCAACATTTTAAGGTAGTTTTTTTATTAATTTTTATTAATTTTTTTTTGCGTTTGCGTTTCATTTTTTTGTAAAGTTTTATGCAGTTATAATTATTTTTATCCTATTACTTTTTATTTTTATATATTTTGATTACTTTATCATTCTATTATTATCATTTTAATTTATTTTTTATTAATTTTATATCTGTTACATTCTTGTGATTTTTTTTTTTTTTTTTTTTTTTTTTTTAATATTTCTAAATCGTTATATTTCAGTTACTTATTTTAGTGCTTTTAGTGTTTCAAAGGAAACATTTCAACATTTACATTTAGTTTAGTGCAACTTAAAGGAGCTTTAGTGGCTAATATAATCACATATTTTAGTGTTAAACAACTCTATTTGCTCTGTTAAAACCTTTAGCAGGAGTTGCATGTGTGTTTCTTAATGCAAGTGTGCACTGAACAGGTGTTATCCTCACCGGACGAGTAAACCACCTCATTTGACATTTGATCCCAGATCAAGAAGATGCAAACTTCTGCTTTCTGATGACCGGTTCACCTTTTAATACTCTAAAACGTGTTTAGGGCATCACCTTTAGAAATATACACCCAACACAAACACCTTTGTCAGAGTACCTTTTGGTGAGAGTAACTCTAACATATTGCTCCTAATGCGATCAAATTGGCAAGTTGCCCAGCAAACAGCTTTAGCTGGAGTACTTACATCTAAAATGTTATTGGTAATTAAATTGAAGACATGGCAGACTTGGAGCATTTACAAGCATGTAAAATGATGCATCAGTGGTATATTTATATTGCATGGGGATATATTGATCTTCAGTAACTGTGTCATATTACTTAATTCAATTAGTCAATTGAGGCTGTGAACTATTAAAGCAGATCAACCTGAAACTCCAGAGGTGTGCCAGCTAGATTGAGATTGTCTGTTATCTGCTAAAGCCGGTCCAAGTGGACACACTTAGGTCGGTAACAGATGGTACAGGTCTTAACCGGTTTGCACGGTTTAGCACGAAACAGCAAGTGGCAGTGTGGTTATTTTGGCTTTGGATGTGCTGAAGACATCTTATTAAGTGCCTCTGCTAGTCAAGGCCAAGATCAAAGATCAGGCAGTTTGCAGAGCATGTACCATCATGCCTTGGGACAGTCTGGAGCCATTCTTCACCATCTAAAGCATCTGTTTTGAGGGTTTGCTTCTTGAAGATGATAAAGGTTCATTTTGAGAGATGTTCATGCGGTTAAAGCGTGTCACTCAGATTAGAGTGTATCATGTTGGTTTATCATTTGCAGTTATGTGATTATCTCCAGATATTCACTACTGGTTAAAAGTTTCGGGTCTGTAAGAAGATTTTTTTTTTTTTTTTTTTTTTTTTTTTCAAAGAATTGTATTTAGTGAGGATGCATTAAATAGGTCAAAAGAGGCAGTAAAGACATTTATAATGTTATAACAAATAACAGCTGCTGAAAATTCAGACCATTTTTTTTTTTTTTTTTTTTTTTTGAAAAACGTCTTTTCTGCTTGCCAAGGCTGCATTTATTTGATTAAAAACAGTAAAATTGTGAAATATTATTACAATTTAAAATAACTGTTTTCAATTGTAATATATTTTAAAATGTCATTTATTTCTATGATGCAAAGCCGAATTTTCAGTATCATTGCTCCACTCTTCAATGTCACACAATCCTTGATATTATTCTAATATGCTGATTTGCTGCTCAAAAAGCATTTATTATTATCATTATCAATGTTTAAAATGGTTATTTTTTAAACAAAGTTTAAAAGAGCAGCATTTATTTGAAATAGAAGTCTTTTGTAACATTATAAATGCCTTTAATGTCGCTTTTGATCAATTTAATGCATTCTTGCTGAATTAAAGTGTAATTTTTTAAAAAATAAATTAAAAAAATACTGATCCCAGATTTTCATACAGTACGAGTATAGTCTCTTTTTATTTTCCACATAACTGGGCTTAGAGTTAAGTTGGACATTTCCACAAATATTCACATTAGAGGTCAACCAGTGTTTGTTTGTTTTTGTTTTTTTGCCACAGAGCACAATTTTTTTTACTTTTGTTGCAAAATCGAATACTTTTGGCCAAATTTTTTTTTAATACACATGCGTTGCTCACTGTCTTTTTCACTGCTTGCATTTTGATGAGAAATACAGTAAAAACAGAAATATTCTGAAATATTATTACAATTTAAAATTCCTGTTTTCTATTTGAATATATATTAAAATGTAATTTATTTCTGTGATGCAAAGCTGAATTTTCAGCATCATTACTTCAGTCTTCAGTGTCACATTATCCTTCAGAAATATGCTGATTTGCTGCTCAAGAAACATTTATTATTATCATTATCAATATTTAAAATGCTTATTCTGCGTAATATTTTGGTAGAAACCATGATATGTTTCATTTCCAGGATTTTTAATAAATAGAAAGTTTAAAAGAACTGCATATATTTGAAATAGAAACATTCTGTAACATTATAAATGTATTTAGTGTCTCTTTTGGTCAATTTAATGCATTCTGACTGAATTAAAGTATAATTTCTTTCAAAAAATATCATACTGATCCCAAACTTTTGTACAGTATGAGTATTGTATTTTTTTTTATATGTTCCACACAACAGGGCCATAGACTTGAGTTGGACATTTCCACAAAAAAATCACATTAGAGGTCAACCAATATGGGTTTTTAGTGATTTATTCTTAAATTATGAGATTTTGTTCCTCCAGTCCTTAAAATGTGGTTTTGCCACAGAGCACAAGTTCTTGACTTTTGTTGCAAAATTTCATACTTTTGCAGGACTCTTTCTAATACGTAGGCATTGCTCACTGTCTTTTTCACTGCTTGCATTCTGATAAAAAAATACAATAAAAACAGCAATATTCTCAAATATTATTCCAATTTAAAATAACTGTTTTCCATTTGAATATATATTAAATTGTAATTTATTTCTGTGATGCAAAGCTGAATTTTCAGCATCATTACTCCAGTCTTCAGTGTCACATGATCCTTCAGAAATCATTCTAATATGCTGATTTGCTGCTCTAGAAACATTTCTGATTATCATTTTCAATGTTTAAAACAGTTGTTCTGCATATTATTTTAGTAGAAACATTATATATTTCATTTCCAGGATTCTTTGATGAATAGAAAGTTCACTTTTGATCAATTTAATGCATGCTTGCTGAATTTAAGTATAATTTCTTTTCTTTTTTTAAATCATACTGATCGCAAACTTTTGTACAGTATGAGTATTGTATTTCTTTTTATGTTCCACACAAGACGGCCATGAACTTGAGTTGGACATTTCCACAAAAAATCACATTAGAGGTCAACCAATATGTTTTTTTTAAATGATTTATTCTTAAATTAGGACATTTTGTTCTTCCAGTCCTTAAAAAGTGGTTTCAGTCTTGCCACAGAGCACAAGTTCTTGACTTTTGTTGCAAAGTAGGACTCTTTCTAATACACAGCCGTTGCTCTGTCTTTTTCACTGCTTGCATTCTGATAAAAAAAAATACAGTAAAAACAGCAATATTGTGAAATGTTATTACAAATTAAAATACCTGTTTTCCATTTCAATATATATTAAATTGTAATAAATTTAAGTGATGCAAAGCTGACTTTTCAGCATCATTACTCCCGTCTTCAGTGTCACATGATTCTTCAGAAATCATTCTAATATGCTGATTTGCTGCTTAAGAAACTTTATAAAGTTGTGTTTCCACAAATATTCACATTAGTGGTTAACCAGTATGGATTTTTAAATGATTTATTGTTAAATGAAGACATTTCTTCCCCCTAGTGCTTAAAATGTGGTTTTAAGTCTCGCCATAGAGCACTGATTCTTGGCGTTTGTTGCAACGTTTAATACTTTTAGCCTTAGTAGGACACACCTGGAGTCTTGTGGGGCAGTCTTTTTCTGACGTGTAGGCTTTGCTCTCTGTCTGTCTTTCACTGCTTGCACTCCTCTCTCTGAAAGACACTTTCACAAGGAGGCCTTGTTCAACAGCTTGACTGGTAAGAGACGCCACGCAGAGGCACACAATGCCCTGCCCTCATCTGGCACCTCTCAAGGCCGGTTTCAAGATCAGTTCATGCAGCCCAAAACCTGTTTAAGCCTTTTATATAGGCAGATAAATCACTGACCCCGGAACAGAGGCATTATAGCCTTGGTTGTGACTTTTGGATCTCTTAAAAATAAATGTTACAAAGTTTTTTTGCAGCGAATGTCATAGAAGAACCATTTTTGGTTGCACAGAGAACTTTCAGTGAACCGTTTTTTCTTAGTGTGAAGAACATTTTTAAAATTTAAAGAACCTGGAAAAATTCTATGGATGTTGAAAGTTCCATTTGGAATCATTGGTTCCAATAAAGAACCTTTTATTTTTTAAGACTGTAGTTCTTTTGTTTGAAGGACATTTTTTTATTATCTAAAGAACCTGTTTTTTCACTATAAAGAACCTTTTGTTGAATGTAAATGTTTTATGGATGTTACATTTTCTTCCTGGAAACCATGAATGCCTATTAAAACCTTTATCCTTGCGTGTTCATACGACTTTAGCAAGGCTGTATCCTTCATAAACTGAACTTTCAAAGAGTTTATTTACAGTATGACTTCACTTATGCGGTATTTCCTACAGCAGTTTGTTGGTAAGTGCTGTTTGATAAGTAAAGCATCACATTTGCTGTTGCTCATAGTTGTGGTTAGTGATTTGAACAATCCTAAACCAAAGCGCTGTAACTCATCCTGCACCATTTGTGCTCCTTGTCAAAATCGGATAGGAAAGAATATTTTATTAGTAACAAAATACACACTTCCCTTTTTGAAAAGGATTTTTTCTAGACACCAAAGGCGATTTCACACTCTGAAATTTCCAAACGGAGGATATTGATGTGGAAACAGCAGAAGTGTGTGGTTTATTTCATACCTGCGGTTGTTCTGAGACTCTTCAGCCAATAACTTTCCACTGCATTATGGAAATCTGTCTTGTGATTTGGGCTGGAAAGAATGGAGATGAGAGATTTATATTCCCCTGACCTGTTTGACAAGCCAGAGCGAATGCAATCACCAAATCTGTTACCTTTACCATTGCGTTCTCTTTCATAAATGTGTGCAGAAAGACAAAACCAAAGCTAAATGCATTTGCATGCTTTTCGTCTTTGCGCATGGCTTCCTAAAATAGCCTCCCCCTCTGACTTGGGCTTTAATTAACTTAAAGTAATAAGCTGGTATTAGTGGCTTTGAATGGTCGACGTGGGAGACTGGTTGGGGGGATTTTGCTGCTCTCAGGTGCTCAATCATACGAGTGGAGGTTTGCCAGCGCTGTATTAAACAACCTCTGCTTTCATTTCCAGGCCCTTTGCAGGGAAACTCCTCCACAATACTGGAGAGATGTATTGAACGGCGCGCAGAGTTGATTATTGTAAACCACAGGGTGTGTTTGCTTTCTGGGTCACTGTCGGGTGATGTTTGAGATAACAAGGAGATTTCATGATGGTTATCTGTTGTTTTTAGATGAAAACATTCAGAATTGCTGCATTTTTGTAGTTAAAATGTTTTTACTGAAAACTGAAAACAAAACAAAAATCATGATTTTTCTCTTACTGTTGCTCATGCATCACTAAGTATTGCAAACAGCACTCGCATTTTCAATAGAGAAGGAGCTGGCTGTCTTGTGTGAGGAGCTGACTCAAATTTAAGTCTTTTTAAGTCAACTTTACAAAACTTTTTATGTATTTTTTGCCATTTATTTACATGACAGCAGCTTTAAAGAGGCCTGAAAATGCGAAGTTTGTAAAAAGGATAATAATAGAATTTTCTTGTAAAATACAAAAACACATTTGTGAAAGCATATTATGTTCAGTCTATAGGTATGTGCAAACATGCGTAGTGTTTCTTTACAAAGTGACATCAACTGATCTGGCATGCATTATACAGCATTTTTTAGATCTTTTCATGGATTTGTGTGAAATGTATGTTTCTGCCAGTGAATAACTAATAAAAAGAGGTAACTGTGACTTTTTAATCTCATAATTTGGACGACTTTTCTTGCAATTGCGAGTTTACATCTCGCAATTCTGACTTTTTTTTTTAGAATTGCGTGATATAAACTCGCGATTGTGAATTAAAACTCAAAATAACAGGATGTAAACTCAAAATTGCGAGAAATAAAGTCATAATTTAATATAAGATAAAATATAAGATATAAGAATTGCAAGATAAAACTCAAAATTCTGACTTTTTTCTCACAATTATGACTTTTTTTCAGAATTGCGTGATATAAACTTGCGATTGCGAATTAACTCAGAATAACAGGATGTAAACTCACAATTGCGAGACATAAAGTCAGAATTTAATATAAGATAAAATATAAGATGGAAGAATTGCAAGATAAAACTCACAATTATGACTTTTTTTTCTCGCAGTTGCGAGTTTATACAGTATCTTGTTATTCTGGGGTTTTTTCTCACAATTATGACTTTTTTTGGTATAAACTCAGGGTTGAAGAATAATGGGATGTAAACTCACAATTGTGAGAAATGAAGTCAGAATTTAATATACTGTAAGATAAAATATATAGGATATAAAAATTGCAATTCTGACTTTTTTTCTCGCAATTGCGAGTTTATATCTCGCTATTCTGGTTTTTTTCTCACAATTATGACTTTTTTCTCAGAATTGCATGATATAAACTCACAATTGCGAAGTAAAAGTCAGAATAACGGTATGTAAACTCACAATTGCGAGAAACAGTCATAATTTAATATACTTTAAGATAAAATGTAAGATATAAGAATTGCAAGATAAAACTCACAATTCTGACTTTTTCTCACAATTATGACTTTTTTTCTCAGAATTGCGATATAAACTCATGATTGCGAATTAACTCAGAATAACGGGATGTAAACTCACAATTGCAAGAAACAAAGTCAGATTTTAATATAAGATAAAATATAAGATACAAGAACTGCAAGATAAAAAGTTTTTTTTCTCGCAAATCTCGCAATTCTTTTTTTTTCTCACAATCATGACTTTTATAAAATCAAGTTCTGAGGGGTGAAAAAACTGATATGTTCTCAGAATTGTAAGTTTAAATCTTGCAGTTATGAGTTTTTTTTTCTCACAATTGCGAGTTTATATCACGCAATACTGATATTATAACTTGCAACTGTGAGTTTATATATACAATTCTGACTTAATTTCTCAGATTTGCAAGTTTGTATTTTACAATTCTGATTTTATAAATTGCAATTGCAAGTTTATATCTAAAAAAAAAGTCAGAATTGTGAGATGTGAACTCGGAATTGCAAGAAAACATTTCTGAATTGTGAAATGAAAAAGTAGCAATTACCTTTTTATTTTAATATTTTTTTTATTCAGTGGCAGAAACAGGCTTCCATACAAAACATTGAGAAAAATCAAATGAAAAATATTTCTGTTTTTAATACATAGTTGTTGTGTAACTGTACCGTAAGATGTATAGTTCTCTATGAAAAGTGTGGAAAGTTAAGTTGAAAATATATTAAAGTCTATTTTAATGGAACTATCTGCAACATTTCTCATTTTCATTTATTTAACTTGACATATCTAAATAACAAACTAAAACTGAAATAAAAATTGTTAAAATCGATATAGAAAAAAAGTAATAGAAATGACAAAAACACACAACAAAATGACTAAAATATTAACTAAAATTAAAATGAAAAATATAAAAATGAATGAAAAGTATCTCGATAATACTAAAATAACAGATTACACAGAAAAAAGAATTTCTGCTGATTTTGCAAAATTTACCTAATTTGATGATGTTGGATTCAAAAATATCAATAAAACCTTTACATCGTTTTTTTTTTTTTTTTCACAAAAAATTATTTTACATATATCAGCTTTAATGTACTTATCAGAAAAATAGCAGTCAGTTTCTGCAAAGAGAATGAAATAAAATCTTCACAGTCATTTATACATGTGAAAATCATCTAAGAATTGAACAAATAGTTGTGGCTGGGCTTAAAGTAAGACAGGAATTTTTTAAAGATTCAGGGATAATACAAGACTTCTTTACCTTACAAATGGTTCTCAAAAGCAAAAATGCTACAAAATGCATCACTTTTTGAAGGCACTGTTATTTGTAAGAAACAAAAATTGGATTTCATTCAGCAAATATGATGCAGGTTTGTGTTATCTGATTTGTGAACACATTGTTCTTTTGCATGATTGCATTGTAACATGACCTGAACATGTTCTTTAAAGTCTTGTGAGATTTTCCTAATAAGGAAACGTGCAAGTATTAAAAGCTAAAGTGAGATGCGTGTGTAATGGATTAAGTCTTTAAAGTACATAACACTCTGAAGCGGGAAATATTCCTCACGTTGTCTTATCTTAGACAGAGAAGTCCTCAGAAGTGACTAATGTGTGTGTGATTGTGTTTCAGGTGCGGTATGTGTGATGGTATGTGAGTGTTTACCATGGTACAGAAGAAACTCTGGCTTCTGAATGTCACCGTCGCGGCCGCCCTCTCTTTACTGCGTAAGTACATCTGCCTTCTCCTGCAAAGAAACCTGGCCTAAAATCACAACGTATTTGGACTCTTAATTCACTTAAATGTGTAAATGTCATTGTGTGAGAACAAGAGTCTGTACCTGCATGTCTCAAATGCATCTCTTCACTAACTTGGGAGTTTTGGTGATCTTTGTGTCAAATGTTTTGCACATAATGTGTGTTTGTGCTATTTTTATTTATAATAAAATACACTTGATTTAATGTTCATTCCATGAACAATGACATTCCAACATTTTAAGTATAGCAACAATACTTTTTTAGAGCCGCAGAAAAGTTTTGACCTTTTATTGGCAAGTGAACCAGTGTTATTATATTATTATTTATATACATTTATAGTGTTTATTACAATTTTGAATAAGCTTTTATATATTTATTGTTTTCATTTTATTTATTTATTTATTTATTATTATTATTATTTGCATTATTACATTTTTTACATTTTTGCTTTTGTCATTTTTATTATTTATTATTATTATATTTCTATTTAAATTTAATGTAACTTTAGTGCTTCAACCTAATCTTATTTTATTTCAGTTATTTGCCAAGGCAATGTTTCTAAATTTCATTGAAATATTATAGTATTTATTAGAATTTTGAATAAGCTTTTATATATTTTCAGTTTTCAATTTAGTCCATTTTAGATTTTATTTTATTAATTTTTTATTTATGTATGTATTTTTAGTGTAATGTAGTATTTTATGTAATGTAATTTTAGTACTTCAACCTAATCTTTTTTTTTTTTTTTTTTTCTTCAGTTATTTGCCTAGGCAACATTTCTAAATTTCATTGAAGTATTATAGTATTTATGGATATTTAGTATTTAGGATTTTGAAAAAGCTTTTATATATTTTCAGTTTTAAATTTAGTTAGTTTATTTTATTTTATTTTATTTTATTTTATTTTATTTTATTTTATTTTATTTATTTTTAAAGAGTGGGCCATTATATGCTTTTTTGTGCATTTGTCATTTTAATTTTTAAAAAATATATATTTCTATTTAACTTTAATGTAATATTAGTACTTTGATCTAATTTTATTTCGTTTCAGTTATTTGCCAAGGCAGCATTTCAAAATTTCACTGAATTATTATAGTATTTATTAGAATTTTGAAAAAGCTGTTATATATTTTAATTTTAATTTTAATTTTAATTTTAATTTTAATTTTAATTTTAATTTTATTTATTTATTTATTTATTTATTTATTTATTTATATTTTTTTTTTTTTTTTTTTAAAGAGTGGGCCATTATCTGCTTTTGTCATTTTTATTATTACATTTTTAAAATATATACATTTCTATTTAACTTTAATGTAATTTTAGTACTTTGACCTAATTTTATTTTATTTTATATTTATTAAGAGTGGGCCATTATGTGCTTACGTCTTTTTTTATTATTACATTTTTGTAAATATATATTTATATTTAACTGTAATGTAATTTTAATACTTCAAATTAAACTTTTTTATTTCACTCATTTGCCAAGGCAGCATTTTCATTTCAATTTCATCTATTTATTATATTTTATTTTATTTCAGCATATTTTCATTTAAGGATTTCTAATAGTTTTAGTTTTAGTCAACAATAAAAACCCTGAGGTGAACTGTAATGTTTCTTTGCAGCCGTAAACAAGCTATATTTTGCATTATTTTGTTACAAAACAAACCTGAGAGCCATTATGTCTTTTTGGCACATAGGCGTTGCCACTTCTTGCCTTATACGAAAACAAAAGAATAACTTGGTTGAAGGTCAGACTGTAATTATTACATAGCTAGTGATTGAAACCATGAATTATGTTGCTTTTCCTCAAAAGTGATTGGCCAGCTGGCTAACAGTTTGTCTACTTCTTAAAGCCAATTTTATCTGGCAAGTTTTAATTTTGGACACTGCATATTCTGCTTCAATGTAAATAAAAGCTTTTTTTTTTTTTTGTCTTTCAACACTGAGTTTTTCCAAGCCTTCTCCATCCACACTCTATCATTCACACCATCTGTTATCCGTCCATTTGTGTCTGTTTTCTCTCTCTCCATGATTCCTCTGCTGGTGTTTATAGACATGACCATAATATCACAGCACACCATGGTTTAGTTCAGCCTGTTTACTCACAGAACACATTTAGTGCAGGGGTTAATTCCCGTTCGTTAATGAACAGACGACCCTCTATGTTCCTTATGGCACACAAGCTATCCCGGGACAAGCGAGAGCGTTTGTGATGTTTGAGCTGGTGTTTAGGAGCAAAGACCCCAAACATTTGGGGGAAAGGGGATCAAATCCTCCCTGTAAAAAAACGAAATCCGCAAATCCGGATTTAGATCGGTCTGGGATTTAGATTTCCCTTCTCTCAAGGCACAGGGTGTGGGAGTCTTAGGGGTGGCTGGCCATGTGTGTGCCTCAGGGGGTCTCGGGGCACAGGGAGGGTGGGGAGGTTGTGGTTCTGTCATTGAGCGTCGTTTTTGAGAGATTACCCCTAATCGCAGACGAGACGAGGTGCATGGGGCCGCTCGAGCACGAGGGGTGCAAAACTGCCCCAGTGTGTTTGCAACTTGTGAATTTTAAAGTCTACAGACATCTTTCACAGTCTAGTGTGTAAATGGAGGAATCTCGGAAAAATTAAATGTCTCAGCATTTTATTTTATTTTATTATTTTAATTCATTTTATTTTATTTTTTTATTGAATTAAACTTTTTATAAAATATATTATTAGGTTCATTTTTGTAATAAATAAATTGTATTATTCTATTTATAAAAATATTTTACTTATTTATTTATTTATTTTCTAAACTCTTATCACCATACTGCAAAAAAAAAACAAACAAAAAAAACAAAACAAAAAAAAAACAATAGACACTCACACTTTAGTGTGTAAATGAGGTAATCTCACAAAAAACAAAAAAATAAAATAAAAAATAAAATGAAATACAATATACTGGCCATATTTAAGTATATTTTTAGGACCTTTATTTTATTTTATTTTATTTTATTTTGGGGGAAGTTTTAATATATAAATTGTAGTATCTTATATTTCTATATTTCTCTCTCTATATATATATATATATATTTCTAATCAAGAGAAATTATTTTAAATGATTATCACTATAATATATAATAAAGTGATATAATAACATAATATTTTTCTAAATAATATAATTAATTTATATTCATATAAAGTTGTAGTTTCTTTATACATTCTTATACAAATTATGTTTTTTTATTTTATTTTATTTTGTGATGTAATATCAACCAGTTTTTTTTTTTTAATTCACCCTAATGGGGATTCTTTTGTCTATCAGGGAGAGAAAGACTGAGGTAGCCGTCATATTAACGTGCTGTATGTTAATTTACATGCATGTCATCTCCTCTGCACCCTGCCCCCCTTAATCTGGATTTGCATTCGCCCCCATTTAGTGTGTGTTTTTGTGACATCACCCTCCTGCTTTTCTTTTGTGTCTTGTTTTTCTCAGTCATGCTCTCATTTTCCATCTCTTCTGGCTCTCATTCCTGTCTGTATCGTATCACACCTCTCTTGCTTTCTCCAGGACATCAGAACTGCTGGTTTTATCATTAAGTACACAGTGTAAAGGAAGTACTTGCCTCCAATGACAAATAATGCTGTTTTACACCCTGTGGATTTAATTTGTGAGTGCAAACCGAAAACACATGTCAGATGACAAATGCAGTGTGTTTGTCATTTGTTCCTCGTGATGTATTGTTTTTCTGCTGACTATTTTAAGAACCAAATCAGTTTACCTTAAATTGTGTTTCTGAATTGCATTACTCAAAATAAGTGCCTTGTCGTATGACTGTACCCACTTCTCTCCCTGCTGAAAGGACCAAAAAAATGGCCTTCAAAACTAGGCTCACCACCTAAGCTTTGCTGAGTAACAAACTCAGCAAGCCTATGCTCTTTCACTGTACCAGATCAAAACATCACTAACCATCATAAATGAGTCTAAACCTGGACTAACCGGCAGAAATCTATCTTAAACAAGCCTAAATCAAAATAAATCCATCTGGATCAGCTCAAAACCACAGCGGGCCAGCAAAAATCAGTCTAGACCAGCACTAACCAGAATAAACCAGTCTAGACCAGCACTAACCTGCATACATTTATCTGAACTAGCTCTAAACCAACATAAATCAGCCTGGAGCAGCACACAGCCATTACTACCTAACATAAATCAGTCTAGACCAGCACTAACCAGCAGAAATCCATCTAGGCCAACTCTAAATTAGAACAGATAAATCTGGACCAGTTCAAACCCACCACTAACCACCATAAATTAGTCTAGACTAGTGGTCTAGGCAGGTACTAACCAGTAGAAATCCATCTAGATCAGCTCTAAACAAGAATAAATGTTTTTGGATCAGCTGAAAACCACCGCTAACCAGCAGACTAGACCAGCACTAGACCAGCCTAGAACAGCACTAACCCATATATATTTGTCTGAACTAGCTCTAAACCAACATAAATCAGCCTGGAGCAACACAAAGCCACCACTAACCAGCCTAAATCAGTCTAGACCAGTACTAACCAGCACAAATCCATCCGGACCAGCTCTAAATTAAAATAAAACAATCTGGGCCAGTTCAAAATCACCACTCACCAGCGTAAATTAGTCTAGACCAGGACTAACCAGCGGAAATCCATCTGGACCAACTCTAAATTAGAAAAAATAAATCTGGACCAGTTCAAAACCAAATCTAACCAGCCTAAATCAGTCTAGGCAGACACTAACCAGCAGAAATCCATCTAGACCAGCTCTAAACAAGAATAAATCTTTCTGGATCAGCTCAAAGCCGCCACTAATCAGCAGTTAGTCTAGACCAGCACCAACCCACATATATTTATCTGAACTAGTTCTAAACCAACATAAATCAGTCTAGAGCAGCACAAAGCCACCACTAACCAGCCTAAATCAGTCTAGACCAGTACTAACCAGCAGAAATCCATCCCGACCAGCTCTAAATTAGAATAAATCAATCTGGGCCAGTTCAAAACCACCACTAACCAGCATAAATTAGTCTAGACCAGGGCTAACCAATGGAAATCCATCTGGACCAACTCTAAATTAGAACAAATGAATCTGGACCACTTCAAAACCAAAGCTAACCAGCTTAAATCAGTCTAAACCAACAATGCCGAACAGAAATCCATCTGGACCAGTTCAAAACCAAAGCTAACCAGCCTAAATCAGTCTTAACCAACAATGACCAACAGAAATCCATCTGGACCAGTTCAAAACCAAAGCTAACCAACCTAAATCAGTCTAGGCAGGCACTAACCAGCAGAAATCCATCTAGACCACCTCTAAACAAGAATAAATCTTTCTGGATCAGCTCAAAGCCACCACTAATCAGCACTTAGTCTAGACCAGCACCAACCCACATATATTTATCTGAACTAGCTCTAAACCAACATAAATCAGTCTAGAGCAGCACAAAGCCACCACTAACCAGCCTAAATCCGTCTAGACCGGCACTAACCAGCAGGAATCCATCTGGACCAGCTCTAAATTAGAATAACTCAATCTGGACCAGTTCAAACCCACCACTAACCAGCATAAATTAGTCTAGACTAGTACAAACTGGCAAAAATCCATCTGGACCAGTTCAAAACCAAAGCTAACCAGCCTAAATCGGTCTAGGCAGGCACTAACCAGCAGAAATCCATCTAGACCACCTCTAAACAAAAATAAATATTTCTGGTTCAGCTCAAAGCCACCACTAACCAGCAGTCTAGACCACTCTAGACCAGCACCAACCCACATATATTTATCTGAAGTAGCTCTAAACCAACATAAATCAGCAGCACAAAGCCGCTACTAACCAGCCTAAATCAGTCTAGACCAACACTAACCAGCAGAAATCTATCTGGACCAGTTCAAAACCAAAGCTAACCAGCCTAAATCTATCTAGGCAGGCACTAACCAGCAGAAATCCGTCTAGACCACCTTCAAAAAAGAATAAATCTTTCTGGATCAGCACAAAGCCACCACTAACCAGCAGTCTAGACCAGCACCAACCCACATATATTTATCTGAATTAGCTCTAAACCAACATAAATCAGTCTAGACCAGCACTAACCAGCAGAAATCCATCCGGATCATCTCTAAATTAGAATAAATCAATCTGGACCAGTTCAAAACCAAAGCTAACCAATCTAAATCAGTCTAAACCAACACTAACTAACAGAAATCCATCTGGACCAGTTCAAAACCAAAGCTAACCAGCCTAAATTAGGCAGACATTAACCAGCAGAAATCCATCTAGACCAATTGTAAACAAAAATAAATCTTTCTGGATCAGCTCAAAGCCACCACTAACCAGCAGTCTAGACCAGTCTAGACCAGCATCAACCCATTTATATTTATCTGAACTAGCTCTAAACCAACATAAATCAGTCTGGAGCAGCACAGAGCCACCACTAACCAGGCTAAATCAGTCTAGACCAGCACTAACCAGCAGAAATCCATCTGGACCAGCTCTAAATTAGAATAAATCAATCCTGACCAGTTTAAAACCAAAGCTACCCAGCCTAAATTGGTTTAGGCTGGCACTAACCAGCAGAAATCCATATAGACCAATTCTAAACAAGAATAAATCTGTCTGGATCAGCTCAAAACTACCTATAAACAGTGTAAATCAGTCTTCACAAGCATACCCGCATACATCCATCTGAACTAGCTCTAAACCAACATAAATCAGTCTGGAGCAGCACAAAACCACCACTAACCAGCCTAAATCAGTCTAGACCGGCACTAATCAGCATAAAAACTAAGTAAAAATAACCTGAATACTATTGAACCAGCTCTAAACCAGTAAAAAAAAAACAGTCTTAGTAAGCACAATACTATCACTATCCAACATAAATAAGTGTAGACCTGTCCTAACCATCTTAATTTGGACTAGAATGGAAATGCTTGCTGGTCTCAGCCTAATCATTTTCGAGAACGTGTAAGGTTGTATGCTTGTGTTCTTCAGGTCTTTCTGTGAGCGCTGAGTCGGTGGTGCAGGCAAGAGTTGGGGGTTTTGCTGAGCTGGGCTGCAGTCTGACACCTCCATCAGAAGGGGCCACTACTCCAAATCTGTTTCCCTTACATGTGGTGGAGTGGGTCCGGCTGGGATACAACGTCCCCATCCTCATCAAGTTCGGCGGCTATACCCCACGAGTGCATCCCAACTACAGAGGTGAGCGTCACTGCACTCATAAATCAGTTTTCCATTAGTCCTGCAGGAGAGACTCTGCCAGAGGACACAGAGGAACTGAGGCGGCCATTAGACTTTTATGGGTTTGGATTTTATGTGCTTTGTCTTTGGAGCTCACGGTAATGTTTATGATTTCATTATATTAAAGTCAAATAGCACTGCACAATTCATCTCATAAAAACTGTGCCTAAAAAAAAAGTGTTATAATAATAATAATAATAATAATAATAATAATAATAATACAAATTGTTGTTGTTGTTGTTATATAATAATAATTTTTAATGTTATTATTTTATTATTAACATTATTGGTTAATATTGTTAATTACTGTTAATTACTGTACATTAGTACTATTGTTATTGTTAATTAATAATATGAATTATTAATTATCATTATATAATAATTACTACTACTACTGCAAATAATAAATTATTATATAATGATTAATAAGAAATAATAATAAATGTTATTGTTAGTATTCTTTTAATTTACTACTGTTATAATTATACTTAAAAATACTAATAATACTAAAATAAGAAAAAGTCATATTTATTTTAAAATTAAAATATACATTGAATATATTACTATTGTTAATAATATTATTTGCTACGGTTATCAATAATAATAATATAATGTAAGGTAATAACATTAATAATAATAATAATAATAATAATAATAGTTATCGTTAGTATTCTTTTTATTATTATTATAATTATTACTAAAAAATACTACTTCAAATAAGAAATATTAATATTTATTTTAAAATAATAAATATATTGAATATATTGCTGTTGTTAATATTAACTGCTGTCGCTATCAGTAATAATAATGATAATAATAATAACAACAACAATAATAATAATAATAATAATTATTATTATTATTATTGTTATTATTATTATTATTATTATTATTTTATAGTATTAATAATTATGTGATTATTATATAGCAGTAACTGAATATATAGCAATGATTATATAATAATAATAATAATAATTATTATTATTATTATTATTATTATTATTATTGTTGTTGTTGTTGTTGTTGTTGTTGTTAATTATTTTACAATATGTAATAATAATAATAATAATGGCCAAAACAACTGTATCAATATAACTAGTAGTAGTAGTAGTAGTAGTAGTAGTAGTAATTATAATAATAAGAATAATAATAATAATAATAATTATTATTATTATTATTATTAGAGTAGCAACATTCTGAATATATCGATTTGACTGTAATAATAATAATAATAATAATAAATAACTATTAATATTATTTTTGCTTATGTAATATTATTAATAATTCTAATATAATTATTACAAAATAATAATAATTATAATAATGTAAATAAAAATATGCAAGCTGTATTTTTAATGCAATAAAAATACTTAATATAAGAAATGGTTATATTTCTTTTAAAATATAACTTAATATTAAAATATATTGAGTATTTAACAATTTAAGAAAAAAAACACCATAAAATAAATTTTTGTTTTCCAGGCAGCTTCTCAGATGCAGCTGGATTTTTACCGCTTGGTTACTGAAAGCTGTCTAAAGGTTTATTGCTATTGTTAGGAGAGACTATAGGGTGCTCAGTTTCACAATCACTTGTTTAGACTCTGGAGGTCACAGCCTTCATCCACTCAATAGCCTACGATAGTTCCTGTTGTTGTTTCTCCAAAAGGTGCCGACACAAGGCCTGCAAAAGGCTGATTTCCCGGGCAATTCACCAAGAGTTTCCTTGAATCAACTTTCAAGGCTGTTTGGGTGCTTTACTCGTTCCCGGAGAGGTGCTTGGCGGTGTAAATACAGCCGTTTGCCCCGGTGCAGCTGAAGGAGGGGTCGTGCTCTGGAATTTATTGAAAGGGGGAGGGGCATTGTGTTGTTAAACGAATATCCCCATATAAATGACCCACCCAAACAAGTGCCCTGTAATTATGTAGAGTGTGTGTGTCTGCGATTGCTGGAGATGCTGGAGGGAGAAAAGAGAAGGGGGCGCAGGCAATAATGAATGCGGAGAGAAAGGGGGACGGATGGAGAGGAGGGGTGCGCAGACGTTACGGCCCGTGGGGGTCGTGGGTATTGAGCGGGACACTGGATTAAGAACATTTGGGGTTAAACTGAAGCGGGCCGCAGGCCTCCGCCGAGATGCAGTGGGTTTGACCCAGTAAGAGAGAAAATTGTTTTTCAGGACTGATTTAAGAATAGACAGAAGGTGTGGGAATAATGGATTTGTACGGGATGCCGTTCCATCATTGTGTCAGCGTGCAAAAGACAATAAGTGACATCATAGCCAGCCTACTGAAATAATTTAAACAAATCCATATATGACCATGGTTTTCTGGACATTCACATCACATCTGTGATGGACAGATAATTGGTTTGACTTGTATTTTTTCTACATTTTAATATAAATTTTATTATTGATTCTTCCTGTTGCTTGAATGCATTTGTGTGTGTCTTATTAAAAAATATTATATTATATGAAATCTGCTATGGTGCTATAATGTTACATTTTTACTTGCATTAAGAAGTATTTTAATATAAAAAAAAATATATGAGTACTTTAATTTAAAAATAGAATTTCATCAATATATATTAACAATAAATATTTTTACTTAATTATTTTTTTTTTGTTATTATTATTATTTTATATAATAATATAATTCAATGATTGGTTCTTTAATTTTATTATAGAATGTATTTCTAATAAATATATAACACATAATAATATATAAGAATTTTTTTATATATATATATATAATATATATATATATATATATATATATATATATATATATATATAAATTTTTTTTTTATTTTTTTTATTTAATTATATTGTGTATATATATAATTTATTTATTTTTTTTGGGGGGGATTTTTACACCTTTATTGTGAGAGGACAGTGGAGAGCTGACAAGAAAGGACTGGGAGGAGAGAAGGGAGCAGGATCGGCAAAATTACTATTATTAACTATTTTTACTAAAATATATAAAATGTAAAATAAAATATACTAAAATTACTATTATTAAATATTAATTAAATATTTTTATTAATATTTTTATTTTATATTTTATTATTATTTTTTTTTTACTTTAAAACATTTTTAAATTTTCTTTCATTATTATTCTTATTTTATTTTATAAAATGTTATGCCTATACACACACACACACATATTATAGTATTATTAATACTAAAATGTTTTTGTATAATACAATGTATAATACAAATTATAATTAATATTTTATATTATTATAGTATTATTCATTTTTTTATTTGAATTATTATAACTGTATCTAAATATTTTAATATTCTTTAAATAGTTTCAATACATAAAAACTAATGTGTTTTTTATTTAAAACAAATTATTTTATTATTATTTTTAAAATATTTTTTAGTGGTATAATATGTAAATAATATATTTAATATAATACAAGTAAATAATAAGTAATATATTTAAATTATATAATATAATATATATAATATATATTATATATAATATATGTAAATGTGTGTGTGTGTGTATATATATATATATATATATATATATATATATATATAAGTTTAAAAATAATTCTAATATAAATTATAATTAATATTTTATATTAATATAGTATTACTAATATTTTTATTTTAATTATTATAACTATATCTAAGTATTTTAACTTTCTTTAAATGGTTTCAATACATAAAAACAAATCAGTTTTTTTTTATTTTCTTAATATTCTTAGTGTTGTATGTATTATTGTTGTAGTCTAATGATTAGATATTATTGTTAGATATTATCTGCTTATTGTTTATTGGATACTTAAAAATAGTTGATATTGTGGGTCATAAAAAACATTATCAGTAGGTCTCTGCTTTGAAGTACCATATCCATGTCCAGATATTGAGTGTATGTCTGATAGCATATCTGTACTATGGTATCACCACAGTATCGCCGCATTCTTTTTTTGTAAGAGCAGTCGCCAGATCTCATTGACATCAGTTCTGGTGTGGTCTGGGTTTGTTTCACTTGAATAGGTTTTGATAGGAGATCAAATGGAAATTTCCATCTTTTCCCATTGGGATGTGCTGTGATTGTCAGGAGGAGCATGTGTTTCTCAGACGATCCCCTCTGTGTCTTGACCTGACACTATGGTGTCTATCAGCACCCTGGAGGAAACTAATGCAAAATCAATTAAGATTTGTTCTGTGGTGTTTAGATAGTGAGTCACGGGTTCAAGAAGAGCAAAGGATGAAATTGTGGAAAAAGCAGATTACTTCCTGATAAAACAAACAATGACAAATCATAGTCAATAATGAGTAAGGAACATCAGGGAAAGGAAGAAATCGCCTCTTCATTCCTCTCTCTTTCAAAGCTGCATCTGTGTTTAATTTTACTCTTATGTCTGGCAACAGATGAAGCATCTCACGGCTTTGAATCTGATGTATTTCCCCTCTCAAATTAAAGACTGAAGGATGTAACATTCCCAGACCGCACTGCTAAACCTCACACCACGAATGACAAGATAAAACCTGACCTGCTCACATCTCTAAATATAGTTCTGCTGGAAAACTGTCATGCTTTTATTAGAAAAGAAAAATAAAGTAATAAAGATTTTTGTTACAAAAAAAAATTGGTGAACAAACTATATATATAATTTTTATAGCATTTTAATTTTTAAATATTATTATTATTATTATTATTATTATTATTATTATTATTATTATTATTATTATTATTATATGGTATGATTTTTTTATATAATTTAAATTTTTAAATGTGATTACATTTTTATTATTATCATATGGTATAATGATGTTATTATTATTATTATTATTATTATTATTAAATGATATATGAAATCTTAAATGTGTAATTGTAACAATTTTATATATATTAATATAATATATTTTATATATTTTTAAATATACATACATAATTATATAATTTTGCTATTATTATTATTATTATTATTATTATTATATTTTTATTTACATTTTTTATAATATATTTAATATTATAATTTATTTATATTTTATATAATTTAATATTTAATTATTATATTTTATATATCTAAACATTCTGTTATTGGTTCTTTAATTTTATATATAATTTCTGTAATATGTATGGAAAATATTATAATATAATATAATATAGCTTTATTTAAATTTGAGTGTATCTAAATATTTTTCATTTTTGAAAATAGTTTAAATATGTAAAAACAAATACTTTTGAAACTAAAACAATTATTTTTAATATAATTTTCAGCTATTTTTAATATCAGTTTCTTAATATTAATATATTAGATAATATTAGATAGATAGATAGATAGATAGATAGATAGATAGATAGATAGATAGACTGGTGAACACTTCAAAATTTCACATTTAATTTTATTATAAAATTATATTATATGAAATGTGTTATGTGTAATTGCATATAACAATTATATATGGTATAATGATTTTTTAAATATAGTTTTAATTTTTTAATTACATTTTTTATTATTATTATTGTATTTACATTTTTAAGGTAATTTTTATATTTTTATTTTGTATATCATTTTATTACTTTATATATATATATATATAGTTAATATATTATATATTTATATATATATATAAATATATATAGTTTATATATTTTTTTTATATATTTAATAATCATTTTCTGTATAATCATTCTATTATTGGTTCTTAATTTTATATAGAATTTCTGTAATATATATGGTATAATATGTTTCATTTTACAACTTAAATTCTATATATAATGAAATATTTAAAAAAAATTATATATATATATATATATATATATATAATATGATTTTCAACAATAATTTTTAATATCATTTATATATATATAATGTGGGTGTGGGTGTGTTTTTCTTGAGCATATTACACTTTTTCACAAAATAATGCATTTTGTAGCATTTATTGCTTTCGCTGATCATTTGTAAGGTGAATTAGCAGGAAAAACTACCTCAAAGACATGATTCCTTTCTTCCTCTGAGCCAGATTACTAATTTTGTGAAAAAAAAAAAAAGTTTTTATTAATATTTTTGAACTCAGCAGAAACAAATTAGGTAATATTGTGTTATCTGTTTATTTAGACCACTAGAAACCTTTTATTTGTACTTTAGTCAGCGTCTATGTGCACTGCATCCATTGCTGCTGACTCCAAATCCAAGCCAAGAAGGGCCATGTTGAAGTTTCCAATCGGTGGATAAGGCATTTGCTGAATTTCAGATTAGCGTGAGAGCTAATTGCATTCTTGGGTCGTTAGACCGCTTTGATCAGGTCTCGGTTTGGCTCAGATAGGCTGGGATGGCAAAATGCTGACAGCTGTGGCACGTTGCCCACAAAACCCTCATGAAGTGAAGGAAGACCATCCTTGTTTTAATTTTAGTACTTTCCCCGTCCTTGTCTGCTTTAGTCGAGGCACGTGAGAGGAATCAGTCAATGTTTCCATGACAGGGAAGTTGTGTAACAAACCTGGCCATAAAAATACCAGAACAACTCATGCAGATCATCTTAATGGGTGTTTAAGTGGAATGGTTGTTCTCATCTATAATTATTACACAGATGTGAATGGTGTTCATGATGCTTTGTGGTAGCCAGGTTGGTAGGGGTTATTGCTACTTGGTTTCTTATGGCTACTTCGTTTCTTACACTTCACTAATGCTAATGTTTATTTTCAGCTCAATATTCTGTTACACTTTCAATGATGTCAGATTACACTGGATCTGCAGAGTTCAGCATGTGTGGTGTGGATCTTGAACGCTCGGCCTGTGCTGTCAGGAGCCGTTAGTCTAAGAAGATCTGATCAAATGCGCCCTCACTTCCTGCCTCATGAGGAAATTAGGGAACAACCCCCCTGAGGGAGAGCCGTGTGATAAAACCACAAGATGCGGGGCAACATGCTGCTATAGCTCTGTCTGTGGGATTTTTTTTTTCTTTAGAAACATTCGCTCTTTTCAAAGTTAACTTTTTGAGTTATTTGCGATCAGAAGCAGACTTGGTTAAATTGTTCTAAATACAGAGTCTGGAAAAGTGCGCAGAATTCGAAGTGCATGTGTGTCCTCACTGATCTTAAAGCGACGGTACACCCAAAATAAAACTGTTGCAATTATGTTAATCTTTATCCATATTAATACCTGAGATGTTCACAATACAATACTTTATTTGCATACAGCCAACACTGATTTAAAAAGAAAAAGAAAAATTTAAAGTGTACTGGTAAAACGAGTGCAAAATTTAAAATACAAGTAAAACAACTGTAAAAAAAAAAAAAATAAATAAAATAAATAATAATAATAATTACGAGAACTAAACAATAAATACAGAAAGTTTCATATTAATATAGTACATTGTGCCCTATTTTTAAAGTGTACATAAATTGATGAATAAATAATAAATGCTAATTTATAATTTTTCGATTTTTAATATCTGGTGTGTATATGTATATAGATGTTCTGTATTTTGACCATATATTTCCTGAAAAATGCTGAAGAATACAATTTTATGTACATTATACGTAAATATATATATATATATATATATATATTTTTCATACACACACATCCATACATACATACATACACATACACACACACATACATACACATGTACATATATATATATATATATATATATATATATATACACACACACACACACACACACACACATAAAACATAAATGTGTAAAAACATAAAATTATTATATTTAATTTTAATTATTTATTAATTTATTAATAAATTATACATATACTTATATTAAATATATATTAAAAATATTTTTTTCTTCTGCATTTTGACAATGTATTTGTAAAAAATGCTTATATGCTTAATTAAAATTATATATATATATATATTATATATATACATATATATACATATATATGTGTGTGTATGTATGTGTGTATATATAATAATATTAATAATAATATATATATATATATATATATATATATATATAAGCGTGTATGTATAGAATGTTTATTAAACATATATATACTGTTTATTAAACATGATATACATCAATATACATAAATATAGATATTATTTTAATTAAGCATATAAGCATTTTTTATATATATCTAATGAAAATGCAGAAGAAATTTATCTATCTATCTATCTATCTATCTATCTATCTTTCTATCTGTCTGTCCATCTATCTATCTATCCATCTGTATTTATACAGAGAGAGAGAGAGAGAGAGAGTTTTCTATACATGGTCCATGACAATGAGTAACAAATAATTAACATTAAAATAATTACAAATATATACAGATAGATAGATAGATAGATAGATAGATAGATAGATAGATAGATAGATATTGTAAATATTGTTAAGTTAATTCATACACAATACAGTAAAAAAAAAGTAGCATAAAATACACAAGAAATTTTTTTTTTTTCTTTTTGCTGATGTGAAGTTGGCATAATGTTATTTACATAATCTAGGTAAATTATCCCTGACTCTAAATCTCGAAGTTGTTTTACAATCAAAAGCAGTTTCATTCCCTGTATCTACTATATACGACATGCAGTGGTCCGTCTCTTTATTCAGCTGATCTCCTCCCCCATCAGCTTTTCACCGACCGACCCTTTCATCGCCACATCTATTCAAAGTCACGTTACCTTTGCTTGACCTTTGGTTTGCACTGGTTTTGGTTTCGCATTTTTTACATTCCTCATCTCGAGTCTAGGTGTCTTCAAGTGTTTAATCAGTGCCGTGAAACAATGGCAAAAAACGTAGACGGAAGACTTTGAGTTTACCCTGAAACCTGTCTTTCTGCTCCAACTGAACAGGTGTAGTCTTCTTTTAAAAAAAAAAGAGCAAAGAAACTAGGGATATCACGTTCCCAGAGTCTTAGAAGAAGGAGGGCTGCCTCAAACAAAGACGTGGGTTTAATCTAGGGCATCAAGGAACCAGATCAGACCAATTTTACGCCGCAGGTCCGTGGTATTGGGATCACCATACTTGGCTTCTTCTCCATTGGGAGATTTTATACCTGCTTTTAACTCCTGAAACTACTTCATCATGCATGAAAAGTACAGAGTAGAATTTGCTGATTTTAGAAGATTGTATTGACCAAAGTCATATATTGCTATGTATTTTATTCACTCCTGTAATGTAAATAATGTTTGTCTAACCATGCATTGCATATATGCAATGTTATGTATAATGTTACTACTATTCAAAAGTTTGGGGTCAGTAATTTTGGGGGCTGGTGTTTTGAAGAAATTAATACTTTTACTCTGCAAAGATGCATTCAGTTGATCAAAAATGACAAGAAAGGCATTTATAATGTTACAAAAAAGTTTTTTAAAATAATTTCTGTTCTTTAAAGAATCCTGAAACAAATATATCATGCTTTCCATTATTATGAAGCAGCATGAAGAATAATGTGACAGTGAAGACTATGGAGGGCCAAATTACTCAAAATTAAATAAATAAATAAATGTTGAAATATATAAATAAAACATTAAATGCATCATTTAATTATTGAAAGCATAAATAAATGTATAAATATTTATTTATTTAAAAATATATTTATTTATTTAACTTTTCATTTATTTAAATATTAATTTATTTAATTATTAATTAATTTATTTAAATATTTATTTATTTATTTATTTATTTATTTACGCATTTATTTCTGCATTTATTTATTGCCTCCACATTTCATTTTGAGGTTTGCGGTTGTCAGCACGTCACTCAACAATAGTGGGCGTCACCTTTCCAGCTCGATTACTTTGGTCTTTCTAGTTCAGGCGACTTTTACATGTTTTTCGCATCACGAGCTATGGCTGATCGAGGATGGTTCAGTAAAAGATGTCGTTGCGTTGACTCTTGCAGATGAAGTGACATGACATCTGACGCATGAAAGCCATTAGCACACGCCACTATGATCAGTGGCACAACCGCTGACACTTCCGGTTTTTACTGACATGTATCAGCAGAGAGTGACATGTGCTACTGACACTCTTACTGAACATGTTAACACACGCACTTAACTGCACCACGATATTTCATTGATGACGCGTTTCTATCAAAAGTAGAATTAGTTACATCGCGGAACTGATTTGTATGTATTTGCTTGTGTGACGTGCCGATGGATTTTGTCAGTGTCGCGGCACCTCGACTGACTCTCACTCTGCCGCTGTCAGCTGGAGAATAACGTAGAGTAGACTGTGTAACACACACACACACACACACACACACACACACACACACACACACACACACACTCAGCGCAGGGCGGGATTTCATTGATGACACGTTTCGGTTTCTGTCCAGCATTTTCATTACGTCGCGCAGTTAATGTGTACAACATCTTAGGCTTCTTCATGTGTTTAATATTTGTCTTGTCTCCCTTTGTTTACCTGAATGTTTTGACCAATACTTTAATAAAATTATTACATTGTTATAAGATGGTTTCATTTCATATTGCATCATTCTATAAAATATATTTTTTTAAGTATTAAAGCCATAGATGAGATAGATTGCATGCACGCCGGTAGGTGTCACGTCAGGATCAAAGTTTACAATAACGGATGCGAATGCGGTATTTGTAGTGACCCATGATAGATTGATTCCTTGTGTTTCCGCGACACTGATACAATCCATCTGCACATCACACAAGCAAATACATACAAATCAGTTCCGCGATGTAACTAATCCTACATTTGCTAGAAACGCGTAATCAATGAAATATCGTTTTGCAGTTAAGTGCGTGTGTTAACATGTTCAGTAAGAGTGTCAGTAGCACATGCCGCTCTCTGCTGATACATGTCAGTGAAAACCGGAAGTGTCAGCGGTTGTGCCACTGAGCATAGTGGCGTGTGCTAATGGCTTTCGTGCGTCAGATGTCATGTCACTTCATCTGTAAGAGTCAACGACAGATCTTTTACTGTACCATCCTCGATCAGCCATAGCTCGTGATGCAAAAAACGTGAAAAAGTTGCCTGAACTAGAAAGACCAAAGTAATCGAGCTGGAAAGGTGACGCCCACTATTGTTGAGTGACGGGCCGACAACCGCAAACCTCAAAATGAAATGTGGAGGCAATAAATAAATGCAGAAATAAATGCGTAAATAAATAAATAAATAAATATTTAAATAGATAAATAAATAATTAAATAAATAAAAAGTTAAATAAATAAATATATATTTAAATAAATAAATATTTATACATTTATTTATGCTTTCAATAATTAAATGATGCATTTAACGATTTATTTATATATTTCAACATTTATTTAATTATTTAATTTTGAGTAATTTGGCCCTCCATAGAAGACTGGAGTAAAGATGCTGAAAATTCAGCTTTGATCACAGAAATAAATTACATTATTTTTATTTTATTTTATTTTATTTTATTTTATTTTATATTTTATTTTATTTTTAACTTGTTAATTTAAATATGATTTAAATATTTAATATGATTTAAATAATGTTTAAAATGTTGATATTTAGATTATTTATATTTTATTTTAAATATTGTATTAATTTTAATGTAATGCTAATGTTAATTTATTTAATAATTTGAACATTTTGTGATATTTAAAATGTCAATATTTATGTCATATGTTTTATTTCAGATGTTGATTTCAGGGTTAGAGTCATTTAAATTTATTAAAAATTATTTTAATTAAAACAAACAAAAAAAAAAGAATTAAAAAAAAAAAATATATATATATATATATATATTATTTAAAAATAATTAAATATTGTATATTTATATTAATTATATAAAATGTAATAATAAAAATAAATGTAAAAGTGTATATTATAATGAACTTAAATTAAAACCATAAAATATTATTTTGTTACTTAAAAAAAAAAACTTATTTAATTAAGTTTAACTAATAAATAAAACTGAAATAAACACTGCTGAATTCAGCTTTTATCACAGGAATAAATTACTTTTTTTTTTTTTTATTTTATCTTATTATCTTATTTTATCTTATTATTTTTAATTTGTTAATTTAAATGTGGTTTAATATTTAAAATGTTAATATTTACACTATTTTATTTTAAATATTGAATTGTTCATTTTAATGTATTAATGTTAATTCATTTTATAATTTAAATATTTTGGTAATATTTAAAAAAATTATGTTTATGTCATTTATGTTTTATGTCAATGTTGAGTTCTTCATTTAAATTGGTTATTAACAAAATATTAAGTAAATTATTAGTTTATTAATTTTTTTTAATTTAATTTTTTTTTTTTTAAATATTGTTAATTTATATAAATAATATAAAAACTTAATAAGAAAAATGACTAAACTATTTTTACATCAGAGTTATTATACTTAACTAAAACCGTAAAACATTTTTTTGTTACTTGAAATAAAATCAACTAAAACTAAAAACAGAAAATCTAAAAATATAATCTATTTCTAAAATATTAATAACTGTTAACAACTGTTTTCAAAATAAGAAATGTTTCTTGAGCAGCAAATCAGCATATTAGAATGATTTCTGAAGGATCATGTGACACTAAAGACTGGAGTAATGATGATGAAAATTCAACTTTAATCACAGATATGAATTATATTTTAAAATATATTCAATTAGAAAGGCTTTATTTTAAATCATAATAATATTTCACAATATTACTGATTTTACTGTATTTTTATTCAAATAAATGCAGCCTTAGTGAGCCTTACAGACTTCAAACAGCATTAAAAGCTCATAAATGATCAGCTGAGATGTTTGCACTTGAGACACTTTTGCTTGAACTTTTACATGGATTTTTCTCCAGCCAATCATTTACTAGCACACACACATTAAGACATTCCAAAGCTCTGGATCAGCGTTATATGTTACCGACTGACATCTAGAGCCATTTAAAGGGTTTCCCAATAATCTGTGCTGCTCGTTTAGCAATAGCTGGATGAAATTGGTGGCAGTAAAACGTTTGCTCTATTGATCCGTGCCTTCAGGGCTCAAGCATTATCCCGTGAGTCTCTACCCCGGTCTGATCTGTGGGACGAGGACTAAAGCCTGCCAGACGGAGAGCAACAAGGACAGCGTTAACTGTAATCTATCCCACGACAAAGAGCTATTCATAGAGGCTTCAAGCGATTATCGTGGCTGAAGGGGGGGTGTTTCAGCGAAAGGGGGTTAAAAGCTGATAGGGCAGGGGATCCGTTCACCCCCCAACCCAGACGTGAGATTGTATTCAAATCAAAACACATCCCATAATGCAGCAGGGCCCTGTCATCCTTCGACTCACACAAAGAGAAACAAGTTCAAGGCCTTTCTCGATACAATCGCCTTTCTCCGTAGGTGCCGTGTGTTATTTTGTGACATGTTCTGGTTGTATTTACCGACCGGACGGCGAGAGGTGCAGCTGCGACAGTCGCGGGGCTTTCCGTTGACTGCGGACAATAGAGAGGTTATCCCTCCGCTTTAGCGGCGAGGGATGGAAAAGATCAGCGTGAACAAAACAACATGGGAAAGATAGAGTAGGCTAAACTAAACTGAACGCTCCGTGTTTGCTTTCCACAGCCGGACAGCGGAAGAGGCCACCCGCAGAGAGCGCTTCGCTAGCGGTGACGCCCCAGGGAAATTTTTAATGGGGTGGCCAGATGGGGACAGTGGAAATCTTAGGGTGTCACCAATAGGGTCACCGTTCAGCCGGTGGTAGATGTTGTAACTACACAGTCAGTAAAGCTGCATTTTAATTCAGTTAAATTTAAGTTTATTTGTAGAGTGCTTATACAAATCGTTGCAAAGCAGCTTCACAGCAAATCAAAGCATTTAAGAAGATGGGCTGCCAGTTTTTATTTTATTTTATTTTATTTTATTTTATTTTATTTTATTTTATTTTATTTTATTATTTTTTGTATAGTTTTTAGCTAATGTTATAACTAAACATAGTGATGTTTTGCCAGTGCTTTTATTTTATTTTGTTTTAGCAAATTTTATTTTTAATTTGTTAATTTAAATATCTATCTATATTTCATTTTAAATATTGAGTTGTTATTTTAAATTTGGTAATATGTAGGTAGTATGTTGATTTTAATTTTGGTAATATGTAAAATTATAATATTTATGTCATTTAAGTTTTATTACAAATGTTGATTTGTTCATTTAAATTTGTCATCTTAATTTATTCTTGTTTTTTTTTTTTTTTAATATTGTTAATTTATATTAACATAAAAATGTATAATAAAAGTTAATTATATTTTATTTTTTTATTATTTATTAATTTTGTTAATAATAATATGTCAATAATATAATAATATTTTATTATTTTTAATTTTATCTGCATTTTATTATTTTATTTCATTTTATTGTACAAATCTTTTTATTTTACTTTTTATTCTACTTCTTTATTTTTTTATATTATTATTTTATTTTATATTATTTTATTTTATTTTATAATTGTGGAAAGCAGCATTTATTTATTTATTTATTTATTTATTTTATTTAGCCTATTTTTTTAATAGTTTTTAGCTAATATTATATTATAACTATATGGTGCGATGTTTTGCCAGTGCCATTTTTTTTTTCATTTTATTTTATTTTACGTTTTATTATTATTATTATTTTATCTCGTTTTACTTTTAATTTGTTAATTTAAATATGATTTAATAATTAAAATGTTAATATTTACACTATTTGTATTTTAAATATTGAATTAAATTAAATTAATAATTTATTTTATCGTTTAAATATTTGGTAATTTTTAAAATGTTAATATTTATGTAATTTGTTTTATTTCTAATGTTGATTTGTTCATTTAAATTTGTTGTTTTAATTTAGTATTTTTTTTAAATATTGGTAATTTATATTAATAATATAAAAATTTATAATAAAAAAAAAATTAAGTTAGAGTTATTATACTTAACTAAAATTAAAACTGTAAAACTTTTTTTTTTTACTTGATATAAAATCAACTTTAACTGGGGAAAAAAACAAACCTTAAACTTATTTTATTTCTGCCAGCTGGTAACATTTCTTAGTTTCATTTAGTTTATCTAATAACTAAAACTGACATAAACTTTAATAAAACTAATTTTAATTTTAATTTAACTTAAATGAAAAATCTAAAAATAAAAAAAAAATATTTCAAAATATTGTATAAAACTAAAATTGTATTTTACTAATACTAAAATAACTGAAATTACATTATAATTACATTTATTTATTTATTTATTTATTTATTTACTGTTTATTACTAGCAAAGGATTTGAAATTGTGTTTGGTCTTGTAGTTCAAGTCAGTCAACCAGTGTTATTATTGTTAATTTCTCGCAGCTCATTAGTCACATGACATTTACAGCTCAGGTGATTGGCTCTAATGAGCACTTGTAAGCAAAGATGGCAACAAACAGGTACAAACACAACGGTTTACCATTTAATTTAATATTTTTGTAAGTGAAAGAAATTGTAATTGATAGTTTGAGAGAGAATTCTGAACAAACATATGCTTGTTGCTGTTTGAATTTTTATAGTAAAGTGTGTGGTTCATTTCTAAAAGTATGTGCAGACGCTGAGTTATTATTCTAATTAAAAAAATAAAAAATCTCAGTTGGTTTAGGTCAGCAGGGTGGCCAGTGTCTTTCCCTTGGAGGTGCTTTATGCTCATAGCAGCACATTCTCTCTCGTCATTGAAAAATGACTCGTCCAACAGTTTTCAAAGGAGTCGAAACATGGCCCGCAGTACCCCGGAGTGAAGTGAGGAGGAGAGTTTCAGAGCTGTATGCCGAGGGAGTTCAGGGCCAGGGGTTTCTCAAAAGCCAGTGTCAGAATCCCAGAACCACGTGGAGAAGATCTTTTGGCAGACTCACGTACCACCCACAGCCAGAGAACCTGACTGCTGCTCATATGAGCTGCATATTACCCTCCAACGAACATCAGCCAGACATTACAAAAGTCAGTAATGTGTGATTAGACAGCAGTAGGAAAACATTTGAATAAAGCAATATGCCAAGGCCATGCATTATTGTGATTTATACAGCAGTTTGTTAAAAGACACAAAAAAGTGTGTGCATATCCAGTCATCCGGTCAGACTGTAGAGTTGATGCTATTGGTTTTATGGAAAAAAAAAATATTTTGGGAAAGGAAAGCAAAATAGAGTAGTTAATAGAAGAATCACTGGAAAGAACTGCATGGTAGGAAATTTCTTTATTATTTCATTTTATTTTATGTTGTTGTGCAAAGTAGCATTTAACTCTATGGTTTTTAACAACATTTTTCTTTATAGTTTTTAGCTAATATTACTGTATTTAATGTTTTGCCAAATCCTTTATTTTATTTTATTTTATTTTATTTTATTTTATTTTATTTTATTTTATTTTGCAAAGCAGCATTTAGCTCTAATTTTTTTAATAGTTTTTAGCTAATATTACTGGATTTAATGTTTTGCCAATGCCTTTATTTTATTTAATTCATTTTATTTCATATTATTCAAAACAATGTTTAGCTTTGTAGTTTTTAGCAAAAAAAATTGCCAGCCCCCTTTTTTTTTATTTTATCTTATTAATTAAACTCTCTGTTGCGTTTCACATTGTTCCTGCATGTCTGGAATCCGCAGACTCTGATTGGTCACCGGGGTCCTGCTGACCGACCATCATGTCAGTATTGACCTGTGCGTAATGACAGACGTGTCTGGAGAAAAATCATGAGACTGAAGGGGGTCAAGGGTCACCGAGCGCTCATTGGCTGTTGAGGGTTCCTCATTGATCCAGAAGAGCCTTCTTTGGAATTCATGTTATGCACTCGCGACAGTAATTCAATTTTTGTTCATCAATAACTCGCCCTGTGGGATCATTAAGAGCCCATTCCAGTAGAGCTGTCTAATATTTGTCCAAATAAGCAAGAGATGACATCACGACAGTGTGTGTCTAATTGCATTAGATGTCGTGCACTTATTATTTCAGTCACGTGTTGTGTATTTTTAAAGGCCTGTGGGTACAAAGCTACATTTAAACCCAAACAGACCCGCATCTGTCACTCACATTCATTGTCTCAGTTTAAATAAAAACACACTTTTTTGCTCTCTCCCTCTGTGTAATAAACTCTCGCCCGTTTCTCGACCCTTTCATCCACTTAAATCAAAACACGTTTTTCTTTTTTTTCCCCTCCAACCCCTTGTGTAATTTTTCAAAATCACCAGCACAAACGTTTCCCCATGACCCGCCCCTCCCTCCCTGTGTTTTTGCCCCATTGGGTTTCTACGGCAACTGAATTCAAATTTAAACTCCCACCCCAAGGTTCCATCGCTATGGTAACCTGAGAGAATTAAAGGGGGGGGGGCCGTTCCATTCTGTTCTCATTGATGGACAAACATTCCGTGGCGGGAAACAGTTCAGTGTCCAATAACCATGAGTGTTGATAAGCGCACGGTCAGTGTGTGTGGTTTCCTGGCATATAAAATTGTTCAATGTTTAATTGACTGTATGCAAGTTAATTCACTGCTTTTCTCTGCCCTAAAGCAAAACGGACATTGCTGGAATAGAAAGGAAAAAGACAGAAGCATAAATTTGTGGAAGATTCACCACATTGTCAGTTATAACTACACAATGTAGTGTTTCTCCAGTGCCTATTATTTTAATTTAATGTAATTTTTCTTTTCTTTTTTTTTTTTAATTATTA
The DNA here is from genome assembly GCA_036247105.1 of Cirrhinus mrigala. Lineage (NCBI taxonomy): Eukaryota > Metazoa > Chordata > Actinopteri > Cypriniformes > Cyprinidae > Cirrhinus > Cirrhinus mrigala. The sequence goes on from CM070014.1 coordinate 34,682,153, forward strand.
TTATATTTATTTTATTTATTTATTGTGCCAATCAGCAATTAGCTTTATGGGTTTCAGCAAAAAAAAAAAAATCATAGTTTTTAGCTAATAATTTGCCAGTGCCTTTTATTTTATTTTATTTTATTTTATTTTATTTTGTATTATTTTATTTTAAAGTTTTTATTGTATTTTATTATAGTTTTTATACATTTTAATTTATTTAATTTAATTTATTTTATTTTATTTTATTTTATTTTGTATTATTTTATTTTATAGTTTTTATTGTATTTTATTTTATTTTATTGTTCAAAACAGCATTTAGCTTTATGGGCTTCAGCAAAGTTTTTCTTCATAGTTTTCAGCTAATATTATGTTATAACTACACTATATAATGTTTTGCCAGTGCCTTTTATTTTAAGTTTCTTTTCGTTTCTTTTCGTTTCTTTTCTTTTCTTTTCTTTTCTTTTCTTTTCTTTTCTTTTCTTTTCTTTTCTTTTCTTTTTATTTTATTTTCTTTTTATTTTATTTTCTTTTATTTATTTATTTTGTGCAAAGCAGCTATTAGCTTTATGGGTTTTAGCAGAATTTTTCTTCATAGTTTTTAGCTAATATTATGTTATAACTACACAATATAATGTTTTGCCAGTGCCTTTTAATTTAATTTAATTTAATTTTATTTTATTTTATTTTATTTTATTTTGCAATTAGCTTTATGGGTTTTAGCATTTTTTTTTTCATAGTTTTTGGCTAATATTATTCTTATTTATTCCATTCTGTTCTCATTGATGGACAAATATTCTTTGGCAGGAAACAGTTCAGCATCCAATATCTATAAGCATGGATAACCACAGTCAGTGTGTGTGTTGTTTCCTGTGTGTGCATATAAATTTGTTCAACATTTAATTGACTGTATGCAAGTCCATTTGGGCTTTTCTCTGCCCTAAAGCAAAACGGACATTGGCAGAATAGAAAGGAAAGAGACAGCAGCATACATTTGTGGAAGATCCACCACACCTGCCCTGTTTTAGCCTCTCTCTTGCTTTAATAAGCACCTTCCCCCTCTGACCTCGGATCAGAGAAACCTTTTAATGACAGTAAACACAGCGGCTGCCGCTCTGTGAAAAGGACGCTTCTAAAGGATGAGATCAGACAGTTGTTATCTATGCAAAATCACTTCCCACAGCAGCAGCTCTGAGATTAGACCGGGCTTAATTGTTAGTTGTAGTTAGTTGTTTATATTGTGTGGCGGGTTTGAAAGATAACCCCTCGGGCTGTGAATTTTGGTTGATTGATTGTTATTCGGTTCCTGTTCAATGGAGCCATCACCTGCTGAGGAAATGAGTCTGTGTTTAGCAGTCAGGATTTCTTTTGTTGTTGCTCACATGTTGCTTTTTCTGGACCTGATGGAGTCTTGGTTACACTACTACTGCTCAAAAGAAATGTATACTTTTTTTGGCAGTGATTCATTAAATTGATCAGAAGTGACAGTAAAGACATTTATAATGTTACAAAAGAGTTATATTTAAAAAAAAAAATTCTGTTCTTTTGAACTTTCTATTCATCGAAGAAACCTGAAAAATAAAGTTTATTTTATTTTATTGTGCAAAGCAGCATTTAACTTAATTTTTATTTTATTTTATTTTTTTGTTTTATTTTATTGTACAAAGCAGCATTTAACTTTATTTTATTTTTATTGTGTAAAGCAGCATTTAACATTTTTTATTTTATTATTGTATTTTATTGTGCAAAACAGCATTTAACTTTTTTTATTGTGCAAAGTAATATTTAACTTTATTTTTTGTTTTATTGTGCAAAGCAGCATTTCACTTTTTTATTTTATTTTATTATTTTATTTTATTTTATTTTATTTTATTTTATCGTGCAAAGCAGCATTTTTTATTTTATTGCACAAAGCAGCATTTAACTTTATTTTATTTTATTTCATTTTATTTTATTGTGCAAATCATTTGGCTTTATGGTTTTTAATATTTTTTTCTTATAGTTTTTGACCGTTATTATGTTATAACTTTATAAAATAAAATATAAAAAATTTCCACAAAAATATGAAGCAATATAATAATATTTACGTAATAATATTTCACAATATTAGTGCTTTTACTGAATTTTTAATGAAATAAATGCAGCCTTAGTGAGAATAAGAGACTTAAAGTTATTATAAACCAGTTGCTGAAAATTTAGCGTTGTATCACAAGAATAAATTACATTTTAAAATATACTTAAATTGAAAACAGTTTATTTAAATTGCAATATATTTCAGTGTTTTTATTGTATTTTTGATTAAATGTATGCAGCCTTGGTGAGCAAAAGAGACTTCTTTGTCTCAGATGTTTCTCCTAAAATTAGTTTTATTTGTGTTTTTTTTAGTTTGTGTCCTACAGTACAGCTATAAATGCGATCGTGTATAGCAGCTCAGATCATTTGATAAGAATTGTTTAAGTTCATAATGAGATCACTGACTTTTGATTGCAGACTTTGGCTGTTGAATCCCAACATTGTCTGGAAACAATTGAGATATCAAATAGATCTCATTTGCGGTTTTCTCTCCTATAAGCATTCTGAATTTGATGAATAGACCTGCCAAGCAAAGAATAATGCAGCACGTTTGATAAAAGATAAAGGACGAGACATGTTAAGACAGGCATTCAGTTCGTCAGTCCATAGTTGACTTTAAATTACTGTTATGTCCCATACATGCCCAGAAAAATAGATGTGGATTGTAGTTGACCGAGCAACAGATATTAACCAGATTTTGTGAAATCATCATGTTATGAGCACAAATGGTGCGAGAAGAGTTATACACTAAAGTCCAGTACATAAATTTAGGGGTTGTGATGTTTGACTGAAGTCTGGAGGTGTAAATCTAACACTGACACACCTGCAGACATCAGTGGAGGGTTCAGCACTATGTCAGACGCCAGGTGTGTTTGTGTTATAATTCCTCAGCTGTAGAGATTTGGCGTGAAATTGTCACGGTATGATTTTCATACTCTACGCAGGGTTCTTGGCTTACGTTCAAAAACTTCAACGACTGCTTCCAGCAAAACGGAAACGCACTCGCAGCCGGCATCCGCCGCGTTATCAGTGTGTCATCATTTACAGCCCTGGAATTCGGGGAAAAAAAAGCAGAATGAAAGTAAAGGGAGAGGTCGAGGTTGAAAAACCAGACTCTAGTAACCAGACAACACATGTATCATGTTTCAAAGAGTTGCTGGTTGTAGACTGAACTGTTTCGAGTGCTTTGAAAACGATTTGTGTGTCTGTTTGCTGCATTCATATCATATTTCAGTAAGTCTTAGGTTAGTGTGGGTTTGTGGGGTTGTTTTTGTTTTGAGTCTGTGGATATGAGGAGAACAGCTGACCTTGTTACATCATGCACGTCCTTTCACGTGTTTCCACGTGTCTGTGTGGTAAACAAAAACAGGTGCTTCTTTTTACTCTGTGCTGGAAAAAAAAACTTTCTTTGTCTATACTTTTTCTGTATGCATTTGCATGAATACACTACCAGTCTGAAGTTTTTTAAGAATGTTTTTAAAAGAAGTCTCTTCTGCTCACCAAGCCTGCATTCATTTGATCTAAAGTAGAGCAAAAACAGTACAATTTTGAAATATTTTTACTATTTAAAATAACTGTTTTCTGTTTAAATGGATTTTAAAATGTAATTTATTCCTGTGATCTCAAAGCTGAATTTTTAGCATAATTACTACAGTCACATGATCCTTCAGAAATCATTCTAATATTCTGATTTGCTGCTCAACAAATATTTATTTTAGCATTTATCTAAAATAAAAAATCTTTTGTTACAGTATAAATGTCTTTATAATCACCTTTGATCAATTTAAAGCATCCCTGCTAAAATAAAATTATTAATTTCTATAATTTCTTTCCCAAAAAAAAAAACAAAAAACATTATATTCCAAGCTTTTGAGTAGTGTAGTGTATAATGTTACAAGAGCTTTTTATTTCAGATTAATGCTGATCTTTGAATTTTTCTATTCATCAAAGAATCCTGAAAAAATGTGCTCAACTGTTTTAAATATTGATAATATAAATAATCAGAAATGTTTTTTGAGCAGCTAATCAGCATATTAGAATGATTTCTGAAGGATCATGTGACACTGAAGACTGGAGTAATGATGCTGAAAATTCAGCTTTGATCATAGGAATATATTACATTTTAAAATATATTCAAATAGAAAGCAGTTATTTTAAGTAGTAAAAATATTTCACAATATTACTGCTTTTGCTGTATTTTGTATCAAATAAATGCAGGTTTGGTGAGCAGAAGAGACCATTAAAAATCTTACTGTCCAAAAACTTTTGACTGGTAGTTTATAACTTTTACTTGATGTAAAAAAAAGTGATCAGGTGTACAGGTTTTACTTGCTGGACAAAAAAATAGGTGAAAAAAAAATTCAAGGTCATAACAGTGTTCTCTTTTTTGTGATGCTTTTTCTATTCCGGCCGCTCATCCGTATTAAATTCAGTGTTAATATATTAAATTCCTCATTGGCTTGTGAAGTAACAGGGCTATAATAATGTCATTTGGCTTTGCATTGGTGGTTTCAGGTATGCATGTGGTTTTTGGAATACGCACCAAACCGCAGCTATTTTAAAATGTGTGCAGGATAGCGCTCAACATCTCATCTGCTTCTGTACTGTGTGTTGGGCCGCAGTTTTTACATTGCTGACCCTGATCCACAAAGCCAGTCATAAGGGTCAATTTTCTGAAATTGAGATTTATAAACAAGCTTTCCACTGATGTATGGTTTGTTAGGATAGGACAATATTTGGCCTAGATACAACTATTTGAAAATCTTGAATCTGAGGGTGCAAAAAATCAAAATATTGGGAAAATAACGTTTACAGTTGTCCAAATTAAGTTCTTAGCAATGCATATTACTAATCAAAAATTAAGTTTTGATATATTTACAGTAGGACATTTACAAAATATCTTCTTGGTACATGATTTTTACTTAAAATCCTAATGATTATTGGCATAAATGAGAAATGTTGACCCATACAATGTTTTGTTGGCTATTGCTACAAATATACCCATGCTACTTAAGACTGGTTTTGTGGTCTAGGGTTACATTTATGTTTTATGCATTTAAGGTACAAATTTTATTACACATTCCCTGACAATCAGCACCCATCAACACTTGCTCTAATGTTTGAGCTGCAGTTTTTTGTGCTTTCTTATTCTTTATCTTATTTCTCAAAGTACTTAGGAATAATAGCTTTCTGTCTCTCTGATGTTCGCTGCAGGTCGTGTGTCATTGAGCCGCGGCGCTTCTCTTCTGGTGGATAAATTGACTCTGGAGGATGAGGGCTGGTTTGAATGTCGGATTCTCCTGCTGGACAGAACCACAGATGAGTTTCAGAATGGCACCTGGAACTTCCTGTCCATATCAGGTGGGTTTCTTCTATCCAGTTGTTTAAGGTGTGTGTTTAATGCCTTTGCATGTCAGAACTATTAGTTTTATAATTTTTTTTTATTTTTTCAGTCCAGTGTTTCAAAATATAGGGCTGTTTTTTGTGGTGTGTCCATGTTCTAAATATAATTTTAATTTCCTTGTTTTATTTTAAATTGAGAATTCCAAATGATTATTTACTATGTGAACCTTTTTTTTTTTTTATTTACTACCGCATTAATTGTATTGTGATATGCAAATATTTTATATAATGCAGGGTTGTTATAGTTAGTATTATAGTAAACTAGAAATAAAACTAAAACCTTAAAAATTGTTACTTGAAGTAAAATAAATGTTAACTGAAATAAAATACTATATTAAATCTTATTTTATTTCAGATAGATTGTAAGGCAGTATTTCTCATTTTCATTTTGTTTACCTTGATGTACTAAAATACCTTGACATTTAAATTATATATATATATATATATATATATGTGATATATGTATATAACCATTATTAACAAAAACAACAAAATTACTAAAACTAATAATTAACATGAAACATATAAAATAAAGTCTTATTCAAAATATTAACGAAAACTGTAACAGTATTTCATTAAAAAAAAATAATAATAATTTAAATGGTAGAAAACAATAAACTGTCAAGGCAGTACAGTCATAAAAACAAAACAAAGAAAAAAGAAAATGTGCATAGATACAGATCCTTTCAGAAAATTAAACAAGATTTTACTATAGTAAAAGTGTAGCAACCATGTTTTTTATACAACCACTGTTTTACTACAAATACCAAAATGCCGAAATCAAACCTACGCCCTTGCCTTTAACGTATACAGTTGTATATAATATGTATTTTAAATCGGTATAACACCTGTTGCTGCCAGAATAATGGTCCATTGCTTTATTTCTCTTTCTCTTTTTGTTCTTAAAGTTCACATTATTGCATAGTTTGCATATGCTTTGCTTTATTTTTGCAGTTTTTGATTTGGATATTTTTATTTATCTTTTTGTTTTTTATTTGAAAGGCATTGTTTGATAAGTGAGAGCTCTGTTTGATGTCCTTAAAAATAAAAAAAGTAGTGCTTGAAAGTCCTAGAATTTCATTTTACAGTATCTGTACGAATCCTGATAATAAGAAATGAACCCAAAACCATCTTGCATGTCAGCTGTGTTACTTAATCCTTAAAATGAATCGTGTGACAGTTTCCATAGAAAGATTCAGATTCCATAGAAAGTAAACATGCATTTGTAAACAGGCAATATGTATATTTTATGATGGTGCTCTTATGTTTAATGTTCATAATAAAGCATTGTGCTATTCCTACAAAAAGGATTAAACTTCTGATTAAAGCAGCATCTGGAGCTTGTATGAAAGCTTTGTTGCAGTGAATAAGCGAGAATTGCGTAATCCCGTCTCATTTTTCATGACACTTACGTCAGTGTTTGATGCAGATGATGTTTTGTTCTGATATCAACAGAATTCATGCAATAGGCTTTAAAAAATCAGCCTCTCTCCATCAATCCACTCGCAACTAATCATAGCATTTACTTTTTCACCCAAAACTATACAAGCTTTTTCACTTTCTTTTCACTTCCTGTTGCTTACAGTCTTTTCTCGCTGAACTTTCTGTCTCACACCTTCAGGACGACTGTCATGCCTTCTGAAAACTCGCACACTCTCTCCTCCTGACACCTAAACACACACATACACACACACTCTCCTTCAGCACTGGTGTGTGAATCCTGTGAAGGGCTCAGACTGGCTTTTAGCATCTGATTGTGTTTCTGTAGCATGTATGAGCGATCAGAAGACAGAGGGCAGAAACTCACGCTCTCAGTCCGAATAGCTCCAGCGCGGCCCGCTTTACACCCATTATATGCACAGTGTCAGCTTACAGTGGTTTTGTGAGCTGTCATTGTTTATGAGTGTGCTGGAAAACTTGTCTTTGTGCTGACAGGGTTATGGGGAAATAAGATGTTTTTGTTTTTGTTGCAAATTATCACTTAATTGCATGTTATGCTTTGGAAAGTTAAAGAACACATACTCTATTCAGTGTAACGCAATGATTTCAGGTCTTTAAGTGCTGCATTTTATTGTATATACTGGTGACTGGTTAGTATCAGTCTAATTAGTCTGAGATTAGAATAGCCTGCCAGAGTACACCTTATTTATTAATTTCTTTCTTTCTTTCAATTTATATGTTTTTTAATATTACATATTTTATGTTATTCATTTTTGTTTATGTAATGTTCATTTTTAATATTTAGTTTTATAATATGTATTTATTTATTGTTTTGAGTGTAAATATATATATATATATATATATATATATATATATATATATATATATATATATATATATATATATATATTGTGATCCAACTTTTTATTCATTTTTACCACAAAATGTACACGTTGCCTTGTGATAGTTCATATATTTTTAAATATTACATATTTATTTTATATTATTTATTATTTCTATTGAATGTTTTTTTTTTAATATTTAGCTTTATAATATTTATTGACTTATTGTTTTTAGCTTATATATATATATATATATATATTATATATATATATCTTTTCTTGTGATCCAACTTTTTATTCATTTTTACCACAAAATGTACACTTTACTTTGTGATAGTTCATATATTTTTAATATTACATATTTATTTTATTTATTTATTATTTTTATTTTTTAATATTTAGTTTTATAGTATTTATTTATTGTATTTAGTTTATATATTTTAATTTTGTATTTATTTTTTATTGAATTTTTATTTTTAATATTTAGTGTATTATAATATATATTTATTGTTTTTTGTTTTTAAATATTTTATAATATTACATTTTTATATTATTTGTTTATTATTTTGTATTTACTTTTAATTTTTCATATTTTTATAATATTTATTTATTTATTGTTTTTAGTTTATATATTTTTAATATTACATCTTTTTATATTATTAATTATTTATTTAATTTTTATATTTAATATTTTAGTTTATATATTTGTTAATATTACATATTTTATATTATTTATCATTTTTATAGAATTTTTCTTTTTTAATATTTAGTTTTATTTATTTATTTTATTTATTTATTTTATGATTTCTTTATTTATTTTTATAGAATTTTTATTTTTAATATTTATTTTTAAATATTTTTTTATTATTTTTAGTTTATATATTTGTTAACATTACATATTTTATATTACTTATTATTTTTATATAATTTTTCTTTTTTAATATTTAGTTTTGTATTAATTATTATTTATTCATTTATTTTATATAGTTTTTATTTTTTTAATGAATATGGCTTTGATGGGTTTTTTTGTCTGTTGTAGCTCCTCCGGTGTTCATAAAGACTCCTCCTGCCTTTCTGGAGGTCATGTTGGGTGAATCTCTCACCCTCCGCTGTGATGCTCATGGAAACCCCAAACCCACCATCATCTGGAGAAAAGATGGTAGTGATGCTAAAAAACAGGAAACAATTCAGGTACACAGAGCATTTTAGTTGATCATTAGTTAATACATATAAATTAAAGTCAACATGAATTTAGAATTGACCCTGTTTGCTTTCTTTATAAATGTTTTTAGTCTTATTGTAAATGATTCATGAATTCCTCTCCTCCAACCACCCATCTTCAATTTTATATAGAACCAACTTTTTATGCAGTTATTTATAAAATCAAATCTAATTTTTTTCCCCTCATTGCATATTGTTTTACTCTAGAAATACATTGGATTACGGAAGCACGTTTATTTGTAAATCCTGTTTCACGCTGACCTGAGTGTAGAGTTCACTTTGGCCTGTTCACATTTTCCTCATTCCTCTTCTCGTTTACCACCTAAACATTAATTTTCCCCAACAGGTACTCAATGAAACCTTGTCTTTAAGCAAGGTTACCAGGGAAACGTCAGGAATATACAAGTGTCACGTGTCCAACACAGAAGGGAACCTTACCCACACCACCCAGCTGCAGGTCAAAGGTCAGTAACACACCACGTCTTATCCACGTGGAGCGAAGAAACTCAGCTGCACTAAATACAAATAGGCTTGCAGGGTATTAAGCGTTTACCCCAAGCAGCAGTTGGTATGAGAACATTGGCGTCTTTGCTGGAGTTGGATTTGTGTGCAAAGTGAATAAGCTTAATCTTAGCTTCATATGGTTTGCAACTGGCTTGCTTCACATTGAAAGTCAGAACTTTCTTCTGTGAAATAGTCACCTTAGGTCATGTTTAGAGAATTTCAGCTGTAATGTGTGCATGATGTGCACTGAGGAAGATGCTAAACAATTTGAAAATGAAATGCATCAACTGCAAAGTGGATGCTAGCATTGCCATTGAGTTTCTTCATCCATCATCTTCTGAACATTGAACAAAAGAATGCAGTATGTGGTTGAAAACCACAAAAAAAACAATGACTTGGACACATCGTAAGAATTTAAACTAACTAGTAAAGTTACTTTAAAGTAAAGTAACCGTAGTATGATTAAGTGAGCAGGCACTGCCCTCTATTGGTGGTAGTGCTTTACCACAATGCATTTTGGCACTTAAGCCTAAATCTCACCCATGAATAAACAACCTCATCAAATCCGAATGCTCTTCAAAGCTGATTACATGCATGCTTTTAAGCATTCCGTCTCACATGCATGCTCATATGCTTTCAACCAGGTCCTCCAATTATCATCATTCCCCCTGAGGATACCACCATGAACATGTCCCAAGATGCAATTTTGCAATGCCAAGCAGAAGCATATCCTTCTAACCTCACGTATGAGTGGTGGAAACAAGGGCAGAATGTGTATCACATCGAGTAAGTGACTAGAATACTAACTTGAAATGTATAACAATATCACAGGGCTCATTTGAATACTGGATTCTGATTGGTCAACTGCAGTGTCCAGTGAATTAACTGTCAGGTTCTTTTGGCGATTTCTGGTTTTGTGTTTACAGAATTCTGAAATCACGGGTGAAAATACAAGTGGATGGGACTCTCCTCATTTCGGGTCTCATCCCTGAGGACTCTGGGAATTATACCTGCACACCCACCAATGGGCTAATGACTCCGCCCTCTGCGTCTGCCTACCTCAAAGTTAAACGTGAGTGATTTGTTGATTCTGTTGCTTAATGTAAACTAGTTAAAAAGTTCAAATTGAATTAATAATGCAAATTATATAATTAAAGATCCAGCACGAGTGGTACGGATGCCCCGTGAGACTTACCTGCCTGTGGGAATGGGGGGAAAGATCATATGCCCGGTTCAAGCCGAGCCCCCTATGCTGTATGTTAATTGGACCAAAGATGGAGCATCCTTGGACCTGGAACAGGTAACTTGTGTTTATATCATTAAAACATCTTATTTCATTGTGACCCATATGAGATAATTTTATATTCTTCTTGATCGGTTAGTATCCAGGATGGATGGTCAACTCTGAGGGCTCGGTGTTTATAACCGCAGCCAATGATGATGCAGTGGGCATGTACACCTGTACAGCCTATAACAGTTACGGGACCATGGGCCAATCAGAACCTACCAAAGTTATCCTGAAGGTGAACACCATATGTCTACTTGTTCATATGCACTACAAGTCAAAAGTTTTTGAACAGAAAAATTGTTTTTAAAGAAGTCTCTTCTGCTCACCAAGCCTGCATTTATTTGATCCAAAGTACAGCAAAAACAGTAGAATTTTGAAATATATTTACTATTTAATGTAACTGCTTTCTATTTGAATATATTTTAAAATGTAATTTATTCCTGTGGTTTCAAAGCTGAATTTTTAGCATCATTACTCCAGTCACGTGATGCTTCCGAAATCATTCTAATATTCTGATTTGCTGCTCAGAAAACATTTATTATTTTTATTATGTTGAAAACAGTTGAGTAGAATTTTTTCAGGTTATAGGTGAATAGAAGGTTCAGAAGAACAGCGTTTGTCTGAAATAGAAATCTTTTGAAACATTATTAATGTCTTTATCATCACTTTTGATCAATTTAAAGCATCCTTGCTAAATAAAAGTGTTCATTTATATACTTTCTTTCATTGTATAATGTTACGAAAGCTTTTTATTTCAGATAAATGCTGATCTTTGGATCTTTCTATTCATCAAAGAATCCTGAAAAAATGTACTCAACTCATGTGACTGGAGTAATGATGCTGAAAATTCAGATTTGGAATTACAGGAATAACTTACATTTAAAAATATTTTCAAATAGAAAGCAGTTATATTAAATTGTAAAAATATTTCACAATATTACTGCTTTTGCTGTATTTTGGATCAAATAAATCCAGGCTTGGTGAGCAGAAGAGAATTCTTTAAAAAACATTAAAAATCTCAGTGTTTAAAAAGCTTTAATGTCACAGCATATTGAAATGCGTGATTAATGACTGACCTGACACTGATTGCTGACACCGTTTCTGCACAGGACCCCCCTTCTTTTCGTGTCTTGCCTCGTGCTGAATACCTACAAGAAGTAGGCAGGGAGCTGGTGATACCCTGTCAATCTCAGGGAGACCCCGCCCCTAACATCACATGGAATAAGGTAAGGTTTTAAAAAAGTCTAATAGCTTTTAGTTTTTTTCAGCCCAGCAAAACCATGACTTGATGTTTAGAAAAATGTTAAATGTGTGTATATCTTGTGTGCAATATACACACAATGTGTTTATTAAAGGGTTAGTTCACCCAAAAATGCAAATTCTGTCATTATTTACTTACCCTCATGTCGTTTCAAACCCCCATCTGAGAGCTTGAGCAGGGTCAGAAATCTCTTGGATTTTATCAAAAATATCTTAATTTGTCTTCCGAAGATAAATGAAGGTCTTACGGTTTTGGAACGACATAAGAGCAAGTAATTAATCACAGAATTTTCATTTTTGGGTGAGCTATCCCTTTAACAGATATGGACTGAAAGCCTCAGATGCTGGTTCAGTTTCTTTTCGATTCTTTATCATCTGCTCTAGGTTGGTCCTGCCCCTCGCTCTCCATTTACAGTTCTATCCAATGGCACTCTGGTCCTGCGTCCGCTCAGTAAGGACCACCAGGGGACATGGGAATGTCTTGCCAGCAACCTTGTGGCCACTGTCAGTGCTTCAACAACAATTTTAGTGCTAGGTGAGAGGAACAAGGAATAGATGCCTGTTAATAAAAATGATCCTCATTTACCTAGAGAAAAACACACGAAACAGAAATTGAATATAATATCTGCTCTGTCGTCTTCAGGCACAAGTCCCCATGCGGTTACCTCTGTGTCTGTGGATCCAGGGATTACTCAGGCCAATGTGTCCTGGGAGCCAGGCTTTGACGGAGGATACACGCAGAAATTTACTGTTTGGTGAGTCACCTAAAATTGGATGAATCAGCAGCATTAGATTAATTATATTGCGCATTGTACTAAGGACATCATGAAGTACCAGCGCCTTAGTACATTACTAAAATGTATATGGGCCAATCTACAGAACTGGTTCAAAGTCAAAGTTTAAAACTGAGTTTAAAACACAGTAATAATAATTTAATTAGAAGGGTTATGTTGACCTATTAAATTTTTGCAATTTTATTAAGATTTTTCAGAGGTAAAACAATAACAGTTACATTTTTAACAATATTTCGGGTGTAATTTATGAGATTTTTTTTTTTTTTGTATTTTTAATCCAATTTCTCTTTGTAAAAGGCAAAAGTTGATCATACTGATTTTAAAGTTAAGGATTCATTAGTTTGAATATACACTGAACCAAAAACAATCATAACATCTTAACTGATAATTCAGTATACTTTATTTTTGTCAAAACATCCCATGTTTTGGTAGCGACTGCATATTTTTGGTAGTGACGGTAATGTTTTGGTAGCAACCACATCACGTTACAGAATTTTAACCCACATAGTAAAACACTATTAAAACATACTAAAATACTAAGAATTTGCATAACTGTATTAATATGAGGTTATTTCCCCAAATAAAGGATTATGTGTTCACTTTTGTCACTAGCGAAACAGTGATTACATGTTTCTGTCGTTACTGTTACAGTATAGACACTTTTATGGAATAACACCCACAAAAAACAAAGATGTCACTACCGAAACTTCACCAGATGTTTCAGTCGTGACAATTTTAGATACTTTTGAAGCTAGCTCAAAGATGCTAATCAGCACATGGTTAGCTAGCACAGTTCTGAACAGTTGTACACATATAACAACTAAATGTTTTGTTTAAGTGTTTAAGTGTTTAAAACAACAATGGAACAGAAAAGGCAAAAATTATTTCAATATCTTTTTACATAAGTTGAAATTTAGGGTTTAGGGTTTGGGACAGCCACCTCCCAATTGCAAGTACCCACTAAATGATGATTTTATGTATATTAAGCTTACTTATATTTTAAATATTATTGTGGATTTCAATAGATAATAAAATGATCTTAGTAAACATCTACGATTTGAATATTTAAATGCTTTTTAAATGTGTTTTTTGGTTGTGGTACAGCAATTTGCACCAGTTCTGTAGAATGGCCCAGATATCATATGATACCACACCAGATAAATGTGATACTGGTCTTTTTGCAGTATTGATGGTACTGACTCAATTTAATATTTGATCTTTCTCCTTATCAGGGTAAAGCCCACTGTAAGAGGCAAGCATGAATGGGCATCAATCCCTGTGCCAACATCCAAAACCTCCCTGCTGGTGACGGGTCTACAAGCTGGCACTAGTTACCAGTTCAGCGTTCTTGCCCAAAACAAGTTGGGCTCTGGCCCCTTCAGTGAGATTGTCACCATTAAGACATTCGGTCAGCATTTTTATATATACATCCTATACAAACTATCCAAACAGTACCATAAATTATGTATCAGGGTTCCTCAGATCTGCTCACCTAACTGTAATTTTGAAGTAACTCATTGATTACCTTGCTCAGGTGTCTCCAATTAGAGTTGGAGCTAAACCAGAGATTTTCTTACTATTGGGAGATGAGAGGGTCTATAATACTTACTATTGGAGAAAGTGTAACGGTCAACTTGGATCATGTGTACCTTGATAATCAATCACATTACAGCCTTGATGTCATTGAATTTCAGTTCAGAGTTGTGTGACACTCAATCGCTGTTTATGGATATCATAGAAATAAATGGGAAGTGTTGTAAGCTGAATCCCACTTGTCGCAAAAAGTCAGTTACTTAACTTATAAAACTGCATTTTTTCAGTGTAAACTCTAAAAATAGTTAAATCTAAAAGTATTATTTAGTGTAAAACATGTTGAAAATTAGCCGATTCATTAAATGATAAGCTATTTCCTCAAAAAAAGCATGGTGAAGCCTGTCCTCCATTGACATTCATTCAAAGAAAAGGCCTCAAACCAGAAGCATTAGCTTTAGCCGTTAAGCTTTTTTTTTGCATTCTTGCTTTTTATTGGCTTTGGCTAAACTCTCCAAGGCTTTGGCCCCTCAGGTCTTGATTTGAGGAACCCTGTTGTACATGCCAAGGTTTAGACTGGGGTGTCCAATTTTGCTCCCGAAGGGCTAACATCCTGCAGAGTTTATTTCCAACCAGCTCCAACACACTTGCTTGGACGTTTCAAGTCAGTTTGAAGACCTTCATCAACCGGTGTGTTTAATTAGGGTTGGAGCTAAACTCGCAGGACAATGGCCTTCCAGGAACAGGTTTAGACACCCCTGATCTGAATTTCCTTATTTGATTCAAAACATTCCCTAGTGGACGTTAAAGTTATTCCAGACCCTTGGGCCAAGATGTATAATCTAGCATGCTGAGGTAAACCTTTGTTTTTTACATTGCAGCACCTCCAACAGAAGCTCCCACTATGGTAACCACCATTGCAGTGTTGTCCCCTCCCACCTTGCTGTCAGCCAATCGTACATCCCTGGGTGTGTTGCTGCAATGGGTGCCACCTTTAGAAGAGTCTCCACCAATAACTTCATTTGTACTTCAAGCAAAACGGGGAAATGGGGAGTGGCTCACTATAGACAGAGAGATTGCCGTCAACGTGACTGAACTGATTGTACAAGGACTTGTCAAGGTAAAACGTGTGAAATATTGAGAATATGGCAGTTTGATGTTGAATGTTCCTATTCATTGCCAATCCTTTTCACTTGATGGGTAATTTACCCTTCATTTATTTCCTCAGGACTCAAACTATGAGCTGCGTCTTCTGTCTCGCAGAGACAAACTGGTCAGTGCACCCAGTGACTCAGTTGTCATCTCTACTGAAGGTAATGGTAACTCAGAAATCTGTATTTTGACTTAATATTGAGACATCTCAGGCTCTATAAGGCTTGGAATAACTACTGCTATAATTAATATTTTGGAATTTAGTATGGTTTAATGAGAAACTGAATGTTCAAGAAGTGTAATTTTGGTATAAATGATCAATGCCTATTGATTTATTGTGTTATTAATAGATAACATGTAATGTGTGACCTTAAGGTATGGAGATGTATCCAGCGGCACCCAGTCTCCTGGCTTTTGTTCCTGAGCCCCTGCTTGCTGGTGTGATTGGGGGCGTGTGTTTCCTGTTTGTTGCCATCATCCTCTCTCTGGTGACAGCTTGTGTTATGAACAGTAGGAGGAGACAACGGCGAAGGAAAAAGAGAGATGGTAAAAGAAGTGTTGAAGTTTACAGGGTCATTGTTATGGTATTGAATATGATTTTTTTTGTTCAACTGAAGTTACACCACTATAAACACATTTAGAAGCTTTTTGCATGATCTTAAAGTTTTTTGGAGCTGCATTATTCAGGGTTGTGTATTTAAACCTTAGATAATTAAACAAATGTTTATGTACAGTGAGCATTGATTTGACTCCTCATTAAGTCCATTCCTTATCAAACACTATAACTGTACAGACATTTAATGCCTCAGAGACTGATACATGACATATTTGAAATCATGTAATCGTTATCAGCCGTCAGTGGTGTTGTCATGCATGGCGTCTCTGCTTCTGTTGAGGCTGCTTTTGTTTTTGTCACTTCATCTTATGACTCATTATCTGTGGCATGATTTGAACTTTGCACCCTCCCCACCATTTCAGATATCCCCTCTGCCTTCCAGAAGAGTTCGTCTCCACAGTAAGTGTCCATCTTTGCTATGCATGTTTCATTCCTACGCTTCTCCATCTTTGTCACTGTACTACAGTTGGCTTTTGAAATGGTATCCCGAAGGGATGAAGTCTTCCCGTCTTTCCTAAATGTTTTCTTGTGTTCTTTCTCCTCAGAGCTCACTCGCCTTCTGACAGTCCCGACAGTGTGCTGAAGTTAAAGCTATGCCCTCCCTTGAACTTCTTCCCCAACTCATCCTCTTCTGATCGATCAGACCGTTCCTCTTTTGATAAAGGCAGCCGCAGTGAGTACCAGGATCAGAGGAAGCAGCTTCTGTCTTCATCCTCTCCACCGCCACACTACACCCAGTTTGAAAGCCACTTTGGGGGATCTCCATCACCCACATCTGCTATTGAGTCCATATCAAGAAGTCCTGATGGCCGCTTCATTATCCAACCTGAGCTAGAAAACTCCACGCCAACCCACATCAAAAAGAACCTCAAAAAGGAATTCCCACAATCCCCTGGTCGAGGTAGTGGTGGAGAAAGTAACAATGGATCTTTGAAAGAGTCCAACCAATTAAATCCTGTGAGTTCAGAGAGGGATAGACAGGGAAAGATGCCATCAGCATTAACTGTGGACTCTCCAGATCCAGAGAGACCCCCTCACTCCCCTGGCAGGGTGAAGGCAATGGCCAGAAACTTCTCTCGTCATGGCTGTTTCTACTCTGATGATGAGCAGGGTTGCTCTGAGGCTTTGCTAGAGAGGGCCAGCTTTTATTCTGACTGCAGTGAAAAGAGGGCAAGTGACTCACTAAAGAAATACCGGAGTGCCAGTCATAGGGAGGACATCTTTCCAAGCTTAACCAGGAGAGCTCGAGCATTGGAGAGAGAGAGGCTGCACCACCAAACACGTTACCAGCCCATCAGTGGAGACAGCCAGCTGACGGAGCCCAGCACTATGATAACCCAACTGGATGGTGAAAGAGAAAGGGACAACTTGAGCAAATGTTTAAAGCTGGTGAAGGAACGTGAGCAAATGGAGAGGGAGTTAGAACACTACACTGCTAGCCGAAGGGCACAGGCAAATGAGCGAGAACAGAGGCGGGCCAAGTCTGCAAGTCCCTTAAGAAAATGGACAGGTGTTGAGTCGGAAGACCCTATTTGGAAGCCCCAAGACATCCATTTACGCCAAAAAACCCGACCCAGCAGCTTGGCCCAGCGTGTGTCGGACTATAGACGGGGATGTTATTTCGGCAACACCAGCAGTCCCATGGAGAGACTTCCTTCCACATCTTCCACATACATCCAGTGGGACATAAGCCCTGTGACATCCCCCACCAGCCAGGTACCGGTGCAGAGCCTGTCTGAAGGGAACACACCTCGCTCACTCTACCCTCATACACGTCAACAAGACATTGCCAATGTAGAAGATTCAATGACAGCAGATGCTTCCCATTCACCAGCTACGCAATATACCTCTCTCTCACTTTTCTCTCCTACCAGGAACATACCCTCCCACAATCAAACCAACCTTAGTGGGGCACGAGCTAGACACCCAGAGAGTCATATGGAAGAAGAGCAGGAGCTGCCCAACAGTACCTTAGTTGAAGAAGGATGGTTGCAAGAAAGAAAAACTGAAAAAGAGGCTCCTGCGTTTAGATCAACATCCCCTGCTCGTTTGAGTCCTCAACCATCTGAGCTGCACCAAGTGGTGCCAGGAGAAGATAGAGATACTAGTCCTAACCCACATTACTTTGATCCCAGGACTCAAAGTGTTACAGATGTGGAGGAAGTAAGGGCTGTTCAAAAAGATAGACTGAGTCGTAATCCATCAGGCTGCTCTACTTTGCCATATGATCATCAGAAAGCAGTAGGAAGGGGAAAAGTCTTAGTGAGTGAGGACTCCAGTTCCATACTGCCTTACGGTGAGCAAGAGAAAGAGAGCATCAGGGCTCGATCCAGAAAGAGTGACAAATGTGTCTTCAGTGAAAGCCCTAGTCGGATATCACCCCTGACCCTGTTGGAAAATGAGGGAGAAAGTGATCAGTCAAATTTCTCGAGAATGTCAGAATCAATGAAAGTTAAGCTTGCTCCTCAACCTGCCCGGATGTCCCCACTGCAGACCAGCACTATCCTGGAATACCTGAGTCTTCCGGGTTTCATTGAAATGAGTGTAGATGATCCCGTAGAAGTGACTGAGTCTTCGGAATCTGTTGAACCAAGTGTCGAGGCAGAAACTGGGACACTTTTAAGAGATGAGCCTGACGTTGTACCCAAAAGTTGGGAAAAACATGGTCAGGACCTCTCTGAGACCAATATTACTCAGCATGGCCATAGCACCCTGAACATTCCTGTAGAGCATGCTAAACCTGAAAGCATTCAGGTTTCTGAACCAAGTTCACAATTAGAAGCAAGAGATGATAAACCAGGTACCTTAGACACAAGCAATAAAGGTTTCTTACCTTCTAAAGAAAAGGAAAAGAGTTCTCAGCCTTTGCTTTCTCACAGTTCAGGGTCTCAAAAACAAGGCTGCACTCAGCGTGGTCCAGCACAGACATTAATTAACACAGCTAAAAGCATGGCAGCAATAGTTTCCAAATGTCCAGACTCTACATCTGAACAATATCAAAGACCTCAGACTCAGGGTGAACGAACAAATATGATATCCTCAAGGATCTATCAAGCTTCTGTGCCTTTCATGAAGAAATCAGTCAGCATTGGTCCCTGTAGGACCCTCTCTGGAGTCGGGCAACCACGTCCTTTCCTTAAAAAGTCCATTAGTTTAGGTTCTAAATGGGAACATTTTGAAAATCCAAGAACTTATGTCTCCGAGACCTGTTACAGAGATGAATTGCCCCATCCAGACATAAGGCTCAAATCATACAGTTTGGGTCGTACTCCTGGGCATTACTATCCCATGTCTGGCCCATCATGGCGAGGGACAGTGCCCTTTCAGCCTCCTAGCAACTACAGTCTGGAGAGACGTCAGCATATTGAACCTCCCTATCACACACCTGGTCCCCCAGTCCCAGATCCACCACGACACATGGAATCATCCATTCCTTCCAGGAGGGAATCAGATCCACGTCGACAAGGAGCAGTCTTTCCAGATTCCTCTAGATGGCCTCTGTCTTATCAGGAAACACTCAGGTCAGCTCAGCATAAGTATGTCCCACAAGACCCCTCTCGACATTTTGGCCCTACCAGACCAGTGGCCAGGGTGGACTACTTGCATCCTGTAGAACCCAGAAGGGGTCCGCCAAGGCCTTTCCTTCCCAGAGGTTACAGCTGGCCCTCACCATATCATGCATCCTTCCCTCTACGAGAGCAAGACTTTCCAAGACAGGTGGACAAAGGAATGGGTGCAGTTAGGGGCTTGCCAGAGACAGAAGGTCGGGATATAAGAGGTGATGGGGGCAGAGCCAGTTACGCCAGCCAGAGCAGTGGAAGAGGTAGTGTGGGACCATATGGACAAGGACACCTACGCCAGTCTCTCTCTATCACGCCAACCTTACTCAGCTCGCCAGAGACCACAGAGGAGAGTGAGATGCACAGGGCAGACAAAGACGTGAGAGAACAAAGGTCCAAAAGGTGAAGCTGATAGACAAATGCATGAGGCAAGACCTCAGCAAGAACAGTTAACAATTTCTTTTTTGCTTCATACACATTTATATCACTGTCATTTTGTACGTCTCACTGTGTATTGTTGCATGTGTTACATGTGTGTGTCTAGAAGAAATACCTCAGTAGATGAGAGTTACGAATGGGATGCTGTGGAAGGCTCTGTGGATCCCGACATCCTGGAGGCCATGAAGATGGAGCGTGCCCATACAGGCTTTGGCCGAGGCAGGGGATTGAGGCAAGATCGCCCCCGCTCCACTGCTGGCCTCCAGGACTTCCAGAGTAAACGTAAGGACTTCATCTCTCAGCTCTTTGAGCGTGTTTGATCATTCCCCACACCAAATATAATGGCAAATGAAGTTTCCCTTGAAATGTACTAGGAGTCGACCGATATGTTTTTCAGGGCTGATACCAATCATTACAGATCAAGTAGACGATAACTGATATTTTGAATCGATATATACAGGGGTTGGACAATGAAACTGAAACACCTGGTTTTAGATCACAATTAGTATGATATTGGGCCTCCTTTTGCAGCTAATACAACATCATTTCATCGTGGGAGTGACAAATACAAGTCCTGCAAAGCAGCCAGAGGGATTTTGAGCCATTTTCCTCTTGCAGAACAGTGGCCAGGTCACTATGTGATGCTGATGTGGGAAAACGTTTCCTGACTTGCTCCTCCAAAACACCCCAAAGTAGCTCAATAATATTCAGATCTGGTGACTATGCAGGCCATGGGAGATGTTCAACTTAATTTTCATGTTCATTAAACCAGTCTGTCACCAGTCTTGCTGTGTGTATTGGTGCATTATTATCCTGATACAGTGCACTACCTTCAAGGTACAATGTTTGAACCACTGGGTGCACATAATGAAACTTTACACTCTGCTCTAACTGGTGTAATGTACAATAAGTGAAGATTGGGCACCAGACAGCGCAAATATAGCCATGAAACCTCCAATACTATATTGGCGAGTGTTTCAGTTTCATTGTCCAACCCCTGTATGTCTGGTGTAAAAATGAAAATTAATGTCAAAATTGAGAAAAACAAGGGCCCTGGCAAAAACTTTCTTTAAATGCTTTTAAATTATTTTATTGGCATATCAGTTTTGAAAATGACCGATACGATAACCATAAAAATTCTTAATATCAGCCAGGCCTATAATCGGTCGACCCCTAAACTGTACCTGTTTAACTTTACCCAACCTCCTCCTGCTCCTTTCCTCTCCTCTCAGGCCTGTACTCCATCAGCCCTCCCTTAGTATCCCAGCCTCCTCAGCACCGGTACAATCGGTCCCTCAGTGAGGCCCGCTTCAATGCCCTGAGACAGGAGTTCCAGGAGTACTGCAGAGCCCAGCAATCCTGTTCCCAAGACTCCTGCATCCCCCCTGACCCAGACTCTGACTCCAGCTCTGCACTTCTTTGAGAACCTTACCTTGGTCCGTTACCTCCCTTTAATCCATTTGACCAATACTATCCAAACTGAACTTGTTTTAACTCCGGCTGTCTTCATTATACTTCACTTTGTAGGCACAAATGTGCATGTCATTGTCAGAATCTGCAAAATGTTAATTATTTTACCAAAATAAATTTTTTAAGAAAAATGTAAACATCTTCATTATGTTCAGAAGTTTTCACCCCCGGCTCTTAATGCATCGTTTTTGCTTCTGAAGCATCAGTGAGCATTTGAACCTTCTGTAATAGTTGCATATGAGTCCCTCAGTTGTCCTCAGTGTGAAAAGATGGATCTCAAAATCATACAGTCATTGTTGGAAAGGGTTCAAAAACACAAAAATGCTGAAAACCCAAAGAATTTGTGGGACCTGATGGATTTTTCTGAAGAACAGCAGGCAGTTTAACTGTTCAGGACGAACAAGTGACTCATGAACAACTATCATTAAACAAAAAAAAAACAAAACAAAAAAAAACATAACTGTGGATCATTCAGGTAACAGCACAGTATTAACAATCAAGTGTATGTAAACTTTTGATCAGGATAATTTTTATAAATTCAACTATTATTTTCTCTTGTGGACTATATGTAAACATCCTTTATGTGAAATATCATATTCAGGTCAGTACTAAATAAAAAAAATAACATGCGTTTTGTATGATACCTCTTATTTTGGTAAAATAATTAACATTTTGCAGATTCTGCAAGGTGTATGTAAACTTTTGACCTCATCTGTATATGTAAGATGTAAGATTCTGAAAGTGATATATTCACAGAGATTTACTCATTCCTGTGTTAAATTCAGTGCAAACCTAAGGTTTTATTTGGTTTATCTCTTGTAGGTATCTAACCACAATCCCTGTGTTTATATTTCCAGAGCATCCCAAGAACGAAGACAAATTGGTTTTAAGTACAAATCCTGAGAAAGCAAAGGACCCAGACTTGAATATCCTTGACCAGCTTTGATGCGTATTCATCCTGAAGCTGAATAAAGAGCATTGTCATGATGCTGTAAATATGCTGGTTTTTCTAAACTTGAAAACTGTACAGTTTTTGGAACGTAGCTTTTGTATGTCTTTCGTTGACTTTGTATTTATCTGTTGTCATCAATCTGTCTAGACTTAAAGATAAGGATACAGAAGTACAGTTTTACAGAAAAGAAGAAAACTAATTAGAAGTATCATAGAGTTTTGATACAGATTTTGTAACTGAATATCCAATGTGGATAATGGACATGCTGGAAATATAACTGTACTTCCAAAGGATTTTTCTTACATCCTCCAATCAGCAGAACCAAAACAACAGTATAGCATAAAGTCTGCTTTGACAATCAGATACTGCAGCCAAGAAAACATACATTTCAGGCAACTGAAATATATTTTGTTGTTGTATTTTGAGTACATGAGTGCATGTATATTTGAATATGATGTTGCTGTTGCATATTTGTTTACCATGTGTGTATTTGAGCTCCATTTTTGTGTGTATTTCCTCGTATCTTGAAACTGAATTCATCTTGAACCTGTTATCATCTTTGTTTTGGTCAAGTTCCAAATTCTGTTATAATTTAAAGCAAAAATTCAGTGCCAATACTGAGTTAAGAAACTTAGCCTAAAAGCCTCCTTAGTGCTCAATCAAACTCTCCTCACAATTTATTTGTAATCTTTACTTTTATAACTAACTTTCCCAAACCGAAACATATTTGCAGCCAGTTCTTTTAATCTCCAGTATCTGTTTCACTTTAATACAAAGAACTCAGTTGAATGACATTGAAACGGATTTATAAAATGGCTGAAACAAAAACATAGAAGCTCATGGATCTTGACATCCATTTGTTGCTCTTTGCGAATTTATGCTTAGTGTTGTAAATATTTTTACTTTAAATTTTTCATGTACAACTGTTCATGAATGTTTTGAGAAAACACAAATCTATCTTATATTTAAGATGCTGCTGTACATTTTTGTAATATGTAAAGGTTTTTTGACGTTTTTGAGAAAGTTTAAAATTTTGTTTTTAAAAGAAACTGTTTTATATCTGTTCTTTTTTTATATAAATGTTGTCACTCATTTTTGTATGATTTGTAAAATAAAATGTTCCACTAAAATGATACCATGTCATGTAGCCTTTCAGTTATGTACTCAGTTGCCATCTACGTCAAAAATAACAAGTATATGGTTTGGTTGCATGTACAGTGTGCAAAAGTCTATGCTATATGATACATAGTACAACACAGGAGTTGCATTGTATGCTTTTCTTTATTTACTCTCTGTATGGTCCACATAATAGCGGATTCAGGTCAACCTAAAGTTAAGTGTGAAAGCCTTCTGGTGTCTTGCATGTCACAAGAATCACTTGGCAGTCATACGCATGACGTGTTTGACCATGTTCCCGATGCCATCAAAGATGTAATGGTAGTGATAGTCAGTCTCCCACATGAAGGTTGGAGTGCTGATCACCTTGTTTTTCTCATCCACATAGGCCTCGTGAGATTGGCAGTTAAGGGAAAAATCATGTTTTCATGACATCAAGTTGACTTATGCTTAAAGATGCAGTGACTTCTTGCTTAATTTAAAGGCACACTTTAAGTTTTACACTTAAAAACAAATAGTACGTTTGGGAAATATGTTAAAAAACAATGTGAAAGGATATGTAAGGTTCACGAGTGTTGTGACGGGCCCCCATGCTCTTAACCGCCTGCACCATGTTGGTGTTGGGCCAACGGCCCCAGCGGCTGCTCTCGTCACGTTCGTAACCCATCGTGACTTCCAGATTGGGCAGGACTCTGCAAGCCAGGAGAGGAGCCATGCTGGACAGACTGAGCCAAAGAGAGATCACAATAAAGGTCAGTTGAAAAGAAATAAAAAATTTCATTGAATCATATTTACAGACCACAATTCAAATGCTTCTATTTTACTGGACGCAACTGTAGCTACAGTAGTCGACATTTGAAGTGGATCAAAAGTTGTCCTAAAAACAAAACACTACCCGTTCTTGTCTTGACAACTTTGATGAACTTTTTTGATCCACTTCAAATGTTGACTACTGTAGTTTATGTATTTTTGCGACTTTGGAGCCCCCTATAGTTAATTGTGTGGAATTCACTGTCGTAATTACAGAGGATGAACATGCATTTGATGCTGCCGTAAAGCGATCCGCCCTTTTCGCAGAATTTCGTACCCGCTCAACAACAGACGTTTGAGGGGAAAAAACGAAGCGTTTCGCCTCATTAAAGATCAGTGTACCACCAGAACTAATTTGAAAGTGATATTTCAAGGTAAAAAACAAAGATACAGTTGCTTGATACAGCATTTGTCCCTACTAGAAAATTTATTTTTGCTGTAAAGCGGGCGCGGCCATTTGTAAATTTAAAGCGTCCGGTCTCATCCGCGTCCATTTTTAACTGTACAAAACAGCTCGTTTTGCTGCTTGATACTACAATCTTTCAATGTATTTTTAACATATTTTAATGTATTGTCTTAATTATGAACACACTGGTGTGTAGTGCAAACAGTTTTACTGTTTACTGCTCGTTGTTGTTGTTCTCATATTTCCCTATAGCGGCTAATGAACCGGAAGTCTTACCCATAGGCTTACTTCTGTGTTGAAGAATAAGGTGGTTACATAAGAAAATTGTGAATGAAAAATGTAGATGAAGCAAGAAAATCTGACTTATTTTATGCTTAACAGTTGTCACTAATTTGATTAGTGAACTAAAAACGGTGCATAATCTTAAATAGATGTCATTCACCCAACTGTATGTAGTACAAACAAGGATTAAATTCAGATTTTATAATCACAGTTTTAATATTTTAGAGTCATATACCCAATAGGCTTGCGAGCACGGTGGAAGTCCTTCATAATTCTTTCCACATCATTATTCAGCTTGCAGTCTTTGCCGTCTTTGCTGAAGGTGGACCTGCAAAAGTCAGCAGAAAGGCAGTGTTAACACAAATTTTTTCCTTGTTAATAGTTGTTTTCTTAAACATGACATATGAGGAAAAGAAATGGAGAATGAAAAGTAACTTTCTCGGTTCAGATCTTGTAAAGGTGCTGAGGTGTAATTGGGCTATCTGCAACCGGATTGGGCTCAGACGTGGATTAGTCTCATCCATCGCCTTTATTTCCACTTAGACTTAACCGATTGTTTGCTAATAGTGAAACATGATAAGAGGATTTTCGCTCCAGGAATAGAGATAGATCTGGGGTGACTAATAGTAAAAAGGCCAATCCGCACATAATCTGAGTGTCATCAAAGTTTAAGCATGTTTAGATGGATTTCATAATGACTCTTGATAGTCTATACGTGCATACGTGCCTGTCAGGATAATGCATTTCTTTTCAATAACATTTATATTTGCACTAGTGTTCATCAGTTAAACGACGCTCTCTCACAGGTTCTTGACTATTCCGTGGCCTCCAGGGAAGATGACAGCATCAAAGCTGTTGACGTCCAGTTTGGACAGATCGTTCATCTGCATCACGCCCTGACCGTGGCTGAATCGTGCAGACTCCATCATCATGTTCCTGCAGAGAGAGAACAGTTTGGTATCAGATGGATGTGGTACATTTTGGTTGTTATATTTCTGCAAGATGAGTGAGATAGGCTGAATGGGAATACGAAAGGTTGTATAATTAGTATATTTAATGTTATATTTCATTTTAATGATGTCTACCTGTTGTCACTTGAAGATGGCTGCATCCTCATGTGGTCCATGACGTGCATTTGCTGCTGGTTTGGGGCAAAGATCTGGAAGCGGGCTCCATTACGGCTCAAGTGGTACATGGTGCTTTAAAGAGACATGGCATTATTTATTAATTCCATTTTTCTAGGAAAAATGGTCAGTTACAACATTTAGCTGTGCAAATATTTCTAAGCTCATGTGCTAAACTAATTCATTTCAGCTCAAATACATATTTATTACTTGTTTGTTTGTTTTTTTAATCTGTTTATTTGGCAAGTAGTCTTGTACTAAGGATCATGTGCAGGCATCCAGTCATTATCTCTAAATAAACCCTTGATGACCCTGTCAGAGTTTATTTTGTGATAATGACCGGGTAACTATACATTATCCCTTACATAATATCCCTAACAGGTTATAAAGATAAAAGAGTATTCGGCTATTGACACTACTGTTGCTTTTTAATGATGCTACTGCAAGACGAATGCTACACTGCAAATATTTAGTTAGTTAGTTAGTTAGTTAGTTGAATTCTTGCTTTTGCAAAAGTGTATAAGATACTTTCATGAAATGTATCTTGGATCTATTTTTTACCTCATACGCAAATAGTATTTTCTTGATTTAGTCAGAAATGTAACAAACTTTGTGGATTCATATAAGCTTAAAACTACAAAACTCAATTTGCCAGTAGAATAGGAAAATTGAATGTAATTAAAGTCTTATTTGACACAATTTAGCATTTAAAGTACATGTGGTAACACTTTGTAATATGCTTTATTTGTTAATGTTAGTTAACTACTAACAATACTTCTACAGCATTCATTAATCTTATTCAGTGTTAATCTCAACATTTACTGCTACTTTTTTAACATTTAAGAACTTGTATCTGAATTAGTTAATGCCTTGAAAACTAACATTTAACAAAGATTAATAAATGCTGTCTAGTTTTTTAACAAATCAGACCTTATTGTAAAGAGTTACTATAAGTGTAGCTTGCTTTAAATATGCTTCTACTGATAAACAACCAAAATAATGAGTAAGGAATGATATTTTGAAATGCACACTGCTGTATACTTACTACGCAGCCTCATGGATGTCAGTTCCATCCCACCAACCGCAGCCTGAGAAAACCTTCAAAAGCAGATGTGGTTACATATTCAGAACCAAACAAGAAATTCAACTGTACACCCATCATTTTTAACCTGCCAGTTTATATGTGACCATGGACCAGTCATAAAGGGTCAATTTTATGAAATTGAGATTTGTACATCATCTGACTATTTGAACTATTTGAAAATCTGGAATCTGAGGGTGCAAAAAAATCAAAATATTGAGAAAATCACCTTCAAGGTTGTCCAAATGAAGTTCTTAGCAATGCATATTACTCATCTAAAAATTAAGTTTCGATATAATTACGGTAGGAAATGTACAAAATATCTTCATGGTACATGATCTTTACTGAATATCCTAATGATTTTTGGCATAAAAGAAAAATCAATCATTTTGACCCATACAGTGTATTTTTGGCTATTACTACAAATATAACCCGTGCTACTTAAGACTGGTTTGTGGTCCAGGGTCACATATGTGTGCATAGCATCCAGTGTTCTTACCACAGCGATGTTGGTGTTGCCCCAGTTGCCCCAGTCTCCCCCATGATGCATCAGGCAGGCGGGTTGGCGCATCAGCATGGCCGCGGCCTGCTTGGCGAGGTGTGCCCGTGATGCCAACATGATGCTGAGTTTACAACACAGAGATCAAGCGGTAGAGAGGCGTGCAGACTGAACTCGACGTGTCCAATCCTGCAGCAGAGGAAGCTCGGCTCTTTTATACTAATGTTGCATGTGAGACGTCACTCTGTAAGCTACGTTTCTGAGAAGATAAGGTACTTTGTCTGAGCATCCCTTTTCCTTTCTTCATTGCTTATCTAATAATACCTTCCTCAGTTATCTTATTACCTTAAGTCATTTGGTCAACACCCGGCCGTTGATGCTTTGCCGGGGCTGCGGCCATTTACCTGCATTTACCTCCTTAAACAGACTGTCTGTCTGACCCGTCTGACCTGTCGCCTCGCTCGCAGCTCTGCGGGTGTTTAATTGTTAATGATAAATTGCGTAGTTGGCCAAACTCTTGAACATGTATAACTGTAATAAATAAATAAAAAATAAAATAAAATAGACTTTTGCAAGTAATATAATCTGCGTGTATGAAATATTTGTTTTTTTATTTCATTTTTATTTTTTCCATGTACAAGAATCAGTCATAAGGGTCCATTTTTTTTAAAACGGAGATTTATACATCATCTGAAAGCATTGATGTATAGTTTGTTAGAATAGGACAATATTTTAAAATCTAGAATCTGAGGGTGCAAAAAAAAATAAAAAATATTGAGAAAATCACCTTTAAAGTTGTCCAAATGAAGTTTTTAGCAATGTATATTACTAATTAAAAATTAAGTTTTGATATATTTACGGTAGGAAATTTACAAAATATCTTCATGAAACGAATCTTAATATCCTAATAATAATTTTTGGCATAAAAGAAAAATCTTTAATTTTGACCCCATACAATGTATTGTTGGCTATTGCTTCAAATATACCTATGCTACTTATTTAATTTATTCATGCTATTTATTTGTAATTTATTTATTATTTATAATTTAGGGTCCACACTGAAAATCTTCAGCCGCAAACCTTTTAGACAAAAAATAAAAGAAAAGGTATGACAAAAATGAAATATAAAATATGTATAAAATGTTATTTTTTATATTATTTATTTATTTACTTGCACAAGAGTTTAGGCAATTTCACAGTTTATTTTACATATACATAAAAATATACATACATTATTGTACATAATAATATAATGTACAAAATGTTATTTATTATTTTGTTTTTTATTTTATTCATTTTTTTTTTTTTTTTTTACTTACAAGAGTAGGCAATTTCACAATTATATATATATATATATATATATATATATATATATATATATATATATATATAGTAGTCAACGTTTGAAGTGGATCAAAACTTTTCATCGAAGTTGTCCTAAAACCAAAACAATATTCATTCTTGTCTTGGGACAACTTTGATTAACTTTTTTGATCCACTTCAAATGTTGACTACTGTGTATATATATATATAAAACGTGAAAAGGTTTTAACAGTTTTTCTTTTTCTTTTGTATTTTAGTTAAAGTTTTAATAATTTTGTTGTGTTTTATTTTTTTTTTTGTTTTTGTTTTTTTGTTTGTTTTGTATTTTAATGTATTTTTTTATTCATTTTTATTCCGGTTGTAGTTATGCCTTGGCTAGTAGTTTTTTTTGTTGTTGTTGTTGTTGTTTTTTTCAGTGAACAATTTTATTTCAAGAAACTAAATTTTTTATGGTTTTTAATTTTATATTAACCCTTTGTTGTATTGCCTAAAAACTGCCACATCATCATAAAAGTCAATAAATGACTGACATTAACATCTATTGATGCATAAACAATTAAAACTTTACCAGCAATGTGTTACTGAAATGTACTATTGGGTAAACTGAATTAGAGAAATGTGTTGCTGTTTGAGGCATCTAGAGCATCTGATTGAATTGAATTGAATGAGATAGTGGCCGCTAAAACCCATTACTTAATAAGGCTCTTAAACACAGTAATACTATGTGGTGTCTGCTGGAGGCCCGGGCATTGATCCAATGGGTTGTAGTCGTCAGCTAGAGATCCAACAGGACACACTATAAAACCTTCTCAACGGCCAGATTACACTAGTCCACTACACATGAAACTTACTGAGCCTTAGTAAAGAAATAAACACTTTCAAGTCACTGCATGAGTCCAGGATTAACAAGAACTGTGCAAAAAAAAAAAAAGATAATGTAATAAATGTTGCTGGTGTGTTTATTTAAAGAGAATTACAGGATTAACAAGAATTTAAACTGCTTTATCAAACTCAAATCAACCGAAAACCTTTAGAAACCTTTAGGGAAATTCACACGCCAGTGTATCTTATCAAATCAAGATTTGATAGTAGATGTTTTATGTATATATTGTGCCTGTCTTAGCGTTTACAGATCTTCCTGTTGAAGGACGGGCAGCTTAGCGCTCGTCTCATCTTTGACATTTGGCTGCTTCTCTGGAAAGATTCTTATTTAGTTCATTAGGGAATCAAACGTGATCAACAGCCATTCACTCATGTCTCTGTGGTGAATAAGTAATACATATTTTTGACCTTCCTTCAGCTTATAGAGAGACTGACTGAGATGTTTAAGCCTTTTTGTAAGGTAAAAAAAGGCTGAACTGTAAGACCTTCTAATTAGCAGACACGATGGCACAATGACAGAAGTGGGACAGCATAACCTTCACTGCAGAGGAGGGTTAAGAGTTCACAGCTCTCCTGAGACGCATTCTGTGCACATCCTGTGCTCTCCTCTGCCGCTCTGACATGGTGCTGCTGAGACTGCGTTTGATGGCTGGGAGAAGCACAGTTTCTCCTTTACCGGCGTGATTCGGGATCCTGGGGTGAAATGATCAAAAATTATTTTAGAATTAGGGGTTGCCTGTGGTATCCTATGATAGTGATAATAATAGAAAATCAGCCTACTGTTTCTTTGGCAGTGGTTTGAGAGGTAGTTTTGGAAAATGCTCAAAAGCTTCACCCCTAAAAAAGAATCATATGTTTAAATGTGCAAATAAAGTGCCAATGATTTTACAGACTGATTCTGAATAGGCAAATGGAATATATGATATAATTAAATAATAAAGAAGTCTATTATTTATAGTCACAAAAAATGTACACTAAATATACACTACCTGTCAAAAAATGTTCATGTTTTTTAAGACTTTTCAGCTTTTTCTGCATTTATTTGATCCAAAGTACAGCAAAATATTTTTACTATTTAAAATAACTGTTTTCTATTTGAATATATTTTAAAATGCAATTTATTCCTGTGACCAAAGCTACATTTTCAGCATCATTACTCCAGTCTTCAGTGTCACATGATTCTCAGAAATCATTCTGTATTCTACATATAATATGCTGATTTGCTGCTCAAGAAACATTTATTAAACATTTAAACCAGCACATTTTTTCGGGGTTCTTTGATGAATAGAAAGATCTAAAGATTAGCATTTATCTGGAATTATAGAAGTTAATACTTTTATTTAGCAAGGATACTTTAAATTGATCAAAAGTGATGATAAAGACATTTATAATGTTACAAAAGATTTCTATTTCAGATAAATGCTGCTCTTCTGATCTCTGTATTTGTCAAAGAAATCAGAAAAAAATCTACTCAGCTGTTTACAACATAATAAAAATGTTTTTTGTTTTTTTTTGAGCAGCAAATCTGAATATTAGAATGATTTCTGAAGGATCATGTGACTGGAGTAATGATGCTAACAATTCAGCTTTGAAAACACAGGAATAAATTACATTTTAAAATATATTCAAATAGAAAACAGTTATTTTAAATAGTAAAAATATTTCAAAATTTTACTGTTTTTGCTGTACTTTGGATCAAATAAATGTAGAGCAGAAGAGACTTAAAATCCCCCCCCCCCCCCCAAAAAAAAAAAAAAATTCATGGTATTACATTATTTATTTTAATGACAATCCTGTTTCCTGTTTTTAAAATTATTATTAATAAATTCATAGTCTGCATTATGTATCCTTCCAATTCCCAAAACTTAAATTACTTGTAATTACTATAAAAATATATTATATTACACCTTACGTACATACATGTATATAATTTAATAACTAAATGTGTGTGTGTGTGTGTATATATATATATACACTACCGTTCAAAAGTTTAGGGTCAGTACATTTTTATTGTTTCTTTTTTTTTTTTTTTTTTTAAGAAATTAATACTTTTATTCACCAAGGATGTATTAAGTTAATAATTAAAAGTTTATTAAAAGTTAATAATAAATAATTTACATTGTTATAAAATATTTCTATTTTGAATAAACACTGTACTTTTTAAACTTGTTATTCATGAAAGAATCCTGAAAAAAAAAATTACAGGTTCCAAAAAATATCTGGCAGCACAACTGTTGATATTATCCAACATTGATCATTCTTATAATAAATCCGCATATTAGAATGATTTCTGAAGGATCATGTGACACTTAAGACTGGAGTAACAGCTGATAAAAATTCAGCTTTTCATCACAGGAATAAATTCTATTTTAAAGTATGTTAAAATAAAAAACATTATTTTATATTGTAAAAACATTTTGCAATATTACTGTTTTTTTTCTATATTTTTAATCAAATAAATGCAGCCTTGATGAGCATAAGAGACTACTTTAAAGACTATTACAAGTCTTACTGACCCCAAACTTTTGAACGGTAGTGTATATATATAAATAATTCATTTAAAATAAATGTAAAATAAATACATTTTAACTGAGAAAATGAGATTTCTTTTTATGAGATTTTAATTAGATTTAATGAGATGAAAATATAGTTTCTTTTCCACCTTATTTTTCCTTTAAGAGTGGGCGCAGCTATTTGTAAATTTTATGGTTCTGGCTTCAGGTCTCATCGTGTCCAGCTATTTTTATCCATACAAAACAGCTCATTTTGCTGCTTAATATTGCAAATTGGTGTGTCTTACCATATTATTTTAATGTATTATCTTAACTGTGAACACACTTCGTGTTATTTCCCTATAGCGGCCAATGAACCGGAAGTCTCACACATAGCTTTACTTCCACATTGAAGAATAAGGTGGATTCCTTTCTTTTGATTTCTGTGTAAAATATGACCATGATATTTCTTCACTGTCTTCATGAGATTGACTCAATAACCTGCTGTTGTCACAGAGCGAGGCTCTTGCGAGAGAGAAAACTTCAGCGGCTGTTCTGTTTTTGGAGGTGATTTCTCTGAGGAGCGTCTTGATCCGCAGCAGCTGAGTAAGAAAACATGAGTGTCAAGTATGAATATATGAATCAGAACAGACATGATGAAACGCTGCTGACCTCCTGATACTGTGCGGTGTTGGCGTGATAAAGCTGCCGGATGATGAGCTCGCACTCCTTCAGTGTCGGGGTGCGGGGTTGCTGGGATGGACTGCAGGTGATCCTGAGAGGCAGCAGAGATGTGACTGCACCTCCTCCTCCCACCTCGGACGCCTCCTCTGAGCTGGAGTGGGTGACAGCAGGAGGACGTGATTTAATTGGTTAAGTGAGGTCAGTTAATCAGAGATGCTAACTCAGGGGTTACAGAGATTTGCATGCACCTGATGAATCCACACTGGGAATTCTTCTCAGCTGAACCGCCGCTACTGGATTTTGAGGAATTACTGTTGGACCATATGGACTCTGTGTGGAGCACACCAGGGTAATTAGAGTCAACTACAACTACAGTTAAAACCAGAAAGAAAATCTGTTACTTAAACATTATCTGAATTCAATTAATATATTTAAAAGGTTTCTTATTTCAGCCAGTGGCCAAGGCAACATTTCATTTCATTTATATTCATATAATTTATATTATATATATATAAATATATTTAATATATAAACATCATTTTTTTCTTGAACATATACATAATAAATATACACAGTACACACACACACATAGATATTATGTACACAAAAACTTTTATTTTGGATGCGATTAATCATGATTAATAGTTGCCCAGCACTAAAAATGAGAAGAGAACACAACAAAATTACTAAAACTTTAACATTAAAGTGAAACAAAATATAAAAAACTAATTTAAAATATGAATAAAAAATTACAAAAGTCATAATAATATTAAAAGTATGTCTGCATATTTAAAAACGAGTAAAAATGACAAAAACACAACAAAATTATTCAAACTTTAATTTAAATTCAAATATACAAATTATTTAAAATATTAATAAAAACTACTAAAGTATCTCAGTAATACTAAAACTAATAAAAATAAAATCTACATATTTAAAAATTAATAAAAATGACAAAACCTCAACAAAATTACTAAAACTATTTTTAAATATTAATAAAAACTCTTTAGGATTCTCAATAATACTAAACTAAATAAAATTATATCTACTATATATATTATATCTATTTAAAGACTAATAAAAATGACAAAAACACAAAATTATTAAAACTTTGCAATTAAAACAAAATATAAAACAATAATTTTAAATATGAATAAAAACTATTAAAAGTATCTCAATAATGCTACATATTTAAAATGAATAAGAATGACAAAATGCACAACAAAATTACTAAAACACTGATTAAAATGAAAACAAAATATTAAAAAACGAATTTAAAATATTAAAACTATTAAAGTATCTCAGTAATACTAAAATAAATAAAAATGACAAACACAACAAATTACAAAAACTTTAATTAAAATGAAAACTAAATATTTAAAATATCAATAAAAACTATTAAAGTATCTCAATAGTACTAAAATGAATAGAAATGATATCAACATATTTAAAAACTAATAAAGATGACAAAAATAACTAAATTACTAAAACTTTAACTAGATTTGAAAATATAAATATAAAATAAAAACCAATTCAAAGTAATAATACATATAAAAACATCTCAATAATACTAAATTAATACAAATTATTCAAAAAGACACAACTTTAAAATTAAATCAGAAAATATAAAAATAATACATTCAGAATAATAAAATCTTTAAAGGTATCTCAATAATAGTAAAATAGCACTAGATGACATTAATCTTTCCAAGTGTCTTTCTAAAGCAAATTCTGCATCATTACATGAGTATATTATGAATATAATTATGAAAAATTAGGCTTGATAAAACATAACCTACCTTTTGAAGAATTTTCATGTTCCATAATCAACTGATACTGTAATTCTGTAAAAGAAGAAGTAAATATGCAAGTGTGAAAATAATATTCAAGTGTGTATTTAAAAAGAAAAAAAAAAATTCTATTTTTGTGACTGAACTATGACAATATTTAATCAGTTAAACTAGGTTATGGATGTAATGCAAACAAATGTTAAAATGTACTTTAAATTACTTTTAAATATTTGCTTTTAATTAACATGTCAGCCAATTTGCATCCTCATTACATCTTATTTGACATCTAACATGTTAATTGGCTGTCTAAAATGTTAAAAAATACATTCTACCTAGATTTGTCATTTAAAATTGAAACTAAAATATCACATCAATAATATTTATAAATATATTGTTCCTCAATTAGGTTTCAGCTCCCATTTCCCCCTTTAAAATGGTTTGCTCTTTCATTCATCATGTTTGAGGAAGTGACATCATCAGCAACCTTCTGACCACATGCTTCAAACTGAAGTAAGTTTGTTTTACAGTCTTTATTAGTTTTTACCTTGGTGTTTTAGACCCTAAGTGGTAAAATGTGATTTTTTGAGAAGTTCAGCAGACTTCTCAAATGAAATCATGACAAAAAACTTAAAAAAAAAAAAGTTAAAACAGCACCATTTACTAAGGACTGTAGAGCAGCACACCTTTATTAACACGCTTCAGATCTTCAATTTCTACATGCAGTCTCTCCAGTGTGTCTTTATGCTGCTGTTGGAGGAACAGAATATCTTTTTCCAGAGAGGCAACACGTGTGCTGTGTGCATCTATCCTGGGCTGAGCAGCTGCTTTTGGGCCCTTGATGTCCACAGGTGGAGATCTGACCACTGAGTCACTGGACAGAAGCCTGGGGTATCTCACCCGGTCCAGATCTCGAACCCTGGTCCAGCTGGGCAGGTTTCGCAGGGGTGGCAGATTACTGGTGGACATGATGCTACTGGGATGAATATTAGATTAATAACTCATTGATCTTTCACACATACTCTCTATTTACAGTTGAAGTCAAAAGTTTACATAGACTTTGCAAAATCTGCAAAATGTTAATTATTTTACCAAAATAAGAGGGATCATACAAAATGCATGTTATTTTTTATTCAGTACTGACCTGAATAAGATATTTCACATAAAAGACGTTTACATATAGTCCACAAGAGAAAATAATAGTTGAATTTATAAAAATGACCCTGTTCAAAAGTTTACATATGCTTGATTCTTAATACTGTGTTGTTACCTGAATGATAGTGATAGTTGTTCATGAATCTCTTGTTTGTCCTGAACAGTTAAACTGGCCACTGTTTTTCAGAAAAATCCTTCAGGTCCCACAAATTTTGTGGTTTTTCAGCATTTTTTTGTGTGGTTGAACCCTTTCCAACAATCACTGTGTGATTTTGAGATTTATCTTTTTTTACACTGAGGACAACTGAGGGACTCATGCAACTATTACAGAAGGTTCAAATGCTTACTGACGCTCCAGAAGCATTAAGAGCTGGGGGGTGAAAACTTTTGAATGTTAATATCAGGGTAAATTTCACTTATTTTGTCTTCTAGGAAACAAGTAAGTATCTTCTGTAACTTCTGAAGGGCAGTACTAAATGAAAAAAATATGATATTTAGGCAAAATGAGAAAAATTTACACATCTTCATCCTGTTCAAAAGTTTTCACCCCCGGCTCTTAATGCATGGTTTTTCCTTCTGGAGAGTCAGTGAGCGTTTGAACCTTCTGTAATAGTTGCACATGAGTCCCTCAGTTGTCCTTAGTGTAAAAAGATCATCAAAATCATACATTTATTGTTGGAAAGGGTTCAAATACACAAAAATGCTGAAAAAACAGAATTTGTGGGACCTAAAGGATTTTTCTGAAGAACAGCGGGCTGTTTAACTATTCAGGACAAACAAAAAAAACGACTATCACTAAACAAAAATATAACACACCTGTGGATCATTCAGGTAAGAACACAGTATTAAGAATCAAGTGTATGTAAACTTAACGGGGTTATTTTTATAAATTCAACTATTATTTTCTCTTGTGGACTACATGTAAAATGTCTTTTATGTGAAATATCTTATTCAGGTCAGTACTAAATAAATAATAACATGCATTTTGTATGATCCCTCTTGTTTTGGTAAAATAATTAACATTTTGCAGATTCTGCAAGGTGTAACGTTATGTAAACTTTTGACTTAAACTGTATAAACTATATAAATATGGACCTTGTATGAGGCAAAGATCAATCCATAAACATCTACACGGCACATTTTAAAGCTAAAAAACGTTATATGTTCATTTCATCGCAAAAAATATGCTATAGAAGTCACCTTTTTTTAAAATGTATTTGTATAATACGAGTCTGGCCTCATTTACATACAACATACCTCATTTCCATAATCGATTTTTCCACAGCTTTCGTCATCCATCACTTCGCGGCTAATACATACTACACATTCGATCAAATGAAGCCCATTTATATGAATAATTGAGCAAATTGAAAACATTTAAACGAGTATTTCTTCAAATGAATGCCATTTATCCTCGCTTCAGCTGAAGTGCCGGTGCGGTTTCGCTTCCTGGATGAATCAAACGTTGCTATGGCTACCACGGCTCACGCGGCTCACGCATCGATTTCGACGTGCCGACGCATTGAGGAAACACATGCACGCACACGTTATTTAGAACTTTTTTTTTATTTTCCATGTCAGTAAACGTATTTCAAATGAAACAGAAAGGAAACGTGAAATAATCTAGAACACAAAACCACCGGATTACTACAAAAACAACCAAAAGTGAACAGCATGTGTGAAATCTGAACATTTACAGTCCATTTATGCAACACAAGTGCAGTATCAAATGTCATGCAGTGATTTTATCAAAAATAATCAGACCAGAGCAAAAGCCAAACGAGTGAATCGTTGATACAATCATAATCGAATGTGTTAAGACTCGTTCATCGTTCACACTGTTACTATCAAAACACAGCAAACACAATTTCACTAAAAAACAAAACAAAAATCCAATTAATATAGAACACACTCACAAGGTGATGTTGGCAAACCTGAAAGCCTCCAAATTACAGGTACATAAAATATTCACTTTCTAGTTTCTTTGAGATTCTGTTTCAACCGGAGAATAAATAATAAATAATTTGTCCATCCATCTTGGGCTATATGTGCGTTAAAGTGACATTAGAATAACTGATTAAAAATTTCGTTTTAAAATGCAATGGGGTGAATCCAGATATGTGGATATGGCAGCATCTGTGTACTATTGATTAATAAAAATAAATAAAAGTATACTTTGATAGCACGAAAGGAGAAAAATGAAAGGAAACAGAGACTGATTGAAAAATAGGAACATGAATCAAAAGTGCAGCTCAACATTTTAAATGGAAAACATGATAAACCTGCAATGAATCCTTTGGATAAACAAAAATAAGACTAATTCCCCACAGTTTAGTGTGCCAACGAAATTGCCAGTAAATGCATCTCCCACAAGCGTAATGCTGAGATGCTCAGCAGTCTTTAATCAACAACAAAGCGTGCCAAAAAAACTCTGTTTTCTAAATCTGTGTGGGCTTTTATTGCCGGATACATGCAAACTACTGCAAGATGAATTTGAATGGAATTCTACAAGCAATGCCATAATTATTCTCTTTGATTTACTCCATGCACTCAAGCTCTGCCAAAGTAAAATATTCATTTAAATGTGTGCATGGGCATTCTGCATGGTCTGGAATACTGAATATATATTCGTTTTTGATGGCGCACCTAAAATCTGAACATTGTTTCTTTATCTGAAGGCCAAAGGCGTGGCGTTGGGCAGGGAACATGTGGGGAGATAGCAGTTGGCGATCAAGGTGTGTAGGCCGGTGGAGGCTGGAATTGGTTGGCAATGTCGTAGTCGACTGGGTATGTTTCACTGCTCTCCTCCATCTCTGAGAGGAGCTCCAGGGCTTGCTCCTCTTCCTCGGTGGGGTAATGGCGGAGCAGGTTGGCAGCCGTGGCTAAAATAGAGGCACCGCCTGCGCCGGCCACCAGGTAGAAGCTGATGGCAAAAGTGACGTAGATGAGCGAGCCGTGGTACTTCTTGTGCTGCTGCTGCAGGGACAAAATCAGTTCAGAGGCCCAGTAGCAGAAGCCGATCACTGTGGCACACTGGAGCACTGCAATACAGACAGTCATAAAGACATTAATGGAACAGTTCACCTCAAAAAAATGAATGGTGTGCTGAAAATCCTTTACATAAGATGGTGCTCCTGTCAAAAATTGCTTGTATATCTCTCATTATTCTATTATCATCAAATCTTTTTTTTTTTCAATTGGCACAAGTTATTTCTTCTTGTAACTGCTAGGCCTCACTGATCTGAGTTCATGCACCTCAGTTTTTGAGTGAAAAACCATTATTGTGCATAATTTTGGCAGTGTTCACTCAAAAACTGAGGTGCAAAAGCTCAGATCAATGAGGCCTATAATCAAACAGTTTCAAAAAGAAAAGGAAAATGTATTAACAATTGAAGAAGTTGACAAAAAGTCTGAATCCAAGGTTTGGTAATATATATATATAGCACAATGAGAAATTTATAAGCAATTTTTTGTAGGTTGGTCAATTCTGATTGGGAACACCATAAGTGTGACAAGATCAGGAAAGAACAAATCTTTAAAAGTTGTTAAAAAGTTGTTATACCCTATGTGAGCAAAGTCAGTAAATTTTAGTCCTTTGTGACATTAATTAATATTTTACAGGAAAAGAAAATC
Source organism: Cirrhinus mrigala (assembly GCA_036247105.1). Taxonomy (NCBI): domain Eukaryota; kingdom Metazoa; phylum Chordata; class Actinopteri; order Cypriniformes; family Cyprinidae; genus Cirrhinus; species Cirrhinus mrigala. The sequence continues at coordinate 34,721,948 of CM070014.1, forward strand.
CACCCTCCATATGTGACCCTGGACCACAAAGCCAGTTATAAGGGTGAATTTTTTGAAATTGAGATTTATACATCATCTGAAAGCTGAATAAATAGCCTTTTCATTGATGTATGATTTGTTAGGATATGACAACATTTGGATGCAACTATATGAAAATCTGGAATCTGAGGATGCAAAAAAAAAAAAAAAAAAAAAAAAAATCGCCTTTAAAGTTGTCCAAATTAAGTTCTTAGCAATGCACATTGTTAATCAAAAATTAAGTTTTGATATATTTACGGTAGGACATTTACAAAATATCTTCATGGAACATGATCTTCACTTAATATCCTAATGATTTTTGGCATTACAAAAAAAAAAAAAAAAAAAAAAAAAAAAATCGATAATTTTGACCCATACAATGTATTTTTGGCTATTGCTACAAATATACCCGTGCTACTTAAGACTGGTTTTGTGGTCCAGGGTCACATATGTGATGTGCTTTAATATATGTGTGTTGATTATTAAATCTGAAAATTAAATCTATTCATAATATAAAGCAATTGCATCTCTTCACAAGACTTGTATTAAACCACTCAATTTATATGGATCCATTTTATGATGCATTTATGACCTTTTTGGATCTTTTAACTTTTGGTGACCAGGAATTTCAGTGGAGGAACAGAAACCTCTCAGGTTTAATTACAGGTCACATATCATGAAAATCTGACTTTTTCCATGTATAAGTGCTATTATCAGGTCCCCGGTGCATCTACCAACCCAGAAAATGTGAAAAAGAACAACCCAGTAAATTTTTTTGGTAAGCCTTTCTCTGCAATCTTGTGAAAAAACGAGCCGCTCAGATTTCGCTCACCCCGTAACATAGAAAGGGATTCTTATTATAATATTACCGCCCCTTAATCTGCACGTTTCCATCCACAAATGGTGTACTAGTTCTAATGCCATGGCAAAAGTTTGAGCAAAGCATGCTAACTGTTCTGTCATTGGCTGCACAGACGTGCACAGAACACTATTTAGAGTCCCAGACTCAGAGGAGACAAGAGAGCAGTGGATTTATTTACTGTATATTACGCAGCTGCCACACAGATCTAATATAAACATGGAATTTCTTTCCCAGCTGTTTACCTACATAGACATAACCGACTGTTTTTGTGTATTTGACAGTTTAAGCACAATAAGAAATTAAAGAGAACTTCGTTTAGTACTCAAATGCCATGTGACAGCCACTTTCTGTGTGCGTGCTTCGGATGTGTGCACTCAGAAAACCGCATATCAGAAGTTTAAACTCATATGGTTTAAAACGCATGATTTTAGTGCGACAGACATGATAATAAAAACCAAACATATGTTTTTAGCAGAGTATCCGAGTCAAGAACTGTAATGGCACAGCTCTATTCCTGAAAAGGGGGTGGGGAGCAGCAGCTCATTTGCATTTAAAGAGAAATGCACAAACACAGCGTGTTTCTGCTTCCACTCAAAATAGGCATTTTTAAAATTATATAATAAATGATCTGTGGGGTATTTTAAGCTGAAACTTCACAGACACATTCTGGGGACACCTGAAAGGGGATCTTATCATGTTATATTACATATTCTAAAAAGGAGCATAATAGGTCTCCTTTAACAATTGTCTAACAATTTGGAACTACATGAGGGTAAATGATACCAGAATTTTCATTTTTAGACGAACTATACATTTAACACTATAGAAAATAACTATTTATATTAAAAACGGAATCCTTCATGAATTCGTACCTGTGAGGATGTGAGCGAAAGCATATCTGCGTGTGATCTTGAGGGCTGGGTGTTTTGGTCCAAAGACATCCAACAGAAATGCGGTGAGGCTGCACAGAATGCCCAAGAAACAGAACGCAGCAATGACCCGCAAGAGCAAAATGGACTGAGAGTTGATGCAGTAATCTGTGAGAGGGAATGAACAAAACAGTTTAGCATTAAAAATGCAAGTAGAATCGAGTAGAAGTTTTTACTTCAAAATGTAATCTACGGTTTTTGTTTTTTGAACAGTAATTCAGTATATTAGAATAATTTCTGAAGAATCTTGTGACACTGAAGACTAGAGTAATGATGCTGAAAATTCAGCTTTACATCACTGGAATAAATTACATTTTAAAATATATTCGTATACAGTCATTTGTTTTGATTTGGAATAATATATTACTATATTACTGTATTTTTGACAAACAAAAAAATCTTGTTGAGCAGAAGATACATTTTCAAAAATCTTAGGTAGTGCATCCCAGTTTGGGATACCAACCCTTGATAAGGTTGTCATCTATATATCCCAGGACATCTGCGACACCAAGCTCCTGTCTGGGACAGGTTCCTCCATGGACGCGGAGCCAGGCTGGTTCTGCCAGGGCCGTACAGAGGGCCGTGATGGAAAGCGCCCCGGGCAGCGCGGATGCTAAACTCCGCTCTGGTTGTTTGGGTAGAGCTGTTCCGCCTCTTCTCCTCCGGTTTCCAGGCGCAGCAGTTCCCGGTGGTGCATACATGTTCTTAAAAACTCCGAAAACCCTTGATTAAAACAGTAAAACTAAAATACAGCAGAGTGAGAGTGGACGGATCTCGAGTTTGATCTTTGCTGGGTGCTAGAAATAAAAAAATCAAAACAAAAAAAATTGTGTTATTGTAATCCAGAGCAAAACATGAGATTAAGTGTTTTAATTTATGGTAATTACTAAGAACTGGCTGGAACAGAAACACAACATTTGTACTAAGTTAATAAATTTACTGTGAGATTGTGTAAATTATAGATCATTAATTAGAGCAGGAAATAATAAAGAAAATAATAATATAAAAAATATATAATAATTCACATTTATGCAGTCACCAGATGTATTTATCCAAAGTGACTTATGTTTATCATTATTTTTAATAATAAAACGACTTATTTTTGTTATTAATAATAATTGAAGTACAGTAAACGATTGCTAGGAAGCCACTTATGATAATACAAGCAGATTAACCTACCTGCTTATAACCTTTATTATCATTATTATGTTAACTATTTAGTAATGACTGCTTACTGGCCAGAATAAACACACTTAATAACAAAATAATACATAAACAAAACTAAACAATCTTCCTGTTATATAACAAAAGATTAAAAGTAAATTTATATGTATATGCATTACACCTTTTACTTAAACAGTATATTTACCTTTTTGCTGTACCTGAAGCTCCTCTGTCAGTTTTTAATCAGATTTGATCATTTATGACATGAACTGGCCTTACACCTTCACAACACAAACAAAACCCTTTAAAAACCTTCTCAAAACCCACCTAAATATAAAATAACTTAGTAAAACAAATATATAACGTGTTAAGTTTCAAATGATCCCGCTGATCGCTGCTATATCGTAGACATTTTCGTGTGTTTTATTGTTGATTTCCAGTAAAAAACGTAAACAATAGTCCGTCTGCTTCCTCCATCAGACGGAGAGCTTCTCCTACCTCGGACTTCCGTTTCCTGTGTTGCCGTTTGAACCAATCAGACGCGTCCTTCAACTGACGTCATTTCTCGAACATATGCACATGCATGACGTTTATTGCGAAGAATCGAAAGTATTCTGTATATGTGATGTAAAGTAAGAATACCCCCCTCATAATGCATGTATATATGAAAAAAAAAAAAAATAAAAATAATAATAATAATAATTCAGGAATGATCATGCAGAGATTATTCTTCACTCTTATTTTACATTGCGCTGTTATATGAAAATTAAATGTAATAAATTAATACTGCAATTGAAGATGTACACATTCAGCTAAAACAAAACAAAATGTATTTAAATAAAAAAAATAAAACAAAACGAAAATCTTGAAATAAAATAATCAATAATATTAATAAAATAATTCAAATATAATAATACTACTACTACTACTACTACTACTAATAATAATAATAATGCATGTATATTCATGCAGGAATAACTCTTCACTCTTATTTTACATTGTGCTATTATATAGAAATTAAATGTAATAAACTAAAACGGACATTGAAAACATTCACTTTCAGATAAAGCAAAAAAATGTGTTTAAATAAAAAAATAAAACAAAATAAAATAAAAATTAAATAAAAAATCAATAACAATAATAAAATATTTAAAATATAATTACAATAAATAAATAATAGTGCATGTATATTCATGCCGAAATAACTCTTCATTCTTATTTTACATTGTGCTATTATATAAAAATTAAATGTAATAAATTAAAACTGACATTGAAGACGTACGTTTCAGTTAAAATAAAACAAAACGTATTTAAATAACACTAAAGAATACTGAAATAAAAGAATTAATAACATTAATAAAATAATTAAAATATTATTACAAAAAAATAACAACAACAATAATAATGCATGTATGTTTACGCAGAGATAAATCTTCACTCGTATTAAACATATATGCTATTATATGAAAATGAAATGTAATAAATTAAAACTGACAATGAAGACGTATGCTTTCAGCTACAACAAAACAAAATGTATTTAAATAAAAAATAAAACAAAACAAAAAATCTTAAAATAAAAGAATCAATAATATTAATAAAATAATTCAAATATAATAATAATAATAATAATAATAATAATAATAACAATAATGCATGTATATTCATGCAGAAATAACTCTTCACTCTTATTTTACATTGTGCTATTATATAGAAATTAAATGTAACAAACTAAAACGGACATTGAAAACATTCACTTTCAGCTAAAGCAAAAAAAAAATGTTTAAATAAAAAAATAAAACAAAATAAAATAAAAAATAATTAAATAAAAAAAACAATAACAATAATAAATAAAAAATTAAATTAAAATATAATTACAATAAATAAATAAATAAATAAATAATAATGCATGTATATTCATGCCGAAATAACTCTAAATGTAATAACTTTAAATGTAATAAATTAAAACTGACATTGAAGATGTACGTTTTCAGCTAAAACAAAACAAAATGTATTTAAATAAAAATCAAAAATCAAAAATTTTGAAATAAAAGAATCAATAACATTAATAAAATAATTAAAATATTATTACAAAAAAATAATAATAACAACAATAATAATAATGCATGTATGTTCACGCAGAGATAAATCTTTACTCTCATTTTACATTGTGCTATAATATGAAAATTAAATGTAATAAATTAAAACTGACATTGGAGATGTATGCTTTCAGTTAAAAAAAAACGTATTTAAATAAAAAATAAAATGAAACAAAATAAAAAATATTGAAATAAAAGAATCAATAACGTTAATAAAATAATTAAAATATTATTACAAAAATAAATAATAATAATAATGTATGTATGTTCATGCAGAGATAAACCTTCACTCTTATTTTACATTGCACTATTATATAAAAATTAAATGTAATAAAGTAAAACTGACATTGAAGATGTACACATTCAGTTAAATAAAAAAAAAATTAAACAAAACCAAAACAAAACAAAATAAAAAAATATTGAAATAAAAGAATCAATAACATTAATAAAATAATTAAAATATAATTACAAAACAAAATTAAATTAAATTAAAAAATAACAGCTCTCACTATATTTGAAAGTGTTTAACGTCAGCCATTAATAATTAATAATTAAATAAAAGTTTACACATAAAATATAATTTTAAAGTAAATATACAGTTTAAAATAATTACATGAATACATTTTACATTTAAAATATTTTTTTATCATTCCCTACGTTCATGATCACTTTCGCTACAGTCCTGATGGAGGCGCTACTGCCGTGTATTTGTATCAACAGGAAAACACTGAAGCACAAAACAGGAAGTGGGAAGCCGCTGATAAACAGCAGTCTTGAAGTTGTGTGACATTTGACAGAGAATAGTGTAGTTGAAGGGGGAAGATTTGCATATCATATAATCAAAAATATCATTCAGTTATATGAAATGAAAGGCGCGTTGGAGCTTCTGCAGAGGGTGAGCGCGCACCCGGACGCGCGGTGCTGGTTCGTCGCATGGAACCCGGCGGGCACATTGCTTGCGTCCTGTGGCGGGGACCGTGCGATAAGAATATGGGGTAAAGAAGGTAAGAATACAACATACAGGTTTTTTACACCATTATACAATTTAGAAAGCTGAAATATGTCGAACTGACGTCAGAGAATCGTTAATATGTACAGTGATGCACTAAGAACAAAAACAGTTATGTTAAATTACTATAATATTTTACAATATTACTAGTTTTACTGTATTTATTAAATAAATGCAGCCTTGGTGAACATCTTTTTTCTTTCAAAAATATTTAAAATATCATTATTCCAAACTTTTGAACACCAATATATATTCATCTTATTCTATTTTTATTGTTAGTGTTTTATGTTTCTGATCTTTGTTCTCAGGAGACAGTTGGGAATGCAAGTGTGTCCTGGCTGATGGACATCAACGTACGGTCAGAAAGGTGGCTTGGTCTCCTTGTGGGAAATATCTGGCATCAGCCAGCTTTGATGCCACAACATGTATCTGGAAGAAGACGAATGATGATTTTGAGGTTTGTTTTTGCTTAAGCATTGCTTCATGCCCTTAAAAATTGAAGGAAATGACATTGTTAACATCTTCTCAGACTGACATGTCTGTCATGTGTGTTTACAGTCGCTGACAGTGTTAGAAGGTCATGAGAACGAGGTCAAGTGTGTGGCCTGGGCTCCGTCTGGAAACTTACTGGCCACCTGTAGCAGAGACAAAAGTGTTTGGATCTGGGAAGGTACGTCAGGAATTGATGATGGAATAGTGAAAAGTCTCTCCATAGCAAAAATACTTCTTTAGAATGATATGCACGGATAAATCTTTAACAATAAAATCAGGAATATTTATTAACAAAATACATTTTTAATTTTATTTTCACTTTAAGGTTTGACTTTGACTTTAAGGTAACAATTTTAAATGACATGTATCACCATAATTCACCAGGTTTTTTTTTAAAAATGTTATCTAATTAAATGTGCATACATTTCAAGAAATCTGTTTATTAGATAAAGCCAAATTCTTGTTTAAGTTGGATGATATATTACAGTTAAAGGTTTTACAAAAGACATATTAGATATCTATTTTAATCACTCCATAAATCAGAAAATACAGTCGGCAACCAGGAGAAAATTCTTTTCACCCTGTTTTAGGGGGAAAAAAATGATATAAATCAGGCAAATTACATAGAAACAAACCTTCATAGATAGGAATAAAACAGTAAGTTCAGTCCATGTAATTGTTACTGAAGTGGGGATTTCTGGTTCAAAGCATGAGAATAAACAGATGTAATAAGTGTAATAAAATAAACACTTAAATTAGTATTTTGGATGTTTTCTTTCCACTAGTCTAAAAGTTATGCAAGCAAAATAGCCCAAAAATCTCAAAATTGGTCAGTGTATAAAAAAACAATAGTTTTCCTGTAGTGTTTGCCTTAAAGCAATTATTAAGATTACTATTATTTGTCTTATTTTATTTTCCTTCCAGTGGATGAGGAGGATGAATATGAGTGTGTAAGCGTTGTGAATTCACACACGCAGGATGTTAAACATGTTGTTTGGCACCCGACACAGGAGGTATAATATTCACAAGCATGATGCTTTCATTCCTAATGTTTTTACAATGACTGGCTGTTTTTTCTAAAGGCGAAACTGATTTTCTATTGCAGCTTCTCGCATCAGCCAGTTATGACAACAAAGTGTGTATTTATAAAGAGGAGGATGATGATTGGGAATGTCGAGCCACGTTGGAGGGTCACGAATCCACCGTTTGGAGTCTAGCCTTTGACCCTGAGGGACAGAGATTGGCGTCTTGTAGCGATGATCGTACCGTGAAGATCTGGAAGGAGTCGACGCCTGGAGATGGTGAGAAACATTTCTTATTTTACTCTATATGGCTATTTTATGGTATGTCTGTGGTTCTTGGCTCGGCTTTGATGATAATTTTGTTGCAGGTTCGTCAGATGAGTCCTGGAAGTGTGTATGTACCTTGTCTGGATTCCATGGGAGGACAGTATATGATGTTGCATGGTAAGATGCACTGTGTTAGCTTTAGGTCTTAACTTGTCAACTAAGCATTAAAAAAATCATCTTACTAAGACATTTTTAGGAGATATAGAGTGACAACTGATATTTATATGCATTTTTATGTTTTATGTTATAAAAATCTCATTGATATACATTACAGGCTATCAGAATTTCATCTTATTTTTTGGTCATATAAATATAAGCATTTGCACCAAATTGCACATTTTTGAATAAAATTGAGTGACGTTTTTCCTCAAGTTTAAGCTTCATATTATCCTATATCATGCTTTATTACAAGGGCGTAGTTTTGATTTTGCCATTGATGGGAACATAACAGCAGACAGCAGACATTTAATTGTTTGATCTAAATTATTGCTAAGGACAATTTAGTAATCGCTGGCTTTTGGCAGGAACGTGGCATAGCAAATTCTTCGCTGTTGAAAATCTTAACAAGTGATGTCTGACTTTGGAAACTATCCTAAACTCTCCTTAAATATGAAGAGGTCAAGCAACAGATTAATGAGTTCATCCAAATTTTAACATTTGAATCAAACAATACGCGATCCGCTCACCAAAGAATCAAATGATTTGCTATCCGAAGTTGCGATCTGAATCACATAATTCTCGAACCCGCACCGAAGTGCTGATCTGAATTAAATGATTTGCGCTCCGAGGTTGCAGTTTGAATCAAAAGATTTAAAAACCCGCTAGGAAGTTCCGATCTGAATCAAATGATTTGTGATACACGAAGTTCCGATCTAAATCAAATGATTCGCGAACCCGCTCCGAATTTCCGATCGGATTCAAATGATTCGTGATACACGAAGCTCTGATCTAAATCAAATGATTCGCAAACCCGCTCCGAATTTCCGATCTGAATCAAATGATTCGCGATACACGAAGTTCCGATCTAAATCAAATGATTCGCGAACCCGCTCCGAACTTCCGATCTGAATCAAATGGTTCGCGATACACGAAGTTCCGATCTAAATCAGATGATTCGCGCACCCTCTCCAAAGTTCCGTTCTAAATGAAACGATTTGCGATACGCGTTTTAAAGTGCCGATCTGAATCAAATGATTCGTGAAACGCGATTCGATTGGAGCGCTTTGGAACAGTGAATCATTTAGCGACTCAATGGTTTACCTCATTCGGAGTTTCGAAAAGCCATGTTTCACCCATCACTACGTGCTTTTTAAAAGCACTACAAGCCATGTAGATATTCTTAAATAAATGCCTCTTTTGGTTTTTGCTAGTGAATCGCTTGAACTGAATGATCGAGGTCACGAGTTTGAATCAGTCGGAGCGGTTCCAGCGTAAATGACTCACTTAATTGATTCAGTTTGTCTGTATGTGTTAGATGGAAACATTGTGTATTATGATCGAGTTTGTAGCTTAATTCACTATATTTGAAATAGTTGGCCACTGCAGTTCAGTTGGTAACAGTTCAATATGAAATCAGTTAAAAGCAGTCATCCAGTCCTTGCTATTTGACCCATAAAAGCCTGGTGTATCAAATATGATATTCATATATGATGTGTCCTCCTTTGATATTACTTTTGGAGAACATATTGCATTCCCTTAATTTATTTCTTAATTTATCCCTGATTTATTCCTTTCAATTTTCTTTAATTGGTTTCTTATTTATTTTTATAACACATGTATGAATTTATCTTCATACAACCTGCAGAAACCCTGTTGTTGACTCAAAGTTCAGAAGTGACGCTTGTATTTTTTTTTTTTTTCTTAATCTTGACGTTTAGGTGTCGTCTGACTGGTGCCCTGGCCACAGCGTGTGGTGATGATGGAGTCCGTGTGTTTAGAGAAGACCCCACTGCTGACCCAGAGCAGCCCATCTTCTCCATGTCAGCCCATGTGCCCAAAGCCCACAGTCAAGACGTCAACTGTGTGTCCTGGAACCCGAAGGAGGCGGGACTGCTGGCCACCTGCAGTGACAATGGAGAATTTGCCATCTGGAAGTACAACTCTGATTCCTGAGCTGGTGAATGACACTCGAACAAACAAAAGCACTGAATACATTTCAACTGCTCAAGTGGCTCAAGGCCATAATGGGGAACAATAGCTGTTTTTATTCGGGCTGTGAATGAGGAAACTGTGTGTATTGGTGGCACTGGTGTATTGAAGTGGATTGAAAGACAATACACTCTTTAACTCACCTCATTCTCTGTTAGTGTTTTTGATAGGTCAGTTGTAACTTATCAGTTTCTTTTGACTGTATGGATATATTTTAGCTTTATCTGTGGCTTAAAATCCTTTCAGTGCTTTATTTAAATAAAGCTTCTTGATGCTAAAGATAAAACATCCTATTTTTTTTACTTTTTATCATGAAATGTCTTTCTGGAAAAAAAACTTGGTAGGCAAAACTCCTTAAAACAGTATTGAAAGTGGTAAAAAAAAAAATAGTTTGAGCTGTAAAGTTGTTTTAATTGTCCTTTTCCCAGTGTAATTTCTACTTTTCTGAACTTCTGATTAGGAGTTACTGACAAAATATTGGATATTTTACATGGACACGGTTCAATTTTAGCAAATTGATCAGATTTGGAGAAATGTAGCATTGCATCATTTTGCTCACCAATGCATCATCTGCAGTGAATGGGTGCCATCAGAATGAGAGTCCAAACAGCTGATAAAAACATAATAATCCACAAGTAGTCCATCAATTAAGTCCATCATTTTTTTTTCACTTTGCAAGACAATAATAGATGCACTGGAGTGTTGTGGATTAATTGTGGATTATTGTGATGTTTTTATCAGCTGTTTGGACTCTGATTCTGATGGCATCCATTCACTGAAGAGGATCCATTGGTAAGCAAATTATGTAATGCTACATTTCTCCAAATATGTTCCCATGAAGAGAAAAACTCATCTACATCTTGGATGATCTGAGGGTCAGTCAGTTTTTAGCAAATTGCAATTTTTAGGTGAACCGTTCCATTAAGTCATATGAACTAATAATGTCACGTTTCATAAAACTATTACAATAATATATGGACGCAAGTATAAAGCAGAAGGTATAAAATGATGATAACTCATCCTAAAGTACATAATGAATCAGTCTGATGAATTGCAGGGTGATCTTTATTTAAATAATTCGAATTATGCATATAAATGTTACAGAACAAGTGTTTGGTCACTGGTTTGTGAAAAAGAGGGGATTCAGTACGCCAAACCTTTTGTAAAACATCATTTGTTTTAGAGAAACATCAGTGAGGTCCTTATGGAAATCCAGAGGCATGTCATCAAATAACGGTCCATGTTGAGTGTATGGTAGCTCAAAAAGAGCACAAAAAACCAAACAGTAGTTGACTTTCTGTGTCCAGGTCAACTGTATGTGTGTAATCAGGGTTTTCTGCCTTTTTTGCGCAGAGACTGTCCTTCCCCAGAGAACGCAATGAAGTTACTGGCTGCATCATCCTGGAGACAAGAAAATATGATTCAAATAAGAGAACTACTTTTGTGATACATAAATGTTGATTTGTTCAAAACCTAAATATCATTTGCCCTGTAATGTCACTCACTATTTCAGTTTTGCGGGGCTGTTGTCTGGAGTTACGGATGAAGGTGATTCTCCCGATTTTGAAATCATAGTTAGGAATTCCTCTGTATAAAATATATTAAAAAAAAGCAATTAAACAAAGTTCAGTTTAGACCGTGAGAATACACGTGGCCAGTCAGTACCGTTTGATGTCACTGGGATCGAGGGGTGCTGGACTGGGCTCAATGCCCTTTTTCTTTCCATCTAGACGATTCCCAGAACCGGTAAACGCCTGTGGACAAGGAAAGACACAAAGGTATTAGTTGAAGTGGACAAGTCTAAATTTGTCAAGGTAATACTGGATTTCAAATAATGAGACTGCAGTAATGATAATCATTGTTTGACTTACTCTGAAACCCAAGTCCATCTCATAGTTACTGGGATCCGTTTCCTCTTCCTACAGCAGAATGGTAAACATGAGCATTGAGAACAACATATATGTAAATTATAATCATAATATTGTGCTGTAATGTAATGGATTTCTGTTTGTCAGAACATACTGTTGGTTCTTCAGGATGCTGCATGTGTCTCTCTGGTTCTTTGTAACCAAGAGGAGCATCAAAGTCCACCTGATAGAGAAAAATTGTATAATTACAGATACATTGAAGTATTTAGTAAATGATATAGATTTGATGAAACACATGTCAAATGTACAGCACCATTCCAAAACTTGTTTCAGTAAGATTTTACTTTTTTTTTTTTTTTTTTAAATGTTCTGCTCAGCAAAGCTGAATTTGACTAAAAATACAGTAAAATCAGTAATATTTTGAACTATTAATACAAACTGAATTAAAAAAGTAAAATGTAATTTATTCCTGTGACACAAAGCTAAATTTTCAGCATCATTATTCCAGTCTTCAGTATCACGATACTTTGGAAATCATTCTAATATGTACTGCTGCTCAAGAAACATTTTTGATTATTATAACTGTTGGAATATAATGAATGGAAAGTTCAAAAGAACAGCATTTATTTGAAATAGGAAATCTTTTTTTAACAATATGTGTCCTAAATTGTCAATTTATTGCATCCTTGCTGAATAAAAGCACTAATTTATTTCTTTCAAGTCCTACTGATCCAAAACTTTTGATCAGTAATGTATATCAGGTATATGACATTTATTGTGTTCTCATATATTATGTAAACTGTGTAAAACATACGCATCCCTACATTCATGTCGCACTCAATGATGGACACGGCCTTGTCTGGTTTGGTCTCCATGACACGTAACTCATAAATCTGAAAGACAGAAATTTCTAGCTTAGTGCATCAGGGTTTTTAACCACATGAATCATTATTACACTGAGTAACAGACATAATCACCTTTTCATTATAATTGATAGCGATCACGTCTCCTGTGGTCAAACAGGCGAAATTCCTCAAAGCATTCTCTAATCTAAAAAATATTAATATTAAAATATTAATAATTCAGCACGTTCAGATCAAGATATGAACTATTATAGAGTTAAAAATATTTTGTGTGAAATATGCATGTTGTTTTAGCATACACAGCTTTAGGATTTGTGATATCCAGGAAATCTGGACTCTGTGGCTGGAATTTGGAGTATGTGGCCACCATCAGATTCACGCTCTCCACCTGGACCAATCCACCCTCTTCCAACAACAAGTTCTGCATCATCTGAGGACAAAATGAAACACGATTAACACAATACTGTGTCAAAAGAAAAGTGCTTGCAAGATCCAGTAAGAGTCGATCCGCTGTATATTTTAATACCCAGTGAGGGAGGTAACAGATGCCTTCATCTGCTACAAACTCCAGAACACCACAGTGTGTCATTCTGTCTGAATTCTTGTTGGTGAGTTTGAAAAGCATGGGGTATGTGATGTTAAGCCTGCCTGAAAAACAAACCACATATGAAACTGATATACGGGACATGACAGGAAATATGTACGTTTAATTAAATGCATGTAACTTACTCAGCTGGTCCAAAGCAGACGGGGGCATAATTACTGAAAACGTAATATTTGCATTAGTTAAGTGAAATGCAACCCAAAAGTTTAATGTAACCTCTTTACAGTATTATAGACCATAACATACTTTTTCCTCCTTTCTCCACATCTGAGCGGTCATTGGGTCCTGCCAGCATGGATACAGAATAACACCGGTACTGGGTAGAGAAACGGTTCTGGAAAACCCGGCCCACATGGGGCTCAAACATGTTGAAGGAGAACTGATGAAGGAAGAGGACAGAAACAGTCAAAACATTTGAAGAACACACTGAATTGCATGTTTAAAAGTAGACTATGTCTTTAATAACAAATGCAATAATGCTTGCAGCACTTTTAATGTTATCCTTTCCTTATGCTTAAATGTTTATGTATCACAAATGTTTATGTAATTTCAATAATAAACAAATATCCAATCTCATTTCTGCTACAGTGACAGTGCAGCTTTCTATTGCTTTTAGCTTAGCATTAGCTAGCAAGTTCTAATAGTAATAACAATAAAAGACGGCATGCAAAAAGGCATATTTATATATAGTTTAAAATCGATTACAAACCATATTAACTCTTTATCTGCCTGACAGCAAAATTTCAGCAAAAATGAAAAAATACTGATGACAACTCAATAACAAACACAGCAGCTCTACTTTCAGTGGGAAGTGCGCTACGAGTGGTAGGACGTGACGCAACAAAACAACAACGCGTCGTCCCAAAATGTAGCCAATCACATCTATCTTTCAAGCTTCGGTACACGCCCTATATATACATTTTGTTAAATCCATATAAAATAGAATAACTTTTAAATAACTTGTAAAATATAGATTTTTTACAACATCGAGATTTTTTGTTTTTATATTACCGTACTTTGTAACATTTTATTTACCTTGGCTATATATCTGTATCTGATTGGACAGAAGAGCCGCTTGCTGTCGCACGCCATTGGCTAATGCATCCACCTGTCACTCTAAGTCGTTATTCGATTGGTTATTTCTGCAAAGGCCGAACCAAATGTACAAGAAGCAAATTTGGCGCCACAGACGAAACACGGAAACCTTAAGTTTAAAACAACAAGGACTTTGTCTTAAAACGTGAACGTTTTTATATATTTAAACTTTATAAGCTTATTTTTTAACATGTTTGTGACCGATATTCGAAAGGAGTTTTATGATGTTGTCGTTAATCAGGTGCGTAATATTTGGTTTTTGCTTGTGTTCGTTTGCTGGAGTCGTTCAAGATTCAAATACTGTTAATATTTGCTAAATAGCTACTCGTATATAAAAGTACTGTTAATACTACAATTATATGCTGATGTTTTTAATGTTATATGTTATAACGTACATAGAAATTTTAATATGTTAATGTTGGATCTTATATGTTACTGCATTGTTGGTTGAAGTTTATAGTTCAGACTGTTTACTTACAGTTAAATACATATTCATAACCTACCTTGACTCAAACTTGCATGTTTTGTGTTTGTTATTTTTATGTCTTTAGAGAGTGGCCCTGTTCGTGTCTCCTGATATTGATGCTTTGTGTGCCTGTAAAGTTCTGCAGGTTAGTCATGTCATAAATCCATATGCTACAGTAACATTGATAATCAATTCATTCAGCACACATGATACGATGTACAGGACGCCTATAACAACCTACACATGTAGAAATGCATCTAAAGGCAACATTACGATGCAATGGTGCAAAGAGGGCAGTATGGTTATTAATTATTTGTTGTAGGTATTCAGATATTTGTGACCCTGGACCACAAAATCAGTCATAAGAGTACATTTTTTGAAAGTGAGATCTATAGATTATCTAAAAACCGAATAAATACGCTTTTCATTAATGTATGGTTTGTTAGGATAGGACAATATTTGGCCGAGATGCAACTGTTTGAAAATCTGGAATGTGAGGATAAAAAAAATTGAAATATTGAGAAAATCGTCTTGAAAGTTGTCAAAATTAAGTTCTTACCAACGCATATTACTAATCAAAAATAAGGTTTGATATATTTACTTTATGAAATGTACAAAATATCTTCATGGAATATGATCTTTACTGAATATCCTAATGATTTTTGGCATAAACGAAAAATCAATCATTTTGACCCCTACAATGTATTGTTGGCTATTGCTACAAATATAACCATGCTACTTATGACTGGTTTTGTGGATCAGGGTCACATTTATGTAGTACATGTTAGGAATCACACATGGTTTCATATATTAAGACCTAATTAATACTCTGAAAAATATTAATAACATTATAAATGTGTGAAATATTTAGTGTATTGTGTAATATTCTTTATTGTACTATACTGTTAGATGTATGCATTTATTTTAATTTATTTATTTATCAATTTATTTACTTTAATAAATGAAGAGTTCAGATGCAAAACCAGCTAAAAGCCATCTCAGTCAAAAATGAGATAATGATACTGAGTGAATGCTCTCTACACATATTATACGTCCATCAAATACTTTTTTTTTCAAACTCGCTAAAATACCAGTCTCAGCCCAATAAGAAGTACCGGTACTTGCATAGAAACCTATACATCTGAGCCTGATAAAAATGCATTTTTTAAAGAAAGATGTCAGATGGATTTAGCTGGTTTTGCATCTGAACTCTTCAAATATTGTTTTGCTTAATTATTTAGTTTAATTATAATCACATTTTTATTTATTTAAATAATTGTATTTTTTTAACTAATGTTTAAGATTCAGTTATTTATTATTTGTTTAAATCAATTGAATTTATTTTAATTTATATTTATTTATTTTCATTGCTTTTCTCTAAACTTTTCCACAGACCCCCAGCACTTTTTTGGGTTTAAAAGCCCCTGTTTTTTTGAAATTAAGCATTTCATGCAGTATCTGCTCAAAAGTGTTTAGCATTTTTAATCCTAGTGTTTGTCTATTCCATCCAGGCACTGTTTCACTGTGATCAAGTCCAGTATACACTGGTTCCTGTGGCAGGATGGCAGGATTTGGGGACTGCCTTTATGGAGCATAAAGAACAGGTACCACTTAATAATATGCCATAAATGCTGTCCACATTGCCATTTTTAAAACCGTCTTACATATCAACTATATAGCTTGTTATTTGGTTAATAGTCCATCTTTTGAGTCTAATCTAGAATCAATTGTTGTTTGTATCTGTATGTTTCTTCTTCTAGTACCAATATTTTGTTTTGATAAACTGTGGAGCAAATGTGGATCTGCTGGAGACCCTACAGCCTGAAGAAGACTCTGTTTTCTTCATCTGTGATACACACCGACCTGTTGATGTGGTGAACGTCTATAATGACACACAGGTACAAATGTTCAGCGCTTTATGCGCCCTAATGTGTCCTGTTGCAAATAGTATGTTGTTGTTAATAAATTTCTTGATTTGAACTGCAATAGATTAAGCTCCTGATAAAGCAAGATGACGACCTTGGTGTTCCGTCCTACGATGACATCTTTCGTGATGATGAGGAGGATGAAGAAAGAGATGGCGATGATTCTGGAAATGAAAGTGACGGAAGTGCAGAGCCTTCAGGGAAACGAAGGCGTTATGATGAGGCACTTTTTTTTCTTTTTTTTTTTTTTTTTATATATTTGTCATACATGTTATGAGTAGCTGGATTATTTATTTATATTCATATCCTCTGATGTGTGTGTTAACTGCTTCAGGATGCATTGGAAAGGAGAATAGAACGACAGCGGGCCAGGCGGGAGTGGGAAGCTCGAAGGTCATTAATTACAAACATAACGATCACTCCAAATTACAATTGCAAGTGCTTATGCATTTTTGTGTATTAAGTACTTTCTGAAGTGTGTTTGTGGTTGCAGGAGAGAGATTCTATTTGACTACGAGCAGTATGAATATCATGGAACATCAGTGAGTAACTATGATCTTGTTTTTATATGGTTTGACATTCATGCATTAATGTCTCTGTGACAGATTTCTTCGGAGCTGGTTATTAGGAGTCGACTATGTGGCTAAAACCTGATCAATATATCAATATCTTTGGGCTTTTGACTAAATAATGACATTATTTACATGCAAATGTTTTTATCAAAACTTTTTAAAGCAAATAATGCTATTTGGGATTTATAAATTTCTGGATTATTGCATCAGTGTTTTGAAACAATTCAGAATTTGAAAATGTAGTCTTAAGTTCAGTTTGATCAAGTTTCCAGTAATTAAAAAGGACAAATTAAATGGCATTACAAAAATCTTAATTATCATTGTAAGAGGTCTTAAATTTGTGGATGGAAAAACAGGAACTGTGATGCGGCCCAATGTGAATCTAACTGTAAAAGGGTATGATTTAATTAAATGTGAGCATTGCTCTTGGTTTCAGAGTAGTTCATAGTCGATAAATACAACATATTAATGCCAAGTAATTGCTTGTGATCTACTGTTGATAAATTATGACAGTGTTTGCTTTATAATGTTTAGATTGTAATATGCTGTAAGTAGCTGTAAAAGTGCATATTTATATCTTCTTATCTTTTTGAATGAGAACCTGGTAGTAAAGCATGTCTTGAGTGCTTTAACCTTGCAGATACCGTGTTTTGCAGTTGAATGTGTACCCCAGTCTGTTTAAGTAAAATAATCTGAAATATAGTCTGCGTAATTTATTTTGAGATTGTATGGGTTTGATCTGTGTGGACATATGGTATTAATACAGTCTTAAAGTATTAAATTTCATTGTAAAAACTATGCAGATAACCAGTTTTAAAACTGACATTCTCTAAAATATTTGTTGTATAATTTTGTATTGCCAATAAATATTTGACCTATTAAATATTTGTAAATTAATTATTTCCATAAATATTCAACGCATCGCTTAGTGCTGCTGTTTACTGCTTGAACAAGCAATATTTTTCTCAAAATTTGTGCCCTGTTTATTCTATTTTCAGGCAGCGCTGGTGATGTTTGAGCTGGCCTGGGTCATGTCTAAAGACACCAAAGACATGCTGTGGTGAGCTGCTTATTTTGGTCACAGTGGGGGGAAAAACTGATGTTGGATTCACTTTTTCACTCACAAACTGCTAGTGAATTTCACAAATACTGACAAGAAATTACAAAAAAACTAATTGAATTGAAATGTACAATTAACCTGAAAGTTTGAACTACTCTTTTCTTTAAAAATGTACTCCAATAATCTTTATTTACAATCTTTGTTTAAAAAAAAAAAAATAAAAATTTTTACAGTGTAGATGTGTTCTCTGAACTGAAAACTGACTTTTTGATTGGTAGGTGGAGTGTCATTGGAGTGACAGATCAGTGGGTTCATGATAAAATCCCACAGTAAGAATCTCTTTTTTTGTTTTGCCAACATTAACCTCTTTAAAACGTATTCGATTTTCTCATGACTTCAGAAGCAGATGTTTAAAGTAACCGGTGCATCTTTCTCATACAGCATGAAATATGTGACAGACATCGCCACTCTACAGCGCCACGTGTCCCGACACAACCATAGAAATGAGGATGAGGAGAACTCCCTGTCTATCGACTGCATGAGGATCACTTTTGAATACGAGTATCCTTTTCCATGTGATGTGATAAAATTTGTGTCATGAATGAGTTTTCAAACAGCTTCAAACTGTGTAAAAACATGTTACAGTGTTTTATGGCCTCATTATGGTGAATTTAAGCAAATATTGAACATCTTGGAAATGAATATGGCTCCTTTGCATCTAATTTTGTGTAAAAATGTCTAAACTTTTGCATAATATTGTGTTTTGTTCTCTAGCAAATGAGGGTGTTTCATGCACAAAATCCATAATGCATGTGGCTATATTTCAAATATTGTAAGTTGTATATTATTCTGAAAATGCATGATGAAGAGCTGTGTGTGCAATGAGTGTGTTTCACCCTTGACCCCGCGTGTCAGTCTGAGGTTGGCGTTGTATCAGCACTGGTCTCTGTATGAGAGCATCTGTAACTCCTGCTATACCTCCTGCAGCTTTAAACTCTGGTCCATGAATGGACAAAAGAAACTCCAAGAGTTTCTGGCAGACATGGGGTGAGTGGACTGATCTTATTACTCTTGCTCTTAAAACTCACAAAAAAAAAGTGGTGTTTCAGCTAAAGCATGAAGGTAATTGAATCACATTTATGGCATATTTTTTCCTGGTTAACCATGTTAAAATCTTGTCTGGCCTCCAGTAACTTACTGTTTTTTATAAAATAGCAGCAGTAGGAATATATGTTTAATTTAAAAAGTATTAATCATTTATTGAGCAAGTTTATTGAGGTGTGCCAATGGTTTGTATTAAGGAGTAGTTCATCAAAAAATGAATGTGTGTAGATGAGTTTGTTTCTTCATGGGAACAGATTTAAAGAAATGTATCATTACATCACTTGCTCACCAATGGATTCTCTGCAGTGAATGGGTGCCGTCAAAATGTGAGTCCAACACCTGATTTAAAAACATCACAATAATCCACACCACTCCAGTCCATCAAATAACACTTTGTGTAACAAAAAGCTGTATTTTTGTAAAATACAAATCCATCCATCTGGCTAAAATAAATGTTTGTCTATCCATGATATTGCTTTCTCCAGTGGAAAAAGAAGTCTTATTTGAATCAGGAGAGAAATATGCACAGATCAAGCACAGTTTACAAGCGAAAACAGTCCTAAACAAGCTCTAAACAAATATATGGGTGGTTTTAATGTGTGAGACAACAGGAGATGGACTTTTGTTTTTGCTGGTGGAAGTGTTGTTATGGGTTATGGACTTCTGTTTTAGCCAGAAGCAGTGGTTTAAAGTTAAAACACTTGATCTCCGATTTGTTTCTTACAAATACACATACAGAGTGGTGTTGATTTATTGTGATGATTTTATCAGCTGTTTGGACTCTGATTCTGATGGCACCCATTCACTGCAGAGGATCTATTGGTGAGCAAATGATTAAGTGCAACATTTCTCCAAATTAGTACTAATGGAGAAACAAACTTATCTACATCTTGGATGGTCTGAGAGTGAGTTAATTTTCAGCAAGTTTTCATTTTTGGATGAACTTTTTATTTTTATTTATTTATTTAGTTATTTATTTATTTAAAATAAATGCTCGGTAAACTTTT
Organism: Cirrhinus mrigala; assembly: GCA_036247105.1. Classification (NCBI taxonomy): domain Eukaryota; kingdom Metazoa; phylum Chordata; class Actinopteri; order Cypriniformes; family Cyprinidae; genus Cirrhinus; species Cirrhinus mrigala. Next base: position 34,742,579 of record CM070014.1, read on the forward strand.
ATGCTGGCTATTTTACAATTTGGTACATCTAATCAGATTTTAGAGTTGAAAATGTCCTTTTAATAATTGTTTTTTCCCCTCAGTCTCCCACTCAAGCAGGTGCGGCAGAAGTTTAACTCCATGGATATGACAATTAAAGAGAACCTGCGTGAAGTCATTGAGGAATCAGCCAATAAATTTGGGTGAGAGAGAGTGTCAAATTAAAGTTTGCAGTTGCAGTAGTCAGTATGTGTCATGTGTTCAGTAATTTACTTTGCCTTTTCCACCTCAGTATGAAAGACATCCGTGTGCAGACATTTGCCGTACACTTTGGCTTTAAGAACCGGTTCCTGGCCAGTGATGTAGTTCAAGCTGCAAGTGCCCTGCTGGAGAATGTAGAGAAAGATGAAACGCCAACGGACAACTTCATCAAAGCTCTGGACTGTCTGTCTAGGTATGAAGCAGTGTTATTATAGTAAACAAAAACTAAAACTCTAGTGCGGTTTCTTAGTGTTAGTTTTTACTCAATAACTCTCTCTTTACTCATCTGTGTCTCTGTAGGAGTAATCTGGAACGGTTGCATTTAGGCATTGATCTGGCCAAGAAGAAACTGAAGGCCATTCAGCAGACAGTGGCGAGCTGCATCTGCACTAACCTCATACTCTCACAGGGGCCTTTCCTCTACTGTCATTTACTGGAGGTATGGATCAGATCAAATATCTTCAAGTTTACATTTCTGGAGTGCAGCACAAATCCTCAGTTAATATACACCTGCAAAAATAGCATGGAAAAGGCCCATAATTGTAGTCAGAAGTACATTTGTATTGAAAACACTTTAGACCAGTTTCACAGACTGGGCTTAGACTAAGCCAGGATTAGGCCATAGTTCAATTAAGACATTTAAGTAATTTTTAAAAACGTGCTAAGGAAAAAAACATTACTGGTGTGCATCTTGTGACAAAACAAAGGCACTGATATAGAGAGATATAGAGAGATATAGAGAGATAGAGATATATATATATATATATATAGAGAGAGAGAGAGAGAGGAAATTATATTCTTTATAATGTTGCATTTGTATCATTACTTGTATATTTGATTTTTGTTTTGACTTTTACAATTTAATAAATAATTTTTTATTATAGTTAAATATTCTTTTATAGTATGATCATCATAATACCATATTAATATATTTATCATTTTAGTTTTAGTAATTAAGTAAAATAATAATTATATTTAAATGAATAATAACATATTTATTATTATTTTATGTAATATTCCACTCATGTGTTCCACAAAACAAAATGACATTTTTGTAATGATATAAGGGGGGAATAAATGATCATAGTTTTCATTTTGTTGTCGATTATTATTTTAAGTTGTTTTTTTTTTTTCTGTTTGTAGGGAACACCAGATGTAAAGCTGTTTTCTAAACCTCTGGCTCTGACTCTTCTTTGCAAATATCTGCTCAAAGCATTTGTCTGCTCTGTAAGTACAAAATACTGAGGGCAAAAATACTGACTGAAAGAAGTAATTTGATGCAATGTGTATGGAGTTCATAAAAATCTTAAACCTAAGCTAATGGTAGTTCTCACATGTATGTTTTTTGTTAGACGAGGAACAAACGCTGTAAGATCCTTCCATTGATAATGGCCGCTCCTCTGGATGTGGAGAAGGGAACTGTGATCGTCCTGGGAATTCCACCAGAATCAGAAACGTCTGACAAGAAAAAGTAAATTTGTTTTATACAGAGATGCTACATTCACTTTTTTTTTTTTTTTTTTAAACTATGATAAATATTAAAACTCCAATCATTTCTATTTTTCCTCAAGTTTCTTTGGCCGGGCTTTTGAAAAGGCAGCTGAAAGCACCAGCTCCAGAACTCTACATGATCATTTCGACACTTCAGGTGAGTCACTGCAGCACAGCATCATGGGCCATGATCTCACGCACAGCACACGTCAACCACTAGAGGGCAGAGCAGATCAGAGCTTCTGTGATGTCTGTCTGCTCTGACCCACTGCTGTGTGGGTCAAGGGTTTTATATTAATCAAGTTAAGCTCGGTGAAAATGCTGCCTTGACAACTGGGGCTGCATTTACACTGCAAGGCTTAATGCACACATTCGATCTTTGGATTGTATCCAAAGATACGACTTGTATCCAGTATCCAATACCTGTGTTTACATTAAAATCATCGTATAGTTACATTAATTGTGCAATATTAACATTTAAGTTATTTGACATGCACATGAGGTGCTGTTATCATCGTTCTGTCAGCATCTGGGTCGATTTTTTCCCATCTTTTCTGTCAGTTTGGTGCCAGATGCCTTCAGCTCTGCCAGGCCCCAAAACACACACATACGTTCACAGATGCACACGTGTGCATTTATCAATATGCCACAACAGGATCTCTCTCTTTCTCTCACTCTTTGCAGTTATTGAGCTAAAGATGGAGGACAGAGGGAAGTTTCTGGATGCCCTCATCACCCTGTTGTCATAAAGGCCCACTGCAGGCTGGAAATGACTATCAAACTGCCCACAGAAACTCTGGACATGTATATATGTGTGTTTTGAGTATGCAAAGACACTCACATCCACACACACTGTTGCTCAAGTGGAATTTCACAGCCCTTGAGTAAACATAAGATTTGCCATGTCAGTTTGGTGCCAAATACCTCTCTGACCTTCACCTTGACGTTTATACCGTCTGCAGCCCTTCCTGAAGACTTCAGCATCACTTCAGAGATCAGCTGGTGTTTTGATCATGTGCTGCCAGACATTGTTTGACTGTACAGGCCTGATTTAAGTGTTTCGTGTTGTCATTTAGTATGTTTGTGTGTGTGTGTGTGTGTGTGTGTGTTATTGTGTTATATGAATTTAAATAAATGATTTTTATAATCTTGTGAATTCTTCAGTGTGAATGATAGTGTTTTTTTTTTTTTTTTTTTGTTTTTGTTTTTTTTGTAGTATTTGTAAAGTTCTACCAAAGTAAGGTGATCAGTTTAAATGATTTTTTTTTTTTGTAAGCAAAAAGAAAAGTTTTACCTGTATAACATGACATTTTTGAGTGAAACAACTTTTTTTTTTTATGCTTTATTGTGTCTCAAATGTGGCTGGTGAAGTACTGAAAAACTTATTTAATTTTAGTCTCCTATCCTGAAAAGTCTGACTTGCAGATATGGACTAAAATGAACTCCCAAAACTTATTGCCAGATTTTAGAAGATAAATTCTTGAATCAGAGGTACAAGAGGATGTGATGCTTGCCCTTCAAGAGTCACTCTCAACTTATCTGTCTCTAAAGCATATAAAAAAAACTGTCTTCATGTATTTCACAAGACGTCAGCTTGTTATTCTTATTAAGTCAGGGGCATTTTTTAGGATTTTTTACCAAGCAAAGTCTCTGAGAACCTGACACATTGCACTTCTGAAGACTCCAGGTAGGTTGCAGTTCTGGAAAATGGTGGCGCTGGAGAACTGGAAACGGTTCCTGATGGTGTCACACCTAATTCTTCACCTTAATTCCTAATTCTTTTGCAGTTAACATGCATCTTTTCTTCTCCACCTGTTTTTTCTGACCATGCAGACTCAACAAGCATTTCACTGTCCAATGGTCAAGCCTTAACTTTGCAAATTCTTGTAATGCATTAGTATTGCATTCTTCTCATGGGCATTTAATAATTTGGACTTTTCAGTCTGGGTTAAATCTCTTTTTTGGCTCATTTTAGCTGTAAACGAAAACATGCCTAATAATTCTGCACACCTGAATATAAGGAGTTTTTCACTTCCAGCCTTCACGGACAATTATATATCACTTACAAATGATTAAATACAAAATTAATAGTAGTTATTAAGACTGATGTGGTTTGGAATTGGTAAAATGTGTTTGGAAAAAAAATATGACCAGAATATCAACATGCCTAATAATTCTGCACACAGTGTAAATTAGCAGAACAATGTATTACGTTGTACATTAACCGTGCAATCCATGCTGTTGTTTACATCCGAGTATCGCCAGAATAGCCGCGCATCCGGTTAACAGACCAAATCGTGAGGTAAGTGCAAACCCTCTAATATTAACCTGAAGCTACGATTGTATGTTAAAGAGCCTTAATGGATTTGTTTATTAGAAACCGGCATCTTTTCACTTCACAAGACATTAACTCATCTACATCTTGGATGGCCTGAGGGTAAGTACGTTTTAAGTAGATTTTAAAATTTTTGGTAAACTATTCATTTAATGACGTCAGTTATAGATTTGAGCGACGAATACGCCGCAATTCAAGCGCGATTTTGAACTTTTTCGAAAAGGAAATCAAATTCTTGATTCACTTCCAGTGAATATTGATCAATTTAGATCAATTATACCTATTTAAAGCTAATTTTATGACACTTTATGAGCTTAAGAGTCTACACAAACACAAACCGTGCTGCGGTTTTCCACACGTTCCGCTGAACATCTCAATTTTGTTCCACTGCGGGAAAAAAGTCACAGTTTTGGACAGTAAGGTTTCATTTTTGGCGCTAAGGACAGCACTACAGTCCGCCAGAGAGCTATGGCAAATCCTCTCCCCTAATGAATGGGTGGATGTGTTTATGTATCATGGGTTATTATCAAAGCATGACTCAACTGTTTATCTTTGCCCCGTTGTCTTTTTTCTCGCTCACGTTCTCACACCTTGTCCTGTAGTACTACATTTACTTGATTGCTACTGTACATCTGCAAAATGTAATACTAACTGTATTTATGAGCAGTAATAATAGTTATGCTGGCCTCCAAGTCGCTTTTTTTCCCACTAAGCTGCTCTGTTGGAATGTAATGCACTGGTTACATGTACAGAACTAGAAATACATCTCTTTTTTGATTAAGATGACAGTTACAAAAAATATTTATGCTGGACACTTTTGTTATCAACAAAAGTGCTTTCTTTGGTTTTGTTGCATGTAGCTGTTGCTGTTGTTTTCTTCTCTCAGTCTGTTCTTGAACCGTTTGATCCCGTGAGGATTAGCTGTTCTGGATAACCATGAACAATAGAAGTCATCTATGTGTGGCAGTTTCACACTGTGTGTGTGTGTGTGTGTGTGTGTGTGTGTGTGTGTGTGTGAGAGAGAGAGATCCTTCATCACTTTTGGGTGGGCTTCATCCATTCAGACTTTTATTACTCAGAGGTTGCTTTTTCATACATCTTTCAGACTGTTTGAAAGTTGTTTTTTAAAGGAAATTAATACTTTTATTCAGCAAGGATGCATTAAACTGATCAAAAGAGACATTAAAGACATTTATAATGTAACAAAAGATTTCTATTTCAAATAAATGCTGTTATTTTGAACCTTATATTCATTTAAGAAAAAATATATCACTGTTTCCACAAAAATATACAACAGAACAACTGTTTGCAACATTGATGATAATTAGAAATGTTTTTTAAGCAGCAAATCAGCTTATTAGAATGATTTCTGAAGGATCATGTGACTCTGAGGACTGGAGCAATGATGCTGAAAATGCGAATTTGATAACAGGAATAAATTACATTTTACAATATATTCGAATATAAAACAGGTATTTGAAATTGTAATAATATTTCACAATATTACTGTTTTTTCTCTCTTTTTTGAACAAATAAATGCAGACTTGGTAAACAAAAGACTTAAAATTAAAGAAAAAAAACATCTTGCAGACCTGAAGTGTAGTTCATGGACTTCAAAGTTATGTTTTTTAAGCATCAATTTTGTCTCATGTTTCAGACAGACACAAATAAGTGAATAGTTGTCATACAGCAAGTGTAAAGAGCTCAAATAAATGTAAAGAGCAGTTCAATTGATTTGAGGAGACATGTTTAAGCTCATGTTGAGATCTCTGACTTTGGATTGCAGACTTTGGGATTTTGGCAAATCTTTTCAGAGTTTAAGGCCTTAAATCTTTTCAGAGACATGAGATTACAGGGGTCTTTTTTCTGGAGGAACATCTGTGAAAAAACTAAATAAAATAAAGATTCTTTACTGGCATCTATGGTTTAATAAAGAACCTTTAACATCCTTGGAACTTTTACATTGCATAAAGTCATTTATAGTGGAAAAATGTTCTTTAGATTATTAAAATGGTAAGAAAAAATTGTTCTTCTATGGCATGATTACCCTCTTTTGGAACCTTTTTTGTATTTGAGAGTATAAGAAGCAGGAGCACTTATTTTAAAGCTGTCTTTGAGAAATAATTGAGATATTAAAGTGATCTCTGGTGATTTTTCTTGCAGGGGTGTGTGAGTGAACATGCTCTGAAGAATACGAGAAAAGACAGTCAAACATCCATGAAGGATCCCACAGCAGCCAATTAAAATGCTGCCCAACTGAGAAGACAATTTCCTCTGGGTGAGTCAGTGTATGTGTGTGTGTGCTGAGTCCATGCTCTCTTAAATTAGGGGAATTTTGTTCCTTTTGTTGTAATGAAAAGCTGGAAATCTCAAATCTCTCTTGAAGAAGAAAATCAGACATCTAAAGCGGAATAAAGCCGTCTCTCATAACCGTGACTGTGTGTCCGTAAGCTGGTGTCGCAGCAGGAGGTCAAACCCTCGTCCAGTCCAATTTACCTTCAACCTACAAACATTCCATATTTCATTAAGAACATTCCAGAATCATTCCCAGACATTCCGGAACCTGCAGGGTTCGGTCACCGCTGCCACTCAGTGTTCCCATAGGAGAGAACAATCACAAATGAGATTTAGCATATCTATTGTTGCTTTTAAAAAGATATTTCTCCTGAGAAAAAGACTCCTAAAATATACCATCTGTTTCCTGTAGAGTTTCAGAAGAGAGAGATCTCAGCAGTGTCCCAAAACTGTGCTCAGAATTTTTCAAGATCCCAAAGTCTGTGATTAAAATCCAGAAATCTCAGTATGGGAACTCAAAAAATTATCTGACCTGCTCTTTACATTTTCACTTTAACCCTTTAATAGTCAACGTCCACTCTGTAGGACGCCTAAGTTACTTCATCATGTTACAAATAAATCCTAATCTAATCATGACGAACTATACGTCATTGGAAAGGTCTAAGACTCCTAAATAGATATTTTACCATATTTTTGTGTTACAAATTATGTAGGAAAAGTAATAGATTAATACATGTCAGGAGTGCAACTTAAAAATCTACATCATAACACGAGTTCTGACCTTTGTCACAAAAGACTTTCTTTATTTCCTTTTTCCCTTTCACGGTTTAGAAATCATAAGAAATTATATATCAGTTCAAAACTTAAAATCTAAGGACATCAGTAATCTAAATGTACATCAAAATCATATTACAAAATGTTTTCATTCATGAATTATAAAAATGTAAGTCTGGATAGTGCATTTTTATGTCTGTGTTAAAAAATGGGAGTGACAGTTAAAGGGTTAAATAAAGTTTTAGTGATTGTTATATACTTTTGTCATTTATTTTTTTCATATTTTTAATATAGCTTTTATTTTTACTTTAATTTTAGTACTTATTTCTATAAACTTGTTTCCGCTACAGGATAAAATAAAAAAGTTATTGCACCTTTTTTATCTCACAATTCAGATTTTTTTTCTCACTATTTTGAGTTTTTGTTCTTGCAGTTCTAAATTTCGATCTCACAATTTAGTTTTTGTTTCCACCATGGAATAAAAATAAAATAATTGCAACTTTTTATCTCATAATACAGACTTTTTTTTTTCTCAGATTTGGGAATTTATTATAATATAAATTTGCAATTCTGTGTTTGAATTTGCAATTCTAAGAAAATAATTAGAATTGAATTCTGAATATAAATTCGGAATTGCGAGAGAGAATTATTTTTTTAACATCTCAAAATCCTTATTATTCTATATTTATATCTTGCAGTTCTGTTTTTTTTTTTTTTTTTTTTTTTAAAGAACTGCAAGAAAAAATGTAAGATGAAAAAGTTGCAATTACCTTTATTTTTTATTTTGTGGTGGAAAATAGGCTTCAATATTTTTTTGTTAGATGCCAAGACAACTGTTCTAATTTCTGTTTACGGTTTTTAATTTATTTATTAGTTAATTTTATTTCAGCATTATTTCAGTGACCAAAAAACAATTCATAGTTTTAGTTAACAATAACACCTCTGACAACTATTGAGTCATCTGTGTTTTTATTTCTTTTAAGAAAGTTTAATAACTAATTGTACATCTTTGCACTTCATTAACATACAGTAACATAATAAGTGCAGACTAACTAGTATGGTCATCTGAGGTGCATGTTATTAATATATGATGTAAACAGGACCAACATTGATACTTACATAAACTAAAACTGAGCAACTTCTGTGAAAATAAAATGTCCTCATTCTTGCACAGGACCTAATGACTTGTTGCACATTTCCGTGCGTAATTTTTTCTTGATTATGATGACACTCCTGTGTTTAAAGCATAATTAGCCACTCAAACACATATCATCATGCCCCTCCTTATTAACTTCCTTCCTGTTTCCTGTCCATCTGGCCCTTGAACAGGAAGTCTGATGATTTTGTTGCTCTGTAACAGGTCGGTATCATAATCGACCTCACATGAACACACACAAACACTCTTGAGCATGTTCTTGCTCAGTGTTTGAAGGAATCACAAGCTTTAAAAGATGAACAAGGTCATATTTACCATTAAAGGTCAGTTTGGGGTCAGCAAGAAAGATATTAATACTTTTATTCAGCAAGGATGCATTAAATTGATCCAGAGTGACAGGAAAGACATTTATGTACATAATGCACATACACTGTAAAAAACAATTTGTTGAGTCAACTTAAAATAATTTGTAACCTGGCTGCCTTTAAAATTTTAAGTTCAGTCAACTCAAAAAATGTTTATTCAGCTTGAAATGTTAAATTATACTAACTGACAAAAGAGAATTTTTCAGCTGAATCAACTTAAAATTTTAAGGCAGCTGGGTTACTTACCCATCTGTTTAGTTTAGCAAACACAAATATCTAAGTTGTTACTTAGTACAACTTAACATTTCAAGTTGAATAAACTTATTTTAGTTGACTGAACTTAAAATTTTAAGGCAACAGGGTGACAAATTATTTTAAGCTGACTCAACAAATTGTGTTTTTTATTTTTTACAGTACAGATGAACAATCCTGTTCTTTTGGACTTTCTATTCATCAAAGAGTCCTAAAAATAAATCACAGCTGTTTTCAACATTGATAATAATCAGAAATGTTTCTTTCTGAAGGATCGTGTGACAATGAGTAATGATGCTGAAAATTCAGCTTTGCATCACAGGAATAAATTACATTTAAAAAGATATTAAAATAGAAAACTGTTATTTTAAATTGAAATAATATTTCACAATATTACTGTTTTTACTGTAGTTTTTTATCATATTATAACAGCCTTGGTGAGCAGAAGCAACTTTTTCAAAAACATTCAAAAATCTCACCAGATTATTTGATTGACAGCGGGAGTGTGGATGGTGACTAATCCGTCTTAGTGAGTGTGAGTTAGGGTGAGAGGTTGTTCGCGACGGACCGTCACCGTGGTGATGGTGAAATTGATGACATCACAAGTGGCCAGTTATGGGAAGCTGTAAATGACACCTGACCTTTGGAGAGCAAAGGTCAGCGCAGGCGTCATGAGAACCTGTGTGTGTGACAGAAAGAGAAAGAGAGAACATCAGTTTGTGTTTACACCATCACGTGGTGGATGCATTAACAATGTTCCAGGTTACAAATATCTTAAAGGGATAGTTCACCCCAAAATTATTTAGTCATTATCATGTTGTTCCAAACCTGTATGAGTTTGTTTCTTCTGTTGAACACAAAAGAAGATATTTTGAAGAATGTGGGTAATGAAACAGTTGCCGGTAACCATTGACTACAAATACTATGCAAGTCAATGGGGACCAACGTTTTTCAAAATAAAAAGTGAAGTAAAAAATATCTGCTTTTGACAAGGCAATGTTGGCTCAACCAGTGGTGTGAATTTGGAGGTGGGATATATATATATATATATACACACACACACATTTTAGTCTACCTTTTATAGAATTCTTTTAATACATTTTTTAATTATATAAATTTCTCTAAAGCAATTATTGCATATCAAAAACCCGATCAATAATTTGTATTGATTTTTTGTTTATTCTGAGTAAAGAAAACTTTTATATCAGTTTTTTATTATTATCTTTTTTGTAAACACCTGATATTTTCTTATTTCTAATTATTTCCATATATATATGCATTTTTCAGATTGTATCTATTTTTTTGGAATTTAGGTATTATTACAAACTAAAAATCTAATAAATTATTTATACATTTATTATTGTTATTTTGTGTAAAGAAACATATATATATATATATATATATATATATATATATATATATATATATATATATATATATATCATTAATTAATTTATATATATATATATATATATATATATATATATATATATATATATATATATATAACTTTGTTTTTTTATATTTATTTCTTTTATATTTCTTTTATTTCTTTTATATTTATTTAATATTTAACCCTCTGGCTGTACTTTCGTGATTTTTGTAATCAAAGAGTAATATAATGCAGTTAGTTTCATTAAATCATATATATATATATATATATATATATATATATATATATATATATATATATATATAATTTATTTATTTGACTTGATTTGCTTAGTTAATTGAGGCCCACATTTTTAGGCTACTTTAAATTTTTACTAGAACTAAAATGAAAACTAAAACCATAAAAAAAAAATTGAAATAAAATAAATGTTGACTGGATTAAAAATAAATAAATTAAAATAAAATAAATGATGACTGGATAAAAAAATAAATAATACATTGAAACAAAATAAATGTTGACGGGATAAAAAATAATGTTTTTACTAACTTGTTGCCAATCAACTTTTCTCATTTTTTAGTTTAGTGTAATCTGCTGTACAAAAATATCTTTAATAAATAAATGAATAAATAAATACATAAATAAAATCTGAAATACAAATGAATAAAAACTTATGAATAAAAAGACATATAAAACAACTACTAAAAATAACAAAAAATAAATTAAAAAAGCACAACAAAATGACTAAAACTTTAATTAAAATTAAAAAGAAAATTAATTCGAAATATGAATAAAAACTATTAGAGTCTTAGTGGTACTAAAATAGTGCTGTGGTGTAAAATTTCGAGCTATAATCATTGTTTATTAGTTTAGAATAAGATGATTTCTGTATGTGAGATTTGTTTGTTTATGTCAGTATATGTGTAGGGTGAGAGATTGTTCTTTCTTGGCATTCTTGTCCCCCATTTCTGTCTCTCTCTCCCCCATCCGTGTCTTGGAATGTCTGCCGACGGGTCTTCCATTGTCCTCATCCATATGGCCACATTATGGGGTCCTGTCACCAGGCAACTGCAGGTTCTTTTGCGGTTGCCATGACGAAGATTCTTTAATGACGTCGTCGCTGCCCCCATGTGCCTCTCTTCATTATGGATGGAAGGTCCTTTTAAAAAGTCTGGCACCTCCCCCGAGTACCCACCCAAAACACACACACTCACACACACACGCTCGTTACTCAGCCTCGTAACCTCCTTAGCTTCCAAAGGGTGACTGGAACTAACAATCCCACAATGGCGGCTGAAAGAGCTGGTGTGGATATTCATACAGGCTCTATTGTGTTTGAGACTGAGAGAGGAGGGTCGGGGGAAGCAGTGCTGTTAACAAACCCATAAACTACAGAAACACAGGACTGCAAGAGTTAGCGCTATAAAATGTTTGGTCAAACAAGCTAAAAAAGTACTTAAGGTGGCAACAACTAAAGTTTTGTTTAGGTTGTATATGTTTTCCAAATTAAATAAATACAATTACATTTTTAATACAATTAAATTAGTCGAAGCAAATTTATAGACTTTTTAATGTGCATATATTGTTTTAATAAATGCATTTATAATATGTATTTATGGCTAGAGTACATCCATCCTGTGTTTTTATGTAAACTTGAACATCTGGTTTTGTGGGACTTGTTGAACACCACTAGTGTGAAGTTGAAATAGATGTTTAGCGTAAATGTGCTAAAAATTTGTAATAATCTTGGAACCATCAAACTTGATTTTGCACTGTATGCTATTGTTTTATAGTGTATGAAGTTACTTTATAGTTGTTTAGTGTAGCAATTTAGCAAATTTAGTAATTATTGCAAACTAAAAACCTGACTTAAAACTTTTTTTAATATAATTTTTATATATATTTTTTTCTGATCATATCAATTTTCCTGAAGCAATTATTGCAAACCAAAAAGCTGATTAATAATTTGTATTGATTTTTACATTTATTTTGTTTATTTTTAACTTTTTTTTTTTTTCAATATCAATTTTTTTATTATATTTTGTGTAAAGTAAACCTGTGGATTTTTATATGCATTTTTCAGATTTTATCTATTTTTTGGAATTTAGATATTATTACAAACTAAGAATCCGCTAAATTATTTGTAAATTAATTATTATTATTTTATTTTGTGTAAAGAAAACTTATGGATTTTTATATGCATTTTTCAGATTTTATCTATTTTTTGGAATTTAGATATTATTACAAGCTAAAAATCTGCTAAATTATTTATAAATGTATTATTTTTATTTTATTTATTTTGTGTAAAGAAAGAAACATGGATTTTTCTAGCATTTTTCTAATGTATATAAAATAGGCATCTAAATATATCTATATCTTTATATATATATATATATATATATATATATATATATATATATATATATATATATATATATATATATATATATATAAACCTGATCAATATTTTGTATAGATTTTTTTTTATTACTTTGTGAATTTAGAAATTATTACAACAAAAAATGTACAAAAAATCTAATACATTGATTTAGAAATGTATTATTATTATTATTAATATTATTAATGTTGTTTTTTTTAGTGTAAAGAAAACGTATGGATTTTTATTTGCATTTTTCAGATTTTATCTATTTTTTGGAATTTAGATATTATTACAAGCTAAAAATCTGCTAAATTATTTATAAATGTATTATTTTTATTTTATTTATTTTGTGTAAAGAAAGAAACATGGATTTTTCTAGCATTTTTCTAATGTATATAAAATAGGCATCTAAATATATCTATATCTTTATATATATATATATATATATATATATATATATATAAACCTGATCAATATTTTGTATAGATTTTTTTTTATTACTTTGTGAATTTAGAAATTATTACAACAAAAAATGTACAAAAAATCTAATACATTGATTTAGAAATGTATTATTATTATTATTATTAATATTATTAATGTTGGTTTTTTTAGTGTAAAGAAAACGTATGGATTTTTATTTGCATTTTTCAGATTTTATCTATTTTTTGGAATTTAGATTTTATTACAAACTCAAAATCTGATAAATTATTTGTAAATATATTATTATTATTAATAATAATAATAATAATAATAATAATAATAATTTTGTGTAAAGGAAACCTATTGACTTTTATATGCATTTTTCTGAATTTATCTTTTTTTTAATTTAAATATTATTACAAACCATCAAAACTGATCAATTATTTATAAATGTATTGTTATTATTATTTTATTTATTTATTTTGTGTAAAGAAACATGGATTTTTTTTTCTAATGGATATAAAACATGCATCTAAAAAATAATATATATTTTTTTTTTTTTTTTTTTTGGTGCACAGTGATAGTGAAAGTTGGCAGTACAAACAAAAGTCAGACGGCCTGACTGTTCAATTTTCATTTTACATTCCAGTGTGTGACTAGTTCACTTGTACTGGTACTAACCAGTGAAATTAGGTCATGCAGTTCTCCAGTGTGACTGATGTGTTTTTGCTGCGTTGAGTGGCCATATGACCGGCTAAGCCTTAAGAAACGAGGTTTTGGAAACCCAGGCAACAACAGTTGCACTTCACGTCTGACTTTACACGCTTTTCATTTAATAACCACCCAGCATCAGATACATACAACTCATTGGTAAGAACCTTCATGGTAACTTCAATGATAAGTACAAGCCTTCAAGACTTTGTTTAGCATCAAAACCAGTTAAGAAAGCTAACTACCAGTCCAGAAACCAGTTTATATGAGCCTTCTAAAACTCATTAAGGGTTTTTACAACCTGATATTGAGCTTGAGGTGACATTATAGTCATTATACATCAAAACTATAATTAGAATTTAAACATACAGAGGTATTAAAAACACAAACATTCATATTTGTGTCAAAAATGTAAATGTTTATTCCAAACAACATTCATTCAAGAATTCAAAGACAAATAAAAAAAAGTTACAAAAAATACACATTTCAGACGAGCTGAATAAACTGAACGTAGAGGTCTTGCGTTCAAGAAACATGAAGATGCACATCCATGAAGGCACTAACCGGCAGGATATTCCCAAAAACAGACTTATCTTCCATAGAGGACATAGATCCTGCTGGACTGTATTTCTCATGTGGCCTTGTTCAGCTCTGATGAGCATCAGTGTGGACGGGTGAGTTACAGATAACCAATCAGTCAGGAATCGCTTGGGTTTTCCAGCTGTTTCTCCTGGCTGACAATCCAAGCGTTTAAGAGTCTCTGCAAATGTGCCGAAGCAGATTCCTTTAGATGTACTTACTAAAACGTCGGTAAACATCACAAAAGCTACAGCTACTAACTTAATGGTTTTAGTCTTTGACAAACTTGTAAAACTTCTCCAGGTACCTAAAAGAGATATATTGTCATAACATAGCTTCTTTCACCCATGAATGTCCTCGATAGTTTTGAAACAGCACTTTTAGCAAAGGCGAAACACTTCATAACTTTCATTATATGAAAACAAACATCAAATATGCTTAACAGATCATAGTTTATGAATGTTATATGAACATTAAGTAAGAAAAAAGTGGAGTGGAATCAGGTTTCAATCAGATATTGATGGTAAATATTACAATTACAAAGAAAAAACAAGTAACATTGATTTAAAAGTGTAATTTGAAGCAGAAAAACTGAAATAGTTTTTAAAAAACAACAAAACAAAAAAAACTTTTTATTTACTTGGGAAAAAAAAACATTTTTACAGTGAACAGCGCCTTTTTATCAGCCAATCAGTCCAAGACGCTTTAAAAAATAAAGAAATAAGGCATTATAGGCTATATAAAAATTCTATAATGTTTAACAGATCAGTAGTTAATGCACATTAAAATTCAGGACTATTTCAAAGCATTGTGATGATCTGTTAAGCATTGCATAATGTTTGTTAATATTGTTGAAAGTTATTATAAAACGTCCACCTTTCAGAAATGCATATCCTCCAAAGGTTCATGTTAAATAAAAAAATGATCCAAACAGTAGTCCGAGATGCTTAAAAAGTAAAAACCGAAACATCTGCAGGTGCAACACACAAGAACTTCGAAACAGCATGTGTAAATGAGTCCAAACAGCGTCTAAACGTAATTCCTCTTGTCATAGTCCCCGTTGGATGTTGCTCTTTTGGTGGGTGCGTATTTGACCGAGTAGCCGGAGCTTCCAGAGGACGGGCACGAACAGCAGAGCATGCTTCCCCCGAGCAGCAGCAGCGCGGTGGCCGCCCAGCCGATGTAGAGCGCCGTGCCGATCTCCCGCTTTTTGGCCGTCGGCACCTGCGGGTTGTAGAAATCGGAGATGATGTTGTTGGCCATCCAGCACAGGGGTACGAGCACGAAGATGGCGCTGATGATGTAGATGACTCCTCCGACGTTCACCACGCGCGCCTTGACGCTCTCCGTCTTGATGCAGTTGGTGCACTGCGCGCCGGCGATCACCACCATCAGCCCGACGACGCACATGACGGACGAGATGACCGTGAGCGCCCGTGCGGCTTGGAGGTCGTGGCTGAGGGCGAGCATGGAGTCGTGCATCTTGCACTGCATCTGGCCGGTGCTCTGCACGGCGCACGACATCCACAGGCCGTCCCAGATGGTCTGCGCCACCACGATGTTGGCCTCGATGAACGCGGTCACCTTCCAGGTGGGCAGCCCGCAGGCGGTCATCTCCAAGATCGTGCCGAAGACGCACAGGGTCAGACCCAGGATCTCCAGAGCTGCGGAGGCCATTGCTTTTATTGCTCAGATAGATCTGTGCACCTGTTGCAGGATGTTTGGAAAAGTTGCGTTCCTCTCCAGAGTCCAACCTTGGGTTTTTCTTTCTTCTAACCAGAGTTTTTTCTTTCCAAAAACTTTGCGTCTCCAAATGTTTTTTTCTCTCTCTAATCGATAAAAAAAACTGAAGCGCTCTGATCAGGTGGACAGCATCTCTTCGCTGCGTCTCTTCTGTGCTTTGACTAACGGACTTTTCCTGGACTGGGAATAAATGGAGTGGAATAATAGCGGTACGCCAAGAGGAGGGGTGTGTGTGTGTGTGTGTGTGTGTGTGTGTGTGTGTGTGTGTGTGTGTGTGTGTGTGTGTGTATTCAAGACTGAAGTGAAACTTTTATCCAATCGCAGGACGGAGCATCTGTTGCTCGCCAATGAGAATTCAGAGAAGCTGTGCGTTTGAGTTTGAGAGGGTATGGCAATGAATTAAACTTAAAAAGTTTTACTTTCATTTCTACAAGCACTTTTAAAGAAAAAAAAACAACTATAAAAATATAATATAATTTATGTAGACATTAAGTCAACACCAAAACAAACACCTGTACATACAATTTATTTTATTTTTCAGTTTATTTTTCCTTTTTTTTTTGTTTATTTATATATACATACACTACCAGTCAAAAGTTTTTAAACTGTAAGATTTTTTTTTTAAAGAATCCTCTTCTGCTTACCAAGCCTGCATTTATTTAATCCAAAGCACAGTGAAATATTTTTACTATTTAAAAAAACCTTCTTTAATTGAATATATTTTCAAATATAATTTATTCGTGTGATCAAAGCAAAATTTTCAACCTATATATATGGGACATATATATATAATTATAGAAATTAATATGTTTATTTAGCAAGGATGCGTTAAATTCATCTTAAGTGATGATAAACACATTTATAAGGTTACAAAATATTTCTATTTCAGATAAATGCTGTTTTTCTGAACTTTCTATTCATCCATTCAAATTCTACTCAGCTATTTTCAACATAATACTAATAATAAATGTTTTTGAGCAGCAAATCAGAATATTAGAATGATTTCTGTCGGATCACGTGACTGGAGTAATGATGCTAAAATTCAGCTTTCAAATCACAGCAATAAATTATATTATAAAATATATTCAAATAGAAAACAGCTGTTTTAAATAGTAAAAATATTTCAAAATGTTACTTTTTTTGCTATACTTTATATCAAATAAATGCTGGCTTGAGCAGAAGAGACTTCAAAAAATATCTTAAAAAGATGTTTTTTTCTTTTAAAAAAAATCTTACTCTATAAAAACTTTTGACTGGTAGTGTATGTGTATTTTATTCACATCTTATTTTTTATTATCTGTGTGTTGTCTCTGTGTACTGGAAGCTTGTGACACTAAAATTCCTTCTATGTGCAAACATACTTGGCAATAAAGCTGTTTCAAAAAAAATGTAAAAAATAAAACTAAATATAATAGGAACATGTAAACAAAAGTTACAAATCTCACTTAAATCTTGATTTTAAAAAAATACAAATATTTTGTCATAAATCCCGAAGCGTGTTTCGACACGTTCGTTGCAAACAAACCGTGACAAAGAAACTGTGAGCTGTCTCCGCCATCTTGGCTCTAATTCTCCGCTTAATCGCCCGTCCCCCCGCATTGGTACTCGAGCCACAATGGCTTCCGTTGCGCCGGTGTCTCGTAGGCATTATGGGATAAGGGCGGAATTGTAGCGGTTTCCGGATTCCCTGGATTGGCCTGCTGGGAAAGAAAACAAGGGAGGTGGAAAAGTGGGGAAAAAAACTCCTGGTTTTTGAGTTTTATCACGCGTTTGTAACAGGTAAGGGCTTCTAGCGACTGAAAAGTTAGCGAAGAGTTACTTCGCGTTGTATCCGGAAGTGATGAATCACTTTGTATCAATTCCTGTGTGGCTCCAGTAACTGTTGCATGTCAAAAAGTTACAGATTGAACAGAAGTTTCATTAAATAATACAGTTGTATCTTTCTGTACTTGGTTTCTCTGTTTGAAAGATACACACATGTGCTTTGTTTTATTGCGGGCGTGTCAGTTTTAGATGTGCTACGTGCACTGAATTAAGAACATTTTATCAAGTAGGGTGTGGGCGAGGAGGAGGTGTTTTCAGTTGAAACGAAGTACCATAAAAACGTACCCAAGGTTATCTGTTGTTTCATTAATAAATTGCACTGGAATTTGGCATCATGTGAATTTAGAGACGTGTTGCTCACAGAGGGGTTTGGGGGAGTCAAGGAGCTGATGGCCAGAGTTTGACAGCACATTTCAAAGTTTAATAGCACGTTCTCTGCCTGGAACCATCCTCCTCATTTTAACGTAGAGCCAACAGCTCGCTGTATGATTAAGTTTTTTGTAATTTCTAAGGAAATTCATACCTCTTTCTGAAGTACTGTCATATCTTAAAGAGAACATTATGGTCTTTACTCTGTGCTTGTTAAAGTTAGTATGTGCTAATAATATAATAAATACTAGATATCTGATTATTACTAACATATGAATATTGCTATTATAGAATTCCATTATTTATGTTTTTGAACGTTTACAAATGATGTGTAGTACTATACGGTAACAGAAAATGAAGAAAAATGAGCAAAATACAGCATAACAAAGGAATATTTACTGTGATGATGCCCAAAAAAGAAAACTAGCCCAAAACAATTTCTGGTGGGCCTCAGGCGGTAAAATATCTTCTAAGAACGTTCACATTACAACAACGTTACTTCTGAATGTTCTCGGAATGTTCATTCAAATGTAACATTTGGAACGTTCGAATGTATAATTTTGAAAACATTATGTGAACATTGCTTGTGAATGTTCTCTGAACGTTCTGAAACAAATAGTAAGTCCTAAGGTTTAAAAAATGCTTCAGAATAAAAATGTGCATAAACAGTATATAAATTAACATTTCTGCGCTAATGTTTTGCAAACATTTTTATAGGCCCAGTCAGCTTTGATCAAAAGCTCTGTTAATGTTACTGTAAGGAAGTTTGTTCATAACCTTGAGAGACCAGAACATTAGTTCTCTGAATGTTTTACTCTTAACTTGGTATTTATAAAACAGTTTTTAAATGTATTTTTTTTTTTTTGTCAAGCTGAATAGGAGAACTTCATGCAGCTTGTATTCATCAGAATTATATCTTTTGGCTTGTGTTGTGTTAAAATAACCCTGAACCTGAACAGAAGTGGTTTAAAAGGAAATCCCCACTTTATAATGAGCAGGATTTTGGCTTTTGGCAAGATGTGTGACAAGTAAACAAGATGAGTTTTCTAAATGACCTCTTCATTATGAAGGACTATTAACTGTTTCAGATTTACTGAGCAGATGTGCTTCTTTTGTAAATAAGAGTCTTTTGCTTTTTTTAGCAGTCCAGTATAGGTTTGCATTGACGTTAATTTTTTTACATTTTGGGGACACAATTTAGTATGTTTTATTTATAGCAGAGAAGGAATGGTGTAAATGGGAAACTCTTTGAAGTTGAAACAAAATGGAAATGAAACTTAAATCTGGTTCAGTGTGTAAAATGTGCAAATATAACATGTTTAACAGCCTGAGGACAGAATAGCACAAAACTGATTAATTTAAGTGAACACATAAGCTACCGTTCCAGTAACTTTGGTGTTGGTGAGATTTTTTTGATGTTTTTGAAAGAAGCTTACCAAGACTACATTTATTTGATTAAAAATACAGTAAAATCAGTAATATTCTGAAATATTATTGCAATTTCAAATAACCATTTGCCTTTTGAATATACTTTAAAATGTAATTTATTCCTGTGCTGTAAAGATGAATTTTCAGCATCTTTACTCTAGTCTTCAGTGTCACGTGATCCTTCAGAAATCATTCTAATATGTTGATTTCCTGCTCAAGAAGCATTTCTGATGATTATCAATGTTGAAAACACTTGTACTGCTTCATATTTGCATGGAAACCATGATATATCTTTTAGTTCAAAAGAGCAGAATTTGTTTAAAATAGAAATCTTTTCTAGCATTAGAAATGTAAATGAAAATAACTCACTTTTGTGTATTTTGCACAAAAATGTACTGTTTGAAAGCATAAAAAGTGCATTATGCATTGACACGTCAGTGGATTCTCAGCTAATCAGGCACAGTTATTGGCTAATAATCTTGAAATAAACAGTCATTCTGCGGTATTGTTAGTTTAAAGTAAACTTGGATAGCTGCTGGAGTCTGAAGGCTGTCTCCGCCATCTTGGCTCTGTCATCAAAGTTCTTTCTATCTATATTTTCTTCTCTTTATTCACATCTTTAACCTTTCACCTCTGTTCTTTCTCACGTCTCATCCCGTTCTCTCAGCCTCTGTCTTGTATAGATGTGTCATTTCCGCCTGCATTCGAAAGTTATTCCGTCCTTTGTCTTGAAAATCATTCATCAATACGCCAGAGCGGAGCCGCTCTACAAAAGTGAAGCAAATTACGCCGGAGGTCATGGGGCGCGCGTTTCACTCATAAACACAAGTGCTGCTTTGAACAGTAGTTCGGTTGTAAAATATCAGCAGCACCTTCCATCAGAAAATTCAGCTTTCTGATCTGAGTGACTGTATATGTGGCTTTCCAGTCACATGTCTCACAAGCTTACAATAAGCTCCGTCAGGAATTCTGTTAAGATCCTCAAAACCATTTTTCCCTTTATCGTAAAAACGGTAAATCTCTTAAGTCAGGTCACAACCTACAAAAGGGTGAGGTAGAGTTGAAAGCTGGTGTGTTTGTTAAATCTTTTCTTGGTTTTGAAGTTTAATGTACGTTTTAATGCAAAAATCACCCTCTGTGTAACCGCTGCGCTGATAATGAGGCCACTTGATTAATCTGCAGCGAGTTTATCCTTGCTATAATTCCCAGCCAGCAATAACAAGACCTCCCAAAGTGTGTGTGTGTGATAAAATAGGGATTGCAGTGTCCTGTATTATAGAAACAGCACTGCTACGCCCACAATCTGACATTCATCCTAAATTAGTTTCCGTTCTTTCCTGAAAAACACTTTGGCTCTTGATTTTTCCTGTCTTAGGAGCAGAAACACTCATAAACACAAAAATGAAGAGCTCATTTCAACCCTCTTTCTTGTTTTGTTCCTATTTAGTGTAAATAAGGTTAGGGGCAAATGGAAATGAAACCTAAATCTGATTAAACATAGTGTGAAATGTTTAAATATTCACAACATTTCATAGCATTTTGACTTTTTAGAATAGAAAAGATAATGTTGAATTAAAGTGAACATATACACTTAAAAAAAAAAAAATGTGTATATATATAATTTATATATATATAATTTTTTTTTTTTTCTCATCTGCTCACCAGGGCTGCATTTATTTGATTAAAAATACAATGCAATATTGTGAAATATTATTGCAATTCAAAATAACTGTTTTCTATATGAATATATTTTAAAATGTAATTTATTCCCATGATGCAAAGCACATTTTTTTCTGTCTTGGGAGTAGAAACACACATAATCATGAAAATGAAGAGCTCATTCCAACCCTCTTCCTTGTTTTGTTCTTATTTAGTGTAAATAAGGTTAGAGGCAAATGGAAACGAAACCTAAAGCTGATTAAACACTGTGTAAAATGTTCAAATATTCACAACATTTCAAAGCATGATGACTTTTTAGAATAGAGCAAAATTGCTGAATTAAAGTGAACATGCACTTTTTAAAAAAAAAGAAAAAAGAAATATTTATTAAACTGCTCACCATGGCTGCATGTATTTGATTAAAAATACAGTAAAAACTGCAATATTGAGAAATATTATAGCAATTTAACATAACTGTTATATATATATATATATATATATATATATATATATTGTAAAATATATATATTTTACAGCATGATGACTTTATTGAAAAACATTTTTGAAAGAAATTTGTAGAACATGTACACATTTTTTTCTTTTTTTTAAGAAGTCTGTTCTACTTAACAAGGCTGCATTTTTTTGATTAAAAATACAGTAAAATTAATAATATTGTGAAATATTAGAATTTAAAATATTTTAAAATATTCATTCCTGTGATGCAAAGCTGATTTTTGTTTTGCTTATTTTGTGTAAATGAGATGAGAACAAAACCAAAACAGTGTGTAAAATGCTCATATAATCTCTATATTTCACAAAATGATCAAAAATATTGTAAAATGTAAGATTATGAAATATTTTAGTGAGGTTTTGTTTGTTTTTTTTGGCTCTAGTATACACTACCAGTTAAAAGTTTTTGATTTTTAATGAAAGATTTTTAATGTTTTTTTTTTGTTTTTTTTTTAACAAAGTCTCTTCTGCTCAACTAGCCAATTTATTTGATCCAAAGTACAGCAAAAACAGTACAATTTTGAAATATTTTTACAATTTAAAATAACTGTTTTCTATTTGAATGTATTTTAAAATATATTGAATGATTTCTGAATGATTATGAGACACTGAAAACTGGAGTAATGCTATAAATATAATGCTATAAATTCAGCTTTGATCACAGGAATAAATTACATTTTAAAATATATTCACATAGAAAACAGTTATTTTAAATAGTAAAAATATTTCAAAATTTTACAGTTTTTTTGTGTAATTTGGATCAAATAAATGCAGGCTTGGTGAGTAGAAGAGACTTCTTTAAAAAAAAAAAAAAAAACATTAAAAATCTTACTGTTCAAAAACGTTTGACTGGTAGTGTTTTTAAAATGTAATTCATTCCTATGATGGCAAAGTAGATTTTTCTTGACTTGGGAGTAGAAACACTCATGATCATAAAAATCCATCAGTATTACAGCTGTTAGGCTTTCACAGTGACGACTTCCAGCTCACCGTCTCTAAATCGAACACACTTTCATCCGAACCCCACAAAGTACAGCCGAGTGTTTCTGGGTGGTTTTGTGTGTCTGTGTGAGAGCTCTCATCTATGGGGAGTGGTGAAAATGTAGGAAAGCGTTTCCAGGAAGATGAAAGATAAACAGCATTGTTCCCTCCCTGTCATCACCCCTCACTCTCCTCTTCATGTCTGACACAATCGCACAACTCCAGCGTCTCCAGAACAGTTTGTTCCCCATCAACATCATCAGCCCAACCCCATTCAGATCTGATACAGTGTGTGTTTAGGAAGATCAGAATGATGGAGAGCCTCAATTGGCGGCACTTTTATTAAATGTGAATGTTTCGTTTGACTGTAATGTGAAGGATCATTTCATTGGCCATCTGTTGCATTTAAGATTCGGTGACCAGTATTTTTCGTTTTATTTATTTATTTTTTTTTTTTTTATTTTTTTTTTTTTTTAGATATATCTATCTATTTTGATTTATTTAAAAAAAAAAAAAAAAAATTTGGAAGCAGTTTCCACAAAAATATGAAGCAGCACAACTGTTTTTAACATTGATAGTAATCAGAAATGTTTCTTGAGTAGCAAATCAGCATATTAGCATGATTTCTGAAGGATCATGTGACGTCTTTTAAGGTTTAGTTTAGTATTTTTTCTTTCACTGAGTGTTGAATACATATTTTTGATCATTATTATTATTATTATTATTATTATTATTATTATTATTTTACAGTATTTTAAGCATTATCATAGCCACCCTGTTCTTTAGATACTCAAGATAAAGCTAGAAAGAGACTTGTTGTTTATTTATTTTATTTTGTTTTATAAATTTTTTTTTTTCTTTTTTTTTTCTTTAGTTGTCGTCAGGCAGAAACATCATGTCGCAGTCTGGAGAAAAAGGAAAGGTAAGATTCCTACGCTTATTTAAAGGTGAAGTGTGCTTGTTTTGGATATTAAAATATTTCATGCGCATAGTCACCAAAAGTAAAGTTGATTTGTGAATTTCTGAATATTATGTTATATTGTTATATTATAATTATTGCATATTTCGCTTAATGCAATAGATTAAGACATTTTTTAAGTGTGTCTTAAGTGTCCAGATGCTTTTTTGCATAAAGTAATATTTTATTTTGTTTTGTTTATTGCATATTTTGCTTAATGCAGTAGATTAAGACTTTTTTTAAGTGCGTCCTAAGTGTCCAGATGCTTTTTTGCGTGAAGTAATATTTTCTTATTTTATTTTAATGTGTTATGTTATATTTATTACAAATTTCAGTTAATGCAATAGTTTGACATTTTTTAGTGTGTCTTAAGAGTCCAGATGCTTTTTTACGTAAAGTAATATTTTCTTTCTTTTTTCCCTTTTTTTTATTTTAATGTATTATATTTATTGCATATTTCACTTTTTGACATTTTTTTTGAGTGTGTCTTAAGTGTCCAGATGCTTTTTTGTGTAAAATAATATTTTCTTATTTTATTTTATTTTATTTTTTATTATTATTTTATTTTATTTATTGCATATTTCACATAATGCAATAGATTAAGCCTTTTTTTAAGTGTCTTAAGTGTCCATGTGCTTTTTTTTAAAGTAATATTTTCTTATTTTATTTTATTTTGTTTATTACATATTGCATATGTATTGTATTGTATTTATTGCATAACCAATAAAGTGAGTTTGGGGGCGGGACTATCTGTTTGCTTAACCAATAGGAGATGAAAGGAGTATTTGGGGATCAGTTATTATTATTTTGTTTTTTTGTTTGGTGCCGCAAAACTTACACACTCCACCTTTAAGTATAAAACATTTACATTAAACATTATTTGTGTCTGTATAACCTTCTTGATGTGTGTTTGTAGTTCCCAGATGCTGCAGGATATGTGGGATTTGCCAACCTGCCCAATCAGGTGCACAGGAAGTCAGTGAAGAAAGGCTTTGAGTTTACACTGATGGTTGTAGGTAAGTAACACATAAACACACATGGATTCAGGCAAACACACACTGTGCTTTTAACCAGGTTTTATTTGTCATCTTAGGGGAGTCTGGTCTTGGTAAATCCACCCTGATCAACAGCCTCTTCCTGACTGACCTCTACCCGGAGCGCTATATACCTGGAGCTGCAGGTAAAACACACAAACACACGCACACACACGGCTCTCCTGAGGTCTTTATTAACTCTACAGGATATTGTGTCCAAGAACGAAATGATCCCTAGCAATCATGAGAAAAGCCTTTGTAGATGAACTTCATTTTGACCCAAAAAGTATGTGGACGCTCAAATCACACGTAAAACTGTCTAAATGCCATTACGTGAGATAACGAAATATCAAAGAATGCTTTAATTGCAAGGTTTCTGCAGGTCCTACAAAGGTCTTGAAAGTCGTAATTCACCCTTTCCTAAATTAAAGCTTTAAAAAGGTCTTAAATCAGAGCAGAAAGTCTGAAATTCATCAAGTTAATGCCTAAAACAAGAACAAATATCTGTCGATAGGGTATGAAAACTCATTTTCCCTTTAAGATAAATTTTCTGAGCCCACTGGCAAGCATTTGCTCCTCCTTTAATCATAAACTCACCTCATTTTGAGTAGTAATGGAGGTTGTATTTTCTTATTAAAACTCATTTTCTGGTTCCTAGACATTACATTTAGAGATCATATTGACCTTTTGTGTCCTTTCCATTTTTTTTCCTAAGTTTTCCTTATTTGGTCTTAAAAAGTTTTAAATTTACCTTGTAATTGTAAACAAGCATAAGCACTTTTCAATAAAACATTTCACAAATAGAAGTTTATTTTAAATGTCTATTAGATTATATTATATTATATTACATTGCATATTTCGCTTGATTCAATAGATTAAGTTATTTTATTTATTTTTTTTGTTTTGTTCTATTTTATTAAACGTATTGGATATTTTGCTTAATGCAGTAGATTAAGAAACATTTTAAGTGTGCCTTAAGTGTCCAGGTGATTTTAACAAAAAGTAATATTTTCGTATTTTATTTTATTTTATTGCATATTTTACTTAATGTAATCTATTTTTTTTAAGTGTGCCTTAAGTGTCCAAATGCTTTTTTGCATAAAGTAATATTTTATTTTATTTTATTTTATTTTATTTTATTTTATTTTATTTTATTTTATTTTATTTTATTTTATTTTATTTTATTTATTGCATATTTCGCTTAATGCAATAGATTAAGACATTTTTTAAGTGCCTTAAGTGTCCAGATGCTTTTTTTTGTGTGTAAAGTAATATTTAATTTAATTTAATTTAATTTAATATTATTTTATTTTATTTTATTTTATTTATATTTCACTTAATGCAATAGATTAAGACATTTAAGTGTGCGTTAAGGGTCCAGATGTGTTTTTGCATAAAGTAATATTTTCTTATTTTATTTTATTTGTTTATTTTTATTTTTTTATTTATTGCATATTTTGCTTAATGCAATAGATTAAGACGTTTTTTAAGTGCCTTAAGTGTCCAGTTGCTTTTTTTGCATAAAGTAATATTTTCTTATTTTATTTAATTTATTGCATATATTCGCTTAATGCAATAGATTAAGACATTTTTTTAAGTGTGCTTTAAGTGCCCAGATGCTTTTTTGCATAAAGTAATACTTTCTTATTTGATTTCATTTGATTTATTGTATATTTCGATTAAGGCTATAGATTAAGACATTTTTAAAGTGTGCCTTAAGTGTCCAGGTGCTTTTTTGTATAAAGCAATATTTTCTTATTTTTAATTTAATTTTATTTTGTTGCATATTTTGCTTAATGCAATAGATTAAGACATTTTTTAAGTGTACTTTAAGTGTCCAGATGCTTTTTTGCGTGAAGTAATATTTTCTCCAGCATGATGCTGCTCCCATTGGAATGCAGAACGTTTCTGATTTAGATGCTCAGTGGTCATAAAATTCCTTTAAATCCCTTTGTTGAGCACTTTCTCTTAAAGCTCTCTAGAGTAAAAGGTTGTTGTCAAGAAAGTAATCCCATCTGTAGCCCAGGGCCTCCTCCCAGAGGTTCTCAGAAAATGCTCATTAATCTTTTCAGTGGTGCATCAATAAATCACGAGTATACGTAATTTGATTTGTCTTGATGTTCCAGTGTTTTTTTTTTTTGTTTTTTTTCCCCTGTGAACTTGTGTGTTTTTGTTCTGATGGGATGTTGTTGTTGTTGCTGCAGAGAAGATCGAGCGCACTGTCCAGATTGAAGCATCCACGGTGGAAATCGAGGAGAGGGGAGTGAAGCTCCGCCTCACTGTGGTGGACACGCCCGGATACGGAGACGCCATCAACAGCCAGGACTGGTCAGTGTGTGTTTACTTAGCTAAATTTATCCTGAGAAGTGAACTAAATCAGACCAAACCTCCCTTTGGAGACATCTTCAATTAGAAAAACAATTAATATATTATCATTTTATATTTTTTAAGTTATTTAAAAGTTAATTAGTATTTTATAATTCTAAAAGTGCCATGGTAGGGTTAGTTGTTATAATTTAATTTTTTTTTTTTTTTTTTTTACTATAAAAACAATATAAATTTCTGGTGTGTCCTCATTTAGATTCTCATTTAGAGTGTGTTCATGAGGTCAAAAAGAAATGTTTTGATACGTACCAGTCATTGCCAGTGGGTGTGGAAGGTGAAACTTCTTGCTTCTGAGCCATATATTTATTTCTAAATTTGACGTTCTTTATGATGATGCCAGTTGTCCCATGCATCATTATCTTCCCTGTAAATTGTTGGTGGTAGATAATAATGGGAAATTTGCAAAACACAGCACACCTGTTGTAAATATAATCAGTTACAACTCAAAACACTATAAATTTACATTTGCCAAAAATGCTGTGGCATTTACAGTGTTTTTTTGTATTGCATTATTGCATTAGTCCAAATTACATTTTATTACTTTTCATTACTCTTTTCTACGGTATTGGACACATTTCTGAATCACACACCTGAATGTCATTACTTTAGACAACCAAACATTAAAGCACCTTTTTATTTCAAATATAGACTAGCACAACCACATTTAAAGAAAAGCATTTCACAAAAATAGTTTTCTTGTTTGAAATGTCACTTGCTCTGTGATATTTTAATGCAAGGCTAATGCAATGAAATTAAGACATTTTTAAATGCCTTATATGTTTCAATTTTTGTGAAAATATGAGTGAATCATGTTCTTTACTCACAGTTTAATGCAGAACAGCATTTCTGATTTAGTTTGTCTTGGACATCATCTTGCATTCAAAAACTGCTAGATGGGCCACAGATTTAAGCATATTGTCATGCAATTTAAAAAATATATATTTTCTTATTTTAATTTATTTTCTTATTTTATTTAAATGTATTATATTATATTATATTTATTGCATATTTCGCTTAATGCAATAGATTAAGAATATTTTAAGTGTCTTAAGTGTCCAGATGCTTTTTTGCATAAAGTAATATTTTTTTATTTTATTTTATTATTTTATTTAAATGTATTATATTATATTATATTTATTGCATATTTTGCTTAATGCAGTAGATTAAGAATTTAAGTGTCTTAAGTGTCCAGATGCTTTTTTGCATAAAGTAATATTTTTTTATTCCAATGTATCTTATTTATTGCATATTTCGCTTAATGCAATAGATTAAGACATTTTTAAGTGTGTCTTAAGTGTCCAGATTCTTTTTTGCATAGAGTAATATTTTCTTTTCTTTTAATGTATTTTAATGTTTTTTTTTCATATTTCGCTTAATGCAATAGATCAAGACATTTTTTTTGAGTGTCTTAAAAAAAGATGCTTTTTTTTTGTCTAAAGTAATATCTTCTTATTTTATTTTATTTTAATGTATTATATTATATTTATTGCATATTTCGCTTAATGCAATAGATTAAGACATTTATATCTTAAGCGTGCAGATGCTTTTTTGATTTTTTGCATAAAGTTACATTTTTATTTTATTTTATTTTATTTATTGCATGTTTCACTTAATACAATAGATTAAAGTGTCTTAAGTTTCCAGATGGTTTTTTTGTGTAAAGTAATATTTTCTTATTTTATCTTTTATTTTATTTTTAAATGTAGACAAGCACGAACACATTTAAAGAAAAACATTTCACAAAAAATAGTTTTCTTGTTTGAAATGTCACTTGCTCTATGATATTTTGGCTAATTCAATGAAATTAAGGCACTTTTAAATGCCTTAAGTGTCCAAATGCTTGTCCAAATGCTTGAGTGGATCAAAGATATCCATCTTGATATGTTTGGATGTTACTTTAAAGTTGATGCATTTAGAAATGTTAGGTTTTCTACCATCCAAACGGTTTAACAGCTAAATCACAGCATGTTTATTAAAGATATATGTTGCTAAGTAGTAGACTTTTTTTTTTTTTTTTTAAATGCCTAATGTGTGTTTACTATTGAGTTACTTACAGTGCGGCTGTTGCTGTTGTTTGCATCAAAATTTTCCTTAGGTGAGCTGGATGTTACAGATAGCCTACCATAAAATTAGAGCTTGCATATAACTATCACTTCTTGAATGGAAGACCGGACTGATTATTAATTGAATACCCCATGTTTTGTGTTTGTGTATCTGCATAGCAGAGATTATTTATATTATAGCACTTGATTGTAGACTGGAGGCAGTTGTTGTCTCTTGTTGCTCTATTGGTCATTGAGCCTTGCTGAGGAATGCTGGGAACGTCCTGTTTGAAAGAACAATATCCTCCCCGTTTCTCACCCACAGACTTCTCAGGCTGATAATGAAAATGTGCCATCCACGTTACCAACCTACTGTCATGTTGTGTTTTCTTCTCCTTCAGCCTCTCGATAAGGCTGCGGTGTCAAGGCCGATTCATGCCTGGGGTTTATTAGAAGACACAGAAGTGGTTTAGTTCTAGTTAGGGGTTTAGTTTAGTGTGTGGTGTTTAGATGAGGCTGGAGACTTTAGAGCAAAAGGGAAGCTGGTGGCGAGACTTTAAAGAACTGAGAGATGGTGCATTTCAGGGTCATTGTAGTTAACTGAAACTTAAATTAAAGCCATTTAAAAAAAAACAATTTTTAGTTGAAATAAAATTAAAACATTAACTGAAACAAAATACATTTTAAATTTCAGCTTGTTGCCAAGTCAGAAAGAACTGTAAGAAAGAAAAAAAAAAAATGTATTTCAAGTAAATAAATATATAAATAAATTATTTCAACTAGTTGCCAAAGCAGCATTTCTCATTTTTATTTGTTTAATGTGATGTACTAAAAAACTCAAATTAAAACCATTAAAAAACATTTTTTAAAACGTTAACCAAAACAAAATAAAATAAAATATAAAAACTTAAATTATACATTTCAGCAAACATTGAAATAAAATTAACAATAAATGAAACTAAATAAAATTATATATATATAAATGTATAAAAGAATTGTTTCAACTAGTTGCCAAAGCAACATTTCTCATTTTTATTTGTTTAACGTGATGTAGAATTAAAACCATAAAAAAAAAAAAAAAAACATTTTTTACTTGAAATAAAATAAATATTAACAAGACAAAATAAAATATAAAAAATAAAATAATATAAATGAATATAAATAATATTAAATATAAATATAGAAATAAATTATTTCAATTAGTTGCCAAGGCAACATTTTTCATCTTTATTTATTTAACTTGATGTACTAAAAAACTAAAATTAAAACCGTTAAAAAACATTTTTTTTACTTGAAATAAAATAAACATTAACCAAAACAATAAAATATAAAAACTTAAATTATAAATTTCAGCTTGCCAAGAATTAAAAAGCTAAACTGCAAGGGGAAAAAAAAATATAAAAAATATTGTGTATATATGTATATATATATATATATATATTCCAAGTTACTTTTTTTTTTTAATAAAATTAACAATAATTAAAACAAAATAAATATAAAAATTAAAATAATATAAATTAAATATAAAATATAAATATAAATATTTAATATAAATATATAAAATAATTATTTCAACTACTTGTCAAAGAAACATTTCTGATTTTTATTTATTTAACTTGATGTACTGAAAAAACTAAAATAAATTTAAAATAAAATAAACATTACCAAAATAAAATATATAAAATAAAATAAAATAAATACAATTTAAAATAGAAATAGAAATAATATTAAAAATAAATATATGAAATAATTATTTAAACTAGTTGCCAAAGCAACAGTTCTCATTTTTATTTATTTAACTTGTACTAAAAACTAAAATTAAAACCTGTATAAATGTTACAACTGATAAAAATTACGTATTAGTCATTAAAATAAAAACAGAAGATGATCTCACTGATAATGTGTTAGCACTGGTGCATGTGGTCCGTCTATGCTAGACCGGAACCTGTGAACGTGATCTTGTGGAGCATTTTGATAAGCTTTATTTGGACAAAGTTGTTGTTTGTTCATTTCTAAAGTGCGTCAAGATATGTCATGATTAGATTATAGTTTTGCTTGGCTGAGATCCGTATCCGATGCTTGTTTAATGCGCTTGTTAAATTCAGTCACAAGATTTTAGGTCAGAGTATTCCTTTCAGCTCAATCTCTGATCTCTGCTTTTTTTCTGTTCGACAGCTTTAAGACGATCATCCAGTATATTGATAATCAGTTTGAGAGATACCTGCACGACGAGAGCGGCCTGAACCGCAGACACATCGTTGACAACAGAGTTCACTGCTGCTTTTACTTTATCTCTCCGTTTGGACACGGGTAAAACACCTGCATGCTTTCTGCCTTTTGTCATCAGTCAATAAAGCATTTTATTCATGCAGAACGTGGCTTCAGCCTTCAATTAAGGCCTGTTTGCAACAAAAGTGATGCATTAAAGCAACATGAATCACCTACAAAAACCACAGGTGGAACTTGCACCAAAACTTTTCACTTTAAAGTTTAAGTTTAAAAGTGACAATTGTCCATCAGACATAACAGCTGATTTTATTTTTTACATAAATGCTATTCACATTAAGTGTAAAATAAGCATCCAAGAAATTGAAAGCCAATCTACATTAACCGTTCAAATGGTGGCCTTGGAGAAAAGTTTATTGCTGATGTGATAATTCCGTGGATATATTGTTTTATTTTCATTATCATGTGCTCATAAGTTTGTACACTACTGTTAAAAAGTTTCTGGTTGTAAAGAAGTGAGCAGAAGTCACTTCTGCTCACCTAGCCTGCATTTATTTGATCATGAATACAGTAAAATCACCAAAATTGCGAAATATTTTTTAAATGTAAAATAACCATTTTCTAGTTGAATATATTTGAACATATAATTTATTCCTGTAACCAAAGCTGAATTTTCAGCATCATTCAGAAATCATTCTAATATGCTGATTTGCTGCTCAAGTAACATTTCTGATTATTATCAAAGTTGAAAACAAATGTTTTTGAAAGAAGTGACTTCTGCTCACCAAGGCTTCTTTTATTTGATCAAAAATACAGTAAAATCAAAAAAATTGTGAAATATTTTTAAAATTTAAAATAACTGTTTTCTATTTGAATATATTTGAATATATAATTTATTCCTGTAACCAAAGCTGAATTTTCAGCACATTCAGAAATCATTCTAATATGCTGATTTGCTGCTCAAGAAACATTTCTGATTATCAAAGTTGAAAACAATTGCCCTGCTTCATATTTTTGCAGAAACTGTGATGCGCGTTTAATAGGCAGTTCAAAAGAACAGGACTTATTTGAAATATAAATCTTTTGTAACATTATACACTACTAGTAAAAAGTTTTTAGACTATGATTTGTAATGTTTTTTTTTTTAAAGAAGTCTCTTTTGCCGACCAAGCCTGCATTTATTTGATCCAAAGTACAGCAAAAACGCAATTTCGACATATTATTACTATTTAAAATAACGGTTTTCTATTTGAATATATTTTAAAATGTAATTTATTCCTGTGATCAAATCTAATTTTTAAGCATCATTACAGAAATTATAGATGTAGCAAGGATGGTTTAAATTGATCAAAAGTTACGATAAAGACATTTCTAATGTTAAAAAAGATTTTTCTGAATATTAGAATGATTTCTGAAAGATCATGTGACTGGAGTAATGATGCTGAAAATTCAGCTTTAAAATCACAGGAATAAATTGCATTTTAAAATATATTCAAATAGAAAACCGTTATTTTAAATAGTAAAAATATGTCAGTTTTTACTGTTTTTGCTGTACTTCTTTTAAAAAACATTAAAAGTCTTACTGTTCAAAAACTTTTAACTGGTAGTGTAAATGTCTTTACTTTCTCTTTTGAAGAAATAAATTGTAAAAACATGATATAATTCAGCCCAATTATTACTCACTATGAAAATAGCCACAGAAGCTGGAATGGTGTTAAACACTAACAAACTTACTTTCACTTTTGATTAATTTAATTCATCTTTGATGAATAACAATGTTAATGTCTTTCAAATTTGTATGCTTGATTTTTCTCAGCCTGAAGCCTCTGGATGTTGAGTTCATGAAGGCAATCCACAGCAAAGTCAATATCGTTCCTGTGATCGCCAAAGCCGACACGCTTACGCTGAAAGAGAGAGACCGTCTCAAGAGAAGGGTGAGGATCTGACTCTTACTGACTGATCATTTGACCCATGACTAGTTGACAACAAGCCACAAAAGTATCAACAAATGTTACATTTGAGCTTCTTTGGTGTTGATTCCATCATTAATGCCTGGTGCATTGAGTGTTTGGTGATCAGATAATGTGTTACTGTAGCATGGGGTGTGTACTTGCAGTCTTGCATTCATGCATTTTGACATTCGCGGCAGTCTGGCTTAGACACAAGTGTGTAAAAACATGCTGACCATCTACTGTATGTGCTTCAGTATGCAATTCTCCATGGACAATACTGTACTCCTTATGAAGCCTGCAGATGTTTCCCTTTAACACAAACACACACACACAGAATCACACACCCTCTGGATTGTGTCTGAAGCGGGGTCAGGTGTGTGTCGACCAGCACGCTCCGCGTCTTCCGGCTGGTGTGCTCCACAGGTTAAGTAGGACGGTGATTATGTGGCATATATCTGACTTCACTTCTTTGGGATGTTATCTGTAATCCCACAGGAAGCTTGCACAGATCAACATGAGCACTGAAGCCAGAATTTTATCTTGCGTTGGTCTAATTTAAAAGTTTTGGTTTCATTTTAAAGGAGAACTCCACTCCCAGAACAACAATTTACAGAAAGTTTACTCACCCCCTTGCCATCCAGGATGTTCATGTCTTTCTGTCTTAAGTTGTGAAGAAATTATGATTTTTGAGGAAAGCATTTGAGGATTTTTCTTCATATAATGAACTTCATTGGTGCCCCGATTTTGAACTTCCAGAATGTAGTTTAAATGCAGCTTCAAAGGGCTTTAAACGATGCCAGCCAAGGAAGAAGGGTCTTATCTAGCGAAATGATCAGTCATTTTTTTTGCAAAATAAAAATTTGTATACTTAAGCACAAAAGCTGGTGTAGCACAGGCTCTGGGATGCGCGTCTATTGAATCACGTCGAAAGGTCACGCGGAACTACAGACCCAGTGTTTACAAAGCGAACGTGCAAAGACTAAGAAAGTGCTAGTAAGTCAAACGCTGTTTACAAACAAAAAGATACAACAATGTCCGTCGATTCTAAAGTTGTAGGAGTTTTAATAAGATGGAGTTTTTCACCATACTCTACCTTTTTGAGCCGGAGTAAACAGACGATGAACTTAAACGTGATTCGTAGTAGTGATGGGAAGTTTGGATCATTTTACTGACTCGGACCTTTGAGTCTCTTTCAGCAAAATGAACAAATCTTTTTTTGAGTCATTTCGTTCATTTTAGCAAAGTATAATTAAATTGTTACATGTTACTTCCCTAACACATCTACTGCTTACACAAACGTTGATCACACTACAAACAAGACAAAACTATAATGCTATAAGAAACAGAAAAGATGAATTCATTGTTTACCTGGGTCTTTAGTCTATGATTAGCTCACCTCACCTCTTATCTGACAAGTTTTCGGGTTTGAGTCGTTCGTTTATCACGTGACCAATGCAGTGTGAGCCGGAAAAATAATTGATTAGTTCATCTCTTGAGTCTTCGGGAGCGACTCGAAAAACCCGAAGACTCGAAACAGTTGAACTAATTCCAGTACAGAACCTAATAGGATGTTGCGCATGCGCGACTGAACGAATCACTCCCCGAGACGACTCATTCTTCCCGAGTCACATTAAAGATTCATTCAAACGACCCATCACTAATTCGTAGCATTGTGGACGCACATCCCAGAGCCTGTGCTACACAAGCTTTTGTGCTTAAGTATACAAATTTTTATTTTTCGAAAAAAATGACAGATCGTTTCACCACATAAGACCCTTCTTCCTCGGCTGGGATTGTTTAGAGCCCTTTGAAGCTGCATTTAAACTACATTTTGGAAGTTCAAAATCGGGGCACCAATGAACCAATGTGGCTGAATTATTACTGAATTATTAACTTAATTTAGGTCCCTGTTCACGAGAATTCTTTCTCTTCATCAGCGTCAAATCTCATTCTCTCTAAATTATAACAGACTATGCATGTTTGGCTGAATTATTTCTTTAAGCAATTTATTAAAAAATTTATTAGTAATGTCAAAAATGACATTTTATAGGGTTTTTTTTTTTGTGTGTGTATTCACCCTAATTCGTATCCTTATTGCGTATAATGACTGTAATTGAAGTGAGCAACATGTAACTTGGTTACTATAGTAGTTTCCTCAGCACTAGTTCTGTGCAATTGAGATTTGTGCCTGCTTATAGAAGAAAAATGTGCCTAAAAGTCACTGTGTTTTATATCAGTCTTCTGCCTTTTCCTGTAGCTCAGCATGTTTCACATCATTAGATTTTGCATGACTAATGAGCTGACAGTTTGTCTTTAATTCCCTACAAACCAACAACTCATTCACTAACCTAAACACTGTTAAACCCTCAGACACCTGCTGATCACTGACTTTCACTAGTACGAATGACAAAAAAAGGCTTAGTAGTCACTGAACTCTTCTCGTTGTGATTAAATATCCCAATTGACCTCTGTCAGCATCTTTTATGTGTGTGTCCGTGCATGTAAGCATCACCTCATTACTGAAAATGGCTTATTTTAGATAAGACAGATAGATAGAATCTAGCCCACATCCTGCAATCATTGCATGTATGTCCCCATCGGAGTCGCAAGGAAAGATCAGTTAAACCGTCTCTACCGTCTGCCGTTTCAAGCTAAATGACCCAAACAGATGACCAAAGTCAGTGTGTGTGTGCTTTGCTGTACAAAAATGTGGTTTCGGTTTGATGTAATGATGTCAAACAAAAATAGTTCACACAGAAGAACACAACAAACACGTTCTGTCCTTCTTGATCCAGTGCGCTTTCTCGATGACTTATAACACACAGAAAGTCACAGGGCTTCGTTGCTTATGCTGGTCCATTTTTAGACATGGCTTTGGACGCTGAATGCTTGTATTTTTAGTAGTTCCTGTTATTCGCCTGCTCTTAGATGCCATTTTTCTCTTCCTGCAGGTAATTTCACAACACATTTTGATCCACATTCCCACATTGCTGTGTTTAGCAGTGCCTGTTTTGTTGTTTTAAAAGGAATAGTTCACCAAAATGATAACTTACTGACTCACTATCCTGTTTCAAAGACGCACTCTAAAAAATTCTGGGTTAAAAACAACCCAGCTTGGGTTTTTTGGCAACCCAGCACTGGGTAAATATTGGACAGAACACATATTGGGGTTAAATATTTTACCAAACATGCTGGGTTATTTTATTTAAGTCAACTATTGTTTAGAAAAAAACACAGGGAAATTACTAGAAGCATCAGCAATAATCAAAAGATGAACAATCAAAATAAAATCCATTTATTTTATTGTGTTAAAAAGTATAGTCTTTACAGCTTATGCATTATATTTCAAGTCTTTTAAGGTCATAAACCAGTGTTTTTTGAAAGAAATTAATAATTTTATTCAGCAAAGACACATTAAAATGATCAAATGTGACAGTGAAGACATTTACACTGACCAAAATTATAAACACAACACTTTTGTTTTTGCCCCCATTCTTCATGAGCTGGACTCAAAGATCTAAGACTTTTTTGTACACAAAAGGCCTATTACTCTCAAATATTGTTCACAAATCTGTCTAAATCTGTGTTAGTGAGCACTTCTCCTTTGCCGAGATAATCCATCCTCCTCACAGGTGTGGCATATCAAGATACTGATTAGACAGCATGATTATTGCACAGGTGTGTCTTAGGCTGGACACAATAAAAGGCCACTCTAAAATGTGTAGTTTTATCACACAATCAACAACCTAATCAACTATGCGAAGGAGATGTGTTGCACTGCGTGAGGCAGACTGGAGTAATGATGCTGAAAATTCAGCTTTGCATCACAGAAATAAATTACATTTTAAATTATATTGAAATGGAAAATGGTTATTTGAAATTGTAATAATATCTCAGAATATTACTGATTTTATTGTATTTGATCAAATAAATGCAGCCCTGGTGAGCAGAAAAGATGTTTTTTAAAAATACTAAAAATCTTACCAACCCTCTTTTTTTTTTTTTTAACAGAACTGTAAATTTTCTTTCTTTGTGGAACATGAGAAATCACGAGAAAACTTTCTCTTTATTGCCGTCAAATCTCATTCTCACTAAATAATAACAGAATATGCATGTTTTGTTAAACTATTCCTTTAAGCGATTTGTGGCTCCAGTTGCTGGGAAACCCACAACTACTTGAAACTTTAATTGTTTAGATCTTACTTTTAGGAAATTGCTCCATCAAACCTGAATGTTAATGTGAATGAATTGGAGGAAGTTTAATGCTTGTTCTTTTCATTGGTACCTCCACAAATGCTTGAATCCTTTTTTTTCTTTTACATTATCAGAAAGGACAAACACACCCTTCGAATTTTTCTCTACCTTATCTTTTCCCAAGAAGACTGAGGTAAACTCTTGGACGCAACTTCCAGTCTTCGTTTCTGACCTGTGTGGGAGTGCAAGTCAGCAGTTTAGGATTTCCCGCTCTCTTTCGTGATGCCAGTGAAGGTTCCCAAAATCCTGCCGTGAACATGACAAATGACCCATTGTGTCCTTATTGTTTGATTTTCACCCTCACTTTCTCACCGTGATAGCTTCGCTCTCATTCTCTCACAGGACTGCCGCCCCTCTCGACGATCTTTCTCGCACCATCATGAAAGGGGGAAGCAGCTTGTGTAGAACAATATGGCCTTCCTGTAATGTGTCAGGCCGATTGGCAGGGAAAGCCGGGTCAGCGGTGTGCAGGAGTCTTATCTGAGACCGGAGTGAGGTCATAAAACCCTGAAACTTATAAAGCATTCAAGGGACGTTTAGGTAGCTCTCTCTTCCTGCCGTAGCGGCAATATATAACCGAAGAGCAGCAGATCTCGTCCGTACGAGAAGGAAAGCCGAACTGACGCACATCTGGGGCGCGTATTCTCTGGTAGAGTTGAATGCAATTCCCACAGGCCAGATTGTAGGTGCGCTTGGTGGGTTGCATTGTTGTGTTTATGTGAATTTGTATGTTATTGTTGATGTTTGCCATGCTGCGATCCCCATCACGCTCATATCTCAGTCCCCAAACCGTCAAAGCTTTCCTCTCTTTGTCCTCTCGGTTGGCTCAATGGGAGAAACGTCCGAGCGCTGTATGCGTGTGAGATCGTGCCCTTGCCAACCGTTACCAGCCTTTTTGTTTTTGAAAACACAGTGGGGTCAAAAAGTCTGAGAGCAACTTGTGAAAATGCATCTATTTTTATTGTTTATGCAGTTGTTTTTATTACGAATTATGTTGTAAGCATTGCGGTTTGAGTGAAAACGGATGTATTTGACAGTGTCTTAGTATGTGGTTGCCATCACTTTTGATTCAATTAATGACATCAGACCAGACATTTATGATCATTTTGTGTAAGGGAACAAGAAAATCTGAGTCTGACAATTGATCAATGACACTCCATTACTTGTTTATGTAAATAAATAATAATTGCATTTATTTAAAATGTCTATATACATTGCCTTACAAACGTTTGGGATCAATAATGTTTTTATGCTCATCAAGGCTGTAGCTATTTGATCAAAAATACAGAAAAAACTGTAATTTTGTGAAATATTATTGCAATATAAAATAACAGTTTTTAATTTTAATATACTTTAAAATATAATTTATTCCTGTGAAACAAAGCTGAAATCTCAGCATCATTACTTCAGTCTTCAGTGTCACATGATCCTTCAGAAATCATTCTAATATGCTGATTTATTACTTATTAATGTTGGAAACAGTTGTGCCGCTTAATATACTTGGGACCTGTTATACTTTTTTCAGGATATTTTGATAAATAAAAAGTTAAACGGTGTTTAATCAAAATAGAAATTTTGTGTTACAGGTTACAATATTGAAGAGTCAGTATTTATTTATTTTTTTTAAAGAAATTAATGCTTTTATTTAGCAAGGATGTGTTAAATGGATATAAAGTGATAGTAAAGACTTATTTTGTTAGATAAGATTTCTTTTTAACTTTTTATTCATCAAAGAATCACAGTATCACAGGTTGCAAAACGTATTAAGCAGCATAAGTGTTTCAAATTGTTGATTTAAAACAATGATTTCTGAAGGATCATGTGACATGAGTAATGGCTGATTTAAAAAAGCACAGTCACAGATATAAATTGTATTTTACAGTATAATAAAATAGGGAACCAATATTGGAAATTGCAACAATATTTTGCAATATTACTGTTTATTTATTTTCAGTATTTTTGATCAAATAAATACAGCCTTGATGAGCAGAAGAGATTCCATTTAAAAAAAAAAAAACCCATTAAAAATCAGTGTATAAATTTAGTGTGTTTATGTAAGTATTCATTCAAAATGTAATAGTTCATAATTAATGTATATATTTATTGTAACTCTTATCATAAAATATTAAAAAATATATTTTTATTAAAAAAAAAAAAAAAAATTATATATAATGTAATTTATACATATGTGACCCTGGACCACAAAACCAGTCTTAAGTCACTGGGGTATATTTGTAGCAATAGCCAAAAATATGTTGCATGGGTCAAAATTATAGATTTTTCTTTTATGCCAAAAATCATTAGGAAATTAAGTAAAGATCATGTTCCATGAAGATATTTTGTAAAATTCCTGCTGTAAATGTATCAAAGCTTAATTTTTGATTAGTAATATTCATTATTAAGAACTTCATTTGGACAGCTGTTAGTGATTTTTCTCAATATTTAGATTTTTTTTACACCCTCAGATTCCATATTTTAAATAGTTGTATCTCAGCCAAATATTGTCCTAACAAACCATACATCAATGGAAAGCTTATTTATTCAGCTTTCAAATATTGTATAAATCTCAATTTCGAAAAAGTGACCCTTATGACTGGTTTTGTGGTCCAGGGTCACATATGGAATTGCATATAAATTATGACTGAATATTTTGCTAGTTTAATATTTAAATATTTAATGTTAAATACTTACATTTTTTTTATATTTAAAAGCTGTGCTTTACATTTTTTTTTTATATAAACTTATATATTTTATTTTTATTTTGTGTGGCCTCCTTTGAGCTTGATAACAGCTTGCATTCTTGCTGACATTATTTTTATGTACTTTTCCACAGTCTCTGTTGTTATTGACTTCCAAATAGTTTCTAGTTGTTCCCAACGACTTGCTTTTGATTAGACTTTTGCACGATCTATCTTTGAATCCATTAAATCTTAACAATAATTATATTTTAGCATTAGAAAGACTACTGTGACTAAAGAGCTTACACATACTGGTGGGTTAAATATTACAGAAACACAAAAAATGATTTTGGTCATCACCAATACCGTTAGTTTAGGGCAGCTGTGCCACATTGGGTGCAAACAGAGGTTTTCAATGTTGTGTCAGACTTTCTGACCTCACTGTCAATGTTTATGTTTTTGTGGCTTTGGTGTTAAACGTGTTGTTTACTGTACAGTGTATCAAACTCGTGTTCATGGTTTGACACACCAGTGAGGTCACGTTGTTTTTAAGGCCAAGTCTTCATTTGACTCTCATCTGATGGTGTTATCATGGCATTCTCAACTGCAGAAGTTAAAGCGGTGAATATCTCATGGTTTGTGTACGTCCGTGTCCACATTCCTCGCTTAAATGAGGGTGTGGTTATTTATTTGTGTTCTCAGGCAGAATGATTGCGTCCTGGAATTGCATCTCATGCACTCCATATAAAACAATAAATATCCAGCACCGGTCACATACGCTTTCAGTGACCATGGCTTGACCTTTATTTAACACTTCAGTTGTTATGTTGTTTTAAGAATAGAGTGGCCAAAAGACTTGTATAGGCCTCTTGTACCACATTCACTTAGAATCGCACAATCAAATCTAGTAAATGTTGAATAGAGAAGAATATTTAATGTTTTTAATTTAAAGTAAAAATTCACCCAAAAATGTTTTACTCACCCTCGTGTTGTTCCGAATCCGTTTCTAAGTTAATTTCTTTTATAGGCACACAATGAAAGTTGCACTGGTCTTACTTTTTAGTCTTTCAGGGTTCAAAAAGGATACCAAAGCGCCATGGAAGTAATGATTTAAGCGATGAATAACTGAACAATGGATAATTTAAACAGTGTAAATTTCCATCTGTTCCTTACACAAAGCTATCATACGACTTAAAAAAACTTAAATATTGTGCGTAAATCATGTGAAATATTGTTTTGTAATATATTTGTTTGTGTGTCCTTCTAAAGCTTGAAAGCCTCAATGCCCAGTATAACTATTCAGGTTTTACTGCAAAAAAAATCTTAAATTCATAGTTTTTTTCATTAGAAGTTGCATGCGCTGCAAAAAAAAAAAAAAAAAAAAAAAAAAAAAAAAATATATATATATATATATATATATATATATATATATATATATATATATATATCCACAACATTTTTGTTGTTTTCTAATGCAATTATCTAAACAGCCTTACATCAAGATACATTTAATCGAAATGCAAAATTAACATAGTTGAAATCATTTAATGCAATGCAAAATAAACAGTTGTTTTCTGGGAAACTGAACAAAATTAAGTATGTTTATGCTTCAATGTGACTCTGAACTGCAAAACCAGTGTCTAAATTTTTCAAAATTTAGATTTATACATGATCTGTCATGATAAATAAGCTTTCCATTGATGCATGTTAGGTTAGGACAATATTTGGCTGAGATACAACTATTTGAAAATCTGGAATCTGAGGGTGTGAAAAAAAAACCTAAATATTGAGAAAATCAGCTTTAAAGTTGTCCAGATGAAGTTCTTAGCAATGCATATTACTAATCAAAAATTAAGTTTTGATATATTTACAGTAGGAAATTTACTAAATATCTTTATGGAACATGATCTTTACTTAATATCCTAATGAATTTTGGCATAAAAGAAAAATTGATAATTTTGACCCATACAATGTATGTTTGGCTATTGCTACAAATATACCCGTGCTGCTAGGGTCACAAATTGTTTATCTTAATTTAAATGTGTCTTTATATAAATCTTTAAATTAAGTTGAATTTTGAGCCTTTTTTTGAGCCTGTTGCCAGATATTTGTTCTTGTTTTGATCATAAACTCATTTTGTTCATTTTGATAAGTTTGCTCAGCAAACAAGACATCTTATCTAATGTTTGCTTCTCAATTTATCTTAATTTAAAAGACTTTAAAAGACATTTGCACTGAAAACTTTTGCATTGTAGTCAGAAGGTACGGTAAAAGTTATTGCATATTTAACCCTTGTGCGACCTTTTGGACGTTTTTGTCCTTTTCAGTTTTATTTTGTTTATTTTGCCTGTGTTATTGATAGCTGCATAAATTTTGGCACAGGTGTGTATTTCCTTTAATAAATCCATTTTGCACTAGGTACAAAAAATAGTTCCTTTCAGGACTTTAAGGACAAAAATGTCCCCATTGAAGCCCATTAAAACTGCTATTTTTAATCACAGTGCCAGTTAACTGTAAAATGACTTTCGTTCTGTTGGCAAGGCTTCAAAATTACATTTTGTACCATTTTTTTTTTTTTTTTTTTTTTTTTAAGATTTGGCTAATAAAGCAAATATTTGCTTTATTCCTGTTTCTGGCATTTCTGCATATTATAGAGCAATTGATAAATATGCCAGCTTTAATTGTGTGGGTGCTGTGGTTGGTATGGATTCAAAAGTGTGTTTGTATGTGTGTCATAAAAAGAACTTGTTGTGCGCGCTTGTAAGATTTAAGAGGAAAAAAAAAACTCTACTGCAAATCCAAATCACCCCACTGTGTGCACCAGCGGAGTTATGCTGGCATCTAATGGGGTTTAAGTCTGGGCACTGCGTCCAAACAGATTTTACTGAAAGCTCATTTTTTGATATATCAACTTCAAATTTGGAACACAACTTGGTTTAGATTTATGGCTTTGATTTTCTAGCAGGTTCAGAGTTCAACATGTTTCATAAAATATATATTTTATATAAAATATTGTTCATAAAGCATTATCATAAACTTAAACCTCTATAACTTTTTTTGGTTTCACTTTTTAAACTTTTTCTACTTCAACAGTAATCTGCCATCCAAGAGGTTCATGTCTTTCTTTCTTCAGTCGTAAAGAAATTAGGTTTTTTGAGGAAAACATTTCTGCATTTTTCTCCATATAATGGACTGATATGGTGGATCCCAAATGCGGTTGTAAACGATCCCAGCTGAGGAAGAAGGGTCTTATCTAGCGAAATGATCTGTTATTTTCATTTAAAAAATACAGTTTAAATACTTTTTAATCTCAAACGCACGTCTTGTCTTGCTCTCTCTGAACTCTGTGTATCTGGTTCAAGACAGTTAGGGAATGTCG
Source organism: Cirrhinus mrigala (assembly GCA_036247105.1). NCBI lineage: Eukaryota > Metazoa > Chordata > Actinopteri > Cypriniformes > Cyprinidae > Cirrhinus > Cirrhinus mrigala. The sequence continues at coordinate 34,786,389 of CM070014.1, forward strand.
AAAAACTCCAATCGTATTTTCGAATTCAAAAAATTTCAAAATGATCCTACATCACTGAAGAAGTATCAACCCAGTCTTTGCAAAGTGAACATGCAAAGAAGATCAAACACCCTTAACAAAAAAGGTATAACAGCGATATAGGACGATTTTGAAGTTGAGGGAGAACATGAGATGGGAGTTTTTCCACATACCCTAATTGTCATGAACCGGAACAAAAACAGTCCAGGCAGAGTAAGATGAGATGAGTGTTTGGCATTAAAAAGTATATAAATTGTATTATTTTTATTAAAATAACCTATCATTACGCTAGATAAGACCCTTCTCTCTTGGCTGTGATCGTTTAGAACCGCATTTGGGATCATTTGAAGCCGCATTTAAACTGCATTTTGGACATTCAAAATTGGGGCACCATATCAGTTCATTATATTGTATTATTCCTCAAAAAACATAATTTCTTTACGGCTGAAGAAAGAGAGACATGAACATCTTGGATGACAAGGGGGTGATACATTATATGTGAATCTTTGTTTTGGAAATGGACTTCTCCTTTAAGTCTGTGCTCCCAAGCTTCAAACTTTTATGACAGATTTTTGACATGGACATTTCTTTCCACTAATAACCTATGTGTAACTTTTTTTTTGTTAGTTTATTGATGCACAAGGGTTAAGTGAAGCTATTTTTTGTGTAAAATAAAGTAAAAATGTATTATTTTGGAAGTTGGATTTTCAACTTTTTCATGTTCTGCTCTTTAGACATTCACATTTAGAGAACAGTCTTAAACTGACTAAAAAGTCTTATAAAAGCTGTGGAAACTGAACTCTGTTGTTCCAAATTCTAAGTTGTCATATGGGTCTTAAACTACATGTTCATTTTTGGGTGAACTGTTTCTTACAAAACCATTTGCTTTCTTTGGCATATTAAAACGTGATGCTGATAATAAAAGATGTTTTCCAGCTAGAAAATCAGCTACAGTTAAATTCTGCCTGTTCTTATCTAATTGTTCATACTATAATTGTAGCATCGGGTTTCTGAAGGCCTCCACACACACACACTTTCTCATCCCAGCCAGGAATTTGCTGGAGTGAGCGTCTCGCGTCCCGCTGTTTCAGAGACGCCGGATTAACATTCGCCCTGGTACCGACACAAACACACAGGTCTGAGTAATTGGTCAGTCCTGTTGAGCTTCTTTCAGAATTATATAACACCCCCGTGTGTTTTTGTGCGAATGAAAGGGCTTGACGAGCCGCAGGTAGCCAGCGGTTTCATCCAGACACAAGGGATCACAGTTAAGAACTTCACGGCTTTTCGGTTCGACACTCTTTACTGCTGAATAGTGACTTTTACAGTATTTAATAATTGTTCATACCGCTCTCTTGTGTAATTTTGTTGGTCCCAAGTGCCTCAAACATCTACACACTATAAACAAAATGTTATTGTGTTAAAATACTCAGAGATGATTTTAAACCGTGTAAAGTCTGTAGGGAGTGGTTGAGTTAAAGGTGCTTATTCATGCTGAAACCTGACGGTGTGAAACTACTGTTTTGCGCCCTGAAGTATAAGCTCATAATAATTGGCCTACAGACAGGAAAACTATATTTAACTTATTTTCATGTGTTATGTACTTAAACATAGTGGCTGTCCTGTTTGTGGCTCCTATTTTTGTGCAAGTGACCAAATGTTTACAAGCCTCTTTAGTCGTGCAAATGTTACAGTATGCAACTAAATCACAGGCTGTAATTTAGTCATTTAGAGTGTTTGTTTGAAAACCATAATCAGGTTAATTTTGTTTCTGACCTAGTGCACTATTTTCCTTTGTTTACAATGGTTTCTGGCTCTTCAAAAGGATTCCTTGAGTGACAGAACTGTGTTTAGGTGCTGATATTTACAGATGCAATATTTTAGCACGCTAATGTTTTGTCCTGCCTGTTTGCATTCATATTTCAGCGCATATTTTGCGCTGACCAAATTGCTCTTTGTCATTGGTACTACACTGTAAAAGGTTTCTCCAGTTTCATCTTAAAAAGTTAAGTTTAGCAGCTGCCTTAAAATTTTAAGTTAAATCAACTTAAAAGTACAATGTTTAAATGACTTGTACTTTTAAGTTGATTTAACTTTTGAGTTGAAATGACTTGTGCTTTTAAGTTGATTTAATGTAAAATTTTAAGGCAGCTGCTAAACTTAAGTTTTTAAGTTAAAACTGGTAAAAACTTTTAACAGTGTATCGCGTGTTTACGGATCCACGATGTGTTGTACTGTTTATTTAGCATGTTTGTTGTCTGTCAAACAGGAATTTTTAACTATTTTGTGCTTTAACATCTTGAATTTACTATAAAAGTGGCTCAAATTGGATGTGTAAAAATTTGATTTCACACTCTTATCATTCATGAGTTGGAAAGACTTTTTAAATGTTTTTGAAAGAAGATTCTTCTGCTCACCAAGGCTGCATTTATTTTAATAAAAAATGTAGCAAAAAGAGTAGAAATGTGAAATATTATTACAATTTAAAATACCTGTTTTTTATTTTAATATATTTTAAAATATAATTTATTTCTGTGATGAAGAGATGAATTTTCAACATCATCACTCGCATGGTCCTTCAGAAATAATTCTAATATGCTGATTTGCTGCTCAAGAAACATTTCTGATTATTATAAATGTCAAAAATAATTGTGCTGCTTCATATTGTTGTGGAAGTGGTGATATGGTTTATTTTTAGGGCTATATGATGAATAGAGAGTTCAAAAGAACAGCGTTTATTTGAAATAGAAAACTTTTGTAAATTATAAACGACTTTACTGTCACTTTCGATCCATTTAAAGCATCCTTGCTAAATAAAAGTGTTAATTTTTCCAAAATAAATTTAGAAAATTTTACATGCATGCAGGCAGATTTGCTTGACACTGTAAATGCAGCTTGACTGAGGACTCGAGCATCCAGCCCACACGTTCCCGCAAATAGTCTTGCTCCGCAAACACATGGTCACCACTCATAATGCATCCTATGACAAGCAAATTACAAGCATAATAGGTGAAACTCATTTCCCTTTTCATTTCGGAGCCATGAAGAAACTCCCGTGCCATTGTTCCAGGCCAGACTCCAGGTGCCGCTGCCAATCCAAACACATTCAGCCTCAGAGAAAGACAGGCACAGCTAATGATTGTGTTGAGGCCTGCGCCGATAAGTCACATCAAGATTCTCAGTGCTGGCAATAAACCACGGAAAATCCTTGTTTCCATACACTGTGAAATAAGTATTATCAGCGTGCAACTGTGTGAAAGGTTCTTGACTTTCTGTTTAGGAACCAAATATAGCTGTTATTATTATTTTTGTCTTTTCTTTTCTTTTATTTTGTTTAGTTTAAGCAGGAGATGAAAAAGCTACTTCTCAATGAGGATGTTAGCATGTTGTGCTTTTGCATGGTAATGTTAACGGTCAGCACGCTAAAAAAAAAAAAGAAGACTGCATCTGTAAAATCATCCCTTTTTTACTAGGGCTGGGTGATTTTTCAGATTTTATCGATGACTTTATTTATTTAGACGAATTTAATGTTTTGCTACAATTTTATTTGTTACAAATCAATGAATCATGATTTTGAATAGGAATACCAAATGTTAGATTTTGGTACACACTTTTGGTAGACACTTTGACAGTGGCTGCATTCGAAAACTCTAAAATGCTGCCTTCGGAGGCAGCATTCCAAGGCAGGAAGGCATCAGGGCACGTCCGAATTCAAATTCTGCTTCACTGCCTGTCTCTGGAGGTTCGAATTTTGAAGGCAACATAGATGTATCCTTCGTTGCTTTCGATTTCCTAGAATCCTGTGCGTGTGCGTCATATAGGCTATATAAATAAAGATATTCTGGTGAAATTAGACTTGTTACTTTTAATAATAGATGAGATCTTGACCATGATAAACTTTATGAATCGTAATAGTGTAAAAAGCATAAAAAATAATATTGTTTGTAATAATAGTATTTACTAAAAAATGTTCAAATGAGTAGTACATAAGAATAATATTTACAATATACTACCAATAATAACGAAACAGCCACTAATAACAATGACCTGTTCTGCAATATTACTTGCATCAGTGCTTTTTGCTTTTTTTTAAGCAAAAAGTATCTGCCATTCTCAGTCGTCTTCTCCGACCCACAGACCTTCGGTGGATTAATGACATCGAGGTTTTAATGTATTATTAAAGCATTTATACGTAACTGTCTAAGATCGTTTTTTCCCAAAATCTACAACTTAACCGTTACAACTTAACTGTCACGTTCCGCTGAGTTCCCGGAGTTGCCTTCACAGCCTTTGAAGTCATTGCCTGATAAGGCAGCAAGTCAGCCGACTAGGCTTTGGACGCAACCAATATGCCAGTGATAACAGTAAAGAGAAAAGAACGATCCAACGGCATGTCAGCACGCGTGACGCGCTCATATCTCTAGGCGCCATTCACACAGAATGCTCTTTTGTGTTCACAAAAATGCAGCGTGCGCAGTAGGGATGAGCGATATCTTATTGTTTGCGATATACCGGTAAAGATTTTTCCTCAAGATAAGAATTAGTCTTCCCGCGATAATAAGATAAAGTCTAGTTGTTGACATATTTCTGTGTGCGACAGTGGGGAGTGACATGCTGAAGGTGGACGTGAAACGAGTATATCGCTAAGTGAGGAGCTCCAATCTGGAAATGGTTTGGTCAAAACTGTGCATTGCGACAAAAATCGGTCTGAGCCTTGAATAACGCTAACTGTACTAGTAGCAAGTGTGCGATGCAGTTTTGCATGTGTATGAGATGTCATTTATTGGCATGCTTTTTCTCCAAATTAACTTTATAACATAGTCAAGTGTTTCAAATAACCTTTTGTGATAGGCCGTGGTTTCCAAAAAATAAAATAAATTTTGATACATTTTAAACTTTTTTTTTTTTCTTTTTTTCTTTTATTCTTTAATTTTAAACCATTTAAATTAACTGCTTTCTATTTGAATATATGTTCAAATGTAATTTGTTTCTGTGATGCAAAGCTGAATTTTCATTATCATTACTCCAGTGTTCAGTGTTACATGATCCTTCAGAAATCATTCTAATATGCTGATTTGCTGTTTAAGAAACATTTTTTTACTATTATTATTGTCAACAGTTGAGTAGTTTTTTTTTTTTTTTTTTTTTTTTTTTTTCAGGATTCTTTGATGGATGGAAAGATCCAGAGATCAGTATTTATCTGAAATAAAAAGCTTTTGTAACAGTATACACTATACCATTCAAAAGCTTGGAGTCAGAATTTTTATTTATTTATTTATTTTTGGTAAATGTATGATATAAATTAATAATTTTATTTACCAAGGATGCTTTAAATGAATCAAAAGTGATGATAAAGACATTTATAAAGTTACAAAAGATTTCGATTTCAGATAAATGCTGCTCTTCTGAACTTTCTATTCATCAAAGAAACCTGAAAATTTCTACTCAGCTGTTTTCAGCATAATGATGATAGTAATAATGTTTTTTGAGCAGCAAATCAGAATATTAGAATGATTTCAGAAGGATCATGTAACTGGAATAATATGCTAAAAATTCAGCTTTGAAATCACAGGAATAAATAACATTTTTAAATATGTTCAAATTAAAAAAGTGATTTTAAAGAGTAAAAATATTTTAGAATTTGACTTTTTTTTTTTTTGCTGTACTTTGGATCAAATAAATGCAGCCTTGGTGAGCAAAAGAGACTTCTTTAAAACATTAAAAATCTTAATGTTCAAAAACATTTGACTGGTAGTGTATATTTATATTTAAATTCCACTGCAGCTTTGTTTCGGTTAACAGAAGTGTTCCTCTATAGTTTTTGGTTAACGTCAACAACGCTGCTGTTCACATGCAATTCTTTTGCTATTGTGTTGCAAATCCACTGTCTGTACGCTTATGAAAATGTCGTTTTGCACATTCCCTAATCTGCTTTTCTTGTTTCAATTTTTATGTACAGCCGTATCTTAACTCCCTT